>OZ014521.1:541417530-542617530 GCA_963966055.1 Lathyrus aphaca
CATGAGTGGTCCGTATTAAATGGGAGGGAAATAACTTATATTAAAAGAAATACGTGTAGGGCCAAGTGTGGTTTTTCATTACTTTTCTCTAAAGTGGGCCACAAACACACTTTTGCTATTAAAACCATGGTGGACAAACATACATGTGCTAGGGGTTTGGATAAAAACTCTGCTAACTCTAGGTGGGTGGCTAAGGTTGTATTAAAGAAGATGCAAACATCAGAAAATGTTAGGATCTGTGACATTATTCAGGATATGAGATAAAATTGTTATGTGGGAATCACTGTGGGTAAGGCATGGAAGGCTAAACTCATAGCAAAGAAGATATTAGAGGGAGATGCTGACAAGCAATATGCAAATTTGAGAAGATATATGGCTGAGTTACATAGAGTGAACCCTGGCAACACTCTAAGTATCAGAGTGGAGAGACCAAGTCCTTCCATTCAACCAATGTTTGGTGCTTTCTATTTATGCTTTGATGGTTGTAAAAAGAGGTTAATTAATGGTTTTAGAGCTTTTGTGGGAGTGGATGGTTGTCATCGAAAAACAAAGTATGGAGGTCAGTTATTGATTGTTGTGGGAAGGGATCTTGATGATCAATACTTTCGCTTAGCCTTTAGTTTTGTTGAGACAGAAACAAAGGACAACTGGAGGTGGTTTCTTGAGTTGTTAATGGCCGATATTGGACAAGACAAGAAATATGTTTTTATCTCTGATCAACAAAAGGCAAGTTTTTCTATCAGTTTATTTTTCTTGATCCTAGTAACATGTTTTTGTTTACTAATATCTATTCATGATGCAAGGTTTGGTAGTTTTTTTTGAGGAAATGTTTGAAACCATTGAACATAGGCTATGTCTAAGGAATTTGTATTCAAATTTCAAATCAAGATTTGAGGGTGGTAGTTTAATTAGAGATCTGATGATGGGTCGTAAAAATCAACTTACTACCAATGGTGGTTGCAAAAGATGACTGAGCTGAAACAAGTTGATCATAAAGTATGGGCTTGGTTAATGGGAATTCCTCCAAAAAGTTTGTGTAAGCATGATTTCTCTTTCTACCCTAAATGTGATGTTCTTATGAATAATATAGCTGACTCTTTTAATGCCATAATCCTAGCTGATATGGATAATCCTATTTTGTCTATGTGTGAGTGGATAAGAAAGTATATAATGAATAGGTGTTCCACGTCTACCATAAAACTAGACAAGTGGACCCATAAAGTTATGCTTATTCTTAGGAATAGACTTGATAATAAGGTTGTATTGAGTGGCCATTGGATGCCCACTTGGGCAATGGATGAAAAATTTCAAGTCACCCATTCTTTCAACACTCAGGAGTTCATAGTAGACATTGCTAAAAAATCATGTACTTGTAATTTCTGGGAGTTGGTTTGTATTCCATGTAGGCATGCTATAGAAGCTCTTGGGTTTAGGTAACAAAATCCAGAGGAATTTATGGATGAGTTTTATTCAAGGGAGAAGTATGCAATGTGTTATGGGTTTGCTGTGAGTCTAATTAATGGCCAGGAAATGTGGCCTGAAGGTCTGTTTGAGGAATTGTTACCACCTAAATACAAGAAAGGTACAGGTAGGCCTAAAAATTTGAGGATTATAGAGAGTGGTGAAGATGGTGCTAGAAGGAGGTTTCCAGGTGTGCCATACAAGTGTACAAGGTGTGACAAGTTTGGTCACATATGTGTATGTCATATTGTCTGGTAATTGTCTGATATGTGTAGCGAGGAAATCAAGAGTGTAAACTATTGATTAACTTAACTCAAGATAAACAGAGTCGCCACCGCCCTTTTACTTTATTCCAAAAGGAAAAGGAAAAAAAGAGTGAATAAATCCTAAAATGAATCTAAAAGCAAAAAGCAAAAAGAAACAAGCAGAAAATGGGTAAGGGCTTGGTTACAAAATGGGAATGTATTAGCACCCAAAATATATGTGGTACTCCACGGGAGCCCTTTGAAAAATTTATTGCTTTTGGTTTGAAAATGGTTTATTAAATGAGAGTGGGAGGATGAGAGAAGAATTAATTTTTAATGTTTTTTGTGTTTGACGAGACTTTTGTCTCATGCCTACATACCCACAATGTGCAATGTAAGATCAAAACTCTGTAGTTTGTGGTACAAATAGTGAAAAAATGGTTAGTTTTGATTGATTTTATTAAGTGAAGACAAAAGAAGGGCACAAAGGCAGAAAACCACTTGAATGAGGTTGGTTCTTTTTATTTTTTAATTGAAGTCAAAAGGATTAAGTTCATTGATATTTATTAAGAGAAAAGAGAAGAAAAATTCATTTGACAAAAAAACTCAAGGTTTTAATTTATTAAAGTGGTGAAAGTTTGAAAATAAGAATCCTTTGAAAAAGAGATGAAGTTTTGAAAATTGAAGAATGGGAGAACATGAAGAGCCTATCCTAAAAATAAAATAAAAAAGATAAAGGAGGAATAATCTAACTAGACTTGATGATACTACCAACTCCATGATGATCAAAGCAAAGGGAAAATCCTAGGATCTAAGTCCAAAACTCCAATTACAATGCTAAGGATAGTAAGCATAGTCTAAGATCAAGATCGAAAGTTTTTTTAGATGTTTAATCCTTTATTAATATTTTTGTGTCCAAATGGACAAAGGAAAAATCACAAGAATATATGAACATTAACATGATAATGAATGATAAAGCATAATAAAAGTAAAGGAGATAAGGGAGCAAGAAGGAAATTAAATAGGATAAAGTGCAAGAGGAAATTAAAATAGTAATATAGTAGTAATAATAATATATACATAATAATGGTATGGTGAACTTAATCATCCACAACCAAAAGAGAACAAAGCATTTAATGCCAAAAACCGAAAAGGCAACCGATTCTGCTTAGTATCTTACACTATAGTGATTAACCGATACGAAAGAAGATTGGGATACCCAAAGCAACTAGGCATCAAGCTTCAAAAGTCATGGATCTAACGCAAATTATTAACCACCTTGGCATTACGCAACCAACACAAGGTCTGGTCCATGAAAGTGCAAGTATCCAATTGGATTTTGATTCTGAAGTAGGAACACATTTAGGTCTATGTTAAGCAATCGACGAGTAATTTACAGAGTAATTACTCTACAAATGAGGCCAGCCAAAACCAATTAAGGTTAATGATGTTAATGCTAATACATGCGAGATAAATGTTATGTAAATCACCATCTGAACGCAGTGCCACTAAAAAAAAAAGATGAATACCCAAATTGAGTTACACTTATGGTATTCTTTCATCTTTAAGTTCAATCACTCATTTTGGTGGATTCAATGTATGAAATATATCACTAATTCAAAGCACCTAAAATGAATTAAATAATTCACTTATGGATCGATTTGAACTAATGAACATTAACTCCTCTAATTTACACCCAAAGTTCATTGAATTTAAAGAGAAATCAGTCCTAAAAATGTCTCCCAAGGTAAAAATAAGAAGAGAGGAGAAGAAGAAGCAAAAGGTACCAAAAACAACCCCAAAACAAGTAAAAAATTTCCTCTAGAACAATGTTAATCGGTTAAACATTTGGTTAACCGGTTAACACATGAAAATTTTGAATTATGCGCCATTTTTAAACTGGTTAACCGGTTTACCATTTTGTAATGTAAATAGTTAATCGGTTAACACTGAATCAGAGGCAGAAAATTGGCCAAAATTCAGTATGATCCTCTTTTAAAACAATTTTCAAACACCTTATGATCATGAACTGAATTGGCACGAATTTTAAAGTTAAAAATACAGTGGAATCCCTACAATCAAACAATAATTTATGATCCAAAGGATCAACATCCAATAGCACTAAAGATCTACATCTTGAATGATGGTGATGAAGGTGTAACAATGGAGGAAGATGAATTACCAAGAACAAACTTCAAATCACTCCACAAGCAAGTTTGATATAATGAAATTGATGAAGAAAAATGAAAAAGGATGAAGATTTAGCTCAAAGTTAATCAAGAATTCAATGCAAATTTTTGATAACTTTCAAAAGCAGAAATTGACCTTTAGTGAATTTTGGTAATCATGGATATATTTTGCAAGCAATTTTTTGGCTATCAAAAGCTGGAAAAATGAATGAGAAAAGGCCTTTATTTAAAGAGTTTATGTATGGAAATTTGGTGGAATGTAGCTTGCTTTGGAATATCAAAATTAGGCTTGGATATCAAATTTGGAGGGAAATTCATAAAAAAAAGGTGATTAGTGAAGGTATATGGTGGGAAATTATCAAAGTGATTTAGAGGAATAAAAATGGAGTGGATCTAGATATTCCAAGTGAGATCAAGGGCTTGGATGATGCTGAATTTAAACAATTTATTCAAATTTTTCCCTGGTTAATCGGTTAACACATTGGTTAACCGGTTAATCAAGTCAAAATTTGAATATTTTGTTCTCTTTATTTTTTCGGCTCGATTATTTTGTGCGTCGAAGACGACATGAAAAAATAAACACAAGAACCTTGGAATTTCTTGAATAAATCAATTAGAACTTGAGGAATCCTTGATCAGATAAATTTGAATTGTTTGTAGATCAACTTCAACCTTTTATCAGTGAAATTTGTTCGACCTGCGGGACTGCTATTTTTGGCATTTTTAACCTGTTCTTCCCCTGAAAAATGTTAGTAAAAGACAAAAAAATATTTTTGGATTTTATTTAGATGTTAGTAATAATAAACAAATAAAACCATATAAAAGCAATGATGATCCCCCGTGAGACATAAACCTGCAACCAAAATGTATAGACGAACCAATGCGTGATCTTGTTTGTATGCAAAAATGCAAATGAAAATATGAAACATCTTAGGGGGGAAAATTAGGGTATGAAAGATGCCCCTATTTAAGTTTCTTCAATCCAGAGATATTAAGAACGACATCTTTGTTTAGACAAGATGGAAGAGACTTAAATATTATAAAACCCAAGTTTTGGCCCTAAGAGGCCATAAAATGGAATGAAATGATATGAAAGCAAAGAAATCTGTGGGGAATAAAATGTCACAAGAGATAGAATAAATGCTGGAGATAAGGAGAATAAAACTCCAATGGGAAAAAACACACCACATGCTAGAGACCAAAACATAGTTCAGCTGAGGAAAAGATGTCCAAGAATTGAATTGGACAAAGAGAATCACAACATCCAAGATTGGAGTTGAATGAGGTGATAAAATTCCCAGAAAGTACATCAGAAGCATCTAAGAATCACATTAATGACTTTACTGGGGATATTCGAGAATGACATCGGATAAAAGGGAATCACAACATCCAATAATAACTTTGAATGAAGTGAGAAAAGTCATGGAAAGTTTATCAGAAGAAATGATGACTTTACTATGGACATACGAGAATGGCATCGGATAAAAAGGAATCACAACATCCAATAACAACTTTGAATGAAGTGAGAAAAGTCTCGGAAAGTACATCATAAGAATTGATGACTTCACTATGGACATCCGATAATGACATCGGATAAAGGGTGATCACAACATCCAAGAATAACATTGAATGAAGTGAGAAAAGTCCCGGAAAGTACATCAGAAGAATTGATGACTTCACTATGGACACTTGAGAATGGTGTTGAACCCCAAAATTTGCCCTCACAATACAAGACTTTGTGTTCTATGAAGGTTCACAAGGTTCACAAGCTTCTCAACATTTACAAGACCTTTCATGAGGTTCATGAAGTCTACAAGTTACTTTATGAAGATTCACAAGGTTCACAAGTTTCTCAATGTTTATATAACCTTTCATGAGGTTCATGAAGTCTACAAGTTACTTCTTGAAGGTTCACAAGGTTCACAAGATTCACAATGTTTACATAACCTTTCATGAGGTTCATGAAGTCTACCAGTCACTTCATGAGGTTCACAAGGTTCACAAGCTTCACAATACCTCCCATGAGTATCACAAGACATTTTATGATGGTTCACAAGGTTCACAAGGTTCACAATTGGCCATAAAAGTTGACAATTCCCTCAGACAATGCACCTCCTAAGCAGTGCATCCAAAACTAGGGTTTTTGACTTTAATCAGGTTAAATGAACTTCCAAGACTTCAAGTGAGCTTCATAACATCTTATATGTGTTTAAGAACCTCCATGACAAATTTCAAGACTTTTCTCAAAAGTTTGCTCAGTCAGATGATCAGATAAGTCAAAATCAGTCAAAGCAGTTAAAAAGTCAAACTGAGGTCAACTGTGGTTAAACCAAAGTCAAACTTCATAATTTTTTGCCAACATCAAGTATATGAAGTAAAATTCATCATTTGATCAAAGGTTGATCATGATTCATCAAGGAGATTTCAGATCATCAAGAATCAGGAGTTTCTAAATTAGGGTTTTCTTAGTAAAAGTCAACTGAACTTTGACCAGCCATAACTTTCACATACTTCATCACCAAGTCTCCACTCAAAGCTCATTTTGAAGGAAATTGAATTCTCTACAACTTTGATCTTGCAAGTCAAGCCCAAAAATGCTTCATTTGGAAGATATGAGCTAAGACATTATAGGTCATTTCAAAAGTCAACAAAAAGTCAACAACTTCAAAAGAGCATAACTTGAGATTGGTAAATGATATGGACATGAAACCAATGGGGTTGTTTAGAGGACTCTTCAAGCTTTCCAAAATGTCCAAGAACACCCTAATACCATTAAAATTGAGGGAGATGTGCCCTTGCAAAGTTGGGAAATTTTATGATGGTTTATGTTGAAAATGGAGGTTTAAAACCAATTTCTTCCAAATGGGCTTGCCAAATTGTGATCCAATCCATACCATATCATCATGCACGACCCAAATGATTAAAAATCAGAATTTTTATTATTTTATTTTTATTTATTTTGATTTAATTCATAAAAAATCATTTTAAATAAATATAAAATATGAAAATACAATATTTGATGAAGATTGAGCTTCTAGAATCTCATCAATACTGATTTGAATTGAAAGGGAAGGAAATCATGAGATTGGTACAAAAATAGCAAGCCTTCATGAACAAATATTTGAATTTTAAACCATGATCTTTTTCAATCTTCAAATATCAAAATCTCCACACAACAATTCAATTTTCTTAACCTAATTCATTCACATATAAGTACTAAACTCATTGCCCTTGCCCATTCACGAATTGACAGCCTCTAAGTGTAAGTTCCAAACATCAAAAATTCTCCAAAAAACTCATATTCGGATTTTGAGTTCCAAAGCATTTGAAGGTAAAACATGATCATAGACGTGTTCCTTGGGCATCCATGAAGCGAAATCATCACTCATATGCATCCCATATGCACCATATTGCTCAACCCGAGCTCACTTTAACCTTGAATATAATTTTTTCGATTCCATTAATGTGTTGCTTTTCAATGAATTTTGCTTACATAATCTTGTTTGTTGATAGCTATAGATGGATTCTGGATCATTTGGTGAAGTTCCATAGCCTGAATCGTGATTCACCATACTTAGGGTTTATGGCTTCAATTAGGGTTTTGTAATCCAGCCCATATAAATGGATTCTAAGAACGTGGAATGATTGGAAAACTCGTTAGAAACTTAATGGAATGATCAATTTTATAAAACCATGCTGTTTTGTCATTGTTTGAATTTTGCAGGTTTTGCTGCAATTCAAAAATCGCAGGTAAGTTTGTATGTGAAATCGCAGGAAAATTCGAAGGGCATGAGGAAGAAGACGACTGGTTTTGGCGCGGGTTCCATATTCAAATTTTTGATTTAAAATATTATCTTAATATCCTGTTTGTTTATCACAACAGCTGTGTTGGTCCAGTGGTGGGAGGCTTGTGCGTGTAACCTATGGGACCTGAGTTCGAGTCTTGGTCTCGTACATTATTTTTTTTCTATTTTTCCAGGTAACAAAGAGACTTAATATATTATATTCTGTTGCCACTATACTATCAGGTGGGCTCTTCCAGCCGGGTGGTAATGCGCGCGTGTGTATAGCTATGAGGTCCTGGGTTCAACACCACCCCAGGCCTTTTTGCTTTCTTGTATTTTCTGGATTTTCCAAGGCAAGGCACAAAACAAAGTTGATCCCTTCTATTATCACCAAAGCATGGCTGGCCTGGTGGTACGTTTTGATGGTTGCAGCCTGAGTGTCCTGGGTTCAAACCCAGCCAAGGTATGTTTTTTTACTACTTTTTCTATTTTAATTTCTTATGTAATTAGCTTAATTGTCTTCTTGTTATTAATAAATAAATCATATATATTCAAATATTTAAAATAACATCTTATTTTCTAAAGTTCTAAACTTTATTCTTTTTTTCAAGAAATTATTTTCTTTATTATATATGTAAATATAATATATGCATGTTAATCAAATAATTTTGTATAATTAAATTAAAAACCCTAAAAAATATTTTTCTAAACAAAACCCTAATTTTGTGAAAAACCTAATTTTATTTTCTAAATAATTTTTACTTTCTAATTCTTTATATAATTATAATATATATATTTATTTAATATAATTTTTGTAAATGTAATAATTAATAAAAATTAAATTTTGTAAATGTGATTAATTTTTGTAAATATGATATTTAAAACCTATTTTCTTCCCATAATGTATAAGTATCTTTTAATAAATAATTGTTTAGAAATAAATTGAATTTATAATAATTAAACTTTGTAATTATAATACATTTAAAAATAATTTGTAAATATAATTGCCTATATTAAAAAAAATTGTTAATTTTTTATTCTTATAATATTTTGGCTAATTTTATTTATTTTAATTATTGTTACTAACCATGTTATTATTTATTATTTTTGCTTCATTAATCTTATGTATTTTATTATTATTTCACTAATGTTATTTAATTTTTCATTATTATTTTAACTAACCCTATTTTTAATTCTTATTATTACTAACCCCTATTTATTTATTTATCGCTTATTTATTATTTTTGCTTATTATTTATATTTTGCTTTTTATATTTTGCTATTTATTTTTAATTTGCTTATTATTATAATTATGTAATTGCTCCTTGGTGTAAATTTTGTAATATTTAATTTTATTTAATTTTTGCTATGGTTAGTAATTTAGGGAGTGCAAATGTGTATTCTATTTAAAAATTAACTTAGATCGTTTTAAATAAAGATAAATAATATTGAACACTCACACACGTAAGTCGATTTTTAATCGCCATCTCACATTCCTAAGGTTATCCCTCAATGTTGCCTACTAATAAGATCAAGTGGGGTGTATAAAGCAAGTCCCTAAAAAGAAAAAATCATCAAGTCCCTAATGGTTGCCTTTAAAGATCAAGTCCCTTCGAATAATGATGATAGTCCCTCCTGAATGCTTAATACACCCCACAGTTGCCTTCATAAAAATAGATGTCCCTCACATGTCCCTTACATCCAAGGTAATGACTACCTACTCCTTAATAGTAGGGATAGTCTTACCATTTAAAGGATAAAGAACAGAAAAGACTTAAACTTTAGGGTAGGTTCCTCTTATGTACTTGCTCACTTCATTCAAAACTTTTCAAACTTTTCACCATTTCAAATAAATTTTCAAACACAAGTTTTACGCATCCGTACATGGATCATTATCAACTATTATGAAAATTTTTCTATTCACACACTACACTTTCAAAAACAATTCAAAAGTGAGCTAAGTAACTAAGAGCCCATGGATAACCATGGATGTAAAGGGTGCTAACACCTTCCCTTTACATAACCTACCCCCCGGACCCAAAAATATCTCTTAAGGTCTTTCCTGTTCTTTTATACCCTTTCCTTTTGGATAAAATAAAAGTCGGTGGCGACTCTTGCTATCCGCAACATAACTTAAAGTCAGTTCTCCCACCGTGTTACAGAACTGGCGACTCTGCTGGGGATCTAAATTAAAGAGGGGTACCCTTAGGAATTAGATCACTTTAAAATTGTTTGCTTTGTTTGCTTTATACTTATATTGTTGGGGTGCTCTTATGTGTGAAAGGTCCTAACCCGGATCTAGTGTACCTTAGGTAAATGGCAATAGACCAAGGAAACTGTACGACGTATATCGATACGGTTGATCTGGTGGCCATAGTTAGTGCGACTTCTTGGTTGGTGCTTATGTTCCTTAAGTCAAGTTGAGGATAATATGAGGCCGCCATATGTTGTCAATGCACTAACTAACTTTTAGAACCCTAGTTAACTCATCTTGGCCTTTAGAAAGTAGTGAGGTAACCGGCTTTGGTGCAGACTGAAGTTGGTTGACACTCGATACTACGCTCATTGAGATCTTAAACTTGGAGGGTTTTGGTTGGCAAGTAAGTTGCCTTCTGATCAACCACCCTTGTGAAGGATCAATGATATTGAGATCCCTTAGAACCTGGTTACTTTTGTAGGACAGGATGAACCATCTAACTTCAGGGGAGGGTACTTACCTTTGAACCTCATGCAAGCCTTTAAACCTAGGGCTATGGTGTGACTTGTTTGTGTGTGCCACATGTTTGTGATTGAACATAACATCATGACATCATCATGCATCATGAGCATAGCATTTTCCCTAACCATTTCAAGGACCAAAGGATTTATCTTTGTTCTTTGTTGTAGGTCATGGCTTCTGCTCGTAGAAACACCATCAGGATCAACTTTGTGGGGATACCTCCCAAGCTTAAAGAGTTGGTTTCTCAAGTGTCTGATCACTCCCAGTTCAACAAGAGACATGGTCACCTACTGGATCTAGTCACTTCAGGGTTCAATGAAGACATGATGAGTGTCCTGTTTCAGTTCTTTGACCCTAAGCACCATTGCTTTACATTCCCTGATTATCAGCTGGTTCCTACAATGGAAGAGTTCTCTAAACTTCTGGGTATACCTGTTCTTGATCAAAGACCCTTCACAGGCTTGGAGAAGGAGCATAAACCTGAAGTTATTGCTGCAGCTCTACATCTGAAGAAGTCTGACATTGTTTTAGAAATGAGAAGCGGAGTTAAGGGTATTCTTGCCAAGGTATTAATGGATAAAGCTCAAATGTTCTTGAAGGCCATGAGCTATGATGCTTTTGAGGAGATCTTAGCCTTGCTGATATATGGCTTAGTATTGTTCCCCAATCCAGATCAGTTCATAGATGTTCATGCCATCAACATTTTCCTAAGTCACAATCCGGTGCCTACATTGCTTGGAGACATCCTGCATTCTCTTCACACCCGTACTACAAGGGCAAGAGGAACTTTGATGTGCTGCATACCTTTGCTTTCTAGGTGGTTTATTTCTCACCTTCCTCGCTCAGTAATGAAGAATGAGCAAGGGTTCAGATGGTCTAAAAGGATCATGTCACTTTCTCACTCAGATATCCATTGGTGCTCCAGATCTATGGAGAATGTCACTATCATTGACCGTTGTGGGGAGTTTCCTAATGTGCCACTACTAGGCATAAGAGGAGGCATCACCTACAACCCTTCACTAGCTTTACGACAGTTTGGTTATGCTCGGAGTGATGGTCCACATGACATGTTGATTCAGGGCATTGTGTTTGATTACGACAACGATCTTCAAGGTTACCGTCAGAGATTCATACGAGCCTGGGGAAAAGTAAACAAGGTTGACAGCAAGACTCTGGAGCCTAAGTACACTATTCCTATGGAAGCTTATCTCAGATGGGTGCGATCTCGTGCTCAGACTCTCATGATGCCATATCCTGCCATCCTACCAGTTACCATGGAACCTGTTGCTGAAGGAGACACAGCTTATACCATCCTTCACCCAGACATGCCTACTGATATGGAAGACTTGCAGAGATCATGGATCCAACTGAAAGAGCAAAGGGATACTTTCGAGGCTCATTACAAAGCAAGCCAAACAAGAATCCTAGAGCTAACAAAGCAACTTCACGAGGAACGAAACCTCAACTCATACCTCAATACAAAGAGGAAACGTCCATGGGAGACTTAAAACCCCATCTTTTATACTTATTTCATTTCATTTCTTGTAAGCCTAAAAGGCAAAACAAAGTTATTACTAATAAAAGTTTACTTTCGTGTTTGTTTAAGCAAATTTAAATCCTGCGGTCCTTGAAAACATTGCATATGCATTCACATACCATTTCATTGCATCACAGGTTTATAATTGTGCACAGGTTTCTCATCTTCTCGCTGTTTATTTCAGCAATGGCTCTTGAACAATCAGTTAAGGATCTTCAGGCACAGAATGCACAGTTCCAAGAGCTGATCCTGAACCTATCCAAGGGGCAGGATGAATTGAAGACACTGCTGGCCAAGAAGACTAAGAAGACCAGAAAGTCAGGTGGCCTGCTCAACATGGGAAGAAGGTTCAAGGGTCCTGTCAAGACCAAAGAACAGGTTGATGACTATGAATCTGAGGAATCTGAAAAAGAGGGAGGTAGTCTCCACAACACCATGGGGGACTCTGATTCTGAGGCTAATTACTACCATGAGCCTAATGAAGACAAATTCAAGATGCTGGTGGATAGAATGGATGCAATGGAGTTGCAGAAATCATCTGGGCTGGATTTTGAGGATTTGAGTTTGATATCTGGGGTGGTCATACCTGTGGGTTTCAAGGTTCCTACTTTTGTTGTCTATGATGGGGTCTCTTGTCCCAAGCTGCATCTGAGGTCTTATGTCAGAAGAATTCAACCCCACACTGCTGATAAAAAGTTGTGGATCCATTTCTTTCAAGAGAGCTTATCTGGAGCTCAGCTGGAGTGGTATTATCAATTGGAGAGTGTCAACATCAGAGACTGGAATGATCTTGCTGAAGCTTTCTATAGGCAGTATCAATACAATGCTGACTTAGCCCCCACTCGCATGCAGCTTCAGAGCATGTCTATGGGTGCCAAAGAAAGTTTTAAAGAGTATGCTCAGAAATGGAGAGATTTAGCTGGAAGAGTTCAACCCCCTTTGACTGACAGGGAATTGGTTGATATGTTCATGTGTACGCTGAATGGTCCGTTTTACAGTCATCTCATTGGAAGCTCATCATCTGGCTTCACTGAGTTGATCATGACAGGAGAGCGAGTAGAGAATGGTATAAAGAATGGCAAGATCCAGGTAGGTGCTTCTTCATCAGGTGCTGCAAAGAAGCCTCCCACTGGGAAGAAAGAATCCAATGCTGTTTATGGTCAGCCTGATCGTAGCAGAAGGCATCAGTCTATTAGTGCAGTTCATATTTCAAATCCAACTCCTGCAGCAACAGAGCAGCCTCAGGGCAACCAACAGAGAGCTAGAAGGCAGTTCACGAAGATCAATATGTCAATGGCTCAGGCATTGCAACACTTGTTGAAGGCTGAACTTATTACTTTGAAAGAGGCTCCTCAGAATCCCAATGTTACCTCTCCCAGGTACAATCCCAATGCGCGATGTGCATATCATTCAAACTGTCAGGGTCATGATACTAATAACTGCTGGATCTTGAAGAACAAAATTCAAGATATGATTGATGCTGGAGAAATTGAGTTTGATCCTCCAGGTACTCCAAATGTGATTACTGCTCCAATTCCGAATCACGAGAAGACTGTCAATGCCATTGATGAAGATCTCCATGTCTATTCAGTAATGGAGTTGACCACACCATTGTCTGTTATCAAAAAGAGGTTAGTACAAGCTGGGATCTTTCCAGGTTGTCGTGAAGATTGTTTGTATTGTACCTATAAGCCAGATAGTTGCTTCATATTGAGAGATGGAATTCAACGTCTCATGGATAAGTATACTATAGTGTTTGAGAAAACTCCGTCATCTGTAGAAAGTATGGTGGATCATCTGACTCGGGGTAAGAAGATTGAAGAGGTTGACATGGTTGACAAAGTACCAATAAGAATCACTTCAAAGGGTCCCATTAAAATCACTCATCAGGGTCCAATCAAAATTACTGCTGAAGGTCCCGTGAAAGTTGTTGCTGAAGCCAGAGTAGCTCCTGTGGTCATTACTACTCCTGGTCCTATTCCTTATACATCTGATAAAGCTGTGCCTTGGCACTATGGGTCTGATGTTTACATCCATGGTGTTAAGCAGGAGCCTTTACCTGATGTGCCTGCTGACATTGATAATATTGCTGGATCTAGCAAGATCACTCGTAGTGGAAGAATCTTCTCTCCTCCAGTTGCTTCTAAAAATGCAGTTACTCCTGCTGCTACTTCCACCACTGATGCTCGGGGCAAAGGTCCTATTATTGAGCCTGTATCTCCTGATGTGCCAGCTGCTGATGATCTCTCTAAGCAGATGGAAGAAGTATTGAAAATCATTCGCAAGAGTGATTATGACATTGTTGATCAATTGGGGCATACTCCCTCAAAGATTTCTATGCTGTCCTTGTTGTTATGTTCTGAGGCTCATGCCAAGTCCTTGATCAAGTTTCTAAAGACTGCACATGTACCCAATGCTATTTCTGTTGACCAATTTGAGAATTGTGTTGCCCACCTGACCTATGATAATGGGTTAGGATTTTCTGATGCTGATTTGACTCCTGCCAAGAGAGATCATAACAGGGCCTTGCATATTTCAATTGAATGCAGGGGCACTACCCTGTCACATGTGCTGATAGACAATGGTTCCTCTCTGAATGTGTTGCCCAAGGAAGTCCTGAATAAGCTGAGTCCTGAAGATGCTGTTCTGAAGCCCAGTAATATTGTGGTGAAGGCTTTTGATGGTTCTAGAAGAGTAGTACATGGGGAAATTGATCTTCCAATCAAAATTGGCTCCCAGGTTTTTACTGCTACATTTTTTGTGATGGATATTCGTCCTTCGTACTCTTGTCTGCTTGGTCGTCCCTGGATCCATGGGGCAGGTGCTGTAACCTCTACATTGCACCAAAAGTTGAGATATCCGGTGAATGGAAAGGTTGTTACTGTCTATGGAGAGGAAGAATACTTTGTCAGCCATGTAAACACTTTCAAGTATCTGGAAATGGAAGGTGAATACATTGAAACTCCGTGCCAGACATTTGAAGTGGTTCCCTGGGTTGTTAATGATTATGTAGCTCCTCCTGCTGTGAAGAAAGTTCCTGTGGTCACCAGAAAACCTCCAACAATGGCAATGGCCTCCCTCAATGATGCTAGAGCTGTGGTGGATGAAGGTGGTTGTACTATTTGGGGTCAGCTTCCTGATATTCCATACAAGTCTGACACGTTTGGTTTGGGTTTCACTGCAGAGTCCCAGAAGGCTGTTCGTCGTGCTCGTGCTGTTCGTATCACCAATCAAGGGGTTGCGAAAGATCAGATCAATGCTGTGGGAGACTATGATGAAGACTACAACTTGGATGCTTGGATTTTTCCTACTGTGGGTGCTGGACTCAATAATTGGAAAGCTGAAGATGTTATCCCTATCTCCTTTAGTCAGGAGTAAATACTATTACTGTGTTGTTTCTTTTAAGTTTGTAATTTCCTGAACAATAAAACTTTCAAGCCTTGTGCCTTACCCGGGGCACAATGGTGTGCTTGTTACGGGTTGTCATTTCATTTGCATACTTCATTCAATAAAATCAGTGGACGTTTTCGTTTTCGTAAATATGGTGTTCCTTGTCTTTCTTTTTCTTTTATTTTTGTTTTATCAGCTATGTGTTCTTACACACACCCACATCACTAAAATGCAGATCCTCATCCACTCTGGATCCTGTTGATAACAGTTCTACTATTGCCAATTATAATTTCGAGAATCCGATCTATCAAACTGAAGACGGAAATGAGGACGATTGTGAAATACCTGTAGAGCTTGCTAGGTTGTTACAACAAGAAGAGAAAGCTATACAGCCACATGAAGAGCCAGTCGAAGTTGTGAATCTGGGAACTGAAGAAAACAGAAAAGAGGTCAAGATAGGGGCTGATTTAGAGGACAGTGTCAAGAGCAGATTGATTCAGATGTTACGTGACTATGTGGAGATCTTTGCTTGGTCTTATGAAGATATGCCAGGGTTGGATACAGACATTGTGGTTCACCGTTTACCAGTGAAAGAAGATTGTCGTCCAAAGAAGCAGAAGGTTCGTCGTATGCGTCCTGAAATGTCAGAAAAGATCAAAGCAGAGGTAATGAAACAGTTCAATGCAGGGTTCTTAGCAGTGACTTCTTATCCTCAGTGGGTTGCAAATGTGGTACCAGTTCCTAAGAAAGATGGTAAGGTACGTATGTGTGTAGACTACAGAGATTTGAACAAGGCTAGCCCCAAAGATGATTTTCCACTTCCTCATATTGATATCCTGGTAGACAACACTGCTCAGCATAAGGTATTCTCTTTTATGGATGGTTTCTCTGGTTACAATCAAATCAAGATGGCTCCGGAAGATATGGAGAAGACAACGTTTGTGACACAGTGGGGCACTTTTTGTTATAAGGTGATGCCATTTGGTTTGAAGAATGCAGGGGCAACATATCAGCGTGCTATGGTGGCTTTGTTTCATGATATGATTCATCATGAGATAGAGGTATATGTAGATGATATGATAGCCAGGTCTCAGAATGAAGAGCAACATCTTGATCATCTGCACAAGTTGTTTGAGAGGTTGAAGAAATACAAATTGAGATTGAATCCAAACAAGTGTACTTTTGGAGTTAGATCTGGAAAACTCTTAGGTTTCATTGTCAGTGGAAAAGGTATTGAAGTGGATCCTGCAAAAGTGAAAGCTATACGAGAGATGCCAGCTCCCCGTACTGAGAAGGAGGTTAGAGGTTTCTTGGGACGATTGAACTACATTGCGAGATTTATTTCCCAGTTAACCACCATCTGTGAGCCAATCTTCAAGTTGTTGAAGAAAGATCAGATGATGGAATGGAATGATGAGTGCCAGACTGCCTTTGATGAAATCAAGAGATATCTGCTAGAACCTCCAATTTTGATGCCACCAGTTGATGGAAGACCCTTGATTATGTACTTAACAGTGTTAGACAACTCAATGGGGTGTGTGTTGGGGCAACATGACGAGTCTGGTCGAAAAGAGCAGGCAATATACTACCTTAGCAAAAAGTTTACCGACTGTGAAATAAGATACTCACTGCTCGAGAAAACTTGCTGCGCTTTGGCATGGGCTGCTCGCCGACTAAGACAGTATATGTTGACCCATACTACCTTATTGATTTCGGATGGATCCAATCAAGTACATCTTTGAGAAACCTGCTCTCTCTGGAAGAATTGCAAGATGGCAAATGATCTTGACAGAATATGACATACAGTATACTACTCAGAAGGCCATTAAGGGAAGCGTTGTTGCTGATCATTTGGCTCATCAAGCAGTGGATGATTACCAGTCAATGAATTTTGAGTTCCCTGATGAAGACATTATGATTATTACCAAAGAACCTGGACAATATGACGGACCTGAACAAGGATCCCGATGGACTATGGTTTTTGATGGTGCTTCCAATGCACTTGGTAATGGTGTTGGTGTTGTGATTAGTTCCCCTGAAGGTTGTCATACCCCGATTACCGCAAGATTGTGTTTCTATTGTACCAATAACATGGCTGAATATGAGGCATGTATCCTGGGTATTAAAGCTGCTATTGATATGAAGATTCAGTTCCTTGATGTGTATGGAGACTCAGCCCTAGTAGTCAGTCAGATTAAAGGAGATTGGGATACTAAGCATGATAATCTCATTCCTTACAGAGAGCATGTTTTGTCTTTGATCCCACATTTCAAAGAGATTACCTTTGGACATATTCCACGAAGAGAGAATCAGTTGGCAGATGCATTGGCCACCATGGCATCCATGTTTGAGATCAGCTGGGATGATGAAGCTCCCAAGATTACTATTGATAGATTTGAAAAGCCTGCATACTGCAATGAGATTGACACAGAAGGGGCAGAGGAGAAGCCTTGGTTCTATGAAGTAAAAAGATATCTGGAAGCTCAGGAGTTCCCTGAAGGGGCATCTGTCAAAGATAGGAAGTTTCTGAGAAGGTTCTCTGCTAAGTTCTTTTTGAGTAATGGGATTCTGTACAAGCGCAATCATGATTCAACTATGCTTCGTTGTGTGGATAAGAAGGAAGCAAATGAGATTATGGAAGACATGCATGATGGGATCTTTGGCACTCATTCTAGTGGTCATACTATGGCAAAGAAGATTTTGAGAGCAGGTTATTATTGGTCCACCATGGAAGCTGATTGCTATCAACACTCCAGAACATGTCACAAATGTCAAATTTATGCTGATAAAGTCCATGTACCTCCATCACCATTGAATGTGTTGACTGCTCCTTGGCCTTTTGCCATGTGGGGCATTGATATGATTGGTGAGATCAAGCCTACTGCTTCTAATGGGCATCGTTTCATCCTGGTTGCTATTGATTACTTCACGAAGTGGGTGGAGGCAGCTTCATTTGCATCTGTTACCAAGAATGTTGTGGCTCGATTCATTAAGAACAATCTCATATGTAGGTATGGCATCCCTGAAAGGATTATTACTGACAATGGCTCTAATCTGAACAACACTATGATTACTGATCTCTGCATGCAGTTCAAGATTAAGCATCACAACTCTTCTCCGTATCGTCCAAAGATGAATGGGGCAGTTGAAGCTGCTAATAAGAATATTAAGAAGATTGTACAGAAGATGACTGTTACCTACAAGGATTGGCATGAGATGTTGCCATTTGCTCTTCATGGTTATCGTACCACAGTACGTACTTCAACAGGGGCAACCCCATTCTCCTTAGTCTATGGTATGGAAGCAGTTCTGCCCATTGAAGTTCAGATTCCCTCCTTAAGAATTATGAAGGATGCAGGCTTGGATGAAGATGAATGGATTCAAACTCGACTTGACCAGATAAATTTGATTGATGAGAAAAGGTTAGCAGCAGTTTGTCATGGTCAGATGTACCAAAAACGAATGATCAAAGCTTTTAACAAGAAGGTTAAGCCAAAGGTATATCAGGCTGGTGACTTGGTAATCAAGCGTATCATATTACCACAGGGTGATCCTAGGGGCAAGTGGACTCCAACATATGAAGGTCCATTTGTAGTCAAGACAGTGTTCTCAGGAGGTGCCATGATACTTACTACAATGGATGGTGAGGACTTCCCACAGCCTGTAAACGCAGACATAGTTAAAAAATACTACGCATGAAAAGAGACCCGCTAGGTTGACATGCCTAGGCAAAAATAAGGGCATCCCGGCAAACCAAAAGGGTTTGGGCAAAAATTAGGGATATATATAAAAAGATGTACACCCGGCAAGTCGAAAACCTGAAAAGGCGGCTTGGGCAAAAAAGGGTATCCTGGTGGATTGAAAACCTGAAAGGGCAATCCAGGCAAAAGTTAGGGATTAAAGCGTATGACTATGTCTCGTTTGGATCACCCATGAAACTGCAACCAGTTGTACTACTTACTCAAGCTCGAACAGATAAAGCTCAATCCAATTGTTTTCGTCTCAACAGCAGAAGATGAGATACTTGAAGATAATGGCAATAGTAGAATTGAAACTCAATAGGATTATTTCCCACATAGCTGATTTTCCTTGTTTGTAAAAAACTTTATGACAAAATCCTCTTACTAGGGTTTATGTCTCCTTGTATAAACTTGCCCATGTGTGGGTCACTTTTGATATAAATAAATTCCATCTTTTGAATCCAGATTTACTTTTACCCTATTTACATAAGCGAAACGTCCATTGGTTATGTTTGAATGTATGTATGCTTTTGAATATGATTAATGTTTACCAGAAATGCATGTATGCTTAATATGATTAATGTTTACCAGAAATGCATGAAAATGCAGTAATAGTATTTACTAAGGACGAACGAGGGAAGGATTTCAACGAAGCTTCGCCGGTTCATCTTTACAAGACAATCACAAAACCCTCAGTAGGGCAAGTTCATCTTCATAAAGTCTCATCTCCCCTGGAATTTATATCCATCTCTTTTATCCTCATACGGATATACGGGAAATTACTTTCCAATAAGAGTACGACGAACGAAGACGGGATGTTGTATCTACTCCACTATCAAACAAAGACGAAGGTTATCTATACCTTACTATCCCCAGCAGAAGGGAGGTTATCTATACCTTACTATCCCCAGCAGACGGGAGGTTATATCCATCCTTACTATCCCCAGCATACGGGAGGTTATGTATATCTCATCATCAAACAAGACAGGGACGAGTTCCTCATATTCTTCAGCAACGAATCGGGATTTATTTTCCCTGGCCAGCAGTTGTTATATGAAGATATCCAGACGCTTCCGGCAGTATCATATCATATATACATCATTTACATCATACCATAACATACATATACTTAGATACATAATACGTTACTTAAGTGCATCATATCATACATGCATACATAATGCATAAACTAATATTATTATACAAATGCTACCTTGTTTTCAGGTTAATTATCCAGCAAACAAACTTATGATCATCAGGATTGCTCTATCCTCCTGAAGATGTGTTGTTACATCAGGATTACTCCAGTCTCCTGAAAGCATATCATCAATCTAAACTTATGATCTCATCAGGACTGCTCTATCCTCCTGAGGACATGCTGTTACATCAGGATTACTCTAGTCTCCTGAAAGCATATCATCAACCTCTCAAGACTGCTTCATCCTCTTGAGAGCTTATTATTACCTCAGGATTGCTCTATCCTCCTGGAAGCTTCTTATACCTCAGGGTTGCTTCATCCTCCTGACAGCTTCTCATACATCAGGACTGCTCCATCCTCCTGAAAAACTCCTATTACATCAGGATTGCTCCATCCTCCTGAAAGCACATCATTACATCAGGATTGCTTCATCCTCCTGAGAGCATCTTATCAAATACCTCAGGGTTGCTTTATCCCCCTGACAGCTTCTTACTACATCAGGATTGCTTCATCCTCCTGAAAAACATATTATTACATCAGGATTGCTTCATCCTCCTGACAAGCTATCATCTTATACCTCAGGATTGCTTTATCCTCCTGACAGCTTCTCGTACCTCAGGATTGCTTTATCCTCCTGACAGCTACCATTATACCTCCATATTTTGGACTGCTTCATCCTCCAAGACATGTATCTGAAGAACTTTCTTCCAAGTGGCATCTTTAAGCCCACTCAATCATATTCAACTAGCCATCTGTACCACTTTATGCACTGGTGAGTGCAAATTTTTGGGCTTTTGTGTTCAATCCCCTTCAACCTTCCAGGTCACGACTGGCAAACATACCAATCTAACCCCTCAGGTTTCAGAAAATTGAACAGGGGCAGCTGTTGCACCCCAAAATTTGCCCTCACAATACAAGACTTTGTGTTCTATGAAGGTTCACAAGGTTCACAAGCTTCTCAACATTTACAAGACCTTTCATGAGGTTCATGAAGTCTACAAGTTACTTTATGAAGATTCACAAGGTTCACAAGTTTCTCAATGTTTATATAACCTTTCATGAGGTTCATGAAGTCTACAAGTTACTTCTTGAAGGTTCACAAGGTTCACAAGATTCACAATGTTTACATAACCTTTCATGAGGTTCATGAAGTCTACCAGTCACTTCATGAGGTTCACAAGGTTCACAAGCTTCACAATACCTCCCATGAGTATCACAAGACATTTTATGATGGTTCACAAGGTTCACAAGGTTCACAATTGGCCATAAAAGTTGACAATTCCCTCAGACAATGCACCTCCTAAGCAGTGCATCCAAAACTAGGGTTTTTGACTTTAATCAGGTTAAATGAACTTCCAAGACTTCAAGTGAGCTTCATAACATCTTATATGTGTTTAAGAACCTCCATGACAAATTTCAAGACTTTTCTCAAAAGTTTGCTCAGTCAGATGATCAGATAAGTCAAAATCAGTCAAAGCAGTTAAAAAGTCAAACTGAGGTCAACTGTGGTTAAACCAAAGTCAAACTTCATAATTTTTTGCCAACATCAAGTATATGAAGTAAAATTCATCATTTGATCAAAGGTTGATCATGATTCATCAAGGAGATTTCAGATCATCAAGAATCAGGAGTTTCTAAATTAGGGTTTTCTTAGTAAAAGTCAACTGAACTTTGACCAGCCATAACTTTCACATACTTCATCACCAAGTCTCCACTCAAAGCTCATTTTGAAGGAAATTGAATTCTCTACAACTTTGATCTTGCAAGTCAATCCCAAAAATGCTTCATTTGGAAGATATGAGCTAAGACATTATAGGTCATTTCAAAAGTCAACAAAAAGTCAACAACTTCAAAAGAGCATAACTTGAGATTGGTAAATGATATGGACATGAAACCAATGGGGTTGTTTAGAGGACTCTTCAAGCTTTCCAAAATGTCCAAGAACACCCTAATACCATTAAAATTGAGGGAGATGTGCCCTTGCAAAGTTGGGAAATTTTATGATGGTTTATGTTGAAAATGGAGGTTTAAAACCAATTTCTTCCAAATGGGCTTGCCAAATTGTGATCCAATCCATACCATATCATCATGCACGACCCAAATGATTAAAAATCAGAATTTTTATTATTTTATTTTTATTTATTTTGATTTAATTCATAAAAAATCATTTTAAATAAATATAAAATATGAAAATACAATATTTGATGAAGATTGAGCTTCTAGAATCTCATCAATACTGATTTGAATTGAAAGGGAAGGAAATCATGAGATTGGTACAAAAATAGCAAGCCTTCAAGAACAAATATTTGAATTTTAAACCATGATCTTTTTCAATCTTCAAATATCAAAATCTCCACACAACAATTCAATTTTCTTAACCTAATTCATTCACATATAAGTACTAAACTCATTGCCCTTGCCCATTCACGAATTGACAGCCTCTAAGTGTAAGTTCCAAACATCAAAAATTCTCCAAAAAACTCATATTCGGATTTTGAGTTCCAAAGCATTTGAAGGTAAAACATGATCATAGACGTGTTCCTTGGGCATCCATGAAGCGAAATCATCACTCATATGCATCCCATATGCACCATATTGCTCAACCCGAGCTCACTTTAACCTTGAATATAATTTTTTCGATTCCATTAATGTGTTGCTTTTCAATGAATTTTGCTTACATAATCTTGTTTGTTGATAGCTATAGATGGATTCTGGATCATTTGGTGAAGTTCCATAGCCTGAATCGTGATTCACCATACTTAGGGTTTATGGCTTCAATTAGGGTTTTGTAATCCAGCCCATATAAATGGATTCTAAGAACGTGGAATGATTGGAAAACTCGTTAGAAACTTAATGGAATGATCAATTTTATAAAACCATGCTGTTTTGTCATTGTTTGAATTTTGCAGGTTTTGCTGCAATTCAAAAATCGCAGGTAAGTTTGTATGTGAAATCGCAGGAAAATTCGAAGGGCATGAGGAAGAAGACGACTGGTTTTGGCGCGGGTTCCATATTCAAATTTTTGATTTAAAATATTATCTTAATATCCTGTTTGTTTATCACAACAGCTGTGTTGGTCCAGTGGTGGGAGGCTTGTGCGTGTAACCTATGGGACCTGAGTTCGAGTCTTGGTCTCGTACATTATTTTTTTTCTATTTTTCCAGGTAACAAAGAGACTTAATATATTATATTCTGTTGCCACTATACTATCAGGTGGGCTCTTCCAGCCGGGTGGTAATGCGCGCGTGTGTATAGCTATGAGGTCCTGGGTTCAACACCACCCCAGGCCTTTTTGCTTTCTTGTATTTTCTGGATTTTCCAAGGCAAGGCACAAAACAAAGTTGATCCCTTCTATTATCACCAAAGCATGGCTGGCCTGGTGGTACGTTTTGATGGTTGCAGCCTGAGTGTCCTGGGTTCAAACCCAGCCAAGGTATGTTTTTTTACTACTTTTTCTATTTTAATTTCTTATGTAATTAGCTTAATTGTCTTCTTGTTATTAATAAATAAATCATATATATTCAAATATTTAAAATAACATCTTATTTTCTAAAGTTCTAAACTTTATTCTTTTTTTCAAGAAATTATTTTCTTTATTATATATGTAAATATAATATATGCATGTTAATCAAATAATTTTGTATAATTAAATTAAAAACCCTAAAAAATATTTTTCTAAACAAAACCCTAATTTTGTGAAAAACCTAATTTTATTTTCTAAATAATTTTTACTTTCTAATTCTTTATATAATTATAATATATATATTTATTTAATATAATTTTTGTAAATGTAATAATTAATAAAAATTAAATTTTGTAAATGTGATTAATTTTTGTAAATATGATATTTAAAACCTATTTTCTTCCCATAATGTATAAGTATCTTTTAATAAATAATTGTTTAGAAATAAATTGAATTTATAATAATTAAACTTTGTAATTATAATACATTTAAAAATAATTTGTAAATATAATTGCCTATATTAAAAAAAATTGTTAATTTTTTATTCTTATAATATTTTGGCTAATTTTATTTATTTTAATTATTGTTACTAACCATGTTATTATTTATTATTTTTGCTTCATTAATCTTATGTATTTTATTATTATTTCACTAATGTTATTTAATTTTTCATTATTATTTTAACTAACCCTATTTTTAATTCTTATTATTACTAACCCCTATTTATTTATTTATCGCTTATTTATTATTTTTGCTTATTATTTATATTTTGCTTTTTATATTTTGCTATTTATTTTTAATTTGCTTATTATTATAATTATGTAATTGCTCCTTGGTGTAAATTTTGTAATATTTAATTTTATTTAATTTTTGCTATGGTTAGTAATTTAGGGAGTGCAAATGTGTATTCTATTTAAAAATTAACTTAGATCGTTTTAAATAAAGATAAATAATATTGAACACTCACACACGTAAGTCGATTTTTAATCGCCATCTCACATTCCTAAGGTTATCCCTCAATGTTGCCTACTAATAAGGTCAAGTGGGGTGTATAAAGCAAGTCCCTAAAAAGAAAAAATCATCAAGTCCCTAATGGTTGCCTTTAAAGATCAAGTCCCTTCGAATAATGATGATAGTCCCTCCTGAATGCTTAATACACCCCACAGTTGCCTTCATAAAAATAGATGTCCCTCACATGTCCCTTACATCCAAGGTAATGACTACCTACTCCTTAATAGTAGGGATAGTCTTACCATTTAAAGGATAAAGAACAGAAAAGACTTAAACTTTAGGGTAGGTTCCTCTTATGTACTTGCTCACTTCATTCAAAACTTTTCAAACTTTTCACCATTTCAAATAAATTTTCAAACACAAGTTTTACGCATCCGTACATGGATCATTATCAACTATTATGAAAATTTTTCTATTCACACACTACACTTTCAAAAACAATTCAAAAGTGAGCTAAGTAACTAAGAGCCCATGGATAACCATGGATGTAAAGGGTGCTAACACCTTCCCTTTACATAACCTACCCCCCGGACCCAAAAATATCTCTTAAGGTATTTCCTGTTCTTTTATACCCTTTCCTTTTGGATAAAATAAAAGTCGGTGGCGACTCTTGCTATCCGCAACATAACTTAAAGTCAGTTCTCCCACCGTGTTACAAATGGCATCGAATAAAAGGTGATCACAACATCAAATAATATCATTGAATGAAGTGAGAAAAGCCCCGGAAAGTACATCAGAAGAATTGATGACTTCACTATGGACATACAAGAATGGCATCGGATAAAAGGTGATCACAACATCCAATAATAACATTGAATGAAGTGAGAAAAGTCCTGAAAAGTACATTAGAAGAATTGATGACTTCACTATGGACATCTGAGAATGGCATCAGAAAAAAGGTGTAATATCTGAGAAAAACATAAGGTAGGTGATAAAAAGGGTTCCGGAGAAACATCAGAACAAGGTATATCTGGACAAATATCAGATAGACACAAAGTTAGGTGCCAAGTAAGTTGGACTTTGATCACAAGGTAAGATGTTGAAAATAACAGGACCTCGGGAAATGCATATGAGGACTAAAAGACCCTTGTATGCAAACGTATACGAAAATGGGGACTAACACATCCTGAAAATGCATAATGAGGACTAACACACTCAAGTAAGCAAACGTATACGAAAATAGAGACTAAAACACCCTGGAAATGCATAATTAGGACTAACACACTCTTGTATGCAAACATATATGAAAATGGGGACTAACACACCCTTAAAATGCAAAGAATATGAAGAAAAAATAGCTGACAACCAATTTAGACTCTCAGGGGAGTGGAAATCAACAATTTTATACTTGTTTGGGGAGTGAAAAAGATGGATGATTGATTCCTCAACACATAGATCACTATCATTCTGCTTGTGGATTAGAGATGTTACTCTTGAACATACCTCTATCTCTCTGGTAAACTATATCAAGTTGATAATCGTTTGTGAAAAGGCATGAAAACTGCTTTGGGAATCTTGCCCCATATTAAATTGACTAATGAAAGTAAACTGATAATGACTTCAGTTCTGACTACTGTCGGGGAAAAATGATCATGACTTCAAATATTGAAATGACTATTGAGAATTCTAAACCCAGTATGAAACTTGAAAGAGATCTTCTGATTAACCAAATCTGAGAATAACTTGCATTGAGCAACAAAATCTCGAAGTGACTTGCCCCTGATAGGATCACTAATCAAGTTTCTAAACTGTTTGAAATTCCCTAGATGAGGAAAGTTTGTTTGCAAATAAAATGTTTATACAAACATGGTAATTTTAATGCATAGTTCATGCAAAATTTTGAAATTAAAAATCATTTTTGGAATGAAATTATTGATGTAAAGCAAATGAAAAAAACTTGTCAAAACACATCGATTTAGACAAAATGAAAGATAAAGCAAATTCAGGAAACAAATTATTGGAAACAAACTTGGGAGTCAGTTTACGCAACCTTGTTGTAGTATGCTTTTCAAAAGAAACCTGGATTCAATTAGGTCTTTTGAAGGTTATAACATGGTCTAGTTCACGGTTTTTGAAACAAAGGATATAAGCTCAAAGTTTATTTGTACCTAACCCAATCTTCATGATGATCTCCATTCCTACATTCAATTAATTCAACCTATGCATTCAAGTTCAAAGAAATTTAGGATTGCACAAATGAAGATGGTTCATAAGCCAAGGGATTTTTCAAGATAGCAATCACTTCTTCCTTTTGATATTTATGGTGAGGACTTTGGTCAACTCATCTTGTTTTGGTTGAGGATTTTGATGACCTCTTGATTGATATTTTATTATCCCTAACTTTTGTTTGAACTGTGTCATTTGAGCTTACCGTCAGCGAGATGCCCCATTTTTAGCCTATGTCTCCTTCATAGGTTTTGACTTAGTGGGCTTTGCTTTTTTTTCATTTTTTCAATATCATTTTTTTTAAAGATAATGATTGTAACACCCCAAAGTCGATTTTAATAATGTCGATGTGTTTTCTTATGAATTTTTATGATTATGAGGTTATTTGATGTTTTGTGAAGTTTGGGGTTGTTTAATATTTTAATAATATTTAGAATAATTGAGTATATGTGGTTTAATTGACTATTTGAGATTAAATTAAATTAAATTAAAGGAATTAGAGGATGAAGGCATTATGGTCTTT
Organism: Lathyrus aphaca; assembly: GCA_963966055.1. Taxonomy (NCBI): domain Eukaryota; kingdom Viridiplantae; phylum Streptophyta; class Magnoliopsida; order Fabales; family Fabaceae; genus Lathyrus; species Lathyrus aphaca. The sequence goes on from OZ014521.1 coordinate 541,444,958, forward strand.
TGGTTGAGGATAAGTGAGGGTTTTATGGGGAAAGACTAAAAGAGGTCATAAGGGCAAGAGAGACAAAAGAGGGAAAAGTTGGAAAGAACAATCATTTTGGAACGATCGCACATTTTGAAAAGAGCTATGGAGAAGAAGAGAAGTTAGGGCTTGAGGTTTGGAAGAATTTCAAAGAGTTTATCGAAAACTTACGGAATTAAGGTATGGGGAGTATTTTCCTTTCGACAATATAATGTGGGAATGGAATTGGGGGTTTTGTGGTGTAGTTTAGGGTTTTTGATTTTAGGATTTTGTGTTGATGATGATTTCATGATGAATTAGATTAATATAATGATGTAGATGATGTTGTTAGGATGAATGTTGGCATTAATGAGGTGTTTTGGTGTAATGATGCTGAATTGTGGGTTTTGGGAGAGTATTGTAGCAGAAGGGAGAAGGCTGAAATCGCAGAAAAATTCTGCAGAAACCGCGAAGCTCGCTTAGTGAGAAGAGTCAGGGGGTAGGAGCTTAGCGAGCATGAGGTCTCGTTTAGAGAGCCTTGGAAAACTTGGAAAAATGTTTTATTTTTGAAAACTATTTTTAAGGTAGTATGTTCTAGGTTGCTAGGATGTTGTGAAGTTGTCAAATGATATGTCTTGGAGTCTATATGAGTAGAGTTAATAATTATGTGATGGACTATGAATTGTTTGATGTTCTTTGAGTTAGGCTGTATGATTTTATGATGTAGGGATATGATGTAATATAAGAGTGTTATATGATGTCTCTTGAGTATGTATTTGATGTTATGAATGAGCATGAGGGATAATTGTTAATAATGAATGCGAATGCAATTTTATGATGTTTTGAGGATGATGTATGTATATTGCGTCTTGCATTCACGACATTGATTTTATGAGGGGACTTCGGTCAATTGGTAGCTTCAATCCCACTGTGTGGATTGAAGTGATATGATGTTTATGATGTGCTCCCTTTGGGGAGGGTTGGTGGCCCAATGTCCATCACGTGAGGATGTTTCGGTACCACATGCATTAGTAATAGGTTGCATTTCATTCTAAATGACATAGCATGAGTGCATTGACGTTTTGTGTATTATATTTTGGAATGTGAATTTACTCACCCTGCCTGCCTTCTGGTAATGGTCTATTATATCAACCTGCAGATAATTAAGGTTAGCTCGGTGTGTACTTAGCTTGGAGATAGTGAGTCATCAAGTTAGTTATAAGTGGAGTCCTGCTCTGTGTCCAGTAACATCGGGATGGGTCTTGCTTGAGTGTTTTATGTTTAATTGGATTAAGATGTTAAGTTTTGTTTTAAATATTTTGGTAAAACGATGTTTGAAATAATTATCGAATTTTGTTTTATAAAGAAGATATTAAGACTTGTTGGTTTTCCGCAGCATAATTATGAAGTAAAGTATTTATGATGTTTTGCATGATTTTGTAAACCCATGTTACGGGACAGGACTTTATGTGATGTTTGATGTTTTGACTTTTGATTCAAAGAAGAAAATGTGATGCCCTTTTTACGAGTTTTTACTCTGATAATTGATTTGAATTTTCTTAATTATGATGGGGTAGAAAAGGGTGTTACAATGACTGCATGGCTTAATGATTATAGTGAACCATCATTGGATTTTGAATTGAAAGACATCCTCGACATTTCTTTGATGTATGCAAAGGAAAGCTTGATATTACAAACTTCATTAAAAGGTTTCTTGAATAATTCACTTGTATTTTAATGCATGTTCAAATTAATTGAGAACTACCCATCCCCTGGTTAAAATTGCAGGTTTTTCTGAATAGAAAGAAACTCCAACTTTTAGGCTCAAAGGGGTTGTCAAGGGATTAACTTCCTTGTTTCTCCAGTGTTTGGGAGTTGAAACAATGATTTTAGATCATCAACCAAGTTTCAATTGACAACATACCAACAACAATTATGGGTATTTTGTTTTCATTATCCTCCCTCCAATCATTGTAAAATCTTGAGGAAAAAAATGAACAGGAAATAAAAAAGCTTAAAGATGCACACAACAAATGAATCAAAACAATGCAATACTCATTTCACTAAAATCAACATGAAAGTACAAATAAATTTTAAAATCAAACAAGTCAATATAATTGAATAAAATTGCAATAAAAAAGAAACAATGGCCTAGTGATCAATCAACAACAAGGATGAGCTATCATGTTTGAAAATATTGGCCATGAAGATAATCTGACTTGCTAAAGTCGTCTGGAAGATTCACTTCCCATGATTCGGTAGAGGATTAGTGACAAAATTAGGATTAATATCCTTAAAGTAAAGGATATTGTTCCTAATAAGCTCTTGCACTCTAGCCTTCATTGCAAAGCAGTGTTCCAAGTCATGACCAGTTCCACGTTGATGATACTCACAGAGAAGATCTACTATATAACCAACCGAGAGAGGATTTGGAACGGGAGACATAGATCTAGTAGAAATCCAACCATTTTGAACCATCATGGGATACAATTCAGTATATGTCATCGAGATAGGATCAAAGTCTCCCCTATTACGATACCGATTTTATCCAACAGCAGAACGAGAAGCTTGAGCATAAGCTGGTTAAGCCTTAACAATAGGAGCAATTGCAGCTACATATGGTTGAATATATTGTTGTTTCTTGAGATAAGGTTTCCTTTCATTTGAAATAGCAAAAGCATCGCCATCTTTTCTCTTTTGAAAATTCCCATGAGACTTTCCTGTGGCACTAGAAGCTTCAATATTGGTAATCTTACCTTTCTTGATACTTTCTTCTAGTCTTTCTCCAATAGTGACTAGATCAGCAAAACCAGATGATACATTCCCTACCATCTTCTCCCTAAAGAATTGTTGAAGAGTGTCCATGAACAAACCAGTTAATTCCTTTTCGGCCAAAGGTGGCTCCACTTGAGCAGCCAGCTCTCTCCAGCGCCGAGCGTACTCTTTGAATGATTTTCTCTCTTACTGAGACATGTTTTGAAGTTGACGGTGGTAAGGTGCCATGTCCAAATTATATTTATACTGCTTTATGAAAGCATCAAATAAATCCTTCCACCTCTGGATATGGTTCTTCTCAAGTCCCATGTACCATTTCATAGAAGTGTCACTCAAACTGTCTTGGAAATAGTGAATAAGAAGTTTGTCATTTTTGGCATGTGCATCCATTTTATGTCAATACATCATCATATGGGTTTTAGGACAAGTATGCCCCTTGTATTTCTCAAACTCATGAATTTTGAACTTATAAGGCATAACCAAGTCAGAAATCAAACACATGTCTATTGCAGCAGCACTAAAGACATATTTGCCTTCTAAATCCATTACCCTCTTCTCAAGAGTCAATCACTATTCTCTAACTTCATCCATGTATCCAGGTTTACCTTGACTTTCATCTTGTGGACCAGCAGCGTGGTATACGAAAGGAGAGTTCTCATAAGTAGCTTGAGCAGCAGTATGCACAACAGGTTAAGGTTCAACAAATGTCGGAGCTGAAAAGACTGAAAAAACAGATGAAGCAACCATTGGAGTAATTGAGGAGATTGGCACGTAATCTGTAGGTAACCCAAATTCTGGCCAAGTAAAAGCTGGTTGTTGAATCAGAGGAGGGTCAACAACAGTAGTTGAAACTTCAGAGATCACAGTCCTTTAAGGTGGTTCACCTCTAGCAATCAGTACTTGCATCATTTCAGTGAGCCTGGTCATACAGGACTTTAATTAATCGATTTCCATTCTAACTTCCATGTTGTGTTGTTCTTGGTTTTCCATTCTCAATTTGAGAGGAACTCTAGTTCCATATTTGTGTTGAGAAAACAGCTTAATGGATGATAGACAACTGAAGAAGGAGACAACCAGAATAAGTTCCTCGGACAACTCGAATGAATGCATATATATGCAAGAATGTAATGATATGCAATGTTCACTTCCATTTCTTAGGGAAACGACTCGATTATTGCAAACATGAGTGACATCGAGAACATGGGCATACAAAATCTTGACAAAAGGGATATTTTCTTTGTCCATATTTGCAATAATCTGAATTATGTTTCTTGAAAAATGGTTGCGATGATGTTCATGATGAATACATGGATGCAACAAACACAAACAAGATCACGTAAAGAATAAAGGTTCAATGATTTGGACCACGAGCATGGGGTCAAGGGATAAGAACCAACCCACAAAGGTATGTACTAGTTTGTCTTCATTGTACCTGCAAAAAACCAAAAGGGTTATAACAGAGGTTCCTAGAGTTAGCAGCCATCCTTCGGATATCATCGGTACGTTGGATTACTCCCTAACCGATAGTTTCCTCAAGAGTACCTCGTCCGAGTGTAGTATCGTGTGACAATCACCCTAGGTTTACATCTGGATGACTTTTTCTCTACGTTCCTAAAGTGGTTTGGATGGGTTAAGGGTTCTACGGTCCTCAGTATGATAATCTCAAATCAGAAAAGTAATGCCATGATACAATTACACATCATGACATCAGTAATCTGAAGGAGCATAACTGAGTGGTGATTCTCATATCGACATTGCATAAGACTACTCCACACGTATCTCCTCAAATATATCACGGTCATATCATAAGTTCACTCAGATTCGGGTACATGATCTATCTCATTCACAGAGGATCACCAAACAAAAACAGAATAAGCAATAACAAACAAGTCAAACCAAAGCAATAAATAAATCAAAGTAGGTCGAACACACTTAGATATTACTCCCCAGCAGAGTTGCCACTTTTTTGTAGCGGGGAAATCATGAGTGTAAGCTATTGATTAACTTAACTCAAGATAAACAAAGTCTCCATCGAACTTTTATTTTATTCCAAAAGGAAAAGGAAAAAAGGAGCGAATAAATCCTAAAATGAATCTAAAATAAAAAAGCTAAAAGAAACAAGCACAAAATGGGTAAGCGATTGGTTACAAAATGGGAAGGTATTAGCACCCAAAATGTCTGAGGTACTCCACGGGAGCCCTTTGAAAAATTTATTGCTTTTTGTTTGAAAATGGTTTGTTAAATGAGAGTGAGGCGATGCAAAAAGAATTAATTTTTTTACGATACTTTTGTCTCATGCCTACGTACCCATAATGTGCAATGTAAGATCAAACCCCGTAGTTCGTGGTACAAATAGTGAAAAAAATGGTTGGTTTTGATTGATTTTATTAAGTGAAGACAAAAGAAGTTCACAAAGGCACAAAACCACTTGAATGAGTTTGGTTCTTCTTATTTTTGAATTGAAGTCAAAATGATTAAGTTCATTGACATTTATTAAAACAAAAGAAAGTAAAAGTCACTTGACAAAAAAATCAAGGTTTTAATTTATTAAAGTGGTGAAAGTTTGAAAACAAGAATCCTTTGAAAAAGAGAGGAAGTTTTTAAAATTGAAGAAAGGGAGGAGGTGAAGAGGCTATCCTAAAAATAAAATAAAAGAGATAAAGGAGGAAAGATCTAACAAAAATTGATGATACTTCAAAGAATAAACACAAGAGTTCCATTCTTATAAGCATAATCTAGCAAATGGCCAAATAAAGGCTAAAGTACCAACTCTATGATGATCAAAGAAAAGGGAAAGTCCTAGGATCTAAGTCCAAAACTCTAATTCCAATGCTAAGGATAGTAACATTAGTCCAAGATCAAGATCACAAGTTCTTAGAAGTTTAATCCTTTATTGATATTTTTGTGTCCAAATAGACAAAGGAAAAAGCACAAGAATATATGAACATAAACATAAACATGATAATAAATGATAAAACTAATAAAAGTAAAGGAGATAAGGGAGCAAGAAGGAAATTAAAGAGGATAAGGTGCAAGAGGAAATTAAAATAATTATATAGTAGTTATAATAATAATATATACATAATAATGGTATGGTGAACTTAATCATCCACAACCAAAAGAGAATAAGGCATTAAATGCCAAAAACCGAAAAGGCAACCGATTCTGCTTAGTATCTTACATTATAGTGATTAACCGATGCGATAAGACCCAAATTCGACGAAACTTGAAAGAAGATTGGGATACCCAAAGCAACTACGCATCAAGCTTCAAAATTCATGGATCTAACGCAAATTATTAACCACCTTGGGATTACGCGATCAACAAGAGGTTCGGTCCACGAAAGTGCAAGTATCCAATTGGATTTTGATTCCAAAGTAGGGACACATTTAGGTCTATGTTAAGCAATCGCCGAGTAATTTATGGAGTAATTACCCTACAAATGAGGTCGGCCAAAACCAATTAAGGTTAACGATGTTAGTGCTAATACATGCGAGATAAATGACATGTAAATCGTCATCTGAACGCAATTCCGCACAAAAATAAAGATGAATACCCAAATTGAGTTACTCTTATAGTATTCTTTCATCTTTAAGTTCAATCACTCATTTTGGTGGATGTAAGGTATGAAAATATATCACTAATTCAAAGCACATAAAGTTAATTAAATAATTCACTTATATATCGATTTGAACTAATGAACATTATCTCCTCAAATCTACACCCAAAGTCCATTGAATTTAAAGAGAAATCACTCCTAAAAATGTCTCCAAAGATAAAAATAAGAAAAGAGGAGAAGAAGAAGCAAAAGGAACCAAAAACAACCCCAAAACAAGTGAAAATATGCCTTTGGAACAATGTTAATCGGTTAACCATTTGGTTAACCGGTTAACACGTGAAAATTTTGAATTCTGCGCCATTTTTAAACTGGTTAATCGGTTTACCATTTTGTACTGCAAATAGTTAATCGGTTAACACTGAACCAGAGGCAGAAAATTGGCCAAAATCCAGCATGATCCTCTTTTAAAACAATTTTCAAACACCTTATGATCATGAACTGAATTGGCACGAATATTAAAGTGAAAAATATAGTGGAATCCCTGCAATCAAACAATAATTTATAATCCAAAGGATCAACAACCAATAGCACCAAAGATCTACATCTTGAATGATGGTGATGAAGGTGTAACAATGGAGGAAGATGAATTACCAAGAACAAACTTCAAATCACTCCACAAGCAAGCTTGATCTACTAAAATTGATGAAGAAAAATGAAAAGGATGAAGGTTTAGCTCAAAGCTAATCAACAATTCAATGCAAATTCTTGATAACTTTCAAAAGAAGAAATTGAGCTTTGGTGAATTTTGGTAATTAGGGATATATTTTGCAAGGGATTTTTTGGCTATCTATTTAAAGAGTTTAGGTATGGAAATTTTATGGAATGAAGCTTGCTTTGGTAAATCAATATTAGGCTTGGAAATCAAATTTGGAGGGAAATTCATAAAAGAGTGGTGATTAGTGAAGGTATATGGTGAGAAATGATCAAAGTTATGTAGAGGAATAAAATTGTAGTAGATCTAGAATATTCCAAGTGAGATCAAGGGCTAGGATGATGCTGAATTTGAACAATTTATTCAAATTTCGCTCTGGTTAATCGGTTAACACATTGGTTAACCGGTTAACCAAGTCAAAATTTGAATATTTTGTTCTCTTTTGATTCCTTTATTTTTTCGGCTAGATTCTTTTGCGCGTCGAAGAAGGCATGAAAATAAACACATGAACCTTGTAATTCCTTAGATAAATCAATTAGAACTTGAGGAATTCTTGATCATATAAATTTGAATTGTTTTCAGATCAACTTCGACTTTTTATCAGTGAAATTTGTTCGAGTTGCGGGACTGCTATTTTTGGCATTTTTAACATGTTCTTCCCCTGAAAAATGTTAATAAAAGAAAAAAAATATTTTTGGATTTTATTTAGATGTTAGTAATCATAAACAAATAAAAGCACACAAAAGCAATGGTGATTCCCCGTGAGGCATAAACCTGCGACAAAAAAAGATAGACGAACTAGTGCATGATCTTGTTTGTATGCAAAATGAAAATGAAAATATGAAAAATCTTAGGGACAAAAATTAGGGTATGACAATATGGTATATGTCTGGTATTTGTCTTGTTTTGCAAAAAAACGTTAATGCATCTAATGGTGCATCACAACAAAGTGATATTGTCCATGAACCAAATGCTGCCCCTAAACCAGGTGATGCTCCCACTGTACTAGAAAATGAAACTGTTGCAGGTGTTGCAGACCAACCATATGACTATTTTGGTGACATTTCTGATGAGCTTATTTCAAGCATTCCTTATGCAACTCAGACACAACCACCTAATGCAAGTCAAAGTGAGGTGATTTAAGGAGATGCACCTGCTGCCAAGGCTATAGTTAAAAAGAAGAGGGAAAGAGATCATGCCAATCAAGAATAGGTATAGTGAAAGAATCAAACTGAAGTGGTTTTAGAAACCAATCATAGGGCCTGGTTCAAATTCTGATCAGCCTATCTGTCTGCCAGAACAAGAGGGAATGGTTTTAACACAAGAAGAAAATGGTTCTCTTAGAGCCAAGAATAAAATGAGTGTAGATGTTTAAGAATTGGCAGAATTTTTGACCAAACAAGAAATGTTAAATTCAGTTCAGAATGTCCTATCAGATGTTGGGACATTAGCAAACAGAGTATGTGAACTTGGTTCAGGATGTCCTACCAGATGTTGGGACATTGTATAAATGACTAAGTTCAGTTTTGTCAGGATGTCCCAACAGATGTTGAGACATCTCAGACCTGCTACCAGAATTAATTATTGATTAACAGATCAGAGATATTTAAGGAGAATTATCTGGAATTAATTAATGCTGGATAAAACAGACCAAGGCGCATCTGTAGGGAGTTTTTAAATTGAAGATTCAGATTAAAACAGAAGACCTAATGCACCTAGAATATAGGAGGTAACAAACCCTAAATTCAAGGTGACAGCTGCTGCACATTAGGGCTGGATCATTCTACAGAAAGCCCAAAATTCAGAACCTATTTAAACAACAGAATCTCATAGAATTGTGCACGAATTTCAGAAGACTAAATAGGGTGTCTAGTGTTTTAATAGCAGGTTGCTTTTATGTACCACTTTATGAGCTTTTAAGCAAAAGTGCATTTGTGACTTGATTGAAACTGTGAAGTAAAATCAAGCTGTTATTGTTTGAAGGATGTCTTCAATTTCTGTAAACTTGTAAACTTGATCACTGGGTGATTGAGGGGGAGTGAGTAGGGTACTCTTATCTAAGTGAGTCTTAGGTAGAAATTGCATTGGGTAAGTATTAAGTGATAGATTAAACAGGGTGGTTTAAGTCTAGAATTAATATTACTAATAGTGGATTTCCTCCTGGCTTGGTAGCCTCCAGATGTAGGTGTGGTTATACACTGAACTGGGTTAACAAACTTCTGTGTTGTTTATTTTTCCTGCTGTTTAAGTTTTTGGTTAAATTTGTCAAATGTCCTATTAAGTGTTGGAACATCTCTTAGGACATCTCATTACAGAATTTCAATTGGCATCAGAGCAGGCACCCTGCCTGTTTATACTGGGTGAGATCTAGGGAAAACAAATTCTGTAACATGGACAGAGATATAGGGTCAGTAAATAGACCACCTATACTGGATGGTTCTAATTATGACTACTGGAAGCCAAGAATGATTGCATTCTTAAAGTCACTTGACAACAGGGCATGGAGAGCAGTAATTGTTGGATGGAAACATCCTGTTAAAGACACCAAAGATGGATCAATAGTTCTGAAACCTGAAGAAGAATGGAGTAAAGAGGAAGAAGATTCAGAACTAGGCAACTCAAAAGCCCTAAATGCTTTATTCAATGGCATTGATAGAAATATTTTCAGACTGGTGCATCATTGTGAGCTGGCCAAAGATGTGTGGGATACCCTCAAGACAACTCATGAAGGAACATCAAAAGTAAAAATGTCAAGACTTCAACTTCTCACCACCAAGTTTGAAAACTTGAGAATGAAGGAAGATGAATCAATTCATGAGTTCTACATGAACATCTTGGATATAGCCAATACTTCTGGAGCCTTGGGAGAAAAGATGACTGATGAAAAGCTTGTAAGGAAGATTCTCAGATCTTTGCCAAAAAGATTTGACATGAAAGTCACAGCAATAGAAGAAGCTCAAGACATATGCTCCATGAAAGCTGAAGAACTCATTGGTTCCCTTCAAACTTTTGAAATGGGAATGAATGACACACATGCTAAAAAGAACAAAAGCATTGCCTTGGTTTCAAATGCAGATGAAGAAGAAGATGATGAACTAGCAAATGATAAAAGCTTCTCAGAAAATCTTGCATTGATTACAAAACAGTTCAAACAGATTCTCAGAGGTATGGAAGGTAAATCAAATTCCAGTGGAAGATTCACAAACTCTTCTGAAAACAAGAGAACCTATGATGCTAACAGAAGATCAAATCTTGCTGAAAAGACCAGTCAAGAAAAAGGAATCAAGTGCCATGAATGTGAAGGATATGGACACATCAAGAAGGAATGTCCCAACTTCTTAAAAAGACAAAAGAAGGGACTATCTGTAACCTGGTCTGATGAAGACTCAGGAGGAGATTCAGAAGAAGAATCAGCTAAGCATATTACTGCTTTAGCTGGACTGTGTGAATATGATAGTGATTCCAGTTGTGGAGAGCTTACTTATGAACAACTTGAGCAAGCATTCAAAGATCTATACAAAAGAAGCTCTGAAATATGCAGTGAGGTTATAAAGCTAAAGAAGCAGAATGAAGTACTAGAAGAGGAAAAAGCAAGTGATCAAGTAATCATTGATACCTTGAAAAGTGAAGTAACTCTTCTCAATTCTAAGATGGAACATATGTCCAAATCTGTTAGAATGATGAACAGCAGCTCAAATACACTGGATGTTATTCTTTGCAATAATAAACATTCAGGGGACAAAAGTGGACTGGGATACAACAGAGAAGAAGCCAGCTCTAGCAAAGCCACTTCAAAAATTACACAGTCAAACAAGATGTCCCAACAAATGCTTCAACATCAGAACACAAAGACTAACATAATGTTCCAACAGATGTCTCAACATTCTGGAAAGAACAAAATGAAGAAGAAGTATCAAAGATGGAGATGCCATCACTGTGGAAGATTTGGGCATATCAAACCTCACTGTTATAAGTTACATGGATATCCAAATCAGATGTGTCAGCAACCTTCCAAGCAGAAAGTAGAAGGTACCAAGAAAATGCAGCTTAGAAATCAGCAACCTCCTAAGCAAAAGACAGAAGTAATCAAGAAAGTTTGGAGACCAAAAGCTGACATTCAGACTGATCAAAGCCACACACCCAAGAACAAGATCAACAATCAAGCTTGGAGATCAGCTGAACAACACTCAGAGCAGAGGCATCAAAAGAAATCTCAACTCATCTGGTCAAAGAAGAGTACTGCATACATAGCACATACATCATTGAAAGTATCAGCTAAGGAAGACTGGTACTTTGACAGTGGATGCTCAAGACACATGACTGGATTGAAGAATTTGCTAGTAAACTTAAAGCCACATTCATCCAGGTATGTTACCTTTGGAGATGGAGCTAAAGGAGAGATCAAGGGAGTTGGAACCTTGGATTGTCAAGATGTTCCAAGATTAGATGATGTGCTGCTAGTTAAAGGTTTAACTGCTAACCTGATAAGCATAAGTCAACTATGTGATCAAGGATACAGTGTAAACTTTACCAAATCTGAATGCATAGTGACTAACAAAGAACAAGAGGTTGTCATGAAAGGAGCCAGATCTAAAGACAACTGTTACATGTGGGAATCCCAAAATCTCAGTCTCACTTCAACCTGCACTCTAGCTAAAGAAGAAGAAGTGAAACTGTGGCATCAAAGACTAGGTCATCTTCATTTCAGAGGCATAAAGAAGATCATATCTATGGATGCTGTAAGAGGTATTCCTAAATTGAAGATTGATGATGGCAAAATATGTGGTGAATGTCAAATAGGCAAGCAAACCAAGATGTCTCATCCAAAGCTCCAACATCTGACAACTTCCAAAGTTTTGGAACTTCTTCATATGGATCTTATGGGACCTATGCAAGTTGAAAGTCTTGGTGGTAAGAGGTATGCCTATGTTGTGGTTGATGATTTTTCAAGATATACATGGATAAACTTCATCAAAGAAAAGTCAGATGTATTTGATGTATTCAAAGAATTATGTCAAAGATTGCAAAGGGAAAAATCCAGCTGTGTGATCAGAATAAGAAGTGATCATGGAAAAGAATTTGATCAAAAGTTCTTAGATTTCTGTTCTTCAGAAGGAATCAACCATGAGTATTCTTCACCTATCACTCCTCAACAGAATGGAATTGTTGAAAGGAAGAATAGAACCATTCAAGAATCAGCAAGAGCTATGATCCATGCTAAGAAGTTACCTCTGTATTTCTGGGCTGAAGCTATGAACACTGCCTGCTACATCCATAACAGAGTTACCTTGAGAAAAGGAACCCTGTCCACAATTTATGAAGTCTGGAAGGGCAGAAAACCCACTGTGAAGTACTTTCATGTGTTTGGAAGTAAATGCTATATTCTGGCAGATAGGGAGCAATGGAGAAAAATGGATCCTAAAAGTGATGAAGGAATTTTCCTTGGATACTCTATAAACAGCAGAGCATATAGAGTATTTAACTACAGAACAAATGTTATCATGGAATCCATAAATGTGATAATTGATGATGCTCCTACAGATGTCCCAGAAGATGTTGGAACATCTGCTGATATCAAGATTGAAGCTGAAGAAAAGAATGATCAATATAACTTCACTCAAAATGATACAAGGTCAGAAGATTCAAGCAAACCTCCCTCCATCAGAATACAGAAGGATCATCCCAAAGATTTAATAATTGGTGATCCCAACAGAGGTGTGAGCACTAGATCAAGAGAAGTGATTTCAGGTTCTTGTTTTGTGTCCAAAATAGAACCTAAAAACATCAAGGAGGCTCTCACTAATGAATACTGGATTTGTGCTATGCAAGAGGAATTAGGTCAATTCACAAGGAATGAAGTGTGGAATCTTGTTCCTAGACCTAATGACATAAATGTGATTGGTACAAAATGGGTGTACAAGAACAAGTCAAATGAACAAGGAATTGTTACAAAGAACAAAGCTAGACTTGTGGCTCAAGGATACACTCAAATTGAAGGGGTAGACTTTGATGAAACCTTTGCACCAGTAGCAAGGCTTGAATCAATAAGATTACTGTTGGGAATTGCTTGTATCTTAAAGTTCAAGCTATTTCAAATGGATGTGAAAAGTGCCTTTCTTAATGGTTATCTTAATGAAGAGGTATATGTAGAACAGCCTAAAGGATTTGTTGATCCAAGCTGTCCAAATCATGTATACAAACTCAAGAAAGCACTTTATGGTCTGAAGCAAGCTCCAAGGGCATGGTATGAAAGACTTACCACATTTCTTATCAAGCAAGGATACAGAAAAGGTGGGATTGATAAAACCCTGTTTGTTAAAGATGAAGAAGGAAATGTCATGATTGCACAAATATATGTTGATGACATTGTGTTTGGTGGGATGTCTGATAAGATGGTCAAACATTTTGTCAAGCAGATGGAAGCTGAATTTGAAATGAGTCTAGTAGGTGAATTAACCAATTTTCTTGGTCTGCAAGTTAAGCAAATGGAAGACTCAATATTCATCTCACAAAGCAAGTACTCCAAGAACATAGTGAAGAAATTTGGAATGGAAAATGCTTCTCATAAAAGAACTCCTGCTCCTACACATTTAAAGCTGACTAAAGATGAAAAGGGTGAGAAGGTAGATCAAAGTTTATATAGAAGCATGATTGGAAGCTTGTTATACTTGACTGCTAGCAGACCAGACATTGCATTTGCAGTAGGAGTTTGTGCAAGATATCAAGCTGATCCAAAAGTCAGTCATCTCAATCAAGTCAAGAGAATCCTTAAATATGTTAATGGTACATGTGACTATGGCATAATGTACTTTCATGGATGCAAACCAATTCTCACTGGCTTCTGTGATGCTGATTGGGCAGGAAGTGCTGATGACAGAAAAAGCACTTCAGGAGGATGCTTCTTCCTTGGAAACAATCTGATTTCTTGGTTCAGTAAGAAACAGAATTGTGTATCCTTATCTACAGCTGAAGCTGAGTACATAGCAGCAGGTAGCAGTTGTTCTCAGTTGGTTTGGATGAAGCATATGCTCACTGAGTACAATGTCCCACAGGATGTCATGACATTGTACTGTGACAACTTAAGTGCAATCAACATATCTAAAAATCCTATCCAACACAGCAGGACAAAGCATATTGATATCAGACATCATTTCATCAGAGATCTTGTAGAAGAAAAGGTGATTTCATTGGAGCATGTAGCTACAGATCTGCAGTTAGCTGATATCTTTACCAAGGCATTGGATGCTGAGAACTTAAGGGGCAAACTTGGAATCTGTTTATGTGATATCTAGCAGTTAATGAGATGTGCCAACATGTCATATGACATTGCATGGCATAAGTTCCAGATGGCAAAGCTAGTCTGGACTAGATCCTTGGGAATTTCATTCCTAATCATTTGGACTGTAACGGCTACTTATTTAGTATTTCCTTATAAGCAGCTATCAAGAGTCTCATCACATCATCACAAGCGAATCACATTGACTAGTAATCCTTCAGAAATCTTAAACCCTAAAGTTGCACATTCATCTTCCTCAACAATGTCTCAAAACCCTAAAACAGCTGAAGAAGTTCTCAACCAGGAAGACGTGGTTCATGCCATTCCTATTTCTATGGTGCCAATGCAATCAACACCATTAGACGAGCTCAAGGGAAATGCCTCTCACACTAAGAAGGCAAGAACACCAAAAAGAGGTAAAGATAAAATCAGAAGCAAAGCTAAAGAAATTCCTTCACATGTTAAATACTCCAAATATGTTGATGACTCCATCAAGGAGATTGTCAATCAAGTTTTCTCTGAACAAAGAGTAGTGAAAGGAATCTCTGTTCCCTTGAACACCATTCCTGCACCTCAAGAAGAACCTGCTCAAGATACAAAGAACAATGCTGCAGAACAAGATGTCCCAACGGATGTTGGAACATATGCAGATGAGAAAGCAAACTCATCTGATGCTGATACTGAACAGACTGAGGACAAGAAAGAGGTCTCAAGTGAAAGTGACAAAGAAGTTTCTATGGAACAGGCTAAAGACTCAAATGAAGATCAATCTTCTACTGATCAACAAGCTGATGAGGAGACTGCTCAATCCCCTCCAATAGTCAATCTGGAACAGGATTCTGATGCAGAGATCATATCATCTGTGAAACCCAGCATTGCCAAAAGGCTAAGGTCCAGGAAAGGAAAGATGCAAGATGAACCTGTCATTCCTGAGAAGAAGAAGGCTAGTCCAAAGAAAGGCAAGGCTAAAGCCACTTTTGGTCCAGCAAAACCATGGAGCAAGGTTCAAACTCAGAAGAGAAAAGCTGCAACACCATCAGATTCAGATGTTGGATCAGATGTCCCAACATCTCCTCCCAAGAAGAAACCAGCTCCAGCTAGAGCTTCAACTGTTGTTCCAGAAGCTCCCTTGGACAATATATCCTTCCATCATGTCTCCAGTGTCAACAGATGGAAATATGTGTACCAAAGAAGGGTTGCTTTGGAAAGAGAACTGAGCAGCAATGCACTTGAGTGCACAGAACTCATTGACCTAATCTCTGCTGCAGGACTGTTCAAGACAGTCTCAGAGTTCTCTCCCTGCTATGAACTTCTTGTCAAAGAGTTCATTGTGAATCTTCAGGAGGATTGCTCAAATGGTAAGTCCTCTGAGTTTAGAAAAGTTTTTGTTAGAGGTAAATGTGTACAGTTTTCTCCTCAAATCATCAATGAGTATCTAGGAAGAGAAACAGATGGACCCAATGAGCTAGGGAAAACAGATAATCAAATCTGTAAGGTGATCACTGCAAACCAGGTCAAAGCTTGGCCTGTGAAGGGAAAGCTCTCTGTGAGCATGCTTACTAGAAAATATGCCATGCTTAACAGGATTGGAACTGCAAACTGGGTGCCTACCAATCACACTTCATCAATCTCAACTGGTCTGGCCAGATTCATCTTCGCTGTGGGGACTCAAACCAAGATGGATTATGGAGCATATATTTTTGATCAGACTATGAAGCATGCCATCTCTACTGCAACAAAGCTGCCAATAGCTTTTCCATCATTGCTGTGTGGTATTGTTCTAAGTCAATACCCTGGAATTTTAACTGAGAAGGACATTGTCTGCAAGAGAGAGAGCCCCCTGGCTTTTCACTACAAATTATTTCTCAGTCACCATGCTGCAGATGTTGAAACACCTGCTGGGACATCTGCTGGTCCCTCCTCTGCTAAGAATCCAATCTCCAAGAAAGAATTAATTGTTGAGCTAAAGTGCACCTGCAAAGAGCTTGAAGCTAGAAAGAAGAAGCTGGAGGAAATAATTAAGAGGTTGGAAAGTGAAGAAGATCAGACAGCTGCATCTGGTGAAGACAGTGAAGCTGCAAGTGAAGCTGATAAAGATGAAGACACTGAAGTGGAGGAAGCTACTGAGAGTGATGAATCTGAGTGATCTGTGTATGTGAGGCATTTGTAATGACAGCAATAGTTCTTTGGCCCCTAATTTTGTGTCTACCAAGGGGGAGAACAACATCAAATGTAATTGTTGTTTAAATGAATGAAAAAATTCTGTTTGTTTGCTTATGAACTGAATAAGTTTTTCTGTTGGAACAAGACTGGATAAAGACAGGACACATATATGTTTGAGGGGGAGTAATCTCAAATAAAATTCAACAGAAAAGTAATGATATACTCTGATAAAAAGAACTTCTGCTGCACTCTGAAAACCAGAAAAGATGTTAGCCAAAAATTAGCCAAAGGGGGAGTTTGTAGATGTTTAAGAATTGGCAGAATTTTTGACCAAACAAGAAATGTTAAATTCAGTTCAGAATGTCCTATCAGATGTTGGGACATTAGCAAACAGAGTATGTGAACTTGGTTCAGGATGTCCTACCAGATGTTGGGACATTGTATAAATGACTAAGTTCAGTTTTGTCAGGATGTCCCAACAGATGTTGAGACATCTCAGACCTGCTACCAGAATTAATTATTGATTAACAGATCAGAGATATTTAAGGAGAATTATCTGGAATTAATTAATGCTGGATAAAACAGACCAAGGCGCATCTGTAGGGAGTTTTTAAATTGAAGATTCAGATTAAAACAGAAGACCTAATGCACCTAGAATATAGGAGGTAACAAACCCTAAATTCAAGGTGACAGCTGCTGCACATTAGGGCTGGATCATTCTACAGAAAGCCCAAAATTCAGAACCTATTTAAACAACAGAATCTCATAGAATTGTGCACGAATTTCAGAAGACTAAATAGGGTGTCTAGTGTTTTAATAGCAGGTTGCTTTTATGTACCACTTTATGAGCTTTTAAGCAAAAGTGCATTTGTGACTTGATTGAAACTGTGAAGTAAAATCAAGCTGTTATTGTTTGAAGGATGTCTTCAATTTCTGTAAACTTGTAAACTTGATCACTGGGTGATTGAGGGGGAGTGAGTAGGGTACTCTTATCTAAGTGAGTCTTAGGTAGAAATTGCATTGGGTAAGTATTAAGTGATAGATTAAACAGGGTGGTTTAAGTCTAGAATTAATATTACTAATAGTGGATTTCCTCCTGGCTTGGTAGCCTCCAGATGTAGGTGTGGTTATACACTGAACTGGGTTAACAAACTTCTGTGTTGTTTATTTTTCCTGCTGTTTAAGTTTTTGGTTAAATTTGTCAAATGTCCTATTAAGTGTTGGAACATCTCTTAGGACATCTCATTACAGAATTTCAATGAGGAAGTAATTTCTTGACTATTGTGATGCCTGCAATCTAGGACTTAGTTGTTAGTTATTTTGGAACCTTTAAGTAATGACAATGCCACTTTGTTATGGCCTTTATGTAATGACAACATTATTTTGTTATGTCTTATGCCTTTTTGTATTGACAATGCCATTTTGTTATAGACTATTTTGAATGACATGAAATTCCTATGTTTTAAGTAAACAATTTGTACACATTATGTTGAATGACTTTAAATATGAAACTTTAGTAATTTGACTCAACAATGCATTACATAAACTTCTCAATACATGGCTGCAACCAATTCATTACATAAAATTCTTCACACATTGCTTCAAACAACTAAAATCCTATGGCATAAACTAATGATAATACAATAGCATAAAATTAGACCAATCCAGGACATCTACAACTACATGGACTTGTAAACTACTACAAACATAATCAAAGACACCCAAATGGTCAATTTCAGTTGGAAATTTTTCCTCTTCAAAACATCTATCTTCAACTTGGATTTTTGAAGCTTATTTGCAGTCATGTCAACCTTAAAATATACCATATCACAGTGTTTGCCACAACTACCATTATTTGACAAGCCTTTCATGGAGTTATCTAATTCATCATCCCAAATAAAAAGCTTACAGCTACCACCCATCTGCAAAAACCAACAAAATTAATGAAGCATTAATCCAAAATGATAACAAATAATTTTTCGAAGACTTCCACTCACCCCTATGTTTCGACACTTTCAAAACTTCCTATTGCGGTTTTGTATGGTCTTCGCCACCAACATCTTCATCGAACGACGATAGCCACACAATAGACCGGTTGGATTTTCATAAGAATTGTTGCTATCAACACTTTGACTTCTATCCATTTAGGGGTTTTCCAGATGAACAAAAAAAATTTAATGAACGAAGAAGAAGAACTTTCACGAATGAAAAAGAAGAAGAACTATCACGAAAGAAGAAGAAAAAGAACTTTCACGGACATGAAGAAGAAGAAGAATATAACAAATATGAGAAATGAAATAAAGAAGACAAAACTTTAACCTGATTAGAAATCAAGTGTGGAAGTCAACTCATACCCAGTCAGCAAGGTCAACACGCCACGTCACGAAATCTTGAACCCATGGGGGCATCAGGGTCTTTGTAAATGGAATCTGGAAAGGTTGAGGGGGAATAAAAAAATTCTTAAGGGGGAGTAAACCAAAACATGCCTATATGGCAGGAGGTAAACACTATTTAACACACACACACACACACACATATATATATATATATATATATATATATATATCTGATATGACCTGACCAGAAGGAACCTTCTAGTGATGAACAGCTACGGTGGTGAACTGAGGGGTTGTACCTGCAAGGTACTTCGATTCCAAAGTGAGAAAGTGTATACAGAGTGCAAGTACAAAATAAGTAAGTGTAGAATAGAATAGAATACCAGACCCTCTTGTGAAAGAGGGTATTTATACTGTGCCCTTTAGCGTTGGGCTAAGATTCTTTTCACGGGCTGGGTTAGCTAGCCCCAAGGAAGAACTGCCAAGGATTGCGTACGAGCAGATAAGACCTAGTATATGGTCTTGCCCTTTGTCCAACTGTCTCATAATATCAGGAGAAAATAACTGGGCAGTTGACTGAATGGGGCACGTGGGGGAGACACTTTCCCCACGTCCCCATGTGGTAGGTCATGAGTCTTCCCGATAGACTGGGCCTTTTCCCGTCACGTGCTATATCGGCATTGTCCAAAACAGGAGTCCTTTGAATTAGGCTTTAGACCAATGCCCGACGAATTAGGCCTATATCTGACATGGACTGCATCGGTCCAGTCCAGAACAGGAGCCCCCCAAGTCGTAACTCCGGTGCGGAGTGATGACTTAAGGGTAAGTATGTTCGGGCATACAGGTTACGGGTAATAAGACCGACTAATGTTGGGGACTTCTGTTCATGTTCCTTGGTGTTTGCTATGGGAAGTGCAGGCAAGGTCTCAGTTGGTTTGACTCGTTTAGTAGGTCTGGCCTTTTCGAGATAGTCGCGCACGATGCTCTTTCATTTCTATGGTGTCGAGGATGCGTGTACCCGGTGTTTTGACAACCTTTATGGTTTCCAAGGGTGACGTGTCTGGCTTTTCGTTCCCCATCATTATGGCCTTTAATGAGTCACTTTGTTTTACGTGTGACGGTGCATTAAATGTCTGACTTCCTAGGGGAATCTAGGCAGCCTAGGCATGTTCCTTCATATGGGGGCCTATAAAAGGATTTGAGTTGAGTCTCTCCTCATTTCTCATCTTCATTCTCCAAGTCTCCTCAGAAGTTCACCAGATGTTCTCACTTTTTCGCCAGAAAGTGCATCGCCATCGTCACCGTAACTGTATCATCTATTCACCAGCAAATATGTCAGGTAAGTTCCTCCCCTTCTGGAAATATTAGGTTATAATTGCATTTTTTTCCTTGTAGTTTTATCCCCCGGTGAGGTCGGGGATGCTTCTCCTCGATAAATTCATAAGAATTTGTCGATGGAAATTATTTAAATACTGTCGAGGAGGGCCTTCCTCGGGTGCAAATTAAGGGAATTACGATGAATGTCTCGTGCCCCCTTTGAATTGAGGATGAATACTCCGGGCATCTTTTGAATTTAGGATGATTACTCCAGGTATCCTTTGAATTTAAGATGGATATTTCGGGCACCCTTTTAATTTAGGATGAGTGCGTCACACGATTACTTTCTTGATTCATGCCCTCGCCCTTTCACTTGAACTGCGGTGGAATGGTGGATTTGATGCGACGTCGAATTCACCAATTTCCTCTACTTTTTAGGCAACGTGGATCCGCACAGAAGAGTCGAGGATGTGATGTGGACAACATTGACATAAAAGTAGATGAGGAGCAAGCGGACGATCAAGAATGTGACGTGGGTAGAAGTAGATCCACGACTCCCAGGGCGCCTGATTTGTCATGGGTCGTGTAACACCCCAAATTCGATTATGAGTAATTGTTGCTTATTTGAGGATATATGATGATTTTGACAATAATTGGTCATGTGGCATGATGCATTGTGGTGAAATAATTTTAATAATATTAATAATAAGAATAATCATGTAGTATTATTCGAATTATGGTTTATTATTTAAAACAATAGAAGTGTGAGTATGGAGGTTATGTTGGTCATTTGGGAGTACAAGAGTATTTTTAGATAATATAAATAATTAGTGTATTATTATACTATTATTATTATTAGTAAAAATATTGAGGAAAAGGGCAAGGTGGTAGTAAAATAAATATAGTAGGGATAATTTTGGAAATCCCTAGAATGGGATATTTAGTCTAAAGAATGAGAAGACCGATCAAATTCTTATTTTTTTTGTGTTTTGTGAAGAAGAGTTCTAAGGAAGAGAAGAGAAGAGAAGAGAAGAGGAAGCTCTAGGGTCTGGAGGAATTGTCAGAAAAGTCTTGGAGAATGAAGGTTAAGCTGTGAAATTCTCTAAGGTATAGGGAGTTTTCATATCTTATTATAGTTCTAAAACGAAAATTCTTTAAAATAGACAAATAAATACACATATCAACAAGTACCAACCCAATTCATTATATTTCATAAATTCATTCTATTGGTAGCTTCAATTCCATTGTGCAAATTGAAGTGATTTGGTGATTATGTTGTGCTGCCTTGTGGAGGGTTGATGGCCAGTGTCCATCACATGGAGAAAACCGGTACCACATGCATTCTTTGCATTTCATTGTAGTTGACATTGCATATAAATGATGAAATGGTGATGGTGTTGTAAAGATTTTGTTGACGATGCTATGATGTTATTGTACTTGTTCTATTTATTTTCCATGTCTTTATATTACTATAATAAATTGTGATTTCTCACCCTGTCTGCTTGGAACTGTTGCCTCTTTTGTGAGTAACTTGCAGATAGCCAAGAGCAAATTGTGGTGCTGGAGGAGGTAGCCTCAAAGTATTGTTACTTATCGCTTTTAGTAGTATTTAGGGGTGTCCTGCTCTGAGATATGTAACATCGGGTGGGAATACGTCTAAATGATTACTATGTTGTTTAGTTAGAATTATTTTATGAGTTTGTTTTTATATTGATTTTATTTGGTGACAATTCTTGATAATGACGCAAAGATATTGATGTTTTAATGAAATAAAGAATACATATGAATTTATGATTCCGTTTTGAAAAGATTGAAATTTAGTTGTGGAAGTTACTAAAGAAATTATAATTTTTTTAAAGGTTTTGAAAACCCGTGATTACGAAGCAGGATTGTAAATAAGATGTTTAATGACGAAGGTGACACCTTTTTGCGATGAACTCTGATTTGTTTTAAGTATACTTATCGCGTACATTATGTTGGGATAGATGGGTGTTACATGTCGGGTAGGAACCCCTGGAAACGGGTTCATGCTTCGTGCAAGATCACCGTATCGCCCATACAGTCGTCGAAGACTTGGCCCTGGGCGTCCCTCCAAACTGGGAGTGTTACGCCCCTCTCCCTGAGCAGCGGATTTTCCCGGTTTTTCGGGGAATGTGCTTCCCTATGTACGAATTCATTTTTAGAGAGGTCGGGCTCTGTCTTCCGTTCACTAATTTCCAGGAGGGAGTCTTCAGATGGCTCAATTTGGCCCCCTCACAGCCGCACCCCAATGCTATAGTGTTTGTTCAGGCGTTTGAACTGGTGTGCCAGTACCTTAAAGTCGGCTGCACTCTACCCCTTTTCTTCCTATTTTCCATCTGCAGCGGTCGAGCGTCATTAAGTGGCACAATTGGATCTCGTTTAAGCGCCCGGGGAGGTTGTTCAAAACTTATATTGACTTGGTCAGAAATTTCAAGGACATGTGGTATACGGTAAAGCCTGTTACCTCGCGGGCCTTGCACAGTATCTATGTCGAGCAGTGTGACGCCCGAGGTGAAGAGCGCCTTGTATCGACCATCCCACTCGAGTGGCATTGGGCTCATTTCAATCGAGGCACAAATCTTTTTTTTGTGAAGCCGTAGAATTTGGGGGCCGAGGACAGGGTGGCCTATAAGAAATTGGTCGCTTACATCCAGAGTTTCATCCCTTGCCTTTGTGTGGATCGGCTGGAAAATCCTGTCTTATCTAATAACGAGAACCTCTCCTCGAAACTCGACTAATCAACACCAAGGTCGTGCTCGGGTGTAGGACGAACGAGGAGTCCCTCTATCTTTTAGGTAGTTTATATTCGTTTTTCTTTTGTCTTCGACCATTTTATTCGATAACTAACTTAAGTTTTTCTTTTTTTAGCTGCCATGCCTAGTCTTAAGAACCGTTTCTTAAAGTTGTCGAATAAAGGCATGGGAAAAGCTTCGAAGAGGTCGGCTAAGGGATGTGTTCACCAAATCGTTGTTGGCGATGCGACTGGTGGCTTGGGTACTCCCACACCCCCTCCTTCTCCTGTTGTGGTGACGCCTGTCAGCCCGCCTTCTGAGCGGATATCTCATCCGGCTAAACGCCAGCGAGGTGAGGGTTCGCTGTCCGGTGTTGTTGTGGACGATGACCTGTCCGAGAATCAAAGGGCTTATCTCCTGCCATCATGCCATCTTCAACGAGAGCTTTCAAGCACTGAAGGTTTCGTCGAGGTGTCAAATGATGAAGTCAAGGAAATCCTTGATCTGGACAGGGTGACCAAACTGATGAATTTGTCCCAAGACATCACCACCATGATCAGGGTTATGGAGACAACCTTAGTCTTGTCTGACAACACCTTCCCGTAGTCTAAGCTGGAGATCATGATAAGGCACTGGAATCGACAAACATTATGAAGGAGCAGCACTCCCATGTCTTCTTTAACTACAAAGAGAAGTACGAGATCCAGGAGGGATTGATGATTGAACTGGGCAAAGTCGGGCTCGAGCGGGACGCCCTGTCGGATGAGAGAAAAAAACTCAAGGACAAAGAGGCTGAGTTTAAGGAGGCTCTCGAGGAAAACTAGCAGCCAGTTATTACCGAAAGTTTATTAAGTAGATTCGAGGTTTTCTTGGTTTGGCCGGTTATTACCGAAAGTTTATTGAGGGTTTTTCTAAGTTGGCGTTGCCTCTGACTCAGTTGACTCGAAAGGGTCATGCTTATGTGTGGGATGTTGCATGTGAGAAGAGATTTGTGGAATTAAAGAAGAGATTGACTATTGCTCTAGTATTGATTTTTCCTAATCCGAATGAATATTTTATGGTATACTATGATGCTTCGAAGATGGGCCTTTGTGGTGTATTGATGCAGAATGGTCAGGTAGTTGTCTATGCTTCCAGATAATTATGTGTTCATGATAGTAACTATCATACCCATGACTTAGAGTTAGCAGCCGTGGTTTTTTTGTAAAAGATTTGGAGACACTATCTGTTTGGATCGAGGTTTGAGGTGTTCAGCGATCATAAGTTTTTGAAATACTTGTTTGATTAGAAGGAATTAAACATGAGGAAGATGAGATGGTTATAGATGTTGAAAGACATTGATTTTGATTAGAGTTACCACCCTGGTAAGGCTAATGTGGTTGCAGATGCTTTGAGTAGAAAGATTTTGCATATGTCGATGTTGATGGTAAAATAACTTGAGATGATTGAGCAGTTCAATGACTTGAGTTTGTTGTGTGAGACTACATCTGAGAGTGTGAAGCTGGGTATGTTGAAATAGACTAATGATATTGTGGAAAAGATTCGTTTAGGACAAAAATTAGATTTGAAGTTGGTGGATCAAATGACTTTGATTAACCAAGGTAACAGAGGAGAGTTCTGAATTGATGAAAATGGTATGATGAGGTTTCGAGATCGTGTGTGTGTTCCTGATATTCCAGAATTGAATAAGAGTATTCTTGAAGAAGGACATCAAAGTCGGATGAGTATTCATCCTGGCACTACTAAGATGTATCATGATTTGCAGAAGTTGTTTTGGTGGTCGGGTATGAAGAGAGATATTGCAGAGTTTGTGTATGCGTGTTTGGTTTGCCAGAAATCGAAGGTTGAACATCAAAAGCCTTTAGGTATGATGCAACCATTAAGTATTCCGGAATGAAAATGGGATAGCATTTCTATGGATTTTGTGATAGGGTTACCGAAGATGGTGAAGGGAAATGATTCCATTTGGGTGATTGTGGATCGATTAACTAATTCGGCGCATTTCATACCGATGAAGATTAATCATTCCGTATCGAAACTAGCAGAGATGTATATTGATGAGATTTTGAAGTTGCATGGGATACCGTCAAGTATCGTGTCAGATAGAGATTTGTGGTTTACATCGAGATTTTGGAAGAGTTTACAAGATGCTTTGGGAACCAAGTTGAGGATGAGTTCTGCTTATCATCCACAGATGGACGGTCAAACAGAACGGACTATCCAGTCTTTAGAGGATTTACTGAGGGCTTGTTTGTTGGATCATGGAGGTGCGTAGGATAGTAATTTTCCATTGATTGAGTTTACTTATAACAATAGTTTTCATGCGAGCATTGGTATGGCTCCGTATGAAACATTTTATGGGAGGCGGTGTAGGACTCCATTGTGTTGGTAGGAGTCAGGCGAGAGTGATATGCTCGGACCTGAGATTGTGCAAGAGACGTCTCAAAAGATTAAGATGATTCAAGAGAGAATGAAGACTTCACATAGTCGTCAAAAGAGTAATCATGATAAGAGGAGAAAAGCACTTGAATTTCAAGAGGGAGATCATGTGTTTTTGAGGGTTACTCTAGTGACTGGTGTTGGGCGAGCTTTGAAGTCCAGAAAGCTCACTCCGTGTTTCATTGGTCTGTATCAGATTTTACAAAGAGTCTGAGAGGTGTCATATCAGATTGAATTACCACCATCACTTGCGAATTTGCATGACATGTTTCATGTGTCACAGCTGAGGAAGTATATTTCAGATCTGTCGCATGTGATTCAGATGGAAGATGTTCAAGTAAGAAATAATTTGACTGTGGAATTTTTGCCAGTACGGATATATGGTAGAGAAATGAAGCGATTAAGAGGTAAAGAGATTGCCTTAGTGAAGGTATTGTAGGGTGGACCAGTTGGTGATAGTTGGACTTAGGAACGAGAGGATCAGATGAAGGAATCATATCTGATGTTGTTTGCTTCAGGTACAATTTCGAGGACGAAAATTCTTAGGTGGAGAGAGTTGTAACACCCCAAAGTCGATTTTTATTTAATGGATGTGTTTCTTGTGAATTTTGATGATTTATGATGTTATTTGATGTTTTGTGGAGTTTTGAGGGTGACTTAATATTTTAATGATATTAGGATATTAAGCATAGTGTGTCTATTTGATTAATTGGAGTTAATTAAATAAAATTAAAATAATTAGAGGACAATGGGTAAGGTGGTTTTTTTGGTAGAGGATTAGTGAGGGTATTATGAGGAAAGACTAAAAAGTTCCTAGGGGCAAGAGTGACAAAAGAATAAAGTGGTTTTGTGTACGATCAATTAGAAACAATCGCACTTTTGGGAGAAAGGAGAAGAGCTCTGAAGAGGGAATGCTAGGACTTGAAGGTTTGGGAGATTCTTCGAGGAGTTATCGAAAAGGATTACGTAACATAAGGTATGGGGAGTAATTTCAATTCGGTAAGGTAATGTAGAGATAGAAATTGGGTTTTTTGAGGGAGAGCCTTAAGGTTATGGGGTTTTGTTGATGATTGTGTGTATGATGATGTTTTATGATGAAATTGATAGTAAATAATGATGTTATTTGATGTATGTGATGATACCATGATGAATAAGGGTTATGGTGATTATTTTTCTGGGTTATTGCTGTTGATTACTGGTTTTTGAGGGTTTTATCACAGATGGAGCGATTTTGAGATCGCAGAAAATCTGCAGGATTCGCGAAGCTTGCTTAGCAAGCTACAACTCGCTTAGCGAGCACAACCCGTGAGTTGGGCACTTAGCGAGCAAGGTGGCTCTCTTAGCGAGACTTGGAATTTTGAAAAATGAATTTTTAATTCAGAAATATGCTTTCTTGATGAGATTTATGTCGTAAGTTGCTATGATATTTTAGAGTTGTTGTATGATGTGTTCTTAGAGGCTTTATGAGTAGAATTAGTAATTAAATGATGTATGATGACTTATTTGATTTTCTGTGAGTTATGAAATATGATTACATGATGTAGAGGTATGATGTTAGATGAGTTAATTAATATGAAGTTCAATGAGTATGTAATATGATGGCATGAATGAGTATGAGAAATGATGATTACTCATGAATGCAGATGCAATGTTTATGATGTTTTGAGGATGATGTGTGTATATTGCATCTTGCATTCATGGAATTGATATATGATGGGACTTTGGTGCATTGGTAGATTCAATCCTATTGTGTGGATTGAAGTGATATGATGTTATGATGTTCTCCCTTAGTGGAGGGTTGATGGCCCAGTGTCCATCCATGAGGATGTTTTGGTACCACATGCATGATAAGAGGTTGCATATCATTCTAAATGATATAGAGTGATTGCATTGAGTTTGTGTGGTGATTTGATGTAATTGAATTTGTGTAGTGATGCGATGTCTTTGATGTTGTGTATGATTGAACTGTTGATGATGGACTTTGTTGTTGTGTACGTTTTGAATTCTCATTTCTATATTACTTTATTGAATGTGAATTTACTCACCCTGCCAGCCTTTTGGTGATGGTTGTAAACACCCCAAATTTGCCCTCACTCATTCACACCATGGCTTGTGGTCTTTTCATATGCATAATTTCAATCATAGCATCCCATGTTGCATATTTGCTTCACTGCATTAGTTCTAAGTCATCTGCATCTAGGGTTTGTGATCTGAGCAATCCAGGAGCTTCTTGAGCCACTCCAAAGGTCATCAATCACTTCAAAGGAGTCCATGTATGTTCAAGCATCATATTATATCCTCTCAAAGTCAAGAATGTCAAAAAATCACAAGAACTGAGAATGGCATAACTCCAAATTAGGGTTTTGGTTTCAAAGTTTTGGTTTCAAAGGCCATAACTCCAAATTTTTTGGTCATTCTTGTTTCTATTGGTCTATATATGGTATAGGGATCATGCATATCAATTTTCATGAAGAAATTCCATGGGGAAGGCATCTGATCAAGAGTTGACTTTTTGAGCAAGTCAGTGCAAAATCAGGGCATCTGAGGCCCCCAATGACCCAACCAAAGGGTGTTCTTCATCATTTTGATTGTGTATGATCTTTATTTGATCATAGAAGATGTTGGAAGTTCACAAAATTGAAGAATTTCAAGCCATTTGCAAAGTTGACTTTTTGGGAAAATGACTTGTAATGGAAACTTGCCATTTTGGGAAACTTTTTCAACCCTTGCTTTTTGATTCAAAAATGCTTCAAATGGGAAAACTTTGGTCATGAAAGTTGTAGAATGGATCATTCCCTTTTCAAAAAGTACAAGAACTTGTCCTAATTTATTTTGGATCAAAAGTTATGGCTTGTCAAAGTTGGGAAAATCACATAATTTCAAGTTTTCTACCAAAGAGGCAAAGTTGCAAAATCCCTTGCCAAGGCAAATTGAGCTTTCAAATGGACTTCTAAACTTCACACAAACATGAATCAAGGCCTAAAAGTCAGATTGCATCAAAAGATCACTCATTTTCATGACTTGTGGATCAAGAAACTTCAAAAGGGCCAAAGTTGATCAAAGTTGCAAAACCTCACTCAAACCCTAATCCACTTGCTTGCTGACTTCAAAATTGATCCTAGGGCTCTCCACACTTCTTGCTGCACAGGACACCCCTCTTGTCCTTGGCTAGCCATGAGCCCATACCTCTCTTACACAAAGTTTGACATTTTGGCAACTTGCCCATACCAATCACAATAGGGCACACCAACTCCACAGACCTATCCATGAGTGATAAGTGGACCAAGGGCAAGCCAGAACAGATAACAATTCATGCTGAAGCTTTCTCATAGCCATAGTTCCAAGTTTATGCCTCATATGCAAAACCATTCGAAACACTCTCCACAAGCATCAAACACACAAACAAACTTCACAAAACATCTCAACATGACTCATTGATCACAAACCAACCATTGAAACAGCCCAGAACCTCACACAAACCAAATACGATTTCCTCACTTCACTGAACAGAACTCTGCCAATCTCCCAAACCAGCCATCCTCAAAGCTTTCTAAGCTTCATTTCATCATCAGAGGATTCAAAGGAGTGGATTTGCAGCAAAGGAAAGGCCAGAAAGCCCAGAACCAGGAGATTCCATCTCAGGTAGCCATCTCAAACTTTTTTCCAGAAACTCCATTTTAAGTTCTTAAACGATTCTATGTGCTCCCCTGATCATGGGGATGTGATTATTTTTGAAAATGGTTGAGAAACCAGGATGTATGGTTGCTCTGAAACTTTCTGACCTAAAAATTGTTTGCTTCGATTCATGATGTTCTTGAGTGATAAATGATTTTTGAGGATTGATTCGTGTTTAGGGTTGTTTAAGGTTTGATTCTGGAGCTTTTGGTGAAGTTTCACGGCGTTTTGAGGGATTCAGGGGAGGGTATTGACCGGAGAAGATGACCGGAGCTTGCTCCGGTCACCTGAGAGTGATTAGGGTTAGTTAATTAGGGTTTAATCATAATTAGCGTAGTTTGAATTCTGGCCATTGGATAGCGCGCGAAGTCAACTCCCGCCCCCTTGAATTTGAATCCTGGCCTTCAGATCATTTGACTTTTCCTTTTTTTTCATTTAATTTCATTTTTATTTCATTTGTTTTATATTTAACTTCCACGAATTTTTAAAAATAGCAAAACACTTTAAAAAATTCTGAAATTGTTTGTCAAAGGTTCAATTAATTTTCAGAAACCAAAAATATTTTTATTTTTATTTTTTGCATTAAAAAAATATTTTTAAATCATTTAAAAGTTTATTTTTAATTAGTTAATGAAAATTAATTAATTAAAAATACTTTTAGGTATTTAAAAATCACAAAAAAAATTCATGTAATCTTTAAAAACATTTAGAAACATTGTCCAACTCTAAAACCAAATTTCTTTTTTGTTCTTGATGCCTTTTGATCATTTTCAATGGAATTAATTTCATTTCAAGGTAATATTTTGATTCAAACTTTGAAAAATCATTTCTGCCTAACCATTGAGAGTTGGACAATGATTCTTTTTGCATTGCATCTTGCATAACATGTAGTTTATAGGATTAAATTGGCATGAATTGATCTTGCATTTTCATTTTGTTTTGACATTTTTCTTGACAAGGTACCTCAAAACCCTAGCAATCTTAGAAAATTCATAACTCTCACTAGGTTAAGAGTTAGAACCCCTCCTTTGGGCAGTGAGTTTGTATAGGTCTAAGGTTCCTTTGATTTCATTTTAAAATTTTTATCATGTCATTTGCTTCTGGTTTTGGATTTTTGCTTTGTATGTTGCATATAACCCTAATTCATGCTTTCCTTTGCATCCATCTCTCATATGCTTGCATACCATGACTTGCCATGACATTTTGTGCATCCATTTGATTCATAACACATCTTAGGACATATTAGAATCATGTTTGATCATTGCATCTTTCATTTGCCATGTTGTATGTCATTTGCATTTCATAACTTTTCATGAACATCCATGGTTCTAAGCATGCTTCTCTTGCATCCATATGTTTGTATGATCATCCTCATGCCTTGCCTCATGTTTGTATCATCTCTTAGCATCATTAACATCATACTCATGCTTCTGGTTTTGGTTTGCATCATCACACTGCATCTCATTTTGCATTGCATCTCATTTCTTTACTAACTTTTCAGGTGGTAAGTTGTTTGAGAAGTGAATTTGCCTTCACTTCTCACAATCTCTTTTCATCTCTCTTATGCATCATTGCTGCATTTTGTCTTGTGCTCTGGATTGAGCTTGCTCATTCTTGTTCATCTTACTTTCTTTCTTCAAGCAACTTGACTTCTTAAGTGAAGCAAGTTGTTTTGCTTCTCTTTGCTCCTTTCATCTGCTTCCTGGTGGTTTCTCTGAAGATCTTTCTTGCAAACCTCACAAACCCTAGGAACAACCAAGCATGACAATAATTAGGGTTTGATTAGTCCCCCACTTAGTTTTTACCTTTGTGTCTCTTTTGAGTCTTCTCTTCTCATCTCATAATCAGGGACTAAACCCTAAAGGCTTTAAGGCTTTGTGATTATGCTTATACCTGCATCCTTCTATTAGGATGGAGTGTATAACTTTAATCCTAAGTGTTAAACCCTTAATGTGTTTAAATCCCTTAATCAATCCACTTAATAATCATCAAGACATCAAACTTTTAACTTGGGCCTTGCATTAGGGTTCTAATTCTTCCTTAATTGGTTAAGAAGGACTAACCCTAGTGTTAATGGACAAGTCCCCCTCAAGTTGTCTTACAAACCATAAAACTCACTTCTTCATCTCCTCATTAACTAAAATCCATCTAATAAAGGCTTTGTTTTGTCATGAGGTTAATCCCTAATCATGGATTAAGTTGAGGAGTCTTCCTCAGCTTAAACATTCTCATCTATTATCCTTCTATTAGGATGGTGTAATGAGTCTGTTTAATCCTTGATTATGGCTTAATCTCATTACTCAACACTAAACAAAAACAACAAAAATATCTAAATAATCACAAGTAGGTTAATGATCTTAATCCTACACCATGGTGATTAAGTGTGAGATGCTGACTTCACACTTAAGGTATTCTCATTACCCCTAATCAGAGAGAGGATGTGATGAGTTTACTAACCCATTGGTATAGGCTTAAGCTCATTAACTTATGACAAACTCTCAAAAGCAATAAAAGATTGAAAACACCAAAAAACAAACAATAATCGTCTCCTTCGGGATTCTTTTCTCATCTCATTCACTCACAAACAAGAACTCGCTTCTTCCGTCTAATGCAAGACAGTTTGCACCTGAGCCAGACAGGTCATACACGTGAGCATAGACAATTAAGCAGTTCACAAGTCAATTCTTCTTTCAGTCTCTTTGGGTCGAACTACGGTGTTCTGACTTCCTCATTGCACGAGAGGATACGTAGGCATAACTTAACAGTTATCGAACAAAAGTCTCTGTATATTCCCCCTCTTTCAGCTTTATTCTTTTAGCCTCCTAGTCTTGAGCATTTCATTCTTGTTCTTACACTGACACTTCACATATCACACTTCACTTCTCTTACACTGACACCTGCACATCCTTTTCCAGCTCTTTTATACAAAGATTTGCACTGACACTACCCCTTTAAAACACAAATCTTTTAAGCATGGATCCCGTCGAGTACGACAGACAATCTGGGTGCTAATACCTTCCCAGGTTGTAACCAACCCCCTTTCTCAGTCTCTCTGGTTCACAACCGTCTTATCCATATCTTTCTAGGTCTATGCAGCATTGCCTTTCCCCCGGGATAAAAATGCCTAGCTGGCGACTCTTGTCTTTCTGAGTTCACTTCTGTGTGCTCTAATTCCTCTTTCGCCGACCATTCGCGCTTGTACCGGGATGCAAATCTTTGGGAGCGACAGCTTGGCGACTCTGCTGGGGACCCTTATACTGTAACCAGGGCTTCTGGTTCTTTTTGTGGGTTCCTCCTAGCGCTTGTTTGATTTGTGTTTACTGGGATGTTATGTGCTGATTGTGTTTGTATATTTGTATTTATTTTTGCTTTATGTACAGTTATTTATCGCTTTCTTCTCAGCTTTATATATCATACTGTCATATTGTCATCTGGCTGGATCTGGTTTTTGCTTTGGTGGGTGGGGTTCTACTGAGAGATTAAGGTCCTATACCTGGGACCTGAGTGACACCTAGGCTGGAGTGGTTCATGTTCTTTCCCATTCCATTTCGGTCTGGTGCGGGAATATGAAACACAGTTCAGATATGGGTTTCTTATAGAGAACTCTGTGCTACAGATCTCCTGTAGTGCTAGGGCTATCTGGGAAGCCTGCTAAGTCTGGATGACCTTTACTATGACCTTCAGAAACTGAGGTGAATTAGAGGAGGATTTTTTATGGTTATTGTAAACACTGTACCTCCGGGTTAGAAGTGTTTACACTTCTCATAACTGATCCAAGTCTGAGGATCCTTGTTTTAGAACACCACCTGTGAGGGAGTTGGGCTGTTTACAGGTTTGCAGGAACCCTTGGCCACATCATACCCTGATTCTTGTTTTGTTTAAGAATGCTTCACTTTGGACAGTTCTTGTGATTTAACCCAGGACATGTGACTCTTTATTTGAGTCCCCCACCTTGGTTACTGGACTTCTGAACCTCCATCTGGACTTCTTAGGCATACATGGACCTTTATATCAAGGCAGTAATCAGATCCAGCTTGATCACAAACCCTTGCATATCATTTGCATACATCATCATTGCATCATTTAACATTTGCTTATTTGTTTTTCAGGGTATCCATATTGCATTTGGCTTGGTTTTGACCCCTTCATCTGCATAGACCCCTGTTCACCAGTTATCTGCTTCAGCCATCTTCATCAGTTGCCTGCTTCAGCTACCTCCATCATCATCCTCAGCCTATCAGTGGCTCATCTTCTAGTATCAATCTTCATCATCAGCACTTGTTCTCAGCTCTTCATCAGCAGTCATGGCACCCAAGAAGAGCAACATTTCATATCATTTCTTTGAGCCTGTGCTGGCTGGCATCAGACAGGTCCAGGCACTTATCATTCCAGACCATATCCCATTATTCAGAGAACATTATGGAGGCATCCTTGATATGGTTATGGACTTGGACCCTTCTCAGAGGAGTTTGATTCACACTTGCCTACAGTTCTATGATCCTCCTTTGAGATGTTTCACTTTCCAGAATTTTCAGTTGGGACCCCTGTTGGAGGAGTTTTCATCACTAATTGGAGTGCCTATCAGGGGTGGTATCCCCTTCAACCCAGAGATGGCTTCTCCTAGCAATGAAGAAATGGAAAAGGCACTGTATTTGGAACCCATTCTGATTGAACAGAACATGACTACAAAGGCTGGAATCCCTGGTCTACACTTGGACTTTCTAACTTCTCAGGCCATCCTGAAGGCCTCCTTGGGAGAATGGAAGGCAATTTGTGCATTGTTAGCCCTCAGTATATATGGGGTTATACTTTTTGCAGATGAGCCCAAGTTTATCAGCAAGAATGCTATTCATCTCTTCCTTTTGAGGAACCCAGTGCCCACCTTGCTGGGAGATTTCTATTATTCTGTTCACCAAAGGAATGAGAAGCAGAGAGGGAGGTTGGTAAGGTGCTGTGCTCCTCTATTTCATACCTGGCTGCTCAAACACTTACCCAAAACTGATGCTTTCCTGAACCCTCGCCAACAAAAGAATTGGGCTAGAAGGCTTACTGCTTTGACCTCAGATGACATCAGGTGGTGCACCCAGAGCACCAAAGGCAGGGACATAATTACTAGCTGTGGACAGTTCCCCAATGTACCTCTGATAGGAGTGAAGGGTTGCATCAACTACAATCCTTTGCTGTTTAAGAGACAGTTGGGCTATGCTTTGGTTCACCCTCCTAAAGTGCAAGACTTGGCTGAAACCCTGTATTGTGAGATAAAGCCTAATCTAGCTGTTGTCAGACAAGCATCCTGGGCTTGGGACAACATCCAGACCAAAGGGATGGCCATTCTTGGGAGATGCAACAATGTGGCTTCAGCTCAGTATTATGAATGGTCTCATGCTAGGGCTCAGATCTCTGGGATGCCTTTCACCATTGAGGATGCACCTGGACCATCCACAGTACCACCTCCAGCCACTGTCAGCCTTGAGGAATTTGAGAAACTGAAGGAGAGGAATGAGAATTTGTCTCAAGCTCTGAAGAAGACCCTCTGGGAGAGGAGTGATGGTCGTCTAGACATCGAGAGGTTAGAAAAGCTAAAGGTGGAGCATCTAGCTAGGATTGAGAAGTCAGAGGACTACATCAAGAAATCGAGAGCAGGAGAGCAAAATTTGAAGAATGCCTGTAAAGAGGCCCAGTTTCAGAAGGCTAGGACTGATCTCTATCTGAAGGAAAGTCAAGCTAGGTGGGTCAGAATCACTAAAGCTCGCACTCAGGAGGATAAGAGAACCCAAGCTAGAATTGAGCAGTTGGAGGAAATTGAGAAGAAGCAACAGGAAGCTTTACTGGCAGCCCAGAAGGAAATTTCAGAATTGAAGCTTAGGGCTGGTGTGAAGAGGTCAAAGGACCAAGACAGACACAAGAAGCTGACCACTGCTATCACCACCAGAAACCTTCTTATCAGAAGCATTACGGTGCATCCAGCTGGTCCTGTAACTAAAGCACTTCTGAAAGAAGTTAAGGAGGATGAGTTTGGCTTAGATGTTTGATCACTTTGCTTGTTGTTATTTCCATTTCATGTACTTTTCTTTTTATGTTGTATTTTGACCCTTCAGGGGCATTTGTTGTAAAAACAGACTATGTATTATTCACCGGTTGTAATATATTTTAGTTTGTTTCCATTATGGGGTTTCTTCTTCTCAAGCAACATCAAAGCATCTTCCTCCGGGTCTGGAAAAGTCAAAACCAAGTACCAAGCCGGATACCTTGGAAACAAATAAGCATACTGCATTGCATACTAACTTTTGTTTTGTTTTGTAGGTTCTTGTTTTGTTTGTTACTAACTCTGTTGTGATTCAGGAATTATTGCTCGCCGTCGGGTGTTCCCTCTCAACCGTCCACACAGATATCCTACTCGCAACAACCTTCCTGGTATCCAGATGGATCAAGTACAGCAAGAGCTGACGGAGGTCAGGACCCAGATGGTTAACGAAAGGCTGGAGATGAGAAACCAAATGACCCAGTTCATGGAAGTAATGAATGGCTTGGCTCAAAACCAAGAAAGATTGAGGGCATTGGTAGAAAGGCAAACCCCAGAAGAACCTCCTCTGGGAACTGGAGGAACAAGTAACAATGAGAGGGGTCAGCCTCATATTAACCCACCAGTATATGGGCCTCATCTGCATCCGGAAGTTAACATCCCGGGTATTGTGCAAGGAAATACTACTGGAGGAAGAGTCTTACAAGAAGACCCCCAAAAAGAGCAGTTCACTGTGATGGGAGCTGGGGATGAAGCCTATGATAGGAGGCTTGATGAAATTGCTGAGAAATTGAGATCTCTGGAGTCTCAAAACTCCCTAGGTTTTGATGTTATGGATATGGGGTTAGTGGACGGGGTAAGAATTCCCCACAAGTTTAAACCCCCGTGCTTCGAGAAGTACAACGGAACTTCCTGTCCACGAACTCACTTGCAGTCTTTTCTGGGAAGACTTAAGGCATACACCATGGATGAGAAACTGTGGATGTTTTACTTTGAAGACAGTTTGACTGGGGCTTCAAGGGAGTGGTACTCTCACTTGACCAGAGCTACTATCAGGTGCTGGAAAGACCTAGCTGAGGCTTTCATCAGACAGTACCAATACAATCTGGACATGGCTCCTAACAGAACCCTTCTGATGGGAATGTCTCAGTCATCCAGAGAAAGCTTCAGGGAGTACGCCCAGAGGTGGAGACAGCTTGCTGCTGCTGTCCAGCCACCCATGTCGGAAAGAGAAATGGCCGACATGTTCATGAATACCCTGCAGGGAACATATATTGACAGGCTAGCTGCCTTTTCTTCCACCAGCTTCACTGACGTAGTCATAGCTGGAGAAAGAATTGAGAGCCTTCTGAAGATGGGTAAAATTACTGATAATGGTGCAAGTTCGTCAAGTAATCCCAGAAAGCCTTTTGTGGGACCTAGAAGAACCGGTGATACTAATGCTATTCATGCCAACAGGGGCAGACCTCAGTATGTTCATAGGTCAGTGGAAGCTGTCACTATTCCAGCTCCGATTCCTCAGCAACCAGCATATCAACCACAACAATCACATTATCAGCAACAAGTTCAATATCCGCCACAAAGAAACTACAACAACAACAACAACAGCAATCAACAACAAAGACCTTTTCAACAAAGACCATCGCAGGCAAATAGGGTGATTGATCCAATCCCTATGCCTTATGCCGCTTTATTACCACAACTCCTGAAACTCAACTTGGTTGAGTTAAGGACATTGGCACCACCAGATCCCTCCAGTCTTCCAAGAAACTATGATGTCAACGCCCGGTGTTCTTTTCATTACAATGCACCTGGCCACAGTACAGAGAAATGCAGGGCTTTACAAATGAAAGTGCAAGATCTGGTGGATTCTAAAGCCCTCAACTTTGCACCCCCGCCAAATGTCAACAAGAATCCCATGCCCAATCATGGAGGACCAAGAATTAATGCTATTGAGGAAGATAAGTCATCTTTCTTAATCACCAGTGTGGGGCAGATTCGGACACCTCTGGTCGAGATTAAAGCTCAGCTTCTAGAATGCCAGATGTTCCCCGGGTGTGAGCTCGGTTGTGGTTATTGCAACATTTCGGTCAACGGGTGTGATAACTTGAGAAGAGGCATAGATGATCTTATCAAAAGTGGTATCCTTCAGATCACAACATCAGCGCCTACAAATCCAGCAATCCCTTTGACAACGATTCCTGACTCTTCTACAA
Source organism: Lathyrus aphaca (assembly GCA_963966055.1). Classification (NCBI taxonomy): domain Eukaryota; kingdom Viridiplantae; phylum Streptophyta; class Magnoliopsida; order Fabales; family Fabaceae; genus Lathyrus; species Lathyrus aphaca. Next base: position 541,482,201 of record OZ014521.1, read on the forward strand.
CTGCAACAACAATCATTCCGGCCAATTCATCAATATCATCAACAATGGCTCCGTCCATCACTTCAACAAGCCAGATGTCAACAACCATTTCTTCTACAACATCAGCACCCCTTCATTCAACAGAATCTTCTACAACGCCAACAGATATCTCAGCAGTCACCATTTATTATGATCCAACATATGTTCCTCCAAACAACAATTTTCAACAACAAACAGTGGCATCTCCTGCCAGATCACCAGTCACCATCTACTACGATCCGCACACCATTTCAGTACCCTCCTCTGCAGCAGTCAGTCCAGTTACCATCACGGTGCCTGGACCCGTTCCATATGAAAGCAGTAATGCCATCCCTTGGCATTATGGCTCTGACCTCTACTGCAACGGGGAGAAAATCACTTTGGATTCTTCAACCTCTTCTCCACAGATTGATAATGTTGGGGGAGGCGGAGGCTTCACCAGAAGCGGACGCCTTTTTGCCTCACAATTGCAAAGACCTAATGTCGAAGCAGAAGCTGCTGCCAAAGCAAAAGGAAAGAGTGTGGTAGTTGAAGAGCCAACCATCAAAGAAACTTAGAAGACATCTTTTGAACAGGATGTAGACGAGTTTATGAGAATCATAAAGAGAAGTGATTACAAAGTGGTGGATCAGCTTCACCAAACTCCCTCAAAGATCTCCATATTATCCCTGTTAATGTGTTCTGAAGCTCACAGGAATGCATTACTGAAAGTCTTGCACGCAGCATATGTGCCAGAAGAGATCACCGTTAATCAGCTGGAAACCGTGGTAGCAAATGTCAACACCAGTCATGGACTGGGCTTTACCAATGCTGATTTAACAACTGAGGGGAGTAACCACAACAAGGCTTTACACATCACTCTAGAGTGCAAGGGTGCTGTTCTATCCCATGTACTGGTGGACACTGGGTCTTCACTCAATGTTCTACCAAAGAAAGCCTTGGTGAAGCTGGAGTATGATGGCTTGGCACTGCGTCCAAGTAATTTAGTGGTGAGAGCTTTCGATGGCTCTAAACGATCAGTGCTAGGGGAGATTGATCTGCCTGTGATGATTGGCCCGCAGACCTTCAAAATTACCTTCTATGTGATGGACATTCAGCCGGCCTACAGCTGTTTGTTGGGTAGACCTTGGATCCATGCCGCTGGCGCTGTTACGTCTACCCTTCACCAGAAGTTGAAATTCGAGTGGGAAGGCCAGATCATCACCATCTGTGGTGAAGAGGACATCTTTGTTAGCCATCTGGCTACATACAAATACATTGAGATGGATGGGGAAATCCATGAAACTATGAGCCAGGGGTTTGAGGCCCTGAACATTAATGAAGCATCTGCTGTACTGGGAACCTCCATGACGTCTTATCAACAAGCCAGGAAGGTTGTTGAAGAGGGGACTGCCCAAGGCTGGGGCAAGCTGCTACCTGTGGAGAAGAAGGAGGACAGATTTGGGTTGGGTTACAAACCAACTCAACAAGATCAATCAGAGGCTGCTAAGAAGCCCAACTTTGTCAGCGGGGGAATGCTCACCCCGGATGCAGTGAATAACTTGGAAGATGAGTCGGAAGATGAACGCAACCTGGAGAGCTGGATACGTCCAAGGATCCCGGGGAGCAGCATCTCAAACTGGTCTTCCCAGGAAATTATAAGGGTTACTCCTGCAGAGTAATTATTATTTCCTGTATATTTTAAGCATGCATCAAGTCTTGCATCTTGCCCAAGATGTCAAGACTCATTTTGTAATCGGGCCATCTTGTAATTTTGTGCAAACAGATTGAAATTATGGTATGACAAACTCAGATGTCGAATATGATGTTGAGACATCTTATCTGTTACTTATAAACATGGTAAGGCATACATATCAGTACTTAAATAATTCTGATATATCAGAGTCAAACATGCTTCAGGATGTTGTGACATCTGATAGGACATTCAGTTCAGGTACTGCATAAAACATAAAAGATATAAAGAACACAGCAGAATTGTTAACCCAGTTCAGTGTATCTCCACACTTACATCTGGGGGCTACCAAGCCAGGAAGGAAATCCAATATAAGTAATATTAATTCTAGACTTAAACCACTCAGTTTAATCCTTCACTTAATATCTACCCAATGCAATTTCTACCTAAGACACAACTTAGATATGAGTATCAACTCACTCCCCCTCAATCACACAGTGATCTTTTACAATGATTAATAAAATTGAAGTCACACTTCAAACACAACAGCTTGATCTTACTTAAAAGTTTCAATCAAGACACAATACTTCTCTTGCTTACAAGCTTCGAGAATTACAAGTGAAACAGCCACAATAGAGTTCCTTGTTACGCACAGCTGCCACAAGAACACAACCCTAATAATGTTTACATTTTCGGTTGATTGGGTTGATCCTAAACTAGGTTACAGGGTTTCTTTTATAACCTATTCCCAACTGGATTTGGGCCTAAACAATCACAACAATAGCTGCTACAAATATGCAGAAAAACTCTGCTACAAATATTCCAAAAGATCTTCAAATCTAAAAGCTCCTAAAATATCTCTAAATATAGAAACCTATATTTTTCAATATTTGTCTTCAATTTAAATTGAGTCTTTAAGATCTTCTAAATCAGTGCCACATATGATTGCATAATATCTCCAGAATATTCTGCATAATTCAGATCTGATAAATCCCACTGTCATCACCTTGAATTAGGGTTAGTTAGTTTGTTACCTCCTTAATTCAAGGTGAATTAGTTATTCTGTTATACTGAAATCGGATAACTAATCTCCCTAAAGATGCGCCTTGTATTGCTTATCTCTTTCCAATTAATTCCAGATAGATTCCCCTGAATTTACTCAGTTCTGTTACGCATTAATTAATTCTGGTAGCAGGTTTGAGATGTCACAACATCTGTTGGGACATCCTGAAAAACTGAACTTACTTCATTTACTGATACAATGTCACAACATCTGATGTGACATCCTGTAAACTGAACTTATATCATTAACTGATACAATGTCCCAACATCTGGTGTGACATCCTGAACTAAGTTCAACACTTCTTGTTTGATATCTATATGTAACACATGACAGTAATGTTGTCATGACAGTTGCAGATGTTTCAACATTTTCTTTGACATCTGTCATGACATTTGCAGATGTTTCAACATCTTCTTTGACATCTGTCTGTAACATATGACAATAATTTTGTCATGATATTTGCAGATGTTTCAACATCTTCTTTGACATCTGACTGTAACATATGACAGTAATTCTGTCATGACATTTGCAGATGTTTCAACATCTTCTTTGACATCTTCCAATTATTATAACCACATTTATCTGTGCCACCATGTCAGGACATCATGTTTGACATGTTCTTCCAGAATCTATACCATGTTAATTTAACATATGGAACTTCTTATTCAACATTTTCCAGCCATATTAGTTTTACCAAACATAATGCCAATCATAAAATAATAGCATTAACACAGATCAATCAATGAATATCGGACATCATTTGCAAATGAGTCTTTTCCTTTCCGCTCACTGTTTTTCCATTTTTCTTTTTGTACAAAAGTAAAAAATGGCAATGTTTTCAAAATGATAACTTTATTTCACCTTTTTCTAAACAAGATTAAAATCGATCACTAAAACGAACAATCTAAACCCTTGCAGAGAGTGCCTTTCAGACTGCACCGACAACAGCACAGATATGGCTTCGTATGACTTTGACAATCCAATCAATCAAGCTGATGAAGGGGTTGAAGAAGATTATGAGCTTCCTGAAGAGCTAGCCAGGTTGTTAAGGCAAGAGGAGAAGGTTATCACTCCTCATCAGGAGGAGGTCGAAACGATTAATCTTGGAACAGATGAAAATGTGAAAGAGGTTAAGATCGGGGCCTGCTTACAAGACTCAGTGAAAGAGCAACTGATTGACCTGCTTCGTGAATATGTGGATGTGTTTGCTTGGTCTTATCAGGATATGCCAGGGTTAGACACCGATATTGTCATGCACAAGCTGCCTTTAAGGGAAGATTGCCCACCGGTTAAACAGAAACTGCGCCGTACTCGCCCAGACATGGCAATGAAGATCAAAGACGAGGTGCAAAAGCAGTGGGACGTCGGGTTCCTTGCTGTGACTAGCTACCCGCCGTGGGTTGCTAATATTGTACCTGTGCCTAAGAAAGACGGCAAAGTGAGAATGTGTGTGGACTACCGGGATCTGAACATAGCCAGCCCGAAAGATGACTTCCCTTTACCTCACATTGATGTATTGGTTGATAATACGGCTCAGTTCTCGGTGTTCTCCTTCATGGATGGATTTTCAGGATACAATCAGATCAAAATGTCACCTGAAGACATGGAGAAGACAACTTTTATCACACCCTGGGGCACGTTCTGTTACAAGGTGATGCCATTCGGACTAAAGAATGCTGGTGCAACGTATCAACGGGCTATGGTAACATTATTCCACGACATGATCCATAAAGAAATTGAATGTTATGTGGATGACATGATTGCCAAGTCCCTCACAGAAGAAGACCACCTGGTAAAACTGCTGAAGTTATTCAAGCGTCTGAGGAAATACCAACTGAAGCTGAACCCCAACAAATGCACATTCGGGGTGAGATCTGGTAAGCTGCTGGGATTTATTGTAAGTGAGAAAGGGATTGAAGTTGACCCTGATAAAGTTAAAGCCATTCAGGAAATGCCTGCACCGAAAACTGAAAAAGAAGTTCGAGGGTTCCTAGGAAGATTGAACTACATTTCACGGTTCATATCTCACCTTACAGCAACTTGTGAACCTTTGTTCAAACTGTTAAGAAAAGAACAAACGGTCAGGTGGAACGAAGACTGCCAGAGGGCTTTTGACAAAATCAAGGAATACTTACAAGAGCCTCCAATCCTTATGCCTCTAGTGGAAGGAAGACCTCTAATCATGTACTTGACAGTATTAGAAGAGTCAATGGGGTGTGTGCTGGGCCAGCATGACGAGTCTGGTCGAAAAAAGTATGCAATATACTACCTGGGCAAAAAGTTTACCGACTGTGAACAACGTTATTCACTGCTCGAGAAAACTTGTTGTGCTTTAGCGTGGGCTGCTCGCCGACTAAGACAGTATATGTTGACCCACACCACTTTATTGATTTCAAAGATGGACCCAGTTAAGTACATTTTTGAGAAGCCAGCACTCACCGGACGGGTTGCAAGATGGAAAATGATCCTCACAGAATATGACATCCAGTACACATCTCAGAAAGCCATCAAGGGCAGTGTATTGTCTGATTATCTTGCTGAGCAACCCATTGATGATTACCAGCCTATGAGATTTGACTTCCCTGATGAAGACATCATGTTCATAAAAGAAAAAGATCATGAAGAGCCTATTCATACTGAAGGGCCTGACCCGGAAGAAGAATGGACTATGATGTTTGATGGGGCTGTTAATATGAATGGTCGTGGTGTTGGTGCAGTACTCATTACACCTAAGGGAGTTCACATGCCTTTCTCGGCAAAACTCACCTTTAACTGCACTAACAATGAAGCTGAATACGAAGCTTGCATTATAGGTCTTGAGGAAGCCATTGACCTCAGGATCAAGACTTTGACTGTGTTCGGAGATTCAGCTCTGGTAATTAATCAAACCAATGGTAAATGGTACACACACCAGGATCATCTGATACCTTACAGGGATTATACAAGGAGGTTATTGACTTTCTTCACAACGGTCAAGCTTGAGTATATCCCTCGGGACGAGAATCAATTTGCAGATGCTCTGGCTACCATTTCATCCATGATCAAAGTTCAAGCTGCCAACTTTGTACCTCGGATTTCAGTATCCAGACTTGACAGACCAGCATATGTGTTTTCAGCAGACATTGTCAAAGATGATAAGCCTTGGTTCCACGACATCAAATGCTTCTTGGAGGATCAAACATACCCGCCTGGGGCATCTTTCAATGATAAGAAGACATTAAGAAGGTTAGCTGGTAGTTTCTTCCTGAATACTGACGGTTCCCTTTACAAGAGAAACTTTGATATGGTACTCCTCAGATGCGTTGATAGAACAGAAGCAGACTTGTTGATGCACGAGGTGCATGAAGGATCCTTTGGTACCCATGCAGGAGGGCATGCCATGGCCAAAAAATTGCTAAGATCAGGCTATTATTGGATCACAATGGATGCCGACTGTTGTGCTTATGCCAGAAAATGTCATAAATGCCAGATTTATGCGGATAAAGTGCATGTGCCTCCAAATCCTCTGAATGTGATGTCTTCACCCTGGCCCTTTGCCATGTGGGGCATTGATATGATTGGCAAAATTGAACCGACTGCTTCAAACGGCCACAGATTCATCCTGGTTGCTATTGACTATTTCACCAAATGGGTTGAAGCAGCTTCAAATGCAAATGTTACAAGGCAAGTGGTAGCCCGATTTCTGAAGAGGGACATCATCTGTCGGTACGGAGTTCCCGAGCGAATCATTACTGATAATGGTTCCAACTTGAACAACAAAATGATGGCAGAACTGTGTCGGGACTTCAAGATCCAACACCACAATTCTTCTCCATACAGGCCAAAGATGAATAACGTTGTTGAGGCAGCAAATAAGAATATCAAGAAGATTGTGCAAAAGATGGTAGTCACCTACAAAGACTGGCATGAAATGCTACCGTTTGCCTTGCATGGATACCGTACGTCAATCAGAACATCCACTGGGGCAACACCGTATCAACTTGTGTATGGTATGGAGGCAGTCCTACCTGTTGAAGTTGAATTACCCTCCCTACGGGTACTGATGGATGTTAAGCTGAACGAAGCAGAGTGGGTCCGATCCCGATACGAACAACTGAGTCTGATTGAAGAGAAGAGATTAGCTGCAATCTGTCATGGGCAGCTATATCAGAAAAGAATGAAGAAAGCCTTCGATCAGAAAGTCAGGCTCCGAGAATACCAAGTAGGAGATCTTGTGCTGAAAAGACTCCTCCCTCCTCATACAGACCACAGGGGCAAGTGGACTCCGAATTACGAAGGGCCATTTGTAGTAACGAAAGTTTTCTCTGGTGGAGCACTCATGCTCAGTACTATGGATGGTGAAGACTTCCCGTCCCCTGTAAATTCAGATGCAGTTAAAAAATACTTCGCATGAAAATGACCCGCTGGACATAAGAACAGAATGTAAGTCCAGGAAAAAATAGGGTATCCCGGCGATTCAAAAACAGAATAAAAGACTCGGGCAAAAATAAGGGAAAATGAAAAATGTACACCCGTTGAGTTGAAAAGCCGCATTGGACAACTCAGGAAAAAAAGGGTATCCCGATGGATTGAAAACCCGAAAGGGCGATCCATGCAAAACAAGGGAATAAGCGAACAATTGCACTCTGGATTCATCTGTATCATTTACAACTTGGTAAGCTTCGAAAGGTTCAAGCGCCGGTCAGAATCAGCTTTCTTCAGAAAGCAAGATGAGAAGAACGTCAAAAGTCATACGAGTCATAGCCAGAGGGAAGCTCCCTGAAGCGTCATCAACATTGCCAATATCTTTTATTTCTCAATTTGTAACAATCTCCTCATTTTAGGGGATCTGTTTCTTTGACTGTATCTTGCCAATTCAGAGCACACAAATTAATAAAATCAGATTTTTCAGTCATGTTTTGTCTCGTACATTTTTATTTTTTATTTGCAAAAATGTCCGATGTCATTAATTTGTTGATCGCATAAATACAGATGCGTCATTCCTAAACTACATGCTTGCAGGAAATATTCTTACTCCCGGGAGTGTCTAAACTCTTATGATGGAATCCAGTAAGGGATACCTCGGGGTACTTGTGCGTTTCTTTGTCTTTACATGATTGCAGGTATTCAGGGCACAACATGGGGCATGAAAGTTTCTCCCCAGTAGGCTGCCAAATCATTGTTTCCTCAGCACACCTTCCAAACAGCACCAGAGATGCTTTCTCCCCATCAGAGTTGCCAGACATCACTTCTCCAACATTTCCTTCAAAGGATAGCACCAGGGGGTGTTCATATCCCCAGCTGAGTTGTCAAGTATCATCCTCAACGGGACCCCTACAGAAATCTCCAGGAAGACCTTCCCATGGTCTTTCTTCTTCCCCAGCCGAGTTGTCTGTCATCATTCCTCCTCAACCAAGTGCAAAAGCCAGGGAACCACCTCCCCACAGAGTCTCAACCTCTGCCCAGAAAGGCAACGCGCGAAGAAATCACAACAGAGTGAAGAAAACTTCTACAAACCCCAGCTGGGTCCCTCATTACAAGGATATGTCTATCAGTGACCTATATCCCCAAGCAGAGTCCCATCTGTCAGATCTACTAATGATCTCATCCCCAGCTGGGATGTTCACTTCAAGCAGATCAACCAGAGATCTTCGTAGCAACAGGACCCGGATCCCGGATCGGTATCTTTGCATAATCATAGCATTCGCATCATATTCTCCCTATAAAGCGTAGCATTCCGTCTAATACGGAGCATTACGGCAAAAATCAAACATATTGCATAATCATAAGCCATGGTCTGAACCAAACACTCGTGAATACTGACAATCCGTCGAGGATATACAGAAGACTCTCCAGATTCCCCGGCTTGTAAATACAAATACACACTCCTTTTGGCACCCGTCCGTGTCATGATTCCCCTAGTAAAGTCGCCCGAGCCTTCTTTACAAACAAACACTCATATATTACAGATACTTATTGACACCCGTCCGTGTCATATCCCCAGTAGAAAGCCAAAGCGTCCTCTTTGCACTCACAGATACATCTTTATACAAATTCCCTGACACCCGTCCGTGTCGCTTTCCCCAGCACAGTTGCCTGAACATTTTATAAACCATACACTTGTTTATATTATACTTTTCTCTCTTTTGACACTCGTCCGTGTCACTCTCTCCAGCAAGTCAAACACTTGTCGTTACACCACTCATACTTGTTACTCTTGTTTTACTCATACAGATACTCGTCCGTATCTTGTATACACCACTTACATCCTCAGATTCGACACTCGTCCGTGTTCCTTGTTAACCAGTTGATACTCGTCCGTATCATCATCTTTGAACATGCATCAAGCGTTTGTTTCTACCTGATACTCGTCTGTATCATAGTCTTAGGGATGCTCGTCCGCATCTTTAACCCATACACGTGTCAAACACTCATGTCTTTTTGAATTTAGACACTCGTCTGTGTCTACTATTCCCCAGAAGAGTCCCCTCAGAGTCAACACTCGTCCGTGTTCCTTGTTAACCAGTTGATACTCGTCCGTATCATCATCTCTGAACACGTGTCAGTTTTTGTTTCTACCTGATACTCGTCCGTATCGCGGTCTTAGGGATGCTCGTCCGCATCTTTAATCTATACACAACGTCAAAACACTTATACCTTTTATTTCTTGGATGTGAACACTCGTCCGTGTTTACTATTCCCCAGTAGGTCGCCAGCAAAGCTACCTTTTTTCTATCTGACATTCGTCCTATGTCATGATACTTCCGGCAGCCGTACCCTGCCAGGTGATCGTCCTTCACCTTTGGATGACCGTCCCTCATCCTTTCCCCAGCGGAGTCTCTATTCATTAGAACCCCTTTTCTATCCGACATTCGTCCTATGTCGTGATATTTTTATCAGTCGTACCCTGCTAGGTGATCGTCCTTCACCTTTTGATGATCGTCCTTCATCATTTTATCCGATGGCCGTCCCCATCGTTGAGCTTGTTATCTGACATTCGTCCTGTGTCATGATAAACCTTGAGAGCAGCCGTCCCCTGCTAGGTGATCGTCCTTCACCTCTTGATGATCGTCCTTCATCATGCTCATCCGATGGCCGTCCCCATCGTTGATCTTGTTATCTGACATTCGTCCTGTGTCATGATAAACCTTGAGAGCAGCCGTCCCCTGCTAGGTGATCGTCCTTCACCTCTTGATGATCGTCCTTCATCATGCTCGTCCGATGGCCGTCCCTATCATCGACCTTTTATCCGGCATTCGTCCTATGTCGCGATACTTTCGACAGCCGTACCCTGCCAGGTGATCGTCCTTCACCTTAGATGATTGTCCCTCATCTTATCCCCATCAGAGCATCCGTCCCCTGCTAGGTGATCGTCCTTCACCTTTTATGACCGTCCCTCATCATTATTTCATTTATTCTTTAACCCGATGGACGTCCCCGTCGTGGTCCCTTTTCCTTTTCCTGGTGATCGTCCTTCACCTTTGATGACCGTCCCTCATCATTATTTCATTTATTCTTTAACCCAATGGCCGTCCCCATCGTGGTCCCTTTTCCTTTTCCTGGTGATTGTCCTTCACCTTTGATGACCGTCCCTCATCATTATTTCATTTATTCTTTAACCCGATGGCTGTCCCCGTCGTGGTCCCTTTTCCTTTTCCTGGTGATCGTCCTTCACCTTTGATGACCGTCCCTCATCATTATTTCATTTATTCTTTAACCCGATGGCCGTCCCCGTCGTGGTCCCTTTTCCTTTTCCTGATGATTGTCCTTCATCGGTTTAGCCCGATGGTCGCCCCCACAGTTGTTTACATTACTTTATGAACCTGATGACCGTACCTCATCATTTATTTTTACCTATAATCCCCAGAGAATCTTATAGCTTTGCTTGATGGCCGTCCCCATCATAATCTCTCATATCCCCAGCATGTCGGCCGTCCCCGTCATTACTTTATTTCCCGCATTTTTCCCAGCTAGTCGGCCATCCCCGTCTTTGCTTTATTCCCCGCATTTTCCCCCAGCATGTCGGTCGTCCCCGCCGTTGCTCTCCCCAGCAGTCGTCCTCTGTTCGACGGTCGTCCTCCGTCGCCCGCATTTTATGATATACTTTATTTTCTTTTACAATCTGTATCCCTTTTCTTCTTCATTCTGTGAGTGCAAATTTTGGACTGTCTTTGGTATTCAACCACAAGTTATCTTGTTTGCCTGTTAAGCCGTTGCTTACATTCTACACAGCTAACTCATGCTTGAATAGGGGCAGCTGTAAACACCCCAAATTTGCCCTCACTCATTCACACCATGGCTTGTGGTCTTTTCATATGCATAATTTCAATCATAGCATCCCATGTTGCATATTTGCTTCACTGCATTAGTTCTAAGTCATCTGCATCTAGGGTTTGTGATCTGAGCAATCCAGGAGCTTCTTGAGCCACTCCAAAGGTCATCAATCACTTCAAAGGGGTCCATGTATGTTCAAGCATCATATTATATCCTCTCAAAGTCAAGAATGTCAAAAAATCACAAGAACTGAGAATGGCATGGAAGCAGAGCCAGGTTTGACTGCACAGATAACCTAGAATTAGGGTTTTGGTTTCAAAGGCCATAACTCCAAATTTTTTGGTCATTCTTGTTTCTATTGGTCTCTATATGGTATAGGGATCATGCATATCAATTTTCATGAAGAAATTCCATGGGGAAGGCATCTGATCAAGAGTTGACTTTTTGAGCAAGTCAGTGCAAAATCAGGGCATCTGAGGCCCCCAATGACCCAACCAAAGGGTGTTCTTCATCATTTTGATTGTGTATGATCTTTATTTGATCATATAAGATGTTGGAAGTTCACAAAATTGAAGAATTTCAAGCCATTTGCAAAGTTGACTTTTTGGGAAAATGACTTGTAATGGAAACTTGCAATTTTGGGAAACTTTTTCAACCCTTGCTTTTTGATTCAAAAATGCTTCAAATGGGAAAACTTTGGTCATAAAAGTTGTAGAATGGATCATTCCCTTTTCAAAAAGTACAAGAACTTGTCCTAATTCATTTTGGATCAAAATTTATGGCTTGTCAAAGTTGGGAAAAATCACATAATTTCAAGTTTTCTACCAAAGAGGCAAAGTTGCAAAATCCCTTGCCAAGGAAAATTGAGCTTTCAAATGGACTTCTAAACTTCACACAAACATGAATCAAGGCCTAAAAGTCAGATTGCATCAAAAGATCACTTATTTTCATGACTTGTGGATCAAGAAACTTCAAAAGGGCCAAAGTTGATCAAAGTTGCAAAACCTCACTCAAACCCTAATCCACTTGCTTGCTGACTTCAGAATTGATCCTAGGGCTCTCCACACTTCTTGCTGCGCAAGACACCCCTCTTTTCCTTGGCTATCCATGAGCCCATACCTCTCTTACACAAAGTTTGACATTTTGGCAACTTGCCCATACCAATCACAATAGGGCACACCAACTCCACAGACCTATCCATGAGTGATAAGTGGACCAAGGGCAAGCCAGAACAGATAACAATTCATGCTGAAGCTTTCTCATAGCCATAGTTCCAAGTTTATGCCTCATATGCAAAACCATTCGAAACACTCTCCACAAGCATCAAACACACAAACAAACTTCACAAAACATCTCAACATGACTCATTGATCACAAACCAACCATTGAAACAGCCCAGAACCTCACACAAACCAAATACGATTTCCTCACTTCACTGAACAGAACTCTGCCAATCTCCCAAACCATCCATCCTCAAAGCTTTCTAAGCTTCATTTCATCATCAGAGGATTCAAAGGAGTGAATTTGCAGCAAAGGAAAGGCCAGAAAGCCCAGAACCAGGAGATTCCATCTCAGGTAGCCATCTCAAACTTTTTTCCAGAAACTCCATTTTAAGTTCTTAAACGATTCTATGTGCTCCCCTGATCATGGGGATGTGATTATTTTTGAAAATGGTTGAGAAACCAGGATGTATGGTTGCTCTGAAACTTTCTGACCTAAAAATTGTTTGCTTCGATTCATGATGTTCTTGAGTGATAAATGATTTTTGAGGATTGATTCGTGTTTAAGGTTGTTTAAGGTTTGATTCTGGAGCTTTTGGTGAAGTTTCATGGCGTTTTGAGGGATTCAGGGGAGGGTATTGGCCGGAGAAGATGACCGGAGCTTGCTCCGGTCACCTGAGAGTGATTAGGGTTAGTTAATTAGGGTTTAATCATAATTAGCGTAGTTTGAATTCTGGCCATTAGATAGCGCGCGAAGTCAACTCCCGCCCCCTTGAATTTGAATCCTGGCCTTCAGATCATTTGACTTTTCCTTTTTTTTCATTTAATTTCATTTTTATTTCATTTGTTTTATATTTAACTTCCACGAATTTTTAAAAATAGCAAAACACTTTAAAAAATTCTGAAATTTTTTGTCAAAGGTTCAATTAATTTTCAGAAACCAAAAATATTTTTATTTTTATTTTTTGCATTAAAAAAATATTTTTAAATCATTTAAAAGTTTATTTTTAATTAGTTAATGAAAATTAATTAATTAAAAATACTTTTAGGTATTTAAAAATCACAAAAAAAATTCATTTAATCTTTAAAAACATTTAGAAACATTGTCCAACTCTAAAACCAAATTTCTTTTTTGTTCTTGATACCTTTTGATCATTTTCAATGGAATTAATTTCATTTCAAGGTAATATTTTGATTCAAACTTTGAAAAATCATTTCTGCCTAACCATTGAGAGTTGGACAATGATTCTTTTTGAATTGCATCTTGAATAACATGTAGTTTATAGGATTAAATTGGCATGAATTGATCTTGCATTTTCATTTTTTTTTGACATTTTTCTTGACAAGGTACCTCAAAACCCTAGCAATCTTAGAAAATTCATAACTCTCACTAGGTTAAGAGTTAGAACCCCTCCTTTGGGCAGTGAGTTTGTATAGGTCTAAGGTTCCTTTGATTGCATTTTCAAATTTTTATCATGTCATTTGCTTCTGGTTTTGGATTTTTGCTTTGTATGTTGCATATAACCCTAATTCATGCTTTCCTTTGCATCCATCTCTCATATGCTTGCATACCATGACTTGCCATGACATTTTGTGCATCCATTTGATTCATAACACATCTTAGGACATATTAGAATCATGTTTGATCATTGCATCTTTCATTTGCCATGTTGTATGTCATTTGCATTTCATAACTTTTCATGAACATCCATGGTTCTAAGCATGCTTCTCTTGCATCCATATGTTTGTATGATCATCCTCATGCCTTGCCTCATGTTTGTATCATCTCTTAGCATCATTAACATCATACTCATGCTTCTGGTTTTGGTTTGCATCATCACACTGCATCTCATTTTGCATTGCATCTCATTTCTTTACTAACTTTTCAGGTGGTAAGTTGTTTGAGAAGTGAATTTGCCTTCACTTCTCACAATCTCTTTTCATCTCTCTTATGCATCATTGCTGAATTTTGTCGTGTGCTCTGGATTGAGCTTGCTCATTCTTGTTCATCTTACTTTCTTTCTTCAAGCAACTTGACTTCTTAAGTGAAGCAAGTTGTTTTGCTTCTCTTTGCTCCTTTCATCTGCTTCCTGGTGGTTTCTCTGAAGATCTTTCTTGCAAACCTCACAAACCCTAGGAACAACCAAGCATGACAATAATTAGGGTTTGATTAGTCCCCCACTTAGTTTTTACCTTTGTGTCTCTTTTGAGTCTTCTCTTCTCATCTCATAATCAGGGACTAAACCCTAAAGGCTTTAAGGCTTTGTGATTAAGCTTATGCCTGCATCCTTCTATTAGGATGGAGTGTATAACTTTAATCCTAAGTGTTAAACCCTTAATGTGTTTAAATCCCTTAATCAATCCACTTAATAATCATCAAGACATCAAACTTGTAACTTGGGCCTTGCATTAGGGTTCTAATTCTTCCTTAATTGGTTAAGAAGGACTAACCCTAGTGTTAATGGACAAGTCCCCCTCAAGTTGTCTTACAAACCATAAAACTCACTTCTTCATCTCCTCATTAACTAAAATCCATCTAATAAAGGCTTTGTTTTGTCATGAGGTTAATCCCTAATCATGGATTAAGTTGAGGAGTCTTCCTCAGCTTAAACATTCTCATTTATTATCCTTCTATTAGGATGGTGTAATGAGTCTGTTTAATCCTTGATTATGGCTTAATCTCATTACTCAACACTAAACAAAAACAACAAAAACATCTAAATAATCATAAGTAGGTTAATGATCTTAATCCTACACCATGGTGATTAAGTGTGAGATGCTGACTTCACACTTAAGGTATTCTCATTACCCCTAATCAGAGAGAGGATGTGATGAGTTTACTAACCCATTGGTATAGGCTTAAGCTCATTAACTTATGACAAACTCTCAAAAGCAATAAAAGATTGAAAACACCAAAAAACAAACAATAATCGTCTCCTTCGGGATTCTTTTCTCATCTCATTCACTCACAAACGAGAACTCGCTTCTTCCGTCTAATGCAAGATAGTTTGCACCTGAGCCAGACAGGTCATACACGTGAGCATAGACAAGTAAGCAGTTCACAAGTCAATTCTTCTTTCAGTCTCTTTGGGTCGAACTACGGTGTTCTGACTTCCTCATTGCACGAGAGGATACGTAGGCATAACTTAACAGTTATCGAACAAAAGTCTCTGTATATTCCCCCTCTTTCAGCTTTATTCTTTTAGCCTCATAGTCTTGAGCATTTCATTCTTGTTCTTACACTGACACTTCACATATCACACTTCACTTCTCTTACACTGACACCTGCACATCCTTTTCCAGCTCTTTTATACACAGATTTGCACTGACACTACCCCTTTAAAACACAAATCTTTTAAGCGTGGATCCCGTCGAGTACGACGGACAATCTGGGTGCTAATACCTTCCCAGGTTGTAACCAACCCCCTTTCTCAGTCTCTCTGGTTCGCAACCGTCTTATCCATATCTTTCTAGGTCTATGCAGCATTGCCTTTCCCCCGGGATAAAAATGCCTAGCTGGCGACTCTTGTCTTTCTGAGTTCACTTCTGTGTGTTCTCATTCCTCTTTCGCCGACCATTCGCGCTTGTACCGGGATGCAAATCTTTGGGAGCGACAATGGTCTATTATGCCATCCTGCAGATACTCAAGGTTAGCTCGGTGTGCGCTTAGCTCGGAGATAGTGAGTTGTTTTGTTAGTTAGAAGTGGAGTCCTGCTCTATGTACAGTAACATCGGGATGAGCTTCGCTTGAGTTGCTTTTGCTTACTTGAATTAATATGTTATTTCTTTTGAGTACTTTGATTTAAACGATGTTTAGATTAAATTATGAAGTTTTATTTATTAAAGATAAATGATGATGTTTTGTTTTTCCGCTACGTATTTGTTGAAAAGAGATTTAAAGTTTTCATGATTTTACTAACCCGTGTTACGGGACAAGACTCAAATGTGATGATATATGATGTTTTGAGTTATTTGAGGAATGTGATACCCTTTGTATGAGAAAACTCTTATAATGTGGTTAAAATGAATTATAATTGTGATGAGGTAGAAAGGGTGTTACACCGCCCCCGACGAAGAGGGGAGCTCCCGCGCTTCTTGGTGGTCTCCAACTGAGGCCTCTTCAACTGAGATCCACGCCTGCGCCTGCGAGGGGAGGGACTACGTGATCAGCGGGGCCTCGGTCGAGGAGAGTCGGCTCGGCGCTCTGTCTCTAATGCGGTGATTTTCTCCTACTATTGGAATAACATGAGGTTCGTCTGGTTGAGCACGTTCACCATGGTTATGATCGTGGCATCTCCTTCGATCAGTATCGGGATGGGTTGGAAGGAAACCGCGAGCTGAGGTTGGGGGACGCCGTTAGCCTCTGGTTCAGGGGAGGGGCTAGTCGGTTATCCGTCTCTTATGTCGGACTTATGGGTGATAGGTTTGTCTTCATCCCCACTGGTGGTTTAGTCGACGAGGCCATCGACGCGGTTGTCACCGTGTTCGTTGGTCATGCTGGATGGTTGAAAAGACGAGGTGAAGATTTGGTCTTCTATTTCAAAAAGATGGGAAAAACTTTTAGTTTCCACAGACGGCTCCATTGATCTGACCTGACCAGAATGAACCTTCCAGTGATGAACAACTACGGTGGTGAACTGGGGGGTGTACCTGCAAGGTACTCCGATGCAAAAGTGAGAAAGTATATACGGAGTGCAAGTACATAATAGGTAAGAGTATAATAGAATAGAATACTTGACCCTCTAGTGAAAGAGAATATTTATAGTGTGCCCCCATCGTTGGACCAAGATTCTTCTCATGGGCTGGGTTAGCTAGGCCCAAGAAAGAAGGATTGCGTAGGAGATGATAAGACCTAGTGTGTGGTCTTCCCCTTTGTCAAACTGTCCCGTAATATTAGGAGAAAATAACTGGGCAGTTGACTGAATGGGGCACGTGGGGGAGACGTTTTCCCCACGTCCCCATGTGGTAGGTCATGAGCTTGCCCGACGGACTAGGTCTCTGCCCGTCACGTGCTATGTCGGTCCAGTCTAGAGCAAGAGTCCTTTGAACCAGATTGTGGACCTATGCCCGACGGATTGGGCCTCTTTCCGACATGGAATGCATTGGCGCAGTCTAGAACATTATATATATATATATATATATATATATATATATATATATATATATATATATATATATATATAAGTAAGCTATTTCACTTCAGATGGATAACAAAACCGAGGTGAAAAGTCTAAAATTTTACATGGTGAATGTGACTTATTTTTTTTATTAAAAATGAAATATGAAGGAAGTCGTCATTTTTAATGAAATAAAAACATAAATTGTAGTTGTTGGGGTCGAAGCAGGAACCCTAAATTAGTTTATCCCTCAATTATATACTACAACCAACAGAATATATAATATTTTTAGAAAGAAAAATAACATGGCGCTTCCGAGAGTTGTATCTCAGTTTTTTGTTACGTGATGTGAAATCGCGCTTCCTTTAGTTGTATCTTAGTTTTTTGTTACATGATGTGAAATCGTTGTCAGAAAATGTATTTGATCTTACCTGGAGATCAGGATCCGATGCGGCTGGTCTCGAGAGCGGACGGATATGGTTGTTGAGGAGAAAAGGGGTTGTACCTGCAAGGCACTCCGATGCTAAAGTAAGTAACCGAGCGAGAGTGAGTAAGTACAAATATCAGGGTTAGAGAATTGAATACCTGACCCTCTCAAATGAGAGGGTTTATATAAGGGACCTGCTAGAAGATTATTGGTCCGTTTTGTGAGGCGCGGATCGAGGGGTCCGTGAAGATAGGAAACGGTCAACATTAGTCGTTAGAGGGTTTCACTGTGAACGGATCATTGGTGGTCGACTGAGGACCACTTTCATGATTACGCTCGACGTCGAGCAGGGTCATTGGATCAGTCTTTTTGGCCCAATAGGAAGAATTGGGCCGGGTCAGAACAGGAGCCCCCCAAGTCATTGCTCGTGCTGTAGAGCAGTGACTTAGGAGTGATATTGTGCTCGGCGAAGTGTAATATCAGGGTCGAGGATCTGCGCTGTCGATCTTCTGGGAACGGGCAAGCGACGCGTTGCTCGGCGGAAGAATGTGAAACGAAAAGCTGGAATATCTGGGAATTCGCGCCTATTAATGATTTGACAGCTAGTCTAGGGGCTAGCGTGTAGGGATCACGCGCGCGTGCACGTGTTTTCCTTCCTATAAATAGGATTCTCAGGGCCCATTTTGACCTTTTCGTTTCATCTTCTTCCTCAAGACTCTGCTTGTTCAACCGCCGTCGACCACCGCCGTTTCTTACCGACCACCTTTACAGAAGCCCATTTTCTTCAAGAATGTCTTCTCAAGCTCAAGGTACCGTTCTTTTTCTTTCCTTTAGGTGTTTATAGCGTAGATTTCGTAGAATGCATGCAGTTTAGGACGATTCTACCGGTAGTTTTTAGATTTAGGATTAGTAAACCTTAAAACTTCTGCCACCGTAGCCGGTCGGCTGCGAACCCTAACTTTAGGGTCGACGGAAGTATTGGTCGACTTAGACTTTGGATTTTTTGGATAGATTTTTGTCATATACACTGTTGGGCGTCAGCTGTTGCTCCGAGCAATGGTTAGCCAGGGCTACAGCTCGGGACATAGTTTCTGAGCTGATGCGCGCCCTTTCACTTGTCGAGCGGTGGAATGGTGGATTTGATATTCTTAATCGAATTCACTGATGCCTTTCCTCTGCTTTTCAGGTGAAAACTCGCTCGTGAATCCGCTGGACGTGCTTTCTGAGGATACGTCCTCGAGGAATTCGGGGTCGTCTGCATCCATACCTTCAGACTCAGGAAGCTCTTCGGACAGTTCAGATACAAGCACTACGGGGCAGTCGACAGAATCGCCTTAGTGTCCTGCCCAGCCGAGGGTCTCGCCCGAGGAATGGGTGATGGAAGATTTGCTGGACAAGGTGTCTTCCTTCTCGAGACCTCGATCGGAGCCGCTGCCAGTTGTTGGGGATCCAGCTGATTGGGTTGTGACCTGCCCAGGAGACGACGACCGTATCTTCTCAGATTTTCGCGGTCGGGCGTTCTCCATGTACGAATACGCAACTTCGGTTCTGGGGTGACGTTGCCTTTCAGCGACCTCGTGAGTGCTGTGCTCGGACATCTTTGTGTAGCTCCCTCTCAGTTGCACCCCAACTCATACGCATTCCTGAGGGCGTTCGAGATGACGTGCGCCTTCCTGGGCGTTGGAGCCACACTTCCTCTCTTCTTCCGCCTCTTCTCCTTACAGTGCCAAGTTGGGCGAGGAACCGACCGGAAGGGGTTCGTGTCCTTTAAGCAGCGGACCAAGATCTTTAAAGCCCACTCAGAATCCATCCGGGCCTTCAAAACTGACTATTTCTTGATAAAGCCTGCGAGCGAGGCGGCCGTGAGAGCTATGAGTTTTCTTGGGATAGATACTGACGAGAACGACGAGCCCAAGCTTGACGATCAAGGTCAGGTGATTCCGAGGAGGTTGTGGTTGTTTCCCTTCTCTTGGAGTCACGCTCATTATGAAAGACCCGTGGGGGAATTCGTTCAAGTGGGGGACGCCTTAAATGATGACGACGCGGCCAGTTTCGAGGCCTTTAGGAAATTAATAGCCTCATTTACCCCGACCCCTCTATTAGACGGAGACGGGAAGGTTATGGTTGACCACGATGGAGGGGAAGCTTTGGAGCGTCCCCTGATTAATGTTACCGAACTGCTGGCCTGTTGTAACGGGCAGGAAGTGTCCGATTTTTTTGGTATCTGTTTACTTGCGCTCGTTAACTTCTTGGTTTAATTTTGTTGCTCGTGACTAATTTGATTTTATTCTTCTTTCTCAGGTTCCTTGACAAATCCTCTGGATAAAATTCACGAGCGTTTGGTTCAGCAGCAACGGAAACGATCAAGGGTCGTGCAGACCAGGCTGACCGAAGCGAGTGGTTCGGGTTCGGGTCCTTTGGTCCAGGGCTCTCCGGGCGCCTCTACTGGCTCTTTAATGAATAAGCACAAATCGGCGGCCACTGTGGATCTGACGGCCGGTGCTCCCCCAAAACCAAAGCACGGGATACCCCCATGTTTTGTTGTTCGCAACTTCTTCGAGGGGACCAGTATGGAGGTGGATCGGGCGGACTCTCTGTTTCTGGAGGGAATGGACCGTCCTGCTCGGCGGCTTTCACTGGCTCAGGACGCGAGCACAATCATGTGGGTCCTGACAATGGCCTGGCTGACGGTCGAGGGGGCTCCTATGCTGGAGCGGGAGAACAGCAAGCTTAAGGAGCAGCTGGCTGCTTCTGAGGCTAAGCTGACGGCGGCCACCGAGGAGGTTAAAACGGTTACCACAGAGTCGACCGAACGAGCTGCGGTCATCGCCAAATTGGAGGTTGACAAGAAGAGGTTACTTGAGCAGAACAAGAAACTGAAGGATGCCTTTTTCCCCAAGGAGGACGAGGACGAGGATACCAAGCATTTGGTGACGAGGGCTCAGTTTCTTGCTCGGATCGACCAAGATATGGAAGATCTGAACGCATCAACTGAGTTTAACTTCCTGAACGCGGTGGACCAAGTGAAAGCTCTCCACCCTGACCTAGCCTTGGATGTTGGTCGCATGAATTATCTCTACAAGGTGGTGGACGGTCGAATAGTGGTCCCCTCTGACTTGGTGGTGGCAGACTCTCAGCCGGGGTCGACTGCTCAGCCTGGCCAACCAGAAGAGCAGCTGGGCCAAGATGAAGCTTGTGCAGATGAAGGCCGCCCGGAGGGTGAGGATAATTAAGTTATGGCCAGCGTGTCTTTGTAATTTAAAATGTATTATGTTTGGGGGGGCGTGGCCCCCTTTATTTGTAACTCCGAACAAGTCGCCCCTTTGGTGTCGCATTTCTTTTTAAATGTCATGTGTTTGACCTTGGTGGTCGGTTATATATTTCGTTTGCTCGTAATAATTCGTCCGTCGGAGGACATAGTTTACTTGTTATTTTTACTAAGTGTTTGACGTGCGTCTTTGCATTAATTATAAGTAATTGAATAGATACGGGGAAGTGTGGAAGATCTGTTGGTTAGGGGGACCAATCAGTAATTGAGAGTCTTACTCCCGATCGGTGCTCGGACCAAGATAATGGCCCGGGCTCCGTGGCGTGAACGTCCCATCGCGAGCTGGGGTTCTACCTGGTCGTGGTACTTAGGCAACGTCGGACTCGTTTGAGTATCCGTTCGTGCGACAAGCTTCTCTTTTGCTCGAAAAGAGATCTTGCTTGATTTTGTTATATTTGGGCTGTCGTGCTCGTACCTAGGCACGCAGTTTTTCGTTAGTCTCCCTTTCTCCTCACTTGGGAGTTGAGTAAAGTGACTGATTTAACTGTAGTATTGTTTGAGTTTCTCGGCGTTCCAAGGCCGAGCGAGTTCTTCCCCGTGTAGGTTTTCTAAGTAATAAGCACCGTTCTCGGTCTTTGCTCGAACGCGATACGGGCCTTCCCAGTTGGGCGTTAGTTTTCCCTCGCGGGGATCTCTGTGGTTTCTTCTAAGGACAAGGCTGCCTACTTCGAACGTTCGCCTTATGACCTTAGAATCATACCGCGCAGCTATCTTTTGTTTGAGAATGGTTTCTCGAAGAGCGGCTTCCGACCGAATTTCTTCGACCATGTCGAGCTCGTCTCTCATGGCTTCAGCATTGGTATCTTGTTCCATGGGGAATTCCGTGCGCCTCGATCGGACATGCATTTCTATCGGGATCACTGCTTCGGTCCCATATGCTAATCGAAATGGAGATTCTCCGGTCGTTGAGTGGGGTGTGGTCCTATATGCCCACAGTACGCTATGTAACTCCTCGACCCAGTGTTTCTTATGCTCGTCCAACCTTCGTTTCAGACCTTTTAGGATTACCCTGTTCGCGGCTTCTGCTTGCCCGTTAGTTTGAGGATGCTCGACTGAAGCGAAGTGTTGTTTCGTTCCCATTGATGCAACAAATTCTTTGAAGTGTTTATCTGTGAATTGAGTCCCGTTGTCGGTCACGATGGCGAGGGGTACCCCGAATCGGGCGAGGATGTTTCTTTTGAAGAACCGAAGTATATTGAGCGCAGTGATTTTGGCCAGGGCCTCAGCTTCTATCCATTTGGTGAAATAGTCGACGCCTACAATTAAGTATTTATTCTGACCAGACCCAACGACGAATGGTCCTAAAATGTCCATTCCCCACCACGCGAACGGCCAGGGCGACGATAACGATTTTAGCTCGGATGGAGGTGCTACGTGCACGTCTCCATGTCGTTGGCATTTGTCGCACCTCTTCACATGCTCCTTTGCATCGTGCTGGAGGGTGGGCCAGTAGTATCCTGCCCTTAGGATTTTTCGAGCTAATGAACGTCCGCCAAGATGTTGTGCATTGATTCCTTCGTGGACTTCCCTCAGTACGTGTGGAATGTTTTCCTCCTCTACGCATCTGAGGAGGGGTGTAGAGAATCCTCGACGATACATGCGTCCACCTACTAAAGAGTATGAGCACGCCCTTCGTCGTATAGTACTGGCCTCTTTTGGGTCGGTTGGTAACTCTCCTTTGGTTAGATAGTTGAACACTGGGGTCATCCAGCAACCCGTGTCGCCCACGACGTTAATGTGTACGCAGGTTGATGAGTGTCCGATACTTGGTCGGGGGAGCAATTTCTGTATGACGGACTTGTTATTTCCTTTCCTTTTAGTGCTCGCCAATTTGGACATGATATCTGCGCGGGCGTTGTTTTCCCGCGGAACGTGTTTGACTTCCACACTCTTAAACCGTTTTATTTCGTCTTTTACGAGGGCCAGATATTCGGCCATGTTATCACTTCTGGCCTGAAAATCCCCCCGGACTTGGCTTGCAACCAATTGGGAATCCGTGCAGATTGTGATCTCTTCTGCTTCCAGATCGGTTGCGAGCCGTATGCCCGCCAGGAAGGCTTCGTATTCTGCTTGGTTGTTAGAAGTGGGGAAATATAAAGTCAGGGACACTTCAATGACGTTCCCTTCTTCGCTTTCCAAAATGATACCGGCTCCGCTGCCCGTCGGGCCAGATGCACCGTCCACGAAAATAACCCACCTGGACGAAGTTTTCGGGTCTTGCTCGGTGAATGTAAGTTCAGCCACGAAGTCGGCCAGCGCTTGAGCTTTGAGAGCCTGTCTTCCTTCAAACTTGATATCGAACTCAGATAGTTCTAGTGACCATTTTAACATTCGGCCGGCCATGTCTGGTCGACCGAGCAACTGTCTTATGGGTTGATCGGTCCTTACGATGATGGTGTGAGCCAGAAAGTAATGGCGTAGCCTTCTAGCTGCGAGAAGGAGGGCCAAAGCGATCTTTTCTATCTGAAGGTACCGAATTTCTGGGCCGTGAAGTGCTTTGCTCGTGAAATACACAGGTTTTTGTCCTTCGGGTCGTTCGCGCACGAGGGCCGCGCTTACTGCTTCGTTCGCGACCGCAAGGTAGAGATACAGTGTCTCTCCCTCTTCTGGCCTGGATAAGACTGGAGGTTCACTTAATGCCTTTTTCAGGTGGGATACTGCTAGCTCGCATTCCGCCGTCCACTCGAAAGTTGCCTCTTTACGGAGGAGTTTGTAAAAGGGGAGAGCGTGTTGAGCTGATTTTGCCACGAATCGAGCGAGGGAGGTAATGACCCCGTTTAGTGATTGTATGGATTTTTTGGAAGTGGGAGTTGGGAACTCCGCGAACGCTCGACACCTATCGGGATTCGCCTCAATGCCTCGTTCAGTCAAATAGAATCCGAGGAATTTTCCCGCTCGGACACCAAAGGTGCATTTCTCAGGGTTGAAGCGCATTTTGCACTTTCGTGCCTGGTCGAACACTTTTCGCAAATGGGACGCGTGGTCCATTTCTCATTGAGATTTGACGATCATGTCGTCCATGTATACTTCGAGCATGTCTCCGATTTCGGCTCGGAAAACTTTATTCATCATGCGCTGATATGTTGCTCCTGCGTTTTTTAGACCGAAGGGCATAACGTTGTAAAAGTAATTGCCCAATTCGGTCATGAAGGCCGTGTATTTTTTGTCAGACACGGCCATGGGTATTTGATTGTACCCCGAATATGCGTCCATGAAGGATAATAACTCGTATCCGGACGAATTGTCGACCAATTTATCGATGTTAGGTAAAGGGTATGCATCTTTCGGGCATGCCCGATTGAGATCGGTATAATCAACGCACATCCTCCATTTTCCACTAGATTTTTTCACAAGTACAACATTTGAGAGCCAGGTTGTATACCTGGCCTCGGTTACAAATTTAGCCTCTAGGAGGTCTTTAACAGCAGATTCGGCAGCTTCGGTCTTCTCGGTCGACTGCTTTCTCCTGCGTTGAGCGACCGCTTTATGTGTTGGGTCGATAGAGAGATGGTGACAAGCTGTTTCGGGGTCGAGCCCTGGCATTTCTGCGGCGCTCCAGGCAAATAAGTTTGCGTTCCCTTTGAGGCAAGCTTCCAACTGTCGCTTCACTAATTCGGGCATATGTGCCCCGATTTTGACACACCGGGTTGGGTCCTCCCCAAAGGGAATTAGTTCGAAATCTCCGTCCGATATTGGTTGGGATAAGGCCTCTGCTGGTCTCTGGACGCTCCCGCTATTATCTGAAAACCTGCAGTCTAGGTCGATTGAATCTACTTGAGGGAAAGCCTTGGGCACATCTGGCGAATCCAATGTCGGGAGACTTGGTTGGTATGATATCGAGCTGAGACCTTTTGATGCTGCCTCGAAACATCTGCGGGCAGCGTCGACGTCTCCGTGCAATGTGGCGACTCTACCTGAAGTAGTGTAGTACTTCATCTTCAGGTGGACGGTGGACGGCACAGCAATTAACTCGGCCAAAGTTGGTCGTCCTAGTATGCATTGGTACAGCGACGGGAAATCCACAACTAGGAATTGGACCCTAACTGTCCTGGCTGTCTCGCCTGCCCCGAAGGTGACAAATAGGTCGACATAGCCCCAGGGTCGGGATACTGCTCCGTTGAAGCCTTGCAGGTCTGATCCGACGTATGGAGTTAGATGTGTTTCGTTCAGTTGAAGTGTTGAAAACAGTTGGGAGTACATGATGTCGCATGAACTACCTTGGTCCACTAATATCCTCCTTACATCGAAGTTCGCCATGCGCGCTCGGATGAGTAAAGGGATGCTAGCGTTGGGTGCTCCTCCTAGGAGTTCTTCCCGATAGAATGCGAGGGGTATGGAACCCTCCCTCAGTGGATCCAAGGTGGCGTTTTGCGCGGGCCCCTTGGCGATTAACTGATCGAATTTTCTTTTCACGGAACCGACCGTGATTTTATTGAAGCCTCCTCCTGATATGACCATCGCCGAAGGGAAAGCTTCCCATGGACTATGGGAGGAGAGGTACCCCGCACTCTTGGTGTGATCTGGTAGAAAGAAATCTTCCGGGCGATAAATGCTCAGGGCGACTTGCATGTTAGCATCTGCAGGGATGGGCACGGCTTCCTCGATTTTCTGGGTCTCTTGTGTATCCTGTCAAGAGGATTGTCTCTGGACTTGGTGAACTGTTTCAGGTGCCCGTCTTTGATGAGGATTTCGATCGCATCCTTGAGGTGGATGCAATCCTCTGTGTTGTACCCATGACTCTTGTGGAATCTGCAGTATTTCGTTTTATCTGTGCCGGGCTTGCTAGGTTGTTGCCTCGGAAAGCGTACTCCCGCCTGTTTGAATTCCGAATTGGCGCATTCAGACAAAATTTTCTCCCTGGAGGCTAGGAGAGGCGTGTATTCGTGGAACCGACCGACAGGTCCTCGGTGCTCCCGCGGTTCACGGGAGCGATCATCCTTTCTTTTGTCTCCTCCCCGACGAGATGTCGAGGGTTCATCAACTCGGTGTGGTTTGGCGTCTTCACGGCGCCGAGCGTCTCTTACTGAACTGGCCGCTTGCTTTTCTTCATATTGGATGTAAGCTTGGGCTTTTAGCAAGAACGCGTCGAGGGTGGCCGGGGTTTCAATGCCGACCGCCCGATGGAAATCGGTCGAGGGACGTAGCCCTCGTTCTAGTAAATATTTTTTCATGTCGTCGGTCGTGGATACTTGGACTGCCTCTTTATTGAACCTTTCGATGTAAGTTCGTAAAGGCTTGTCCCTCCCCTGGATTATTGCTTCGAGCGAAGCCTCTGTCTTAGGGTGTCGTCTTGATGCGGTAAAGTGCCTGGAGAACGTGCGTCCAAGCTGTTTCCATGATGTGATAGATTCAGCCTCAAGGCTTTTATACCATGTCATTGCCCCTTTCCTCAGCGTCGTGGGAAAGAGTCGACATTTAATTGCCCCCCGTACGCCCCGATAGTCGAGCAAAGCGTCGATGTTCTCGATGTGCTCGTCTGGGTCGGTGGTCCCATCGTACGAGCCCAACGGAGGGGGTTTCTCCAAGCCTCTTGGGAGCTTGGCCGCCATGATTTCAGATGACAGGGGACCCCGAGTGTCCTCGTCGTCACTGGAAATAAGTGATGAGGATCTGTGATCATGCTTCTTTGTTCTTCGAGGGGAGGCGGATCTTGATCTGCTCCTTCTTGATTTTCTTTTAGGAGAGGGTCGTGGGGAAGACTGACGAAAACGTTTGTTGCCTGTCGATTCGTCTGTGTGCCCTCTCTTCTTCTTCTTCGTAGGAGACGTAGAGTGCTCCCTCTGGGGTCTCCTGGGAGAATGAGGTCGCCGAGAATTATCTTCAAGTCGAGCGATCTTTTCGCCATGAGTGAGGAGCAGCAAGTTCGTTTGATTTAGGATTTCGGCCAATGCGGCGAAATCTGACCCTGAAGGGGTTGAAGGAAAAAGAGTTTTCGGGCGACTCTCCAAGGGTTGGTCGCGATCGGGTGAAGGTGACGTCGCCCTTCCTTCTGGACGGTCTTGCACCGTTTCGTCATGCAGAGGAGGCTGGATGTTGCTCTCACGTTGTGTGAGAATCATACCATCGTTTGATCGATTCTCCTGGTTGTCCCGAGCAGCCATGGATTTTGTTAAACTTTGGTTCTTTGAGGATCTTGAAAGAAGAACGGGGAAATCAGTTTCCCACAGACGGCGCCACCTGATCTTACCTGGAGATCAGGATCCGATGCGGCTGGTCTCGAGAGCAGACGGATATGGTTGTTGAGGAGAAAAGGGGTTGTACCTGCAAGGCACTCCGATGCTAAAGTAAGTAACCGAGCGAGAGTGAGCAAGTACAAATATCAGGGTTAGAGAATTGAATACCTGACCCTCTCAAATGAGAGGGTTTATATAAGGGACCTGCTAGAAGATTATTGGTCCGTTTTGTGAGGCGCGGATCGAGGGGTCCGTGAAGATAGGAAACGGTCAACATTAGTCGTTAGAGGGTTTCACTGTGAACGGATCATTGGTGGTCGACTGAGGACCACTTTCATGATTACGCTCGACGTCGAGCAGGGTCATTGGATCAGTCTTTTTGGCCCAATAGGAAGAATTGGGCCGGGTCAGAACAGTATTATTTGTAGTAGTGGCGTTGTATATGCGGAGATTCAATTCACCATTTGCACTCATTTATGGTTTCTGAATGGAACAGTGGCGCTGCATATGCGAAACAACTTTCTTCTTTCGATTTTAGATCCAATCTCCGATTTACCAGTTCATAACTTCCTTATATATGTCGCCTAATTAGAAACATTTGAAATCAAACACAAAGATTCGTCGCATTCAATCTAGTCAATTATCGTTTCAACCACGATCCATCAGATTTTCAGATATATGATTCCCTCGAGAACTCCATTAAATAAATGAAGAAAGGATCCTTGATCCAAATCTAGATCTATAATGAAATTACCATAAAATGAAGACAATTTCTTCAAAGATAATACTGAAGATTCACGGTTCATCTTCCAATAACATCATCGTTATCTTCTGATAATTCATAATTAATTAATAATTGGCATAGATCCAACGGTGTGCCTTAGACCTTACCCTATGTTATAAATCTTATATGTTTTCTTCTAAACAAGCCTTAATTAGCCTGAATATTGTATTAGTTTTCCATTATCTGTATAGCTTTTAAAGCATAATAACAACTCACCGTTAATTAATAATAATTTTTAACATAAAGGCAAACATTTTTAGAGCTGAAATATAATTAAAGGTCCTACATCTATTGTTTTAATTCATAAAAGGCACATGTCCAAAAAAAATACAAACTTAACAAAAGGCCAAAAAAAAAAAAAAGACACTATTTAATTTTTAACAGAACAAATTATCACTTTCCAGATAGGTGTATTTATAATTTTCTATATAGATCTTCAATTTATACAGTGATAGAAAGACAACCGTATTTTACTAAAGCTTTTTTATATAACTTTACTCTTTTTCCAAGCAGAAGTTTTTGTAACTCTTATTCAAAGCTTACTTTGACTATAATTTAAACTCTATAACAAGTCATTAACAAAAACAATTGGTTTAATATTGTTAAAATACAAAAAAATTAATATTTAAATCTTTATATTATAGCCGCAATAAATCGATAATAATTTAGAATTATGATTATATCTAATTTAAGAAAATATTCGTAAATTCTAGTTCAACTAACAAAAATTAATATTGTTAATGTTATTATTAGATTTTAACTTTGATAATCACAATTATATGCGTGATTTTATAATAATTATTATTATCACTATTTACCGAAAAAATTAATTTAAAAATCTCGATTAAAATATAAAATCCTTTAATTATAATTGTAAGAAAAAACATAATTTTATTGAGGTGATGATATTTATGATTATAGTTTTATAATACAATATGTGAAATATACAACAAAATTAAATAAAAACAAAATGCTTCAACCCAAAATATTGATAATATTCATTCCTTTGAACTCATAATGTTACTATATAAATATATTCAACCTTCTCATACAAAGCAAAACTAAAACCTATTAAAGTTAACATATATAAAAATTAAAACCAAAAAAAAAAAAAAAAAATACAAAGAAAACCTAAATCCCTAGGGTTTTCACTTGATCTAAAGAAGATAATTTTTCTCTTTAAGTTACTAAAATTGAAGCCAAACTAACCAAAACAAGAAGCTTCATTTCACACACAAATAATACAAAATTCTACATCTGGTTATTACTAGTAGTATTTGAAGAAGAACTAAAACCAGAAACATGATCATTCCAATTACCTGCGGAATTACCAATGATAACAGCACTATTCCAATATTGTTCACTTCCTTGATGATTATTATTATTATTGTTATTGTTATTGTTGCTGGTGATTCCCAAAAAGCCTCTATTAATACTATCTTCCATTTTCACAGAAGATAGTTGAGTCATAATTCCAGAAGATGAATTTACCTTTGGCCTCATGTATCCATTGTTAGATATCATCATCTCATGGTTTTGAAGATTTCCTTCATAAGGGTATAGATTTCCATTTGAAGTTTCCAAGTTGGTTAGAAATGGAAATTGATGTTGTTGATGATGAGTCATTGGCATTGGCATAGCCATAGGCATAGACATAGACATAGACATAGACATAGGCATAGGTACCTTCCATTGTTCCAAACCATTTGTTGAAGATAGAATTGAGTTGTTACCATTTCCACCAAGTAAAGAACTTCCTAAATCACTTCCTCCTCCTCCTCCCATGTAAGTAAATCCATAGTTTAACCCTAATTCGCCGCCGAATTCGTTAGGGTTATTGAAGTTATGGTGTAATGGTGACATGAATCTCAATGATGACATTTGAGGTGTAAGGCCTAATAAATCGGCGGAAGCGGACGAGTGATTGTTGTTATGAGAGGTGATTGAGTTTGTCGAACTAGCACTACCGGTTTGAAGATCGGAGCTCGCCGGAGATTTCGCCGAGTTACTTCCTTTGCTTCTTTTGTTTCTCCGGAAGCCTCCCCCAACCGGGACGTTTCTTAGCGCGCCGCCTCTCGTCCAGTACCTTCTGCAAGTCTTGCAGAAGTGTCGTGGCTGCGAGAGGCTATAGTTGTTGAAGTAGCAAAACTTCGTGTTGGTTGATTCGCAACGCGGACATTTCAGCGCGGTCTCTGGCATAGGCATGTTCGCCATTCTTGCTTTGTCGGACATCGATCCCGGCCTAATCGAGCCCGTGCTACCAGCTCCATGAGGCTGAGGCTGTGTTTGTGGTGGTTGCGACGGCGGTGTCTGAAGTAGTTGTTGAGAGACGGAACCGGAACCGCCGTTTCCTGGTTGATTGTGATGATGATGATTCTTTAATAAAAACATAGACAAAAAGAAGAAAATTATTAGAAATATATATGAATTGAGGATAAAACAAGAAAGGTGATTGAATAATAACTATAGAAATCAAATATTTGGTATATTCAAGAAAAGGTATAAAATTAAAGTAACAAGAATATTTTTATTTTTTTGCTTTTCATCTTTTGAATTATTTTTCCTTTTGCACAAAGAAACAAAATGAAGAACCAAATTGAATTCAAACCCTTCTTGATATATATATTTACCTGTTGTTGCTGCTGCCAGTTGGCTGCATCAAGATAAGCTGCTGGTATAGAAGTAAAAACCATGGTTTCTCTCTTTGAAGCTTTTTCTTCTATGAAGAAAAATCAAATCACATCAACAAGATAAGAGAGTGTTTGTGATGAGTTGAAGATAGAAAGAAAGAAAGAAAGAAGAGGTTGAGAAGAATTGGAGGTGGAAATGTGTAGCAAAAGTAAAGGAGGGGTGTTTTGAGTATTTATATATAAATTTTTGTTGTTGTTGGTTATTTTAATATATTTTGTTGCTTTCTAGGGTTTAGAGAAGGTGCTGTTTCTTAACTGGTAAGCTTCTTTTTTTTTTATGCTCACTGCTAGAGACTATTTTAAGTACTGTTGTAAGACAGAGAGAGATCAGTGCTGACCAGTCTTTGTTTGTTAGCAAATAGGAAATATATTTATTAGATGTGTAGAATATATGTCACATGTTTGTTTCTAATGTTATCTTATTGTATAGTTTTTAACTCAAATATATTTTGAAATACTAGCACAAATTTTCTCAAATCAATGTAGCACCAATATCTTTAAAAAAACGGCATGTTCATGTTCGTATTAGGTTTAGACATCTGTATCGATTTTTGTAATTACTTTTAATTTATTCAATAATCGTATTTGAAATGTCTGTGTTTCGTTAAATATTTTTTCTGTTCAATATTTTTTTTTATTCGAGAGATTAATCTTTGTAATGTAGAAAATACACGATTCATATTGAAATAAAAAATATACGATTCAAGATTATTCTTTATTGTTATTGTAATTTTTGTAAGTTCGAGATAATAGTTTCTCCAGTTGTGTAAAAAATACACAGCTCTATTCAAATTAAAATAATGCATGAATTTAGGATAAAAATATCTTTCTTCTCCAACATGCAAAATTTCACATTTGTGTATTTTTATATATTTCTAAATAATTTTCATTTTAGATTATAAATGCATAAAACTACACATATTTGATGTCTAAAATTCAATTATATCCATAATGAATCCTCAAACTTGATATTTGATGAGAACCTCGTGTATTGGACCACCCAATCATAAATTTAAGGTAAAGAAAATGATGTAAAAAATGATTATCTTATAATGCATTAAAATATTAAAAAAAATATATATAAAAAAATATAAAATAAAAAAGTTATGTATTGGTGCTTTAATCCAATTAGTGTCCCGACCAAATGAGACTTTTTCTTGGTCCGGTCTGTACCCTTCCCCACTATTATTTGCTTTTGCATTGCATGGGAATATTTATCAATCCATATCATTCACTTCCACGCGCCACTCACTCCCACGCGCCACCATAATTTGATGTAGATTATATCATCATTATTACCTAATTGATTTTTTTATTATTACTAGTACCATGAAAAGATGGAATTTAAACTGAAATTGTGGATTCCTATGTCTTGAAGTTTCTTATTCCTTTGGTTGTTACTCATTGAAAGGTGATCCCAAAGATTTTTACATTCAAGTAGATTTGAAATTTTATACCTTTTCTCATTTACCAATGTGAGTTTGGTCTTAATTTTGGATATACTTATTCAAGGTTTAATCATTCTCTTGTCCATGAATTTGACCACCCAACAAAAGGATTTTAACAAAGTTTGTATTTGATGATTGTAAATTATTTATAAGTTTAGAAACCTAGTTATAATTTATTGATTTTAGATACTTAATTGTACATTATAAAAAGAAATTTTGCTCAAACTCAAAGGAATTTTGTGTGGGGTGAAGTATTATAAAAAGATCAAATGAGTGAGTTGTGAGCAAATTTTCAAAAAAAAAAAAAAAGAGGATAGAGTGTAAAAGACTTAAAAGTTTTCAATACATTAATATTGTCCAAGTTAAAATAGAGATGCTTGCAAACAAACAAATCTTTGTCGTTTGAGATCTTAAATTTTAGGTAAGGTAATTTAACTAACAAACTTCTTTGCAGGTCAACATTTGACCAGTGGTAAGAATCTTCAATATGGTGACAGGAGCTTGAATCATTGGAAAGTTGAGATGTGTTAAGAAGAAAATTATCTGCACATAACATCAATAACAAACTTGGCTATGCTTATTGTTGAGTATTATTAATATTATTGAGATTATTATGGATTGTTGAATATAATTTATATTATTGAGATAATTATGGATAAAAATAATTGTTCGAAGTGGATAACTGAGAATTATGGTTTAGGTAAATTTAACCCTAGTATATATATGTATATATATATATATATATATATATATATATATATATATATATATATATATATATATATATATATATATATATATATATATATATATATATATATATATATATATATATATATATATATATATATATATATATATATATATATATATATATATATATATATATATATATATATATATATATATATATATATATATATATATATATATATATATATATATATATATATTGTAACACTAGAATCCTAATTAATTCATAAGACAAAAATCAAAAGAAAATTATAGTTACTCTATAATTGCAGAGGTAGCATTATTGACCGAAGTCCGTTAATAAAGATCAATCGTGTTCATTGTCTTTTACTTTTCTTTCTCTTTAATCTTCTGTAATTGTTGTTGTTATAACAATTGGTATTAGATGGTGATTAATGTGGTGCAAAATTCACAGTAATAAGGTTTGACGAGACGAGTAATTTTGGATTATGGCAAAGGAGGTTTAAGGATTTGTTGGCTCAAACAAAATTTACAGAAGGTGTTACGTGCGACAAAATCAAACGATGTGGAAGGCATCGATGAAGGAGAATTCCGCAATATTGATTTGTATATGTGTTAGTATATGTCAAAGACATTGATGAACAAATTGTTCGCGAAGCAATGACTATACATTCTCAAGATGCATAAAAAATTTGATTTGCAAGAACCTGTCAATATCTTTAACAAAATAATCACTGATCTAGTGAGACTTTGAGTGAAGATTAATGACAAAGATGTGGAAACTATCTGGATCTACTTGTTACCAGGTTCTTATGACCACTTGGTGATTACTCTTAACTACAGGAAATATGTTATGAGTCTTGATGTGATTACTGTTACACTTTTCTCTCATTCTCAAAGGAGATAAAGTGTAGAAAAAGGAACTCAATGTGGCAGCCTGTATGTGAAAAAGGGGTCGAGATCGTGGGATAAATAAGGGTAATTGAGGTTTTGAAAAGAAAATCTAAATCCAGGAATCGAAAACTAGCTGAGTGTTAAAGTTGCAAACAAATTGGGCATTGGAAGATGAATTGTCCAAACAAAAAAATGGTTCATCTAGTTTTGCAAATGTGGTTCAAATCGATGATTCTGGTAGTGAAGCAGATATATTATGTGATTCATATAGTAAGTGCACTCATTTGTGAATTCTTGACTCTAGTATTTCTTACCACATGACGTCGCACCAGGAATGGTTCACTACATTTTAGGTCAGGTAATTTTGAATTTGTTTATCTATGTGATGATAAAGTATGTACTATCACTAGAATAGTATAAATTAAAATTGTTATGGATGATTGTGGCATACGAACATTGAACGAAGTCAGATATATTCAAGAATTAAGGAAGAACTTTATTTTCCTAAGTACTCTACAGGAAAATGATTTCTCTTATAGACCTAATGGAGATAGGGATATTATGAGGTTATCAAGGGTGCATTTATTGTTGAGGGCAATGAGGACTGCATGTAACAACTATAAATTATTGAGGAACACTCTTGTAGGTGATGTTGCATTAATTGAGTCTGATAATGGTGCATCTAAACTCTGGCATATGCGTCTGGGTCATCTCAGTGAGTGTAGAATGATGGAACTTCATAAGAGAAATCTATTGAAGGGTGTTCGTAGTTGCAATTTGGAATTTCCAAGCATTGTATACTTGGGAAACAATGTTGTGTTCAGTTCAAGACCGGAAAACACAAAATAAAAATGATTTTAGACTATGTGTATTCTAACATATGGGGACCTACCAAAAAGGTTTTCGTGGGTGGCTTCATGTATTTTGCAACTTTCATAGATGATTTTTCTCTCAAGGTTTGGGTGTATTTCTTAAAGTATAAATCTGAAGTCTTTACCAAATTTAAGTTGTGGAAAGCAGAGGTATATAATCAAATAGGCAAAAAAAAATCAAGTATTTACGATCAAATACTGAGACAAAGTACACTAATTTGAGATTCAAGAGGTTCTATGAAGAAAATGGTATTCAAAGACATTTCTCAGTTCACTAGACACCACAAAAAATGACATGGCAGAAAGAATGAATAAGTCTCTAACTAAAATGGCAATATGTCTCTTGTTAAATGTTGGACTATCAAAATGTTTTTGTGCAGAGGCAGTAAGCATGATGTGTTATCTTATCAATAGGTCACCACAAGGTTGTAGAAGAGCTATGGACATGTAATATATTGATCTTGACAATTTAAGAACTTTTTATGTTCTACTTATGTGCATATATCCAGTGAAGAATGATTCAAACTTGATCAAAAGTTGAAGAAATATGTCTTTGTCGGTTACGCAAAAGGTGTGAAGAAGTACAAGTTATGGAATCTAATTAAAAGGAAAATGGTAATGAGTAGAGATATTGTTGTTTTATATGAGAATTTAATGTTGAAGCAGACAATTGCAACAAATATATCAACCTCTAAAGAATTAACTTCCATCAAACTTATGATTTTGGTGGATGTTGATCTGCCACCAGGAAAAAAAAGTGTAGGGTAGTTCCTGAACAACAGGATGAACCAGGCTTTGATACTGGAATTGACCTAGAATCTAAACTTTTTGGTTAAGTACATGATTATATTATTGTATGTTACAAAACTACCATAAAGATATAAGTATGAAGATTTGGCAGCTTATGCACTTTTTACTATTTCTAGAAACGCATCTACTTTTCAAGAGGCTATAGCTAGCCATGTGTAAGATAAGTGGATGAGTGCAATGATAAATTAGATGGATTCCTTGACAAAAAACCAGACATGAGAGTTTGTTCATCTTACTAAGGTAAAAATGGTCATACGTTGTGAGTGGTGTTCAAGAGAAAATTAGGAGTAATAGAAAAAGAAACGGAAATTTTCAAGGCTCGTCTTGTAGCAAAGGGGTAGTCACAATAAGATGGGATTGATTTTGATGATATTTTCTCTCCAATCATTATACACACTTCTATTAGGGAAGTATAAACATTGGTAGCCAATCGAGACATATATTTAGTGCAGATGGATGTGAAGACATCCTTTCTTCATATTAATATAAATGGAAAATTGTATATGGAGCATCCAAAGTGGTTAATTATCATTGTAAAAGGCAGACTAATTTGTAAATGAAGAGGTATTTGTATGTCTTAGATAAGTCTCGAAGACAATGGTACAAGTGTTTTGATTCATACATGCTTAAGATTGGCTACATAAGGTGTGAGTATGACTGTTGTGATTATGCTATGAGCCTTGATGATGGCTCTAATTTTTTTTTGTTATAGTATGTTGATGATATGTTGATTGCTTCTAATTATTTATTTGATGTAAATGAATTAAAAATCATGTTGGGAAATGAGTTTCACATAAAAGACTTAGGTGCTACTAAAAAGATTCTTGCTATTGAAATTCACAAGGATATGAGTATAAGAAAATTATGGCTCTCTCAGAAAAGCTATGTTGAAAAGGTGATAGACAAGTTTGACATGAGTAATTCGAAGGTTGGAGTACACCATTAATGAATCATTTTAAGATTTCATTGGATCAATTCCCAAAGACAGATATAAAAGCATAGTGAAATTCTAGTATGTAGATCTCAGATGTCCTAAGAGACGTAGAGATATTGATTTCTGTACTTAACTCAATGACAAGATAAACACACAATAGAATTGTAGAAAGTAAAGAACACACAATAAATTGTTAACCCAGTTCATTGTACAACAACACCTACGTCTGAGGGCTACCAAGCCAGGAAATAAATCCATTAAATAGTATTAGTTTGAAGTAAACAACCTCCGGTTTAATCTTCGCACCTAATCATTACATGTGCTTAATTTCTACCAAAGACTCTCCTAGGTATGAAACTCTTCTCACTTCCCTTACAATCACCACGTGATACACATTCATTCAATGCTTAAAAGCTTGAGAGTGATCAACACTTTATAACTCAATAAAAGCAATCCAACTCTAGTATCAACAAGATACAAGAGATGCTCACAATCAACAAACCTTAAAATTCACTAAACAACAATATATGTTCTACATTACAATTAGGGTTGATACATCCTATATATAGCTATAATTCGGACTGGATCTTGGGCTTCAAATCGCAGCAAATCCGTTGCACATAATCTGCAACTTATTCTCCCAGAAAATAGAACTTCAATCTAAAGTTTCCTAAAATGTCTCCATATTTAAAAAATAACAAATATTCAATCACAAATTGAATCTCTAAAAATCCTCAATGTTGGATGCCACCTAGGATCACATAATATTCATAGAATATTATATAATATGTAAATAAGACAGTTGAGTTCAGACTGTCTACTGATAGTCAGGATGTCGAATAAGCACGTTAGGACATCTTGTTATTCATATTATTGTCTAGTTTGTTTTACTAAAACTAATTTCAACCACAAATATACATACTTAGCAATCTCTCCCTTTGGCAAATTTTAGCTAAAACAACTAAATAATCCTAGAATACAGAATTTAGTAGCCAGAACACACAGGTTTGAAAATAAATCAAACACACGGGAAAAATCATAGATTCAGCACTATCCCCCTCAACAACTAGTAGTTAGTAACTCTCCCCCTAAACAGTAGCTAGAAGTTAGTGAATAGTTATTGACTCTCTCCCTTTTTAGCCATAATATAACAAAGGTAAGTAACATAACCATACACCAAACCAAATCATTATTGTGGTTTTTTTGTAACACAACCACAATAAAACACAAGAACTACAATCAGACAGCGTCTTTAGTAGCCTTATCATCTTCTTTTTCCTCTTCATCATCAAGGTGGTCATCATCTGATCCATCATTTTCATCAGCATCTCCAACAGCTTTAGCCTCCTAGTTTTTTTCTGTGATCAAAACTTGAATCAACTGCCCAAGCTTTTTCTTCCTTGTAGTACTCACCTTGATGGTGTTTTCTAACCCCCTGTAGGTCTCCTTTAGCTGAGCAATAACAATTTCTTTGGAAGGTGCATGATCAGATGTCTGAGTTGATATTGTGACAAGATCTGGAACATGATATCTAGCCAAAACAATTGTGGTGTAAAGTCAAAGGATATTCACTTTTGATTACACTATCAATATGCAATAGAATCCCAATATGTTAATGAAGAATTATACCACAGATGAGAGATGGAAAGCAGATAGGCATCTTAGTGGAAGTGGAGAGAGCTTGTTTTAGAATTTGATCAAAAAATGTAAGCACCAAAGTCAAATTTCATCCCTTTACTAATAAAATACATAAATTTTCCAATTCCAGTAGAGATGGTGGAGGTGTGATTTGTAGGAACCCAATTCACAATAGCAATCCTATGGAGAATTGCATATTTTACACTGAGCTTCCCATCTGACAGCTTTCCTTTGCTAGGACAATTTTTCACCTGTCTACAAGTTATCTCTATATATATACTTGACCATCCGTATCTTCAAGCTCAGCTTGAGATTATTCAGATTTTCCTAGGAAGTTGTTGATAACAGTAGGAGAAAATTTCATAACATTTCCTCTAACATAAACTTTCCTATAGTCCCTAGTCTTCACATCATCGCATCCCTCTGGGATGTTTACCAAAAATTCCTTAACTAGTTACTAATAGCAGGGACCAAACTTGGTGATAGTCTTCACTAACCCTTCATCTTCAATGATCTTCATCACCTCCTTAAACTGAAGAGAATTTTCCCAAGCTCTCTTTCCAAAGCCACCCTTATTTGAAGATATACTTCCATTTTTCCACATTTTCCTCAGCATGAAAGGACGCATTATCCAAAGGAGCCTCAGGAACAACAACAAACTCCTTCTTTGAAGTAGACCTTTTCACATGAGTGATATCCTCGACATCATCTTCAACATTGTAATCTGACTCAGTGTCAAATTCAGCTTTCCTTTTCTTGGAGACAGTAACAACCTTGCTACAGGGTCTTGTAGGACCATCATCGTCTATCTTCTTTGAGCTCTTAGTAGGAGTGTTGTGAACAACAAAAACCTTCCCTTTCATGCTCTTGAGCCTCTTGGAAACACCAGGATGAAGACTCTTGGAAATGACCTCGTTGTCATAGGGATAGTCTTCAACATTGAAAACATGTTCTTGAGAAATATCAGCAGTCTTCTCACCTTTTACCTCAACAGCATCCCTAGATCCTTGATCCATGGTAGATTCTCCTTTTGTCACATGTGATGTTGTAACATCATCTTCAACATCTTCCAGCATAAATGCATCAAGAGTGTGCTGATTTCCATTTGATCCATCTTGCTCAGTCAAATTAAACCCAGGTTCTTGGACAACATTCTTTCCAGCCTCACCCTTAACTTCATCAACTTTCTCAATCTCTGCCTCTGGTTCAGATTGAGCCACAGTGGTTGGAGGTATAATTTGTGCAAGAGACCTTGTAATCCCAAGGATAGAAAGATGACTTCCCTCATGCATGGTCCTATCAATCATTTTTCTATTGAAAAAAAACTTGACCTAGGGTTTGAAAAAGAATCAGAAATTTCTGAAGTATTACCTTTAGTAAGTTTCATCGATCTCCTTACTGACAGTTTGTCAACTTTTGGCACTTCAATCTCAATGCATGGAACCATGGACAATAGAGCAACATCCATAACTTCTTCAAATGCAATCTTCACAGATTTAGCCCTAGGTTATGATGCAGAGGCATTGCCCTTCTTGATAGAATCTTGTGAGGAATGTTGTTGATACATGTTGAGATTAGGAAACAGATTAACAGAACAAACTCTTTCACTTAGATGGATGATGAATATATTTTTAGAAATAAGGAACACTATAAAGATGGCGTTCGTAAGAGATGTTTATGAGGGTTTGAAATGATTGACTTTGAAAACCTCTCTCGTAGGAATATACACAAATTTGAATAGTATTCCCACACCAAATTAATGCTATAAATTTTATGACAAACAAATCCCTAGTTTTCTCCTATATTTCTCAACTTGATTTCTGGAAATGCTAATGTAACTAAAGTTGGCATAGAAAGACATCATGACATCTTGTGTGACATTATACTAAGTCAACATTCTCTTCATCTAAAATTCTGTGATCAGGTATGAGATGTCCTATGAGATGTCCCAACACTTGACAGATTTAACCAAAACTTAAAGTGCAAGAAAATTAAACAACACAGAAGTTTGTTAACCCAGTTCAGTGTATAACCACACTTACATCTGGAGGCTACCAAGCCAGGAGGAAATCCACTATAAGTAATATTAATTCTAGACTTAAACAACCCAGTTTAATCTTTCACTTAATATCTACCCAATGCAATTTCTACCTAAGACACAACTTAGATATGAGTACCAACTCACTCCCCCTCAATCACACAGTGATCTTGTTTACAAGTTTAATAAAATTGAAGACATTCTTCAAACAATACAGCTTGATCTTACTTCACAGTTTCAATCAAGTCACAAATGCACTTATGCTTAAAAGCTCATAAAGTGGTACAATAAAAGCAACCTGCTATTAAAAACACAACACCCTATTTTGTCTTCTGAAATTCGTACTCAATTCTGTGAGTTTCTGTTGATTAAATAGGTGTTTGTAATTTGGGCTTTCTGTAGGTTAATCCAGTCCTAAAACACATGTAGCTTCCACCTTGAATTAGGGTTTGTTACTTCCTAGATTCTAGGTGATTTAGTTCTTCTGATTAATCTGAATCCTCATAATAAAACTTCATACAGATGCGCCTTGTTCTGTTTTTATCCATCCATAATTAATTCCAGATAACTCTCCTTAAATATCTCAGAACAGTTAGTCATTAATTAATTCTGGTAGCAGGTTTGAGATGTCTCAACATCTGTTGGGACATCCTGAAAAACTGAACTTAAATCATTTACACAATGTCCCAACATCTGGTGTGACATCCTGAAATAAGTTCTTATACTCTGTTTGATAATGTCCCAACATCTGATAGGACATTCTGAACTGAATTCAATATTTCTTGTTGGTCAAAAATTCTGCCAATTCTAAACATCTACAAACTCCCCCTTTGGATAATTTTTGGCTAACATCTTTTCTGGTTATCAGAGTGCAGCAGAAGTTCTTTTATCAGAGTATAACATTACTTTTCTGTTGAATTATATTTGAGATTACTCCCCCTCAAACATACATGTATCCAGGTTGCAACAGAAATATTTTATTAACACACAATGATTCAGTTCAGAAACAAACAGTTAGAAACAAACAGAAGTTTTTCATTCATAGCTAAACAACATCATACATTGTTGTTGTTCTCCCCCTTGTTAGACATAAATTTGGGGCCAAAGTCACTAATTCTGAATTACAATGCAGCTGTCATACAATTTTCCTCACATACAATTATTCACTCAAACTCCTCACATTCAGTTTCTTCATCATCCTCAGTTTCTTCATCAGAAGCAGCCTTTTGATCACCTTCACTCTCCAGCCTTTGGATAATCTCCTCAAGCTTCTGCTTTCTTGCTTCAAGTTCTTTGCAAGTGCTCTTCAGTTCAGCAATCAATGCAGCCTTGGAGATTGGAGTCTTTGCATTTGAAGGACCTGCAGATGTCCCAGAGGGTGCTTCAACATCTGCTGCATGATGACTCAGGAACAGTTTGTAGTGAAAGGCCAGAGGACTTTCTCTTTTGCACATTGTGTCCTTTTCAGTGAGGATCCCAGGGTACTGACTTAGCACTATTCCACACAGCAAGGAAGGGAAAGCTATTGGCAGCTTTGTTGCAGATGAGCTAGCATGCTTCAAGGTCTGATCAAAGATGTAGGCACCATAATCCAGCTTAGTTTGAGTGCCCACAACATAAATGAACCTGCCCAGGCCAGTGGATATTGATGATGTATGATTGGTAGGTACCCAATTTGCTGTACCAATCCTGTTCAGCATGGCATATTTTCTTGTCAGCATGCTCACTGAGAGCTTTCCTTTAACTAGCCAAGCCTTGACCTGGTTTGCAGTGATAACCTTGCAGACCTGGTTATCAGTCTTCCCTAGTTCATTTGGACCATCAGATTCTCTTCCAAGGAATTGGTTGATGATCTGAGGAGAGAACTCTACACACCTGCCTCTAACAAAAACTTTTCTAAATTCAGCAGACTTACCATTGGCACAATCTTCCTGAAGATTGACTATGAATTCTTTGACAAGTAGCTCATAGCAGGGAGAGAGGTTGGAGACTGTTTTGAAGAGACCAGCAGCAGATATGAGATCAATTAATTCAGTGCACTCAAGTGCATTACTGCTCAGCTCTCTTTCAAGTGCTACCCTTCTTTGGTACACAAACTTCCATCTGTTTACACTTGAAACATGATGAAATGAGATGTTGTCCAAGGGAGCTTCTGGAACAGCAGTTGATGCCCTAGAGGGTGCTGGTTTCTTCTTTGGAGGAGATGTTGGGACATCTGCTTCAACATCTGAGTCTGAAGGAGTGACAGCTTTCCTCTTTTGTGTTTGGACTTTGCTCCATTGTTTTGCAGGACCAAAGACAGTTTTGGCTTTGTCTTTCTTTGGGGTAGTTTGCTTCTTCTCAGGAATTGCATGTTCTGCTTTCATCTTTTCTTTCCTAGTCCTGAGCCTTTTGGCTATGCTAGGCTTTACAGAGGGAATGATTTATGTATCAGAATCATGCTCTAGGTTCACCACAGGAGGAGATTGAGCAGTCTCCTCTTCAGCTGGTGGATCAGCAGAGATGTGCTCTTCAGTAGAGGCCTTGGTTTGGTCCTCAGATGTTTCTTCATCACTATCATTTGAGGCCTTTTTCTGGTCCTCAGATGTTTCAACAGCAGCATCAGATGAGGTCTTTTGCTGATCCTCAGATGTTTCAACATCTATTGGGACATCCTGATGAGCAGGAGTGTCCTTTGCAGCCTGAGTTTGTTGATCTTCTTGAGGGGCAGGCATGGTGTTCAGAGGGATAGAAATGCCACTTACCACTCTTTGCTCAGATAGGATCTTGGTTACCAACTCCTTTATGGAAGCATCCACATATTCAGAAGATTTTTGAGGTATGTTTGCTGGTGAAGGAATGCCTTTGGATTTGCTGCAGACTTAATCTTTTGCTCTTTTTGGAGTTCTTGGCTTTTTAGCATGAGGAACACTTCCTCTGATTTCGTCCAATGGGGTTGACTCCATGGGGACCACAGAAATGGGGGTTGCATGAACCACATCTTCTTTGTTGAGAATTTCTTCAGGAATGTTAGGGTTTTGAGACATTTTCAAAGAAGATGGATGAAGAGTTTTAGGGTTGATGATTTCTGAAGAACAGCTAGATAATGCAATTCGCTTTTGATAGTATGATGAGAATATGGATAGCTGAATGCAAGCTGTTATTATATAAGTAGCCGTTACATTGAAAATTATTAGGAATGGAATACCCAAGGTTCTTGACCAGACTGGTGTTGCCATCTGGTGCTTATGCCACACAATGTCATATGACATGTTGGCACATCTCCATAACTGCTAAATCTCACATAAGCAGATTCCCAATTTACCCCTTAAGTTCTCAAATTGTGTAGCATCCAATGCTTTGGTAAAGATATCAGCCAACTGCAGATTTGTAGCTACATGTTCCAATGAAATCACTTTTTCTTCTACAAGATCTCTGATGAAATGATGTCTGATATCAATATGCTTGGTCCTGCTATGTTGGATAGGATTCTTTGATATGTTAATTGCACTTAAGTTGTCATAGTACAATGTCATGACATCTTGTGGGACATCGTACTCAGTGAGCATTTGCTTCATCCAAACCAACTGAGAACAACTGCTTCCAGCTGCTATATATTCAGCCTCAGCTGTAGATAAGGATACACAATTTTGTTTCTTACTGAACCAAGAAATCAAATTGTTTCCTAGAAAGAAGCATCCTCCTGAAGTGCTTTTTCTGTCATCAGCACTTCCAGCCCAATCAGCATCACAGAAGCCAGTGAGAATTGGTTTACATCCATGAAAATACATTATGCCATAGTCACAAGTACCATTAACATATTTCAGAATTCTCTTGACTTGATTAAGATGACTGACTTTTGGATCAGCTTGATATCTTGCACATACACCTACTGCAAATGCTATATCTGGTCTGCTAGCAGTCAGATATAACAAGCTTCCAATCATGCTTCTGTATATGCTTTGATCTACATTCTCACCCTTTTCATCTTTAGTCAGCTTTAAATGTGTGGGGGCAGGAGTTCTCTTATGAGTAGCATTTTCCATTCCAAATTTCTTGACTATGTTCTTGGCATACTTGCTTTGGGAAATGAACATGGAGTCTTCCATTTGTTTTATTTGCAGTCCAAGAAAGTAGGTTAATTCTCCTACTAGGCTCATTTCAAATTCAGATTCCATCTGGTTGACAAAATGTTTGACCATCCTGTCAGACATCCCACCAAAGACAATGTCATCTACATATATTTGAGCAATCATGACATTTCCTTCTTCATCTTTAACAAACAAGGTTTTGTCAATTCCTCCTTTCTTGTACCCTTGCTTGACAAGAAAAG
Source organism: Lathyrus aphaca (assembly GCA_963966055.1). Lineage (NCBI taxonomy): Eukaryota > Viridiplantae > Streptophyta > Magnoliopsida > Fabales > Fabaceae > Lathyrus > Lathyrus aphaca. The sequence continues at coordinate 541,526,606 of OZ014521.1, forward strand.
TAGTCAGCCTTTCATACCATGCTCTTGGAGCTTGCTTCAGACCATAAAGAGCCTTCTTTAGTTTGTATACATGATTTGGACAGCTTGGATCAACAAATCCTTTAGGTTGTTCTACATATACCTCTTCATTAAGATAACCATTTAAAAAGGCACTTTTCACATCCATTTGAAATAGCTTGAACTTTAAGATACAAGCAATTCCCAAAAGTAGTCTGATTGATTCAAGCCTTGCTACTGGTGCAAAGGTTTCATCAAAGTCTACTCCTTCAATTTGTGTGTATCCTTGAGCTACAAGTCTAGCTTTGTTCTTTGTAACAACTCCTTGTTCATTTGACTTGTTCTTATACACCCATTTTGTTCCAATCACATTTATGTCATCAGGTCTAGGAACAAGATTCCACACTTCATTCCTTGTGAATTGACCTAATTCCTCTTGCATAGCACAAATCCAGTATTCATCAGTAAGAGCTTCCTTGATGTTTTTAGGTTCTATTTTAGAAACAAAACAGGAACCTGAAATCACTTCTCTTGATCTAGTGCTTACACCTCTGTTGGGATCACCAATTATCAAATCTTTGGGATGATCCTTCTGTATTCTGATGGAGGGAGGTTTGTTGGATTGTTCTGTCCTTGCATCAGTTTGAGTGAAGTCATAATGATCACTTTTTTCTTCAGCTTCAATCTTGATATCAGCAGATGTTCCAACATCTTCTAGGACATCTGTAGGAGCATCATCAATTATCACATTTATAGACTCCATGATAACCTTGGTTCTAGAATTAAATACTCTATATGCTCTGCTGTTTATAGAGTATCCAAGAAAAATCCCTTCATCACTTTTAGGATCCATTTTTCTTCTTTGCTCCCTATCTGCCAGAATATAACAGTTACTTCCAAACACATGGAAGTACTTAACTGTGGGTTTTCTGCCCTTCCAGACTTCATAGATTGTGGACAAAGTTCCTTTCCTTAGAGTAACTCTGTTGTGGATGTAACAAGTTGGGTTCATAGCTTCAGCCCAGAAGTACAAAGGTAACTTTTTAGCATGGATCATAGCTCTTGCTGATTCTTGAATAGTTCTATTCTTCCTCTCAACAATCCCATTCTGTTGAGGAGTGATTGGTGAAGAATATTCATGATTGATTCCTTCTGAAGAGCAGAAATCTAAGAACTTTTGGTTCTCAAATTCTTTTCCATGATCACTTCTTATTCTGATCACACAGTTGGCTTTTTCCCTTTGTATTCTTTGGCATAAGTCTTTGAATACATCAAATACATCAGACTTTTCCTTGATAAAATTTATCCATGTATACCTTGAAAAGTCATCAACCACCACATAGGCATACCTTTTTCCACCAAGGCTTTCAACCTGCATAGGTCCCATAAGATCCATATGCAATAGTTCCAAAACTTTGGAAGTTGTCAGATGTTGGAGCTTTGGATGGTACATCTTGGTTTGCTTGCCTATTTGACATTCACCACATATTTTGCCATCATCAATCTTCAGTTTAGGAATACCTCTTACAGCATCCATAGATATTATCTTCTTTATGCCTCTGAAATGAAGATGACCTAGTCTTTGGTGCCATAGTTTCACTTCTTCTTCTTTAGCTAAAGAGCAAGTTGAAGTGAGACTGAAGTCTTGAGATTCCCACATGTAACAGTTGTCTTTAGATCTGGCTCCTTTCATGACAACCTCTTGTTCTTTGTTAGTCACTATGCATTCAGTTTTAGTAAAGTTTACACTGTACCCTTGATCACATAATTGACTTATGCTGATCAGGTTAGCAGTTAAACCTTTAACTAGCAGCACATCATCTAGTCTTGGAACATCTTGACAGTCCAAGGTCCCAACTCCCTTGATTTCTCCTTTAGCTCCATCTCCAAAGGTTACATATCTGGATGAATGTGACTTTAAGTTTACTAGCAGATTCTTCAATCCAGTCATGTGTCTTGAACATCCACTGTCAAAGTACCAGTCTTCTTTAGCTGATACTCTTAGTGATGTATGTGCTATATATGCAACACTTTTCTTTGACCATTTGAGTTGAGATTTCTTTTGATGCCTCTGCCCTGTGTATTGTTCATCAGTAGATCTCCAAGATTGATTGTTGATCTTGTTCTTGGGTATGTAGCTTTGATCAACCTAAATGCTAGCTTTTGGTCTCCATACCTTCTTGATGACCTCTGTCTTCTGCTTAGGAGGTTGCTGATTTCTTTGATGTCTATGCAGCACTTTCTTGGTAACTTCTATTTTCTGCTTAGAAGGTTGCTGATACATCTGATTTGGATATCCATGCAGCTTATAACAATGAGGTTTGATATGTCCAAATCTTCCACAATGATGACATCTCCATCTTTGATACTTCTTTTTCATTTTGTTCTTTTCAGAATGTTGAGACATCTGTTGGAACATTATGTTTGACTTTGTGTTCTTTTCCTGATGTTGAAGCATCTGTTGGGACATCTTGTTTGACTGTATGGATTTTGAAGTAGTTTTGCTAGAGCTAGCTTCATCTTTATGTACTCTATTAAATCCCAGTCCACTTTTATCCCCTGAATGCTTATTGTTGTTGAGAATAACATCCAGTGTACTTGAGCTGCTGTTCAGCATTCTAACAGATTTGGACATGTGTTCCAACTTGGAGTTGAGAAGACTTACTTCACTTTTCAAGGTGTCAATGATCTCTTGATCACTTGCTTTTTCATCTTCTAGTGCCTCATTCTGCTTCTTTAGCTTTATAACCTCACTGCATATTTCAGTGCTTCTTTTGTATAGATCTTTGTATGCTTGCTCAAGTTCTTCAAAAGTAAGCTCCCCATCACTGGATTCACTTTCAGATTCACATAATCCAACTAGAGCAGTGATATGCTTAGCTGATTCTTCTTCTGAATCACCTCCTGAGTCTTCATCAGACCAGGTTACAGAGAGTCCTTTCTTTTGCCTTTTTAAGTAGGTAGGACATTCATTCCTGATGTGTCCATATCCTTCACATCCATGGCATTTAATTCCTTTTTCTTGACTGGTCTTTTCATCATAATTTGATCTTCTGTTAGCATCATAAGATCTTTTGTTCTTAGAAGAGTTTGTGTATCTTCCACTGGGTTTGGATTTGCCTTTCATTCCTCTGAGAATCTTTTTGAATTGTCTTCCAAGCATAGCAATGTTGTCTGATAAGCTTTCACCGGTTTCTGATTTATCATCTTCTTCTTCATCAGTATTTGTCACCAAGGCTATGCTTTTGTTCTTCTTTACATTTGTGTCATTCATTCCCATCTCAAATGTTTGAAGGGAACCAATGAGCTCTTCAACTTTCATTGTGCATATGTCTTGAGCTTCTTCTATTGCTGTGACTTTCATGTCAAATCTTTTTAGCAAAGATCTGAGAATCTTTCTTACAAGCTTTTCATCAGTCATCTTTTCTCCCAAGGCTCCAGAAGTATTGGCTATATCTAAGATGTTCATGTAGAATTCATGAATTGACTCATCTTCCTTCATTCTCAAGTTTTCAAACTTGGTGGTGAGAAGTTGAAGTCTTGACATTTTTACCTTTGATGTTCCTTCATGAGTTGTTTTGAGAGTGTCCCAAACATCTTTGGCCAGCTCACAGTGATGCACAAGTCTAAAGATGTTTCTATCAATGCCATTGAATAAAGCATTTAAGACCTTGGAGTTGCCTAGTGCTGAATCTTCTTCCTCCTTACTCCATTCTTCTTCAGGTTTCAACACTTTTGATCCATCTTTGGTGTCTTGAACAGGATGTTCCCATCCAGTGTTGACTGCTCTCCAGGCCCTGTTGTCAAGTGATCTTAAGAATGCAATCATTCTTGGCTTCCAGTAGTCATAATTAGAACCATCCAGTATAGGTGGTCTATTTACTGATCCTATATCTCTGTCATTGTTTCCAGAATTTGTATTCCCTAGATCTCACCTAGTATAAACAGGCAGGGTGCCTGCTCTGATGCCAATTGAAATTCTGTGATCAGGTATGAGATGTCCTATGAGATGTCCCAACACTTGACAGATTTAACCAAAACTTAAAGTGCAAGAAAATTAAACAACACAGAAGTTTGTTAACCCAGTTCAGTGTATAACCACACTTACATCTGGAGGCTACCAAGCCAGGAGGAAATCCACTATAAGTAATATTAATTCTAGACTTAAACAACCCAGTTTAATCTTTCACTTAATATTTACCCAATGCAATTTCTACCTAAGACACAACTTAGATATGAGTACCAACTCACTCCCCCTCAATCACACAGTGATCTTGTTTACAAGTTTAATAAAATTGAAGACATTCTTCAAACAATACATCTTGATCTTACTTCACAGTTTCAATCAAGTCACAAATGCACTTATGCTTAAAAGCTCATAAAGTGGTACAATAAAAGCAACCTGCTATTAAAAACACAACACCCTATTTTGTCTTCTGAAATTCGTACTCAATTCTGTGAGTTTCTGTTGATTAAATAGGTGTTTGTAATTTGGGCTTTCTGTAGGTTAATCCAGTCCTAAAACACATGTAGCTTCCACCTTGAATTAGGGTTTGTTACTTCCTAGATTCTAGGTGATTTAGTTCTTCTGATTAATCTGAATCCTCATAATAAAACTTCCTACAGATGCGCCTTGTTCTGTTTTTATCCATCCATAATTAATTCCAGATAACTCTCCTTAAATATCTCAGAACAGTTAGTCATTAATTAATTCTGGTAGCAGGTTTGAGATGTCTCAACATCTGTTGGGACATCCTGAAAAACTGAACTTAAATCATTTACACAATGTCCCAACATCTGGTGTGACATCCTGAAATAAGTTCTTATACTCTGTTTGATAATGTCCCAACATCTGATAGGACATTCTGAACTGAATTCAATATTTCTTGTTGGTCAAAAATTATGTCAATTCTAAACATCTACATCATCCATATTAGTTGAGAACAACCCTTAACTGCTTCTATATACTCGACTTCATCATTAAATAGGAATATACAACTTTATCTCTTTCTAAGCCATGAACTCAAAGTTTTTCCTAGAAAAACACATTTTCCAACATTCTGCAACATCTTTAGGAATATCATTTATGGAAATATATGTTACAACACCCTCTTTAACATCATCTTCAACAACAACATTTATAGATTACATCATAACTTTAGTTCAGGAGTAGAATGATTTATAATCTCCTTCTTTCAGCTTTGGAACACCTCTGACAGCTCCATTTGACAAGACTTTCTTTATTTATTTCAGATGAAAATGACCAAACTTCTGATGCCACAACTTCAATTCATCTTCTTTCAGCATCAAACATGTGGAGGAACAATTTTTTTCTTGAGGAGTCCATACGTAACAATTGTTCTTAGATCTTATTCCCTTCATGATAACTTTGTTCTTCTCATTTGTTCCCGGACATTCTGATTTAGTAAAGTTAACTTTGAAACCATGATCACACAGTTAATTAATACTTATTAGATTTGTAGTCAGCCCTTTAACAAATAACACATCATTAAGACTAGGAAATCCAACATAGTCCATCTTCCCAACACCTTTTATTTCACCTTTTGATCCATCTCTAAAAGTGATATAGTTGGTGGAATGTGATTTAATATCCATAAAAAAATTCTTGACATCAGTCATGTGTCTAGAACAACCATTATCAAAATACCATTCCTCTATAGTAGAAATTCTTAGAGAGGTGTGATCTATGAGTGCGATAGTATTATCTTTGGAAATCCATATCTTCTTTGCCTTGACACCACTCTGTTTTCTTCTATATTGTGTAGCATGTTTGGATACCCATGTAATTGGTAGATGTAGGGTTTTATGTGACCCATCTTTCCATAATGATGACATTTCCAATCTTGGTTCTTGCCTCATGAATAGTTCTTCTGATATATTTTCTGATATTGGGATATTTTATTCAACATCGTATAATCAAGTCTTCTTTTAGGTTGAGCAAAAGTCATTGCAAGCCCTTTTCATTTCTTCTTTTCAGCTTGATTATCATAACTAGGAGCTGTAACATCTCCAACATTGTTCTCAATTTGAAGAATTTCGTCCGGCACATCAGGACTAATAATAAGCATTCTTACAAACTTTTTTATACTGTCAATTTTTTATTTGAACATACAAACTTCATCTTTCAGGTCATAGATGACAGTCAGATGCTTCACTCTTTCAGCCTAAAGTTAAATAATAACTTTATGTTGATATTCTCCCTGTTGACAAACTTCTGCACTTCTAAGGCACAAATTTTTTTATGAATCAACAAGTTCATCACAGGTGAGTTCTTCTCTTTCTGATTCTTCATCAGAATCACAAGTTCCAGCAAAGACAGTGACCTGTTTGGAGGACTTTCCTTCACTTGAAGAATCATCTTCTGACCATGATGTAAAAAAAACTTTTCTTTTGCTTATTAAGATGAGTAGGAAACTCAACTATAATATGTCCAAATCCATCACATGCATAACATTGTAATTTATTGCCTTGGTTAGTCTTCTCTTCAGTTTTGGACCTTTTTCCAAAATTCAGCCTTTTGTTGATGTCTAAGTACTTGTTCTTGACATTTGATCTTAGCTTCAAATCCATCTTTTGTATCACATGGTTGTAATGTTTTCCAAGTAACATAAGAGCTTTAGACAAACCTTTCTTTGTATCCAGATCACACTCATATTCATTAGGTTTGAAGAGATCATATGAGTTCATCAACTTTCATGTTGTTTATGTCTTGTGCTTCTTCAATGGCAATAATCTTCATGTCAAATCTCTTTGGAAGAGACCTTAGAATTTTTTTGACCAACTTAGCATATGACATTTTTTCCTTTAGGGCACTTGATGCATTTTCTATATCAATAATACTCATATGAATCCTAAATGCTTTCATCCTCCTTCATTTTCAAGTTCTCAAACTTGGTGGTAAGAAGTTGAAGTCTTGACATCTTCACCCTAGAAATTCCTTCATGAGTAGTCTTTAGAATCTCCCAAGTATCTTTGAGAACAATACAATTGTTGATTAATATGAAGATGTTTTTTTCCACTCCATGGAATAAGGCATTCAATGCTTTGAAATTTCCTTGAGCTAACTTATCATTTTCATCATCCTAGTCATCATCAAGTTTCACCACATCAGTAATGTTACCATCCTTATTTTTAATCATTGGTGGATCCCATCCTTTGACCATAAACTTTTAAGCCTTTCCATCCATGGATTTGATAAAGGCTATCATACGAGCCTTCCAATAGTCATTAATGGTTCCATCAAGAATAGGTGTTTTATTCACCATTCCTCCTTCTTGTTTCATTGTACCAGAAAGTATTGTCCCTAGATCTCAGATGTCCTAAGAGATGTCGAGACACTGATCTCTGCACTTAACTCAATGACAAGATAGACACACAATATAATTTCATAAAGTAAAAAACATACAGCCAATTGTTAACCTATTTCAGTGTACAACAACACCTATGTCTAAGGGCTACCAAGCCAGGAAGTAAATCCACTAAATAGTATTAGTTTGAAGTAAGCAACCTCTAATTTAATATTTGCACCTAATCACTATTCGTGCTTAATTTCTACCTAAGACTCTTCTAGGTATGATACCCTTCTCACTTCCCTTACACACTCACTCAATGCTTAAAAGCTTAAGAGTGATCAACATTTTACAACTCAATAAAATAGTCTAGCTCTAGTATCAACAAGATACAAGAGAGGCTCAAAATCAACAAACCTTAAAACCCACTAAACAACAATATATGTTCTACATTACAATTAGGGTTGATACATCCTATATATAGCTATAATTTAGACTGGATCTTGGGCTACAAATCGTAGCAAATCTGTTTCATAGAATCTACAACTTATTCTCTAAGAAATAGAACTTCAATCTAAAGTTTCCTAAAATGTCTCCATATTTAGAAAACAACAAATCTTCGATCACAAACTGAATCTCTAAAAATCTTCAATCTTGGACACCACCTAGGATCACATAATATTCATAGAATATTTTATAATCTGTAAATAAGATAATTGAGTTTAAACTGTCAATTGATAGTCAGGATGTCGAATAAGCATGTTAGGACATCTTGTTCGACATCTTGTAAAACATGTTGCTCTTCATATTGTTGTCCAGTTTGTTTTACCAAAATTAATGCCAAAAACAAATATGCAGACTTAATACATAGTATATGTCAAAAGTCCCTTAAGCTCGTGTTGTTGGTCGTTTAATTTATGTTACGGTCTTCATTAGACCTGATGCGGTAAAAGCTTTAAGTCAAGTTTGTAAGTTTATGTTCAAACCAAGAAAGTGTCATTGGGAAGAAGTCTTGTGTTTTTTTATGGTACTTGAATATGAGTTATGGTATCATGTTTAGAAGGATGACTCATTTATTTGAAATTATCAGTTCAATCCATAGTGGTCATGTTGACAACTCAAACAAAGTGCATGGTGGCAGGTGAAGCTTCCAAAAAATCCTTATGACTTGTAAGATTGGTGAGAGAATTGGATGTTGAGCAAGGTGGAGTTTGGCTGCATTGTGATAGTCAAAGTGACATTTATTTCGCAAACATTTAGGTGTATCATTCTAGGACCAAGCATATTGATGTGAGGTTTCCCAAGAATAAAAAGTTACTTGAATTTAGAAAAATCTTACATGAAACTATTCACACTTCAGAGGATGCAGCTGATATGTTGACCAAGTCACTCATCAATGATAAGTTCAGGAATTGATTGGACTTGTTACATGTTTTTTTGTGTTAATAAAGAGGTGTACCTCACTAGTTTCAAAGATGAATCATCATGCAAGAAGTCTTAATAGGGGTTTCTTATTCTCTAATGTGGAAAATGTTGAGTATGGATTATATTTTTTAAATGTATAATTATTTGTGTTAAGAATGTTGTAGATTCGACAAAGTCGAAGTATATTGCTTTTGAAGGCGTGAACTTAGACATAATCTAAGGTTATGCATTTCGAAAGAGTTGAACTTAGCATTTATTTTATTTTGAGAGTTAGTTAGAGATTATTTGGTGTGTAAGTAAAAACATTTATAAATAGGAAGACACCCTTATTAGTAAAATATAGTCACCGAGAGTAACTTAGATTCAATTCAGTTAGAATTTTTTAATAAATATTCTCTATTTTTATCTCAAATTATATCCTCTTTTCAAATTTTTGTGAAGCAAAATCATCTTGCAACCAAGGTGTGGTTGAATTACTCAAGAGAAGAGCGAAGAATAAGAAGTGTAATCAATAAAGATTAAATCTTGTTCATAAAGACTGATTCGAATTATCTCTAAGATTGGAGTTTAATTCCAACATTTTGTATCTAGAGCACTAGTTGTGATTCTCGAGAAGCATAAAACAATGACTTCTCACCCGAATGAGCATTTTCCAACAAATATTTGCATCTTAAATGGAAAAAAAATTATGATAACTGGTGTAAGAATATGAAGGTTGACTTGTAATATCAAGATGCTTGGGATCTTGTGTAGTATGGGGTAACACCATTTGACGAGAGTGTCAAGGATGAACAAAAGGTTGCATATAAATATTTGAAGAAGAAAGATTATAAAGCTCTCTTTATAATTCATCAATGTGTTGATCTAGACAACTTTGAGAAAGTTGGTGATATATACTCATTAAAGGAAGCATGGGAAATTCTGGAGAAATCGTTTGTAGGTGTTGAGAAGGTGAAAGAGACGAGGTTAAAAACTCACAAAAGAACCAATGAATATCTTTAGATGGAAGAAAGTGAAAGTGTGGCTGATTTGTTCATTAAGGTTACGAAACTAGCTAGTCAAATCAATATGTGTGGAGAAATGTTGATATAAAGATTGATAGTTACAAATATCTTGAGGTCATTGGCTCCAAAATTTGATCATGTGGTAGTGGCCATAGAAGAATTGAAAAATTTGTAAAGCATGACAAACAAAGAGATTCAATGGACCCTTGAATCTCATGAACAAAGATTGGCTGAAAAATTTGCAAGTAAGACAAAGAGTGATGTAGCTCTGCAGGCAAATTCAACAAAAGAAAATAAAGACAAATGAATATTTAATGATAAAAAATGTAAAGGAGGTTACAAAAATTTGACTGGTAATGGAAACCAACAAGAAGGTAGTTCATAAAATTAGAGACAATCCTCAAACCAAAGCAATCACTGAGGTGGTGTTGCAGGTAGAGGAAGAGGTTATGGAAGAAAAACTCACAAAAGCGATATCTAGTGTAATAATTTTCATAAGTATGGACATTGCACATGTCATGTCGAGGAGGAAAGAAAGAAAATCAAGAAAATGATGCAAGACTTACAAAACACGAAGAAGAAGAGATGTTGATGATGGTCACAACGAACTATGAAGAAATATTCAAGGTTCAATGGTACTTAGACTTAGGATTCTCATCGCACATGACTAAAAGGAAAGATTGGTTTGTCAATATAAGTCCAACGATGAAGAACAATGTTACGTTCACAAATGACAATACCCTGACTAGTGAAGGTATTGGCAATGTTTTCATCATGAAGAAATAAGGCAAAAGGTCAGTAATTTCCAATGCATTTTACATACCAGGCATGAAAATCCATTATCTCGGCATAAGGCAACTGATCGAGAAGAATTACAAAGTTTTAATCGAATATAAGATGATAATAGTTCTTGACTCAGGTGGTAGGCTAGTCTTCATGGAATTTATGTCTCAGAACAGAACCTTCAATATTGAACTCAACATGTTGGAGGATGAATGTTTGGCAACTGCAGCTAGCAGGGATGAATGGATTGAGACTACAAGCTTGGGCATCTTAACTTCAAGATATCAGCAACTTGAAGAGTTAGAACATGGTTTCAGGATTACCAGAAATAGACATTCCAAATGAAGTATGTGAAGGATGTGTTTAAGCAAAGTAACATAAGAACAATTTCAGCAAAGATATACGAAATAAGTCGAAGAAAATCCTCAAAGTGATATACTCTTATATGTGTGGTCATATCCATGTGGATACGATTGGAGGTAACAGATACTTTGTCACATTCATATATGATTAGTTGAAAATTGTGGACTTACCTGATAAAAAACAAACTGAATTGATCGAGATATTCACCAAGTTTAAAGATATGGTGGAGAGATAAAGTTGTCGAAAGCTCAAAACCATGAGGACTGATGGTGGATGAGAGTATGTGTCCAATTATTTTTATATTTTATGTGATAAAGAAGGGATTGTGCATAAGGTGGTGCCACCCTACACCCCACACCAAAATGGAAATGCAGAAAGGTAAAATATAATCATCATGAACATGGTGAGAAGTATGCTAAGGGGAAAGTACTTATCTAATAAGTTTTGGGGTGAGGTAGTGTCGACTATAACTTACATCCTGAACAAATTTCCGACTAAGAATCTAGAAGTAATCACACCAAAATAATGTTGGTCTGATGTCAAGCATATCTTAAGTCATCTGAATGTGTTCATATTTATAGCACATAGATATGTGTCTGATCAATTGAGAAGAAAACTTGATGACAAGTCAATCCAGATGATCCTAATAGGATATCACTCAACTGGAGGATACAAACTGCTTAACCCATTAAACAAGCATGGTATGGTCAGTAGAGACGTGTCATATATGATCTAAATGAGCGGTATTGGAAAGACAATGTCAAGAAATATTCAGTGAGAACTTATATGATGAACAAGCAAGTGAAGTTGACAGTGAAATTTGGTAAGAAGAAGTTAAATGTCAATCAGGCAAGATCAGGCCTCGAAGAACAAGAAATAAGTTTGCAGGAAAATGTGATTACTTCAAATGATATGGTTGATGATGAATGTGAACGTATTCACTATGTTTTCTATGCAGACATTAAGCCAATTAATTTAACTGAGGCATTGAAAGACTCGAAGTGGATTCAAGCCATGATGGAGGAACTGGAGTCCATAGAAGTAAACAAAATATGGTCACTAGTCAAATTTCCACAAGGCAATAAGGAAATTGATGTGAAATGGCTTTACAAAGTAAATTTGAATCCAAGAGGAGAAGTAACATGACATAAAACAAGACTTGTAGTCAAAGGTTTTCTTCAGAAAGAAGGAGTCGATTTTGATGAAGTTCTTGCACCAGTTGATAGGATCGAAACAATCAGGTTGGTTGTTGGCTTAGCAAATATAAACAACTGGTATGTGTCAGATGGATGTGAAATATGCATTCTTGAATGGTCCCTTAGACGAAGATATTTATGTTACTCAATTAGTAAGGCCAAGAAAGCAAAGTATACATAATGCATAAAGCCATGTATGGTCTCAACCAAGCTCCAAGAGCTTAAGAAGATAGATGGATTTCTAAGAGAGAAAGAATTTATAAAGTGCACAATTGAGCATAGAGTATATGTTAGAAGAAGTAAGAGTGAATTGATTATACTATGTATTTATGTCAACGACCTGTTTATAATATGTACTTGCAAGAAGGAGATTAAAGACTTCAAAGGTGATATGAGCATGGATTTTGAAATGTTTGAGCTTGGAAAAAATTTGTACTTCCTTGGCATTGAATTATGCAAGAGTAATAGAGGATTGATGTTGCACCAAAGAAGATAAGCAAGTGAAATACACAAAAGATTTGAGATGGAGGAATTCAATGCAACTTTGACACCAACTAAAAAAAGATTGCAGTTGACAAAGGACCCAGAAGATGATGAAGTCAGTCCAACTCACTATAGAAGATTCATTGGATCACTAAGATCCCTTTGTTACACAAGGGCTGATCTAGCATACAGTGTAGGTATGATGAGTATATTCATGCAAAAGCCAATGGTATTACACATTGCAGTCACAAAGATGATACTAAGTTATTTCAAAGGAACTTTCGACTATGGAATTTTGTTTCATCCAATAAATGAAGGAAAATAATTCAAACCAGCAGGATACAATAACTCAAGTTGGTATGGTGATGATGAAGATAGAAAATTCACAAGTAGTTATGTGTTAATGCTAGGTGGTGCACTAGTTGATTGGAGTTCAAGAAAGAAACATGTTGTAGCATTATCATCATATGAGGCTGAATACATAGCTGCCTCACTTTCTGCGTGTAAAGAAAAGTGGATGATGAATTTGATTGAAGAAATTCCACGAGTGAATCATGGAGCAATGACCATGAAGATTGACAACGAGTTTGCTATCAATATTGCGAAGAATCCAATAGCACATGGAAGAAGTATACATATCGAGATGAGGTTTCATTATCTTTTAGAGAAAATAGTAAATGGGAAGCCGGACTTGGAATATTGCATAATTGGGAATCAGATTGTAGATTTTATGACAAAGGTTATGCAGGTCGAATTGTTCAAGAGATTAAGAACAATGTTGAATGTAGATAGCTTCGACACAGTGAATTAGGTGGTGTGTTAAATGTGTAATTATTTGTGTTAAGCATATTGTAGATTCGACATAGTCAAAGTATGATGTTGAAGGAGTGAACTTCGACAAAGTCTAAAGTTGTGCATTTCGACGGAGTTGAACTTAACATTTATTTTGTTTTGTGAGTTAGTTAGAGATTACTTTGTGAGAAAGTAATCTCTGTTATAAATAGGGAGACACTCTTATTTGTAAAATACAGACACTCTGAGAGTAACTCAGATGCAACTCCATTAGAATCATTCAATAAATCTTATCTCTTTTCTTTCTCATATTTTCTTCTTTTTTCAAATATTTGTGCAACGGAATCATCTTGCAACAAGTTATAGTTGAATCACTCAAGTGAAGAGTGAAGAAAAAAAAGTGTGTTCAATCAGAAAGATTGAATCTTATTTATCAAGATTGATTCAAATTATCATCAAGATTGAAGTTTAATTCCAACAATATTGTTGAGATTATTTTGAGCTATTGAATATAACTTATGTTGTTGAGATAATCATGAGATTCGTTGAATATAGTTCATATTATTGAAATAATTATGGATAGAAATAACTGTATGTTGAAGGTAATTGAAAACTAGAGTTTAGATAAATTGAACCTTATTATTGTAAATATGGCTTATAATAATGGAATCATAATTAATTCATAAGACAAAAATCAAAGAGAATTATACTGGTAGTTGTTCCAACAGTTATGACATTTCATTTTGGAAGGAGAAATTGATCGGAGATCGACCTTTGAAAGATCGATTTTCAAATTCATTTTAGGTATTTAACATTAAGAGAAATTCGATATCAAAATGTTATATATAAAAGATGAAAAAAGGGATTAATAAGACTATTTATATACACTGTTTTGGCCTGAAATTTTCAGAATCCAATAGTTTCAACATCAGTTTCTCTAGAATCTTTGATCTTAGACTAGGTTTAACAACATCAGGATTTCCATAAACATCACAAGGATTTTTTCCATTTAGGGACTCGCCACCGCACCAACCACCACGAGGAAAGTAACCATCCGATCTTCCCAACAGTTCTTTGTCGATTTTATCAAGAACCGGGTCGTCCTTGTCGAACCTCCGAGCAAAAGGCGCGCCGCTATTTGCCATGTCTTTGAAATGCTCAAGTTTCAGAGACAAAGGATGTTGTTTTGGCGGGTTGTCCCATTTTAAGTAACGCAAATCGTGGTTTACAGTTGTGTTTTGGTAGTCCTTGTGGTTGCAAATGACGGTATGGAAGTAGCCTTCGTTCGACGAAAGGAAGTTTGTGTAGTACATTAAGAGAGTGCGAGGAAGGTTGTCCCAACCCCATACACAGAACTCGAGAAACGGTTTTGTAAGGACAACCCATTCAGAACCTGAAAAAAAAAAACGAAAACCAACAATGATGTTAGCTAAAATGAGTTTGGAGTGTACATACATACATGTTTGGTTCGATTCAGTTTCCTTCGTGAACCGAACTACAAACAATCCTACCCGATAAGTTCAATACCTGTGAATAACTTGAACGAAGACGGGAGAGATCTTCTCTCTTTAGCATAGTAAACACTTGATACCCTTGAATGATATAAGCCGGGATCGATAATGATAGGCCTGGCTCGTTGAAACCTGATATTCAAAGTTACGATTAGAGTACACGAATCGTGAGCATGTATAGAATTTATTCGAGTTTAGTAACAAACTTAGACATGGATAAGTAAGATATATATACTCACTCTTTCCAACCCATGTTACTTGTATGCTCAATGAAGTTCATGTCCCTAGGCATGAATGAAAATATATGCAAGAGATCTGAAACAACAAGGTATACCATATGAAACACACCATCAAGGTTTTTGATGCCTAAGACGCAATAAAAGCGCATCATCTCATTTAACTGCAATCTTTATAATATCAAGCATTGTGACTTATGTAGCACCGACACTTCAGATTGATACCAGGTGTACAAAAGAGAACACCATGACACGACATCAACACATGATTATATTCAACGACTTCAATTGTATCATAATATTAGTTCTGTTAGAGCAACAACCAGTATAGAAGATTAAAGATAAACGAAAGTAAAAGAAAATGAACACAGTCAATCTTTGTCAACGCAGTTCAACCAATAGCGTCTACCTCCACAACTATCGAACAACTATAGTTCCCTTGATTTCCAACTAATATTTAGGGTCAATTAAGGTTACAATGTTCCTCAGTTACCTATCCACAACAAACGGTTGGGCCTAAGATCCGTTTGGAGTTTCCGCGTAATATGAGTCATATTCAACAAGTTGTATCTATGAGTCAATGTCATGTCTTGTCTATGTTAGTTCCTCATAGATCTATGACCATAATTTAAAACATTGATCTAGTTTAACCTACATTTGAGTCTAAATGGTGTCAATTAAACTCTAAAGCAAAAACATAAACATAAACATAAAAACACTAACCATCCTGTGAGAAGAGAGGGTAATCAGAGGCACTAAGATTAACAAACCAATCCCAATCATGAACCTTTTTAAGAAACAAAGCAACAGAATGAAGAGTAGAAGCAATCATAGAAGGACCCTTATAAGTAACCAAATCCCCTTTCCCAACAACCATAACATTCCCAAAAACCCTCTCCGATTTCACAAACTTAGCAACCTCAAGCCTCTCTTCATCAGAAGCTTCTAGATCAAGGTGAACTAGGTAGTAGTTTCTTGGATGATACGTTGCTTGAAGAAGCCTCTTGAGCTGTGAAACTTCCCCTTTTGTACCCGTTAACAAGTACGCAAATTTGGGAAGGTTTGGGAGATTGAAATTGGTTGTGAAATTTGGATTTTCGGAAGAGAGAGATGAGGAAGAGGGTTTTGAGTGAGGGAAGAGGAGGAGGAGGAGGAGGAAGAGGAAGAGGGAGATTGTTAGGGTTGGGATTATAAGCCATTTATGAGGTGGGTTATGGTGGTTGGTGTGGTGGTTATTGTGGTGGTTTTGGTGGTGGTGGGAACTGTGGTTTCGTTTCATTGGAGATTGTAATGTTTTTTGAGATTTGGTTTAACATTAAAAAAAGGAAAAGAAAAACATAAGAGGTTTTTGTTTGTGGTATGATGTTTTTGTAAGTGTGAGTTACTGTCTTTTTTTGAGGTTGTTGGAGAAGGAAACGGTAGCTTAGATGGTTTTGTGTTGTTTAACTGAAAAAAGACATTGATTATAGCATGTTAACTGACTACTAGTAATGTGTTTTGTGTTTCTTTTCATAAAGATGAAAAATGTGTTTGTGTCTCTCATTTTTGTTAGGGTATATATTTTTAGTGTTGGATCTATTATTTTCTTCATTAAAATAATACATGATTTAACTTTAAGATTTGGTATAAATTATTTGAATATTATTTTAGAGAATTGCATAAAACATTTTACTTAATACTATATATTACAAGTATTAGTTTAAATGGGTTGATGTAGTTAGAGTGGATAGAATCGAATCAATTTTAACTAGTTCTATATATAATTTTTCTATTATTATATAATCCTTAGGCTTTCAATCAATAGAGAATGAGAATGAGAATGAATTAACTAGTTCTATATATAATTTTTCTATTATTATATAATCCTTAGGCTTTCAATCAATAGAGAATGAGAATGAGAATGATTCGGATGTTCAACTTATTAAATCTATGATCTATCTAATAATTCTAATATGGTATTTGTTGGAACAAAATTGTTCATATTCCTTAAGTTTTGATGATAACAAATACTTAAAGAATAATTGAATATATTAATATATGTTCAAGTGTGCAGGATTATAAGTTTAAAATTCAACTATGAATTGACCCTGATAAAAGCATATGAAGGAAACAAAGTGACTCAGATTCTGAAAGATCAGAATCTGATGAATTTGAACGTGTATATCCACTTCTGAAGGATCGGAATCAGATCATGGTATCACTGCCTTTGGTGACAACTCAGACTGTAAAGACCTCAACTTAAGGTACTCGGTCTTTGATTTGTACTTTTTCTCAAAATCAGACGAGTCTTGTCAAAAGCCAGAGTTTGGAGAAAGTCAACTAGGGTTTCGTTGGGCAAGACTCAAGGAATGGTGATGTGACCACTTGAGTTTGCACATACCTTTTGGTAGATACCTAGTATGAGAAATACGCCTTGGACAAAGTTATTACTCAATGGTCAGTAATCTTATGCAAGTCATCTTCTAACGACTCTTTTTCTGCCTCTATAAAAGGGAACTGAAGATTTGAAAGAAGTTTACAACGCTAAATCAAAACAACTTTGAACATAACTTTGAGCTAAAGTTTTAACTGTTATTGCATAAGTTCTTAAGATTTCTTATCTCTGTATATCTTAGAAATTTTAAGTGTTAAGAACCTTTTGTGGTTTTTGCATAATTGTTATACTTCTGATTGAACATCAAGTATAATTATAATCATTTCTACTAAATAGTTTATTTAAAGTAGATGAAATCTCTAGCAATGTTGCTTGAGCAGTAAACTCTATTGTTTGTGTGCTTGAGTAGTGAAATCTATTTCTAATGTGATTGAGCAGAAGTATCTTGAATGGTGGAAAAGTAAAATGTATACTTATATCATTAGTCTTGATGATGAGTTGTGGGATATCCATGAAGACGACATTAACATGGTTGTCGATGGTGTTGGAATGGTAAAAGATAGGAAAACTCTTACACCAACTTAAAATAAAATTTACATAAAACATCATAGAGTCAGAGGTATTTTGATAGAGGCTTTACCTCATTCTGTATACATAAAAATCATTGATAAGTCAATTTCTAAGAGTATCTTTGAATCTTGTGTTCTACTTATGAATGCAACCAATAAGTTAAAGAAACTAAGGCCAAACTTTTTGTACAACATTATGAGTTGTTAAGAATGAAGGATAATGAAGTCATTGAAACTGATCTGACCTGATCAGAAGGAACCTTTCGGTGTTGAGTAGTAGCTACGGTGATGAACAAAGGAGGGGATGTACCTGCAAGGCATTCTTATGCCAAAGTGAGAATACAAGTACAGAAAGGTAGAAGAGAATAATAGGATTCAAAATACCCGACCCTCTGGGGGAAGAGGGTATTTATAATGTGCCCCCAGCGTTGGGTCAAGGTTCTCCATGGGTTGGATTAGCTAGGCCCAAGCGAGAACTGCCAAGGACTACATAAGAGCAATTAAGACCTAGCACATGGTCTTGCTGTAACACTGTGGGAGAACTGACTTTCTATAAATGTTGCGGATAGCAAGAGTCGCCACCGACTTTTATTTTATCCAAAAGGAAAGGACATAAAAGAACAGGAAAGACCTTAAAAGATTTTGAGTTCGGGGGGTAGGTTATATAAAGGGAAGGTGTTAGCACCCTTTATATCCATGGTTATCCATGGGCTCTTAGTTACTTAGCTCACTTTAAATTGTTTTGAAAAGGTGTAGTGTGTGATTAGAAACTTTCTAAGTACTTTATAATGATCCTCGTATGGATGTATATAAAGACTTGTTTTTGAACATTTATTTGAAAAGTGTGGTGTAAAGAGTATTTTGAAATGTGAGCAAGCAATTAAGAGGAACCTACCCTATATTAAGTCTTTACTGTTCTTATGTTCTTTCAATGGTAAGACTATCCCTATTATTAAGGAATAAGTAGTCATTACCTTGGATGTGATAAGGGACATGTGTAGGGACATCTGAATGTAGGCAACTGCAAGGTGTCTTTAGCAATTCGTAGGGACTTATCATCATTTATTCGAAGGGACAAGATCATTTATCGTAGGCAACCTTGAAGGGACTTGATCTTATAAACTGAAGGGACTTGATGATTATTATGAAGGGACTTTGCTTAAGACACCCTACTTGACCTTTTGAAATAGGCAACATGAGAGGTAACCTTAGAAAGTGCAAGTATATACAAAATATATACAATAATAATTTATATACAAAATATAAACATAATTAATTCATTTACCAAATATATACAATAATAATATAAATATAATAAAATAAATAATTTGATTTTTTAAGAAAATAAATTATGAATTTAAAAAATAAGTTTTTTATACAAGAAAATAATGTATATATTTGTTTTAGGAATTATTATTTAGAATTTAATTAAGCTAAATAAATATAATATACAAGAAAATAACAAAAAAAAATTGAAAAAAAGACAGACCTGGTGCTGGGATTCGAACCCAGGCCCTAGGCTTCAATCACTATGGACCAACAACATCACCACCAGGCCAAGCGCGCGTTGGTGTTAGCATCAGGGGTACAATTCCTTTTGTTGTAATCCTGCAAAAAATCAAAAAAATAGAGCAAAACAAAATGGCCTGGGAGGGGATCGAACCCAGGACCATCCCATACACAAGCAAACACACAACCAGCTGAGCCACATGGGGCGCGTTCAACATACATTCAGCAAACAAACATTATATTTTAAAACAGTTTTTTGAATTTGATTTTTGGCGCCACTGACTTCATCTTATTCCTTGGTTGCTGCGAAATTTCCTACGAATTTATATACAACATTTCCTGCGAATTTTCCTGCACACAGAAACCTACGAAATTCGTAACATCTTATATTCATAAAATTTTGCCAAATTGATCATGCCAACATGATCAATACAGTTCATTTATCTTATTTATGTTATTAAAATGCATTTATATAAGCTGAATCAAGAAACCCTAATTCAAAGCTTGAAACCCTAACATGGCCGAATCCGTATTGGTCAATGAATCTCCAAGATATTTGCCCAGAATCCATCCTCACATGACAACAAACAAATTTAGATACAAAAAAATAGTTTATGACACATGAATAAGTGGAATCGAAACTTTCAAAAATATGAACAAGATGGAATCAGTATGCATGATTCAACATGTTTTGGATGCAAATAAGGATTAAAATAGCATCAGGGAACCCTAAGGATCATGTCTCAACCTTCAAAACTCCTTGAAACCTCCTGCAAATCAAAACCCAAATTGGTGTTTTTGTTTTAATTTTTGAAGTTTTGATTCTTGTCTTGGAGGCTGCAATTTCGTCCTCTTGCACTTGTGATCAGTTTGTGTATATGTAGGGAGTTGAATTAGGTCAAAAAGTCATGAGTTTTTGGGTCTTGTAAAGATTACTTGATCATGAAGATACCACTTGCTATTTTAGTCAAAAAATCACATAATTTTTTCCTCTTTGGTCTAGCACGAATTTCAATCTTCCAATCAACTTTAAATCTTGTTTATGAGCTTCTAGAATGAAAATCATATCAAATATTGAGCTTTTCATATTTTATTTTGATTTAAAATGATTTTAAATGAATAAAATCAAAATAAATAAAATAAAATAAATAAAAATCTGAATAAATGATTTTTGGTTCGTGCATGATGTCATGGTAGTGATTGGGTCAAAAAAATGCAAGCCCATGTGGAAAGAATTGGTTCTAAGATCCCATTTGCTCAATAAACCCCTCAAAAATTTCCCAACTTTGCAAAGGAACAAATCCCTCAATTTTAAGGCTATGAAGGTGTTCTTGGATATTTTGGAAAGCTTAAAGAGTCCTCTAACAAACCTCTTTGGTTTCATGTCCATATCCTTTACCATTCTCAAGTTATGCCCTTTGGAAGATGTTGACTTTTTGTTGACTTTTGAAATGACCTATAATGTCTTAGCTCATACCTTTCAACTGAAGCATTTTTAGGCTTGGCTTGTGATACACAAAGTTGTAGAGAATTCAACTTCCTTCAAAATGAGCTTTGGATGTAAAATTCTTGATGAAGCATGTGAAAGTTATGGCTGGTCAAAGTTCAGTTGACTTTTCCTGTGAAAACCCTAATTTAGAAACTCCTGATTCTTGATGATCTGAAATCTCCTTGATGAATCATGATCAAACCTTGATCAAATGATGAATTTTACTTCATAAACTTGATGTTGGCAAAAAAATCATGATGTTTTGACTTTGGTTTGACCACAGTTGACCTTAGTTTGACTTTTTAACTGCTTTGACTGATTTTTGCATATCTGATCATCTGACTGAGCAAACTTTTTGGGAAAGCCTTGAAACTTGACATAGGGATTCTTGAAGATATATAGGATGTTATGAAGCTCACTTGAGGCCTTGGAAGTCCATTTAGCCTGATGAAATCCAAAACTCTAGTTTAGGGTGCATTGCTTATGAGGAAGCTTTGTCTGAATGAATTGTCACATTTTCTGACCAATTGTGAACCTTGTGAACCTTATGAACCTCTTGGGATACCTTGTGAACCTTGATAGGATCCTTGGGACACATTTACTTGACTAGGGGAGGGCAAATTTTGGGGTGCAACAGCTGCCCCTATTCAATTTTCTGAAACCTGAGGAGTTAGATTGGCCTGTGTGCCATTCGTGACTTGGAAGGTTGAAGGGGATTGAACACAAAAGCCCAAAAATTTGCACTCGCCGGTGCATAAAGTAACAATGCTGATTGATTGTATATATTGGAGTGGGCTTAAAGATGCCACTCAAAGGAACTGGAGATGGTCTTATAGATGCCATCCATAATATCAGAAGGTGATAGTATCTTTATGTTGTCACTGGATATCAGTACTAGGTCTTCGTATAGGCCGTCTCTGAATTATTTCTATAACATGGTTTGAGTTGAATGCCAACACTAGATCTTCATATAGATCATCTCTGCATTATCTCTGGGGAAAAATATCCTTTATTAGGTGTCAGTATTTAGATCTTCATATAGATCGACTCTGAACCATCTTTAGGAACATACTTTAATTTAAGCATCAGAATCAAATCTTCGTGGCGATATTTTCTGAATTGCTTTTGTGATATATTGGGCTAAGTACAAGATATTCGTATAGATCCTTTATGTACCATTTCATAGATAAACTGCTGAATAGACCATTAGAAATAAATCTTCGTAGCGATTATCTCTTCTGGAAATATCCTGGATTAGGTAATATATCTTCGTATAGACCATTTACCTACCATCCCAAGGATAGAAAGAATATCAGGATTAAATCTTCGTGACGATTATATCCTTTGGAAATATCCTGGATTAAGCACTAGATCTTCGTATAAATCATTTACGTACCCCTCCAAGGACAACTTGAGTATTGATTATCAGAAATGAATCTTCGTAGCGATTATCTCTGAATTAAGTATCAGCACTAGACCTTCGTATAGATCGTCTCTGAACTGTTTTGAGTTGTTGATAGTGTTTATCTACCTGCAACTAAAAAGAAAAGTTTAGTTTATGCAATATGTATGCATGTATGGCATGATGTATCTAAGTAAATGTATTATGCATTTATGGATATGCCATGGTATGATGTAAATGACGTATGTATGAATCAAGCAGCCTGAAGCGTCTGGGTATCTCTGTATAACAACTGATGGCTAGGGAAAATAAATCCTGGTTCGTTGCTGAGGAATATGAGGACCTCGTTCCTGTCTTGCTTGATAGTATGGTACTTATAACCTCTCGTCTTCGTACTTCTTATTGAAGGAATAAGTTCCTGAGTATCCCGACTGAGGATAAAAGAGATGGACATAAGTCAAAGGGGAGATGTTACTCGAAGTATCTATAAAGATAGATTTGCTCTGTTGGGGATTTGTGGTTGTCTTGTGGGGATGAACTGGCGAAGTTTCGTTGAATTCCTACCCTCGTTCGTCCTTAGTAAATACTATTACTACATTTTATGCATTTCTGGTAAACATCAATCATATTCAAAAACATACATACATTCAAACATAACCAATGGACGTTTTCGTTTAGGTAAACAGGGTAAAAGTAAATCTGGATTCAAAGACGAGATTTTATTTATATTATAAAGTGGCCTATACACAGGAAAGTTTGTACAAGGAGACAGAAATCCTAGTAAGAGGAATTCGTCGTAAAAAATTCTACAAAACAAAGAAAACAACTATGTGAGAAATAATCCTATTGAGTTTAAATTCCACTA
Organism: Lathyrus aphaca; assembly: GCA_963966055.1. Taxonomy (NCBI): domain Eukaryota; kingdom Viridiplantae; phylum Streptophyta; class Magnoliopsida; order Fabales; family Fabaceae; genus Lathyrus; species Lathyrus aphaca. The sequence continues at coordinate 541,549,914 of OZ014521.1, forward strand.
TTGCCATTATCGTCAAGTATCTCATCCTTTGTTGTTGAGATGGAAATGATTGGATTGAACTTTATCTGTTTGATCTTGAGTTAGGTAGCACAACTGGTTGGGGTTACATGAGTGATCCAAACGAGACATAGTCATACGCTTTAATCCCTAACATTTGCCTGGATTGCCCTTTCAGGTTTTCAATCCACCGGGATACCCTTTTTTGCCCAAGCCGCCCTTTCAGGTTATCGACTTGCCGGGTGTACATTTTTTTTATATATATACCTAATTTTTTCCCGAACCCTTTTGGTTCGCTGGGATGCCCTTATTTTTGCCTAGGCCAGTCAACCTAGCGGGTCTCTTTTTATGCGTAGTATTTTTAAACTATGTCTGCGTTTACGGGCTGTGGGAAGTCTTCACCATCCATAGTAGTAAGCATCATGGCACCTCCTGAGAATACCCTCTTGACTACAAATGGTCCTTCATATGTAGGGGTCCACTTGCCCCTAGGATCACCCTGTGGTAATATGATACGCTTGATTACCAAGTCACCAACCTGATATACCTTTTGCTTAACCTTTTTATTAAAAGTTTTGATCATCCGTTTCTGGTACATCTGACCATGACAAACAACTGCCAGCCTTTTCTCATCAATCAAATTTATTTGGTCAAGTCGAGTTTGAATCCACTCATCTTCATCCAAGCCTGCATCCTTCATGATTCTTAAGGAGGGGATCTGAACCTCAATGGGTAGAACTGCTTCCCTACCATAGACTAAGGAGAATGGGGTTGCCCCTGTTGAAGTGTGTATTGTAGTACGATAACCATGAAGAGCAAATGGTAACATCTCATGCCAATCCTTGTAAGTAACAATCATCTTCTGTAGAATCTTCTTAATGTTCTTATTGGCAGCTTCTACTGCCCCATTCATCTTTGGACGATACGGAGAAGAGTTATGATGCTTAATCTTGAACTGCGTGCAAAGATTAGTGATCATGGTGTTGTTCAGATTAGAGCCATTATCTGTGATAATCCTTTCAGGGATGTCATACCTACATATGAGATTATTCTTAATGAATCGAGCCACAACATTCTTAGTAACAAATGCAAATGAGGCTGCTTCCATCCACTTTGTAAAGTAATCAATGGCAACCAGGATGAAATGATGCTCATTAGAAGCAATAGGCTTGATCTCACCAATCATATCAATGCCCCACATGGAAAAAGGCCAAGGAGCAGTCAACACATTTAATGGAGCTGGAGGTATATGCACCTTATTAGCATAAATCTGACACTTGTGACATGTTTTAGAATGTTGATAGTAGTCAGCTTCCATGGTAGACCAATAGTAACCTGCTCTCAATATCTTCTTTGCCATGGTATGACCACTAGAATGAGTGCCAAAGATCCCATCATGCATGTCTTCCATAATCTTTGTTGCTTCTTTCTTATCCACACAACGAAGCAAAGTTGAATCATGATTGCGCTTGTACAAAATTCCATTACTCAAAAAGAACTTAGCAGAAAACCTCCTCAGAAACTTCTTATCTTTGACAGATGCCCCTTCAGGGAACTCCTGAGCTTCAAGATATCTTTTCACCTCATATAACCAAGGCTTTTCCTCTCCTCCTTCAGTATCAATATCATTGCAGTATGCAGGCTTCTCAAATCTATCAATAGTGATCTTGGGAGCTTCATCATCCCAGCTAATCTCAAACATAGATGCCATGGTGGCTAGTGCATCTGCCAACTGATTCTCTCCTCGTGGAATATGTCTAAAGGTAATGTCTTCAAAATACGGGATCAAAGACAAAACATGCTCTCTGTAAGGAATGAGATTTTCATGCTTAGTATCCCAATCTACTTTAATCTGACTAACTACCAGGGCTGAATCTCCATATACATCCAGGAACTGAATTTTCATCTCAATGGCAACTTTGATACCCATGATACATGCCTCATATTCAGCCATGATATTAGTACATTAGAAACAAAATCTTGCTGTGATTGGGGTATGACAACCTTCAGGGGAAATGATCACAACACCAACACCATTACCAAGTGCATTAGAAGCTCCATCAAAAAACATAGTCCATCGGGATCCTTGTTCAGGTCCGTCATATTGTCCAAGTTCTTTGGTAATAATCATAATGTCTTCATCAGGGAACTCAAAACTCATTGATTGATAATCATCCACTGCTTGATGAGCCAAATGATCAGCTACCACACTTCCTTTAATGGCCTTCTGAGTAGTGTACTGTATATCATATTATGTTAAGATCATTTGCCATCTCGCTATTCGTCCAGAGAGAGCAGGTTTCTCAAATATGTACTTTATTGGATCCATCTTTGAAATCAACAAGGTAGTATGAGTCAACATATACTGTCTTAGTCGGCGAGCTGCCCATGCCAAAGCGCAGCAAGTTTTCTTGAGCAGTGAGTATCTTGTTTCACAGTCGGTAAACTTTTTGCTAAGGTAGTATATTGCCTGCTCTTTTCGACCAGACTCGTCATGTTGCCCCAACACACACCCCATTGAGTTGTCTAATACTGTTAAGTACATAATCAAAGGCCTTCCATCAACTGGTGGCATCAAAATTGGAGTTTCTAGGAGATATCTCTTGATTTCATCAAAGGCTCTCTGGCACTCGTCATTCCATTCCATTACCTGGTCTTTCTTCAACAACTTGAAGATTGGCTCACAAGTAGCAGTTAGCTGGGATATAAACCTTGCAATGTAATTCAGTCGTCCCAAGAAACCTCTAACCTCCTTTTCAGTACGGGGAGCTGGCATCTCTTGTATAGCTTTCACTTTTGCAGGATCCATTTCAATACCTTTTCCACTGACAATGAAACCCAGGAGTTTACCAGACCTAACTCCAAAAGTACACTTGTTTGGATTCAATCTCAGTTTATACTTCTTCAACCTCCCAACCAACTTATGTAGATGGTCAAGGTGTTTCTCTTCATTTTTGGACCTGGCTATCATATCATCCACATATACCTCTATCTCATAATGAATCATATCGTGAAACAAAGCCACCATAGCACACTGAAATGTTGCCCCGACGTTCTTCAAACCAAATGGCATCACTTTATAACAAAAGGTGCCCCACTGTGTAACAAACGTAGTCTTCTCCATATCTTCTGGTGCCATCTTAATTTGATTATACCCAGAGAAACCATCCATGAAAGAGAATACCTTATGCTGAGCAGTGTTGTCTACCAAAACATCAATATGTGGAAGTGGAAAGTCATCTTTAGAACTGGCCTTATTCAAATCTCTGTAATCCACACACATGCGTACCTTACCATCTTTCTTGGGTACCGGTACCACATTTGCAACCCATTGAGGATAGGAAGTCACAGCCAAGAACCCTGCATCAAATTGTTTCATCACCTCTGCTTTAATCTTTTCTGACATCTCAGGACGCATGCGACGAACCTTCTGTTTCTTCGGACGACAATCTTCTTTTACCGGTAAACAGTGAACCACAATGTCAGTATCCAATCCTGGCATATCTTCATAAGACCAAGCAAAGATCTCCACATAATCACGTAACATCTGGATCAATCTGCTCTTAACATCATCTTCTAGTTCAGCCCCTATCTTGACCTCCTTCCTGTTTTCTTTAGTTCCTAGATTCACAACTTCGATTGGCTCTTCATGTGGCTGTATAGCTTTCTCTTCTTGTTGTAACAACCTAGCAAGCTCTACAGGTACTTCACAATCTTCCTCCTTTCCATCTTCAGCTTGATAAATTGGATTCTCGAAATTATAATTGGCAATAGTAGAACTGTTATCAAAAGGATCCAGAGCGGATAAGGATCTGCATTTTAGTGATGTGGGTGTGTGTAAGAACATATAGCTGATAAAACAAAAATAAAACATAGAAGAAAGACAAGGAACACAATATTTACGAAAACTAAACGTCCATTGATTTTTATTGAATGAAGTATGCAAATGAAATGACATCCCGAAATAAGCATACCATTGTGTCCCGGGTAAGACACAAGGCTTAAAAGTTTAATTGTTCAAAATTACAAAAAAAAAACACAGTAATAGTATTTACTCCTGACTAAAGGAGATAGGAATAACGTCTTCGGTCTTCCAATTGTTGAGCCCATCACCCATGGTAGGAAAGATCCAATCATCCAGTTTGTAGTCTTCACTATAGTCACCCACAACATTAATTTGATCTCTCATGACCCCTTGACTGGTGATACAAACAGCACGAGCACGACGAACAACCTTCTGAGATTCTGCAGTGAAACCCAAACCAAACTTGTCATACTTGTAAGGAATGTTGGGAAGCTGACCCCAAATAGCAGAACCACCTTTTGCAACCACAACCTTAGCATCCTTGAGGGAGGCCATTGCAGGAGGTATATTAGTAACCATAGGAACACTTTCAGAAGCAGGAACAGACTGAGGAACAGGATCAGAGTAGGGAACAACTTCAAATGTTTGACACGGAGTTTCAACCATTTCACCCTCCATTTCTACATACTTGAAAGTATTCACGTGGCTAACCATGCACTCTTCTTCACCATTGACAGTGACAATTTTGTTCTTCACTGGGTATTTCAACTTCTGATGCAAGGTGGAAGTCACAACACCTGCCCCATGGATCCAGAGGCGCCCTAGCAAACAAGAATACGCAGGAAGAATATCCATCACATAGAAAGTAGAGTTGAAGACTTGAGAGCCTACTTTGATTGGAAGGTCTACTTCTCCATGTACCACTCTTCTTGAGCCATCAAAGGCCCTCACCACTACATCACTTGGTCTTAACACAACATCTTCAGGACTGAGCTTGTCCAGACCTCTTTTGGTAGCACATTTAATGAAGAACCATTGTCCACCAGTACATGAGACAGGGTAGTGCCTTTACATTCAATGGAGATATGCAGAGCTCTGTTATGATTCCTCTTGGCAGGAGTTAGATCAGCATCAGAAAAGCCCAACCCATTATCACTAGTCAGATGTGCCACACAATTCTCAAATTGGTCCACAGAAATTTCATTTGGCACATGACCAGTCTTCAGGAACTTGATTAAGGATTTAACATGAGCCTCAGAACACAGCAGCAAAGATAACATGGAGATTTTGGAGGGAGTATGCCCCAACTGGTCAATAATATCAAAATCACTTTTGTGAATGATCTTCAGTACCTCTTCCTTCCATCTGTTTAGAAAGATTTTCAGCAGTCGGCGCCTCAGCTTGCATAGGTTCAACCACAGGACCTTTGCCCCGAGCATCAGTACTTGGCTCAGAATTAGAGGTAGTAATTGGAGTAGCTGCACTTTTGGAGGTAGCCTGAGGAGATAAGATTCTTCCACTTCTGGTGATCTTACTAGATCTAGCAATATTATCAACATCAAGATTATCATCAGTAACAGATGCATCAGCCAGAGGTTCTTGTTTGACACTATGGATGTAAACATCGGAACCATAATTCCAGGGTATAGCTTTATCAGAAGTATAAGGAACAAGGCCAGGAGTGGTAATGATCATGGGGGCCACCCTAACTTCAGCAACAGTCTTCACAAGGCCTTCAGCAGTAATCCTGACAGGACCTTTAGGAGTGATCTTGACAGGACCTTTGGAGGTAATCTTCACTGGTACTCTATCAACCATGGCTACATCTTCAAGCTTCGTGTTTCGAGTCAAATGCTCACACATACTTTCCACAGAAGGAGTCTTCTCAAACAATATAGTGTAATTGTCCATGAGGCGTTGAATGTCATCCTTCAACTTCCAACAACCATCAGGCTTGTAGGCACAATAAAAACAGTCTTCATTGCAACCTGGAAAGAACCCAGCCTGCACCAACTTCTTCTTGATAATGGATAATGGAGTAGTCACATCTGCTATTAAGGAAGCATATGAGACCTCATCAACATCATTAACAGTCTTCTCATGGTTGGGCATGGGAGCAGTGATTACATTTGGGGTCCCAGAGGGTCAAATTCAATCTCCCCAGCTTCAATCATGTCTTGAATCTTGTTTTTCAACACCCAGCAGTTGTTGGTGTCATGTCCCGGACTATTAGAATGATAGGCACATCTTGCATTAGGATTGTATCGAGGAGAGGATGTATTAGGATTCTGAGGAGGATCCATCAAAGAGATGAGTTCCCCTTTCAACATGTGTTGCAAGGCTTGGGCCAGTGACATGTTGATCTTGGTGAACTGTCTTCTATGCTTTTGTTGATCGTTTTGTTGTGGCTCTGGTGTTGCAGGAGTAAGGTTAGAAATGTGAACTGCTCCCACAAATTGATGACTCCTGTTACGACTATGTTGACCATACACAAAATTATACTCCTTCTTCCCACTAGGGGGGCTTCTTAGCAGTGCTTGGTGAAGAGGCACTCATTTGTATCTTACCACTTCTTATACCACTTTCACGCGTTCTCCAGTCATTATCAGCTCAGTGAAACCAGATGATGAGCTTCCAATGAGGTGACTATAAAAAGGACCATTCATCGTACTCATAAACATATCCACCATCTCCCTGTCAGTCTGGGCATACTCCTTGAAACTCTCTTTAGCACCCATAGACATGCTTTAGAGTTGCATGCGAGTAGGTGCTAAATCAGCATTATATTGGTATTGCCTATAGAAGGACTCAGCAAGATCATTCCAATCATGAATATTAACACTTTCCAGTTGATAGTACCATTCCAATTGAGCTCCAGACAAACTCTCTTGGAAGAAATGAATCCATAGTTTCTTATCAGCAGTATGTGGTTGAATCCTCCAGACATAGGACCTTAAATGCAGCTTGGGACATAAGACACCATCATACACCACAAAAACAGGAACCTTGAAACCAATAGGTATAACCACTCCAGAAACTAAACTGAGATCTTCAAAATCAAGCCCAGAAGATTTTTGCAATTCCATGGCATTCATTCTGTCCACCAGCATCTTGTACTTCTCCTTGCTAGCAGGATCATGATAATAATTTGCCTCAGAATCAGAATCTCCTACAATATCATGGAGACTACCTCCCTCTTTCTCAGAATTTTCAGACTTAGAATCCTCAATCTGTTCCTTTGTCTTGATAGGACCTCTGAACCTTCTTCCCAGATTAATAAGGCCTCCTGATTTCCTTGTCTTCTTCTTCTTTTTAGCCAGCAGTGTCTTCAGTTCATCTTGCCCTTTAGACAAGTTCAGAATCAACTCTTGGAATTGTGCATTCTGAGCCTGGAGATCTTTGACAGTCTGTTCAAGAGCCATTTCTGCTGAAATAAACAGCGAGAAGATAAGATACCTGTTCATAAGAAACTTGTGATGCAATGACATGGTATGTAAATGCATATGCAATGTTTTCAAGGACCGCATGATTTAAATTTGTGTAAACAACCAGAAATGAAACTTTTATTAGTAAGCAATAAACTAGTTTGCCTCTTGGGCTTACAATCAAAAATGAAATGAATACAAAGATGGGGTTTTAAGTCTCCCATGTACGTTTCCTCTTTGTGTTGAGGTATGAGTTGAGATTCCGCTCCTCGTGAAGTTGTTTGGTCAGCTCCAGGATTCTTTCTTGACTAGCTTTGAAATGAGTCTCAAAATTATCCTTTTGCTCCTTCAACTGGATCCAGGACCTTTGTAACTCATCCATGTCAGTGGGCATGTCTGGATGAAGAGTGATATAAGAAGTATCTCCTTCAGCAACAGGCTCCATGGTAACTGGCAGGATCGCAGGATATGGCATCATAAGAGTCTGAGCACGTCCTCGTACCCATCTGAGATAAGGTTCCATAGGGATAGTGTACTTTGGTTCCAGGGTCTTGTTGTCAACCTTGTTCACTTTACCCCAAGCTCGTATGAACCTTTGATGGTAACCTTGTAGATCGTTGTCGTAGTCGAACACAATACCCTGAATAAGCATGTCATAAGGACAAACACTCCGAGCGTAACCAAACTGACGTAAAGCTAAAGAAGGGTTGTAAGTAATGCCCCCTCTTATGCCAAGGAGTGGCACATTGGGGAATTCCCCACAACGGTCAATGATAGTAACATTCTCCATAGATCTAGAACACCAATGAATGTCTGAATGAGAAAGTGACATGATCCTCTTAGACCACCTGAACCCTTGTTCATTCTTCATCACTGATCGAGGAAGGTGAGAAATAAACCACCTAGACAATAGAGGTATACAACACATCAGAGATCCTCGTGCCTTCGAAGTACGGGTATGGAGAGAATGTAAGATGTCTCCAAGTAATGTAGGCACTGGATTATGAGTCATAAATATGTTGATGGCGTGTATGTCTATGAACTGGTCTGGATTAGGGAACAACACTAAGCCATAGATCAATAGGGCTAGGATCTCCTCAAAAGCATTATAACTCATGGCCTTCAGGAACACTTGAGCTTTCTCCATCAATATCTTAGCAAGGATACCCTTAACCCCACTTCTCGTTTCTAGGACAATGTCAGATTTCTTCAAATGTAAGGCTGCTGCAATGACTTCAGGTTTAGGCTCTTTTTCCAAGCCTGTGAAAGGTCTCTGATCAAGGATAGGTATACCCAGTAGCTTGGAGAACTCTTCCATTGTAGGAACCAGCTGATAGTCGGGGAATATGAAACAATGATGTTTAGGATCAAAGAACTGAAATAGGACACTCATCATGTCTTCATTGAACCCTGAAGTGACTAGATCCAGTAGGTGACCACGCCTCTTGAAGAATTGGGAGTTTTCAGAAACTTGAGAGACCAATTCCTTAAGCTTAGGGGGTATTCCTACAAAGTTGACCCGGATAGTATTCCTACGAGCAGAAGCCATGACCTGCAACAAAGAACAAATATAAATCCTTTGGTCCTTGAAATGGTTAGTGAAAATGTTATGCTTATGATGCATGATGATGCTATGATGTTATGCTCAATCATAAACATGTGGCACACACAAACAAGTTACACAATAGCCCTAGGTTTGAAGGCTTGCATGAGGTTTAAAGGTAAGTACCCTCCCCTGAAGTTTAGTTGGTTCATCCTGTCCTACAAAAGTAACCAGGTTCTAAGGGATCTCAATATCACTGATCCTTCCCAAGGGTGGTTGTTCAGTAGGCAACTTACTTGCCAACCAAAACCCTTCAAGTTTAGGATCTCAATGAGCGTAGTACCGAGTATCAACCAACTTTAGTCTTCACGAAAGCCGGTTATCTCACTACTTTCTAAAGGCCAAGATGGGATGACTAAGGTTCTAAAAGTTAGTTAGTGTATTGACAACATATGACAACCTCATATTATCCTCAACTTACTTAAGGAACATAAGCACCAACCAAGAAGTCACACTAACTATCGCCACCAGATCAACCATATCGGTATACGCCGTACAGTTTCCTTGGTCTATTGCCATTTACCTAAGGTACACTAGATCCGGGTTAGGATCTTTCACACATAAGAGCCCCACAAGTAAGTATAAAGCAATCAAAGCAAACAATTTAAAGTGATCTAATTCCTAAGGGTACCCCTCTTTTATTAAATCTCCAGCAGAGTCGCCAGTTCTGTAACACTGTGGGAGAACTGACTTTCTATAAATGTTGCGGATAGCAAGAGTCGCCACCGACTTTTATTTTATCCAAAAGGAAAGGACATAAAAGAACTGGAAAGACCTTAAAAGATTTTGAGTTCGGGGGGTAGGTTACATAAAGGGAAGGTGTTAGCACCCTTTATATCCATGGTTATCCATGGGCTCTTAGTTACTTAGCTCACTTTAAATTGTTTTGAAAAGGTGTAGTGTGTGATTAGAAACTTTCTAAGTACTTTATAATGATCCTCGTATGGATGTATATAAAGACTTGTTTTTGAACATTTATTTGAAAAGTGTGGTGTAAAGAGTATTTTGAAATGTGAGCAAGCAATTAAGAGGAACCTACCCTATATTAAGTCTTTACTGTTCTTATGTTCTTTCAATGGTAAGACTATCCCTATTATTAAGGAATAGGTAGTCATTACCTTGGATGTGATAAGGGACATGTGTAGGGACATCTGAATGTAGGCAACTGCAAGGTGTCTTTAGCAATTCGTAGGGACTTATCATCTTTTATTCGAAGGGACAAGATCATTTATCGTAGGCAACCTCGAAGAGACTTGATCTTATAAACTGAAGGGACTTGATGATATTTATGAAGGGACTTTGCTTAAGATACCCTACTTGACCTTTTAAAATAGGCAACATGAGAGGTAACCTTAGAAAGTGCAAGATGGCGATCAAAGATCGACTTACGTGTGTGCGTGTTCATATTCAAATATTTATCTTTTAAAGTTAATTATTCTAAGTTAATTTTAATCACAAGTATGTTATTCACACCCTAGAATTACTAACCATACAATAAATATATTCATAATAAAAATAAAGCAAAAATATAAACTAAACTATTACAAAGCTTCGGGATAATTAAAATATAATCGAGAAATATGATAACAATAAATAATAATAAATAAGCAATAATAATCAATAATAATAACAATTAAGTTAAAAGGTTAGAAAATAAAAAATAAGAGAAAATAAGAAATTAGCAAAATAGTTTAATATTAAAAAAGATTTTAAATATTTAATAAAGAAAATAGATTTTAATAATAATAAATAAATACTAAATTATTTACATATATTTAACTAATGAGAACTAATTAATTATAATTTATAAAAATATTAGGTTAAATTTTAAAAGTTAAGAAAAATTAGGATTAGGGTTAGAACAATAAAAATTAGGGTTTATGCTTCATTAGAAAAAAATTAGGGTTTTTATTATTAATTTAAACATAATTAATTCATTTACCAAATATATACAATAATAATATAAATATAATAAAATAAATAATTTGATTTTTTAAGAAAATAAATTATGAATTTAAAAAATAAGTTTTTTATACAAGAAAATAATGTATATATTTGTTTTAGGAATTATTATTTAGAATTTAATTAAGCTAAATAAATATAATATACAAGAAAATAACAAAAAAAAATTGAAAAAAAGACAGACCTGGGGCTGGGATTCGAACCCAGGCCCTAGGCTTCAATCACTCTGGACCAACAACATCACCACCAGGCCAAGCGCGCGCTGGTGTTAGCATCAGGGGTACAATTCCTTTTGTTGTAATCCTGCAAAAAATCAAAAAAATAGAGCAAAACAAAATGGCCTGGGAGGGGATCGAACCCAGGACCATCCCATACACAAGCAAACATACAACCAGCTGAGCCACATGGGGCGCGTTCAACATACATTCAGCAAACAAACATAATATTTTAAAACAGTTTTTTGAATTTGATTTTTGGCGCCACTGACTTCATCTTCTTCCTTGGTTGCTGCGAAATTTCCTACGAATTTATATACAACCTTTCCTGCGAATTTTCCTGCACACAGAAACCTACGAAATTCGTAACATCTTATATTCATACAATTTTTCCAAATTAATCATGCCAACATGATCAATACAGTTCATTTATCTCATTTATGTTATTAAAATGCATTTATATAAGCTGAATCAAGAAACCCTAATTCAAAGCTTGAAACCCTAACATGGCCGAATCCGTATTGGTCAATGAATCTCCAAGATATTTGCCCAGAATCCATACTCACATGACAACAAACAAAGTTAGATACACAAAAATAGTTTATGACACATGAATAAGTGGAATCGAAACTTTCAAAAATATGAACAAGATGGAATCGGTATGCATGATTCAGCATGTTTTGGATGCAAATAAGGATTGAAATAGCATCAGGGAACCCTAAGGATCATGTCTCAACCTTCAAAACTCCTTGAAACCTCCTGCAAATCAAAACCCGAATTGGTGTTTTTGTTTGAATTTTTGAAGTTTTGATTCTTGTCTTGGAAGCTGCAATTTTGTCCTCTTGCACTTGTGATCAGTTTGTGTATATGTAGGGAGTTGAATTAGGTCAAAAAGTCATGCATTTTTGGGCCTTGTAAAGATTACTTGATCATGAAGATACCACTTGCTATTTTAGTCAAAAAATCACATAAATATTTTCCTCTTTGGTCTAGCACGAATTTCAATCTTCCAATCAACTTTAAATCTTGTTTATGAGCTTCTAGAATGAAAATCATATCAAATATTGAGCTTTTCATATTTTATTTTGATTTTAAATGATTTTAAATAAATAAAATCAAAATAAATAAAATAAAATAAATAAAAATCTGAATAAATTATTTTTGGTTCGTGCATGATGTCATGGTAGTGATTGGGTCATAAAAATGCAAGCCCATGTGGAAAGAATTGGTTCTAAGATCCCATTTGCTCAATAAACCCCTAAAAAATTTCCCAACTTTTCAAAGGCACAAATCCCTCAAATTTAAAGCTATGAAGTTGTTCTTGGATATTTTAGAAATCTTAAGGAGTCCTCTAACAAACCTCTTTGGTTTCATGTCCATATCCTTTACCATTCTCAAGTTATGCCCTTTGGAAGATGTTGACTTTTTGTTGACTTTTGAAATGACCTATAATGTCTTAGCTCATACCTTTCAAATGAAGCATTTTTAGGCTTGGCTTGTGAGACACAAAGTTGTAGAGAATTCAATTTCCTTCAAAATGAGCTTTGGATTGAAAATTCTTGATGAAGCATGTGAAAGTTATGGCTGGTCAAAGTTCAGTTGACTTTTCTTGTGAAAACCCTAATTTAGAAACTCTTGATTCTTGATGATCTGAAATCTCCTTGATGAATCATGATCAACCCTTGATCAAATTATGAATTTTACTTCATAAACTTGATGTTGGCAAAAAATCATGAAGTTTTGACTTTGGTTTGACCACAGTTTACCTTAGTTTGACTTTTTAACTGCTTTGACTGATTTTTGCATATCTGATCATCTGACTGAACAAACTTTTTGGGAAAGCCTTGAAACTTGACATAGGGATTCTTGAAGATATATAGGATGTTATGAAGCTTACTTGAGGCCTTGGAAGTCCATTTAGCCTGATGAAATCCAAAACCCTAGTTTAGGGTGCATTGCTTAGGAGGAAGCTTTGTCTGAATGAATTGTCACATTTTCTGACCAATTGTGAACATTGTGAACCTTATGAACCTCTTGGGATACCTTGTGAACCTTGAGAGGATCCTTGGGACACATTTACTTGACTAGGGGAGGGCAAATTTTGGGGTGCAACACTTGCCCTTGGTCCAACTGCCCCTACAATCAGGAGATAAAAGCGAGTAGTTGAGTGACGTGGATTACGTGAGAGTGACGCTCTCCTCACATCTGTGTTGGGACATAGGTTGTGCCCGACTACTGGGTATCTGCCCGACGCAGATTGTAGGCCCAACCCATAATAGGTGTCCCCCAAGTCGCAACTCTGGAGCGGAGTGATGACTTAAGAGGAAGCATGTCGAGCGTAAGGGTTATGGCGGTAAGGTCTATCACCACCAAGGATATTTGCCATTGTTCGTGGAGTGGTGCTTGTTGTTTCTTTATGTTGTCAATGATGTGTGCTTCAGCTTCTTTGTAGCGTCGAAGACATGAATGGGCGTTGTCGAGGTCTGCCTAAAGCCAGTGTCAGTGGGACCCCGTGGGAACTCCACTTTGTCGGGGAGAATTACCTGCTCGGCTGGTCCACGAACATTCGTAGGGTGTCGATGATGTGTATGCATCCTTACGGTTCCGAGGATGCATACACGTTTTTAAGGTGTTGACGATAAGTGTGCCCGATGCCCCATTGAAATTCTCAAGAGTGATGTGTTTTGTCTTTTCGTTTCTCTCTTAAATGGAATTTAATGCGCGTCGTTTCATTTTCTGCATGACGATGCATTAAATGCCTGCCACCATATGGAATCTATGCAACCTAGGCAATGATTGCCTAGGCACGCCCTCCCATGCATCGTCTATAAAAGGAGCTTGGGGGACCACTTCTTCACTTTTACGCTTTTTCCTTCTCCTCTCAAGTTCATCAGATGCACACCTTTCTCTCACCGGAATTACCGCTGCTGTCGTCGTCGATGTACCGTCGCTTAATCAAATAACATGTCAGGTACGATTTTCCTCTTTTTTCTGGTAGATTAGCTTCAATTTGTTAATTAGTACGGTGGTTTATTCACCGAAGTAGGTGAGGAGGCCCTTTCCTTGGGCCTTTTTAAGGAGAATTCTAATGATTGTCCCGGGCACATCTTGAGTTTGTCATGAATGTGTCGGGAAATCTTTAGATGTTTTCTTTGAATCTCTCGGGAATCTTTTGAATGTCCCGGGCACCTTTTGGGTTTTCCTTGAATGTCCCGAGCATCTCTCGATGAATGTCTTGGGCATTCGTTGGGTTGAGATGAGTGTGTTGGGCATCTCCCTCTCCCCTGTTTTGACCCTCGCCCTTTCACTTGAACTACGATGGAAGGGTGAATTTGATGCGACGTCGAATTCACTGATTTCCTCTACTTTTCAGGTAACATGGATCAAAGAGCTGAAGATGTCCCTGTGGAGGACGTCGACATAAAAGTGGACGAGGAAGATGTGGACGAACAAGAACATCCTGTGGAAAGGAATGAGCCCACCACCTTCGGGTACGAGGATCTATCGTGGGTCGCTGAGGAGTCGTTGGAGACAGACTCGTGTTTTTTCCAAGATCACCGTATTGCCCATATGATCGTGGAGGACTTAGACCCGGATGAACCTCACAGTTAGAAGTGTTATGCCTATCTCCCCGTAAAACGGATCTGCTTGGATTTTCGGGGAAAATGTTTCCCAATGTATGATTTTGCTTTCAGAGAGGCGGGGATCTGTCTTCCCTTTACCAGTTTTCAGGCAGGCATTTTCAGAAGGCTCGACCTGGCCCCTTCTCAACTCCACCCAAATGTGATTGTATTTGTTCGGGCGTTCGAACTAGTATGCCAATATCTCAAGATCGGTTGTACCTTGCCCCTCTTCTTCTGGGTCTTCCACCTGCAGCGGTCGGGCGCATATGAGCGCCATAGTTGGGTTTCCTTCAAGCAGCCGATGAGGCTTTTCAAGATCTACCACGACTTCGTCCGAAACTTCAAGGACAGGTGGTACACAGTGAAGCCCAACATCTCGTGTGCTTTAAATAGTGTTTATAGTACATATCGGGATGTTCAAGGTAAGGAATACCTCATCTCGAGGATTCCCCTCGAGTGGCAACATAATCATTTCTGCTGGTCGACTGACCATTAATGTGTGAAGGTTGAGAACCTGGGTCCCAAGGAAACATTGGCCTATGAAAAATTGGTGTCCTATGATTGGAATTTTACTATCTCGACATGTGTGGATCGGCTGGATAACCCTATTCTGGACGATGATGGGATGCCCGTCTACAAAGTTCGGCTGATCAATACCAAAGTCGCGCTCGAATGTAAATCAGACGGGGAGTCTCTCCGTCTTTTAGGTAGCTTGTGCTCGCCTCTTATTTACCTTGCTGTTATTCAGCTAGCTAACTTGTTATTTAATTTTTACAGTTGTTATGCCTCATATCAAGGACCACATTCTGAAGCTGACCAACAAGGGTACGGGAAAACCCCCAAAGAAGACTAGCAAGATCCGCGTCCGCCAGGTAGCTGCTGAAGAGGTGGTTGGAGGTTTGGGGACCCCTACTCCCCTCCAAATTCTCCACATGTCGCAGGGACGCCCGATAGTCCAGTTGTCATGCGTGATTCTCCTCCTCAGAAACACCATCGTCGCGAGGGTTTGCCGGGCCAGGCTGCTATTATGAACGAGGGTCCTTCAGAGAGCCAAGGGACTTACCTTCTGCCTTCTTGCCATCTCCAGCGGGAAGTCTTCAGCGCCGAAGGTTCTGTCGGGGTAGCAACTGCTGAGGCTAAGGCTATCCTCGACCTGGATAGGGTGACCAGGCGGTCGAACATGTCTCAGGACATTGTTGCAATGTTCATGGTCATGGAGACGGCCTTGGTCCTGTTCAATAATACATGCTCGTTGTCCGAGCTGGAGGCCACGAAGGAGGCGCTCCAGGCGGCCAAGACCAAGAGGGAGCAGCTTTCCCACGACTTATTTGACTATATAGAGAAATACAAGCTCCATGAGGGGTTGATGCTCGAGTTGGGAGAGGTTAAGCTCATGTGCAACGGGTTGGTGGATGAAAACAAGAAGCTGAAGGATAAGGAGGCTGAGTTCGACAAGGTTGTTGATGAGAACAAGCGTCTCCGTTTAAGGGTTGAGGAGCTAGAGAAACTGGTCGCCCCCTCCGAGGAGGAAAGTGAGGAGGATCAGGCACTGAAGAGTCGGGCCGATCTGATCGCTCGAATCAAGCAGCTCGAGAGTGATTGCATAGGGACTCTTCAACTGTGTTTTGATAATGCAACCGAACAGCTCAAGATCATCAATCCAGGGCTGGTGACTGCGGGAACTGCCTTCAATTATGAAGTAGCTGAAGGGGAAATTATGTGCCTGTTTGTCGATCCGGAGGATGAGGAAGAATTGGAGGAGGAGGATGAGGTTAATGAATAGGTTTGGCCTGCGCTCCATAGTTTTTGTTGGCCTGTGTGACATTTGTTTTCTTGGCCTGTGTGCCACTGTACTTGGGCGTTGCCCTCCATATTTTGTAAACCTTTAAGCCGACCAATTTTTAGTCAGTTTATGCAATGAGATTTTATTTTCGCAATGTCTTTTAAATTAGTGTATATGAACTTGTTGCTCGAATTGATAGACTCGTCGGTTTAGGGAACCAGGGAGGTTGCGGGTTTTATGTCTGCGGATAAACGAAAAGTGCGATGTGATCGAGGCTCTAATCTCGTGGCTTGGGCCTTCCCATCGCGAGCTGAGCGCCCTGCCAATGTCGTACTGCGGAATTGGAGTTTTTTTGAAGTGTCCTATCTCGAGGAAGGTTGTGCCCGTATCCCAGGGGTGTCGTCATTCCCTTTGATTAGAAATGGAGAATCATGGTCGTACCTTCCATGCCCTCGTGGTCCCGCTGTTGTCTAGTTGTAGTATTGCTTAAGTTTTTCAGCATTCCAGGGTCAAGCAAGTTCTTTTTCTTGTAGGTTTTCGAGGTTTCATGTCCCGTTGTTCGTCTTGTCTCGAACTCGATACGGGTCTTCCCAATTCGTGGTCAGCTTGCCTTCTCACTAACTTTTCTGATTTCACCGGAGGACAAGGATACCAACTTGGAATTCAATTTTAATAACTTTTGCATCGTGAAGTAGAGTCACCTTTTGTTTTAGGGGTGTTTCTCGGAGGGCTGCCTCAGATCGAATTTCCTCGACAAGGTCAAGCTCCACTCGCAGGGCTTCTTCGTTCAGTTCCTCATCGAAGGGTGCTTCCATTCGTCTCGAGGGTTCTCTAATTTCCACCAGGATGACTGCCTCAGTCCCGTAGGTTAGTCAGAACAGAGTCTCCATGGTTATTGAATGTGGGGTCGTGCGGTAGGCCTAGAGTAGGCTATGTAACTCCTCGACCCAGACTTTTTTTGCTTCACCCAATTTGCGCTTCAGTCTCGCCTCTGCTTGGCCATTAATCTGGGGATGTTCGACGGACGTGAAATTTTCCTTTGTGCCCAAATTGATGATGAAATCTTGGAACCTTCTATTCGTGAACTGCATTCCGTTGTCGGTGACGAGGACTTGGGGTATACCAAAGCAGGCGAGTATATTTATTTTGAAGAAACAAAGTATATTTTGCACTGTGATTTTGGCGAGGGCTTCGGCCTCGATCCATTTTGTGAAGTAGTTGATGTCGATGATAAGTTATTTATTTTGGTAGGAGCCGGTCACGAATGGTCTGAGGATGTCCATCCCCCACCAAGTGAAGGGCCATGGGGAGGACAATGTCTTTAGCTCATTAGGGGGAGCTAGATGCATATTCGCGTGTCTTTGACACCTGTCGCATATTTTGACGTGCTATTTTGAATCGTTTTGCATCGTCGGCCAATAGTAGCCTGCTAGGAGTGTTTTACGCGCCAAGGATTTTCCTCCGAGATGTTGAGCGTTAATCCCTCCATGAATCTCTCCCAAGATGCCAGGTATTGTTTCTTCCTCGACGCATTTGAGTAATGGGATGGAGAAACCTTGTCAGTAAAGTTTTCCTTCAATGAAGATGTAGGAACATACTTTTCGCTTGGTCGCGAATACCTCTTTCGGGTTGGCTGGTAGTTCGTTCTTCGTGAGGTAATTGTGGATGGGAGTTATCAAGCAATGGGCGTTGCCGGTGGCGTTCACATCGAGCATCGGGGAAGGTTTTTCGATGCTTGGTCGCGGGAGGATCTCTTGGATCACATATTTGTTTCCCTCTTCTTCCGCGTGCTCTCCAATTTAGACAAAATGTCTGCTCGCGTGGAACATGTTGGACTTCCCAAGAGTCGAACTTTTCCAACTTGTCTTTGACGAGGGAGAAGTATTCGATGAGATTGTCATTTTAGGCTGGATATTCTCCCTGTACTTGGGAAGCTACGAGCTGAGATTCGGTGGAGATTTTCACTTCCTTTGCACCTAAGTCTTCGGCCAGTCGTAAACCCGCAATGAATACTTCATATTCCGCCTAGTTGTTAGAAGTTGGGAAGGCCAACGCTAGTGATAGCTCAATTAGTATGTCATCTTTGTCTTCGAGGATGATACTTGCACTGCTTCTTGTTGAGATGGAGTCTCCATCAACGAAGATCGTCCATTTGTGGGCACCGCTAACCGGGGTTGGGTGATATGTCATCTCGGCGAAGAAGTCGGCCAGGACTTGTGCCTTTAAGGCCTTCCTGCTTTTGTATTGGATGTCGAACTCTTACAGTTCCAAAGACCATTTCAACATCCTGTCGGCCATATCTGGTCGTCCGAGTAGCTGTTTTATGGGCTGATCTGTTCGGACTATTATTGTATGGGCGAGGAAGTAATGTCGCAATCTCCTCGCTACATTTATCAGGGCCAAAACAACTTTCTCGATCTGCCGGTATCTAAGCTCGGGGCCCTGAAGGGCTTTGCTTGTAAAATAGATAGGTTTCTGCCCGTCGCTTGTTTCGTAGACGAAGCCTGCGCTGACCACCTCGGTGGCCACTGATAGGTATAGGTATAATGTTTCCTTTTTCTGAGGTCGTAATAGCACCGATGGTTCACAGAGAACCCTCTTGAGGTGGAACAACGCTTGCTCGCATTCCTCGGTCCACTCAAAGACGACTTCTTTCTGTAGTAACTTGAAGAAAGGAAGTGCGTGTTGTGCAAATTTAGCAACGAAACAAGATATGGAGGTGAGCATCCCATTGAGAGACTGAATGGATTTCTTCGAATTTGGTGTTGGGAATTCTGAAAATGTCTGACACTTGTCGGGGTTGGCTTTGATCCCTCGTTCGGTGAGGTAGAAGCCTAAGAACTTCCCTGCCCGTACACCGAAGGTGCATTTTTCTGGGTTGAACCTCATTTTGCATCTCCTCGCTTGTTCGAAGACTTTTCTTAGGTGTTGGGCATGGTTAAGCTCCTTGCGTGATTTTATGATCATGCCGTTGTAACACGGTGGGAGAACTGACTTTAGTTATGTTGCGGATAGCAAGAGTCGCCACCAACTTTTATTTTATCCAAAGGAAAGGCATAAAAGAACAGGAAAGACCTTAAAAAGATTTTTGGGTTCGGGGGGTAGGTTATGTAAAGGGAAGGTGTTAGCACCCTTTACATCCATGGTTATCCATGGGCTCTTAGTTACTTAGCTCACTTTAAAATGTTTTTGAAATGTGAAGTGTGTGAATAAAAATTTTCTTAAGAGTTTTATAATGATCCATGTACGGATGCGTAAAAAACCTTTGTTTTGAAAATTGTTTGAAATGTGTGAAGTGTTTGAAATGTTTTTGAAAAGTGAGCAAGTATCTAAGAGGAACCTACCCTAAGCTTAAGTCTTTTCTGTTCTTGAATCCTTTAAATGGTAAGACTATCCCTATTATTAAGGAATAGGTAGTCATTACCTTGGATGTGAGGGACAAGTGAAGGGACATCTGTTTATTTAGGCAACTGTGGGGTGTATAAGCAATTCGAAGGGACTTATCATCTTTATTCGAAAGGGACAAGATCATTACGAAGGCAACATTCGAAAGGGACTTGATCTTTTATTTGTTAAGGGACTAGATGATGTGAATTGGAGGGACTTTGCTTTATACACCCTACTTGACCTTTTGATTAGGCAACATGAGAGGTATCCCTAAGGAAGTGAGATGGCGATCAAAGATCGACTTACGTGTGTGAGTGTACAATTTTAAATATTTATCTTTAAATTTAATGAACTAAATTAATTTTAAATATACAAACATGTTACACTCCCTATTTTACTAACCATAGCATAAAATAAATATTTAAATACTATTATTAAAATATTACATCCAGGAACAATTACATAATAATAATAAAAGCAAATTAAATAAATAAGCAAAATATTAAATAATAATAATAATTGGGTTAGTAAAAAATAATAATAAAAATAATACAAAATTAAATGGGGTTAGTAATAATAAAATATCATAAGAAAATAAACATAATAGATAATATAAACAAAAACATTATAATAATTAAAAGATCAAATTTTTATATAAACAATTAAAGAAAATATAAACAATTATACTAATTATTATAAAGTTTTAAATTATTTAAAAATTAAGTTAATTATAGATATATCATGAAAAATAGAATTATAATTACAAAATTAAATTAACAATTTTTAACAATTTTTAAACATATAATAAAAATTATTTACATACAAAATTAAATTATAAACAATTTATAGAATATATATGCATATTATGAAAATAAGATTAATTATAATTATGTTTACAATATTTAAATTATTTTAAACAAGATTTAAGCAAATTATAAAATAGGTACATGATTAAATAAAAATATGATTAAGTTTTTTAAAAATAGAAGAAAATTAGGGTTTATTAGAAAATATTAAGATTTATTTATTAATTAAAATATAAACAAGAATTAAAATAAACAAATAACTTATATTTACAATTTAGGGTTTTAGAAAAATATTTTTAGGGTTAATCTTGGTTTATAGTTTAATTAACATTAATAATAATAATAAACAAAACAAAACAAATAATGGAGAAAAGAAAAAAAAAGAACTTACCTTGGCTGGGAGTTGAACCCAGCCCCTTTGCATTCACTACCTCCAGCCAACAAGACCAACCACTGGGCTAGCGCGCGCCTGGTGCTAAGGAAAGGAGTGCAATTGGTTTTGTTGCTTAATCTTGAAAATCATGAAAAAAAGAAAACCAAACAAAAGGCCTGGGGGGATCGAACCCAGGACCTTTGCACTACACACAAACACACTTACCATTCCAGCCGGGAGGGCGCTTCTGATATTATACTCACAACAATATATAATATATTAAGATTCATAATTAAACTGGAAAAATAATAAAAATTGTTGAGGCCAGGATTCGATCCCTGGACCTTCAAGCAATATACGCGCATCAAAACCAGCTGAGCTACCTGCTCATTGTGAAACATAAACACAACACACAGAATATAAAATAAGCAAGCATTCTCATTCTGGATTTCGCGCCCAGACTTCATCTTCTCCATTTGAATTTCCTGCGAAAATTCTTTCAACATTTCCTGCGAAACTTCCTATGAGTTTTTCCCTTCAAGAACCTGCGAATTTGAATCTCTCACAACACGTAAAATTTCAACAAATTTATTATATAAACATGATCCACACATCAAATCCAATTCAATGACGTCTTTAAAATTCATTTATTTTGGTTTAAATGAGAAACCCTAAACGGCCTCTATAAACCCTAACAATGGCAACTTCATGTTCCTGTGTCGAAACTCAAATTGGATTGCCCAGAAACGTTCCTAAGCTTGTCACAAACACAAAACAATCATCAAACATAATTTATAATGCATAAACAATGGAGAACGAAAAAATCATAAAAGTGTGATAATATTGATTCGGTTCATGCATATGGAGGCATTTTAGATGTTGTTTATGATCCAAATATGTTCAATGAACATCATAGAACATATTGCAATGCTCAAAACTCATTGAAACCCTCTCTACCTTGGAATCCGAATATGAGTTTTTGAAGATTTTTGTGAAGTTTGAAGATGGCTTTGGAGGCAGAAATTTCGTGTCCAATGAATAGGGTTATGTTGTATACTTATAGTGTAATAGAACTAGGTCAAAACAATTGATTGTTGTGTGAAGAATTTGATTGAAAAAGATTAAGATTTAAAACTCAAATATTTGTGAATTCAACCTTTCTATTTCAAGCCAATCTTCATGATTCTCATACCAATTTGATCTAAATCACTTTTATGACTTTCTAGAAACAAAATCTCATTTAAATATTTAATTTTTCTATTTTATTTTAATTTAAAATGATTTTAAATGAATAAAATCAAAATAAATAAAATAAAATGATGAAAAATCTGAATTTTAGAGATTTGGGTCGTGCATGAAGTATTGGTATGGATTGGATCATCATATGGCAAGCCCATTTAGAAAAAATTGGTTTTAAACCTCCATTTTCTTCATAAACCAACCAAACATTTCCCAACTTTGCAAGGGCATAAATACTTCAATTTTAATGCTATGAGGGTGTTCTTGGACATTTTGGAAAGCTTGAAGAGTCCTCTAACTAACCCCACTAGTTTCATGTCCATATCATTTACCATTCTCAAGTTATGCCCTTTTGAAGTTGTTGACTTTTTGTTGACTTTCAAAAGGACCTATAATGTCTTAGCTCATATCTTCCAAATGAAGCATTTTTGGGCTTGGCTTGTGAGACACAAAGTTGTAGAGAATTCAATTTCCTTCAAAATGAGCTTTGAATGGAAAATTGGTGATGAAGCATGTGAAAGTTATGGCTGGTCAAAGTTCAGTTGACTTTTTCTAAGGAAACCCTAATTTAGAAACCTTTGATTCTTGATGATCTGAAATATCCTTGATGAATCATGATCAACCCTTGATAAAATGATGAATTTTACTTAATATACTTGATGTTGGCAAAAAATCATGAAGTTTGACTTTGGTTTGACCACAGTTGACCTCAGTTTGACTTTTTAACTGCTTTGACTGATTTTGACTTATCTGATCATCTGACTGAGCAAACCTTTGAGAAAAGTCTTGAAACTTGTCATGGGGATTCTTAGACACATATAAGATGTTATGAAGCTCACTTGAAGTCTTGGAAGTCCATTTAGCCTGATTAAAGTCAAAACCCTAGTTTTGGATGCACTGCTTAGGAGGATGCATTGTCTGAGGGAATTGTCAAACTTTCTGACTATTTGTGAACTTTGTGAACCTTGTGAACCTAATAAGATCTCTTGTGAACCTTATAAACCTCATGGGAAGTCTTGTGAGTATTGCGAACCTTGTGAGCCTCATAAAGTGTCTTGTAAACTTCATGAACCTCATGAAAGGTCTTGTGAACCTTGTGAACCTCATAAAGTGTCTTGTAAACTTCATGAACCTCATGAAAGGTCTTGTGAACCTTGTGAACCTTCTTAGCACACAAAGCCTTGTATTGTGAGGGAAAATTTTGGGGTGCAACAGCTGCCCCTGTTCAATTTTCTGAAACCTGAGGGGTTAGATTGGTATATGTGCCAGTCGTGACCTGGAAGGTTGAAGGGGATTGAACACAAAAGCCCAAAAATTTGCACTCACCGGTGCGTAGAGTGATACTGATGACTAGTTGAATATGCTTGAGTGGGCTTAAAGATGCCACTTGGAGAAAAACTCTTCAGATACATTTCTTGGAGGATAAAGCAGTCCAAAATATGAAGATATAATGATAGCTTTCAGGAAGATAAACAACGTCCCGAGGTGGTGGTATGCTTTCAGAAGGATAAACAACATTCTGAGGAAATGATATGCTTTCATGAGGATAAACAACGTCCTGAGGAAATGATATGCTTTCAGGAGGATAATAACGTCCTGAGGTGATGATATGCTTTCAGAAGGATGCACAACGTTCTGAGGTATAAGTATAACTTTTGGGAGGATAAACAATGGCCCAATAGTCATGATATGCTTTCAGGAAGATAAACAACGTCCTGAGGAAATGGTAACCTTTGGGAAGATGAACAACGGCCCAAGGTCATGATAGCTTTCAGGAAGATAAACAACGTCCCGAGGAAATAATATGCCTTCAGAAGGATAAACAACGTTCTGAGGAAATGATATGCTTTCAGGAGGATAAACAACGTCCTGAGGAAATGATATGCTTTCAGGAGGATAATAACGTCCTGGCGAAATGGTAACCTTTGGGAAGATGAACAACGGCCCAAGGTCATGATAGCTTTCAGGAAGATAAACAACGTCCCGAGGAAATAATATGCCTTCAGAAGGATAAACAACGTTCTGAGGAAATGATATGCTTTCAGGAGGATAAACAACGTCCTGAGGTATAATGATGTAACCTTTGGGAAGATAATCAACGGCCCAAGGTCAGGATATGCTTTCAGGAAGATAAACAACGTCCTGAGGTATAAGAAGCTTTCAGGAGGATAAATAACGTCCTGAGGAAATGATAACTTTTGGGAAGATAAACAACGGCCCAATAGTCACAATTTTATTGATGAAATTTGTCTGCTGGAGAATTAACCTGAAAACAAGGTAGCATTCTGTATGATAATATTAGTTTATGCATTATGCATGTTTGTATGACATGATGCACCTATGTAATGTATTATGTATCTATGTATATGTATGTTATGATATGATGTAAATGATGTATGTATGCATCATGCGGCCTGAAGCGTCTGGATATCTTCGTATAACAACTGCTGGCCAGGGAAAATAAATCCCTATTCGTTGCTAGAGAATATGAGGAACTCGTTCCCGTCTTGTCTGATAATATAGTATATATAACCTCCTGTCTTCGTTTGATAGTAGGGTATACATAACCTCCCGTCTTCGTTTGATAGTAAGGTATACATAACCTCCCGTCTTCGTTCGTCGTACTCCTATTGGAAGAGTAGATTCCCGACTATCCGTATAAGGATAAAAGAGATGGATATAAATTCCAGGGGAGATGTAACTCGAAGTATTTATGAGGATGGATTTGTCCTACTGGGGAACCTGTAGTTGTCTTGTAGAGATGAACTAGTGAAGCTTCGTTGAAATCCTTCCCTCGTTCGTCCTTAGTAAATACTATTACTGCATTTTCATGCATTTCTGGTAAACATCAATCATATTAAGCATACATGCATTTCTGGTAAACATCAATCATATTCAAAAGCATACACACATTCAAACACAACCAATGGACGTTTCACTTATGTAAATAGGGTAAAAGTAAATCTGGATTTAAAGATGGAATTTTATTTATATCAAAAAGTGACCTATACATAGGTAGGTTTGTACAAGGAGACAGAAATCCTAGTAAGAGGAATTTGTCATAAAAGTTTTACAAAACAAAGAAAATCAACTATGTGGGAAATAATCCTATTGAGTTCCAATTCTACTATTGCCATTATCTTCAAGTATCTCATCTTCTGCTGTCGAGACGAAAACGATTGGATTGAGCTTTATCTGTTCAAACTTGAGTAAGTAACACAACTGGTTGCAGTTTCATGAGTGATCCAAACGAGACATAGTCATACGCTTTAATCCCTAACTTTTGCCTGGATTGCCCTTTCAGGTTTTCAATCCACCGGGATACCCTTTTTTGCCCAAGCCGCCTTTTCAGGTTTTCGACTTGCCGGGTGTACATTTTTTATATATATCCCTAATTTTTGCCCGAACCCTTTTGGTTCGCCGGGATGCCCTCATTTTTGCCTAGGCCAGTCAACCTAGCGGGTCTCTTTTTATGCGTAGTATTTTTTAACTATGTCTGCGTTTACAGGCTGTGGGAAGTCCTCACCATCCATAGTAGTAAGTATCATGGCACCTCCTGAGAATATTGTCTTGACTACAAATGGTCCTTCATATGTTGGAGTCCACTTGCCCCTAGGATCACCCTGTGGTAATATGATACGCTTGATTACCAAGTCACCAGCCTGATATACCTTTGGCTTAACCTTCTTGTTAAAAGCTTTGATCATTCGTTGCTGGTACATCTGGCCATGACAAACTGCTGCTAGCCTCTTCTCATCAATCAAATTTATCTGGTCAAGTCGAGTCTGAATCCACTCATCTTCATCCAAGCCTGCATCCTTCATAATTCTTAAGGAGGGAATCTGAACTTCAATAGGCAGAACTGCTTCCATACCATAAACCAAGGAGAATGGAGTTGCCCCTGTTGAAGTACGTATTGTAGTATGATAACCATGAAGAGCAAATGGTAACATCTCATGCCAATCCTTGTAAGTAACAGTCATCTTCTGTACAATATTCTTAATGTTCTTATTAGCAGCTTCAACTGCCCCATTCATCTTTGGACGATACGGAGAAGAGTTGTGATGCTTAATCTTGAACTGCGTGCAGAGATCCGTAATCATAGTGTTGTTCAGATTAGAGCCATTGTCAGTAATAATCCTTTCAGGGATGCCATACCTACATATGAGATTATTCTTAATGAATCGAGCCACAACATTCTTGGTAACAGATGCAAATGAGGCTGCCTCTACCCACTTCGTAAAGTAATCAATAGCAACCAGGATGAAACGATGCCCATTAGAAGCAGTAGGCTTGATCTCACCAATCATATCAATGCCCCACATGGCAAAAGGCCAAGGAGCAGTCAACACATTCAATGGTGATGGAGGTATATGTACTTTATCAACATAGATTTGACACTTGTGACATGTTCTGGAGTGTTGATAGCAATCAGCTTCCATGGTAGACCAATAGTAACCTGCTCTCAATATCTTCTTTGCCATAGTATGTCCGCTAGAATGAGTGCCAAAGATCCCATCATGCATGTCTTCCATAATCTCTGTTGCTTCCTTCTTATCCACACAACGAAGCATAGTTGAATCATGATTGCGTTTGTACAAAATCCCATTACTCAGAAAGAACTTAGCAGAAAACCTTCTCAGAAACTTCCTATCTTTGACAGATGCCCCTTCAGGGAACTCCTGAGCTTCAAGATATCTTTTCACTTCATAGAACCAAGGCTTCTCTTCTGCCCCTTCAGTGTCAATCTCATTGCAGTATGCAGGCTTTTCAAATCTATCAATAGTAATCTTGGGAGCTTCATCATCCCAACTGATCTCAAACATGGATGCCATGGTGGCCAAGGCATCTGCCAACTGATTCTCTCTCCGTGGAATATGTCCAAAGGTAATCTTTTTGAAATGTGGGATCAAAGACAACACATGCTCTCTGTAAGGAATGAGGTTATCATTCTTGGTATCCCAATCTCCTTTAATCTGACTTACTACCAGGGCTGAATCTCCATACACATCTAGGAACTGAATCTGCATATCAATGGCAGCTTTGATACCCAGGATACATGCCTCATACTCAGCCATGTTATTGGTACAATAGAAACAAAGTCTGGCAGTAATCGGGGTATGACAACCTTCAGGGGAACTGATCACAACACCAACACCATTACCAAGTGCATTGGAAGCACCATCAAAAACCATAGTCCATCGGGATCCTTGTTCAGGTCCGTCATATTGTCCAGGTTCTTTGGTAATAACCATAATGTCTTCATCAGGGAACTCAAAACTCATTGACTGATAATCATCCACTGCTTGATGAGCCAAATGATCAGCAACAACACTTCCCTTGATGGCCTTCTGAGTAGTATACTGTATGTCATATTCTGTCAATATCATTTTCCATCTTGCAATTCTTCCGGAGAGAGCAGGTTTCTCGAATATGTACTTGATTGGATCCATCTTTGAAATCAACAAGGTAGTATGGGTTAACATATACTGTCTTAGTCGGCGAGCAGCCCATGCCAAAGCGCATCAAGTTTTCTCGAGCAGTGAGTATCTTGTTTCACAGTCGGTAAACTTTTTGCTAAGGTAGTATATTGCCTGCTCTTTTCGACCAGACTCGTCATGTTGCCCCAACACACACCCCATTGAGTTGTCTAACACTGTTAAGTACATAATCAAGGGTCTTCCATCAACTGGTGGCATCAAAATGGGAGGTTCTAGAAGATATCTCTTGATTTCATCAAAGGCAGTCTGGCACTCATCATTCCATTCCATCACCTGATCTTTCTTCAACAACTTGAAGATTGGTTCACAGGTAGCAGTTAATTGGGAAATAAATCTTGCAATGTAATTCAATTGTCCCAAGAAACCTCTAACTTCCTTCTCAGTGCGGGGAGCTGGCATCTCTCGTATAGCTTTCACTTTTGCAGGATCCACTTCAATACCTTTTCCACTGACTATGAAACCCAGGAGTTTACCGGACCTAACTCCAAAAGTAAACTTGTTTGGGTTCAATCTCAACTTGTATTTCTTTAACCTCTCAAACAACTTATGCAGGTGATCAAGATGTTGCTCTTCATTCTGGGACCTGGCTATCATATCATCCACATATACCTCTATCTCATGATGAATCATATCATGAAACAAAGCCACCATAGCACGCTGATATGTTGCCCCTGCATTCTTCAAACCAAATGGCATTACTTTATAGCAAAAGGTGCCCCACTGTGTAACAAATGTTGTTTTCTCCATATCTTCAGGTGCCATCTTGATCTGATTGTAACCAGAGAAACCATCCATGAAAGAAAATACCTTATGTTGAGAAGTGTTGTCTACCAGAACATCAATATGGGGAAGTGGGAAGTCATCTTTGGGGCTAGCCTTGTTCAAATCTCTGTAGTCCACACACATACGTACCTTACCATCTTTTTTAGGCACCGGCACCACATTTGCAACCCACTGAGGATAAGAAGTCACAGCTAAGAACCCTGCATTGAACTGTTTCATTACCTCTGCTTTGATTTTCTCTGACATTTCAGGACGCATGCGACGAACCTTCTGCTTCTTTGGACGACAATCTTCCTTTACTGGTAAATGGTGAACCACAATGTCTGTATCCAACCCTGGCATATCTTCATAGGACCAAGCAAAGATCTCCACATAGTCACGTAGCATCTGAATCAGTCTGCTCTTGACACTATCCTCTAATTCAGCCCCTATCTTGACTTCTTTCTTGTTTTCTTCAGTTCCCAGATTCACAACTTCGATGTGGCTGTATAGCTTTCTCTTCTTGTTGTAACAACCTAGCAAGCTCTACAGGTACTTCACAATCGTCCTCATTTCCGTCTTCAGTTTGATAGATCAGATTCTCGAAATTATAATTGGCAATAGTAGAACTGTTATCAACAGGATCCAGAGTGGATGAGGATCTGCATTTTAGTGATGTAGGTGTGTGTAAGAACACATAGCTGATAAAGCAAAAATAAAAGAAAGACAAGGAACACAATATTTACGAAAACGAAACGTCCACTGATTTTTATTGAATGAAGTATGCAAATGAAATGACAGCCCGTAACAAGCACACCATTGTGCCCCGGGTAAGGCACAAGGCTTAAGAGTTCAATTGTTCAATAAATTACAAACTTAAAAGCAACAACACAGTAATAGTATTTACTCCTGACTAAAGGAGATGGGAATAACATCTTCAGCTTTCCAGTTGTTGAGCCCAGCACCCACAGTAGGAAAAATCCAAGCATCCAAGTTGTAGTCTTCATCATAGTCACCCACAACATTGATCTGGTTCTTCATAATCCCCTGATTAGTGATACGAACAGCACGAGCACGACGAACAGCCTTCTGGGACTCTGCAGTGAAACCCAAACCAAACTTGTCAGACTTATATGGGATATCAGGAAGCTGACCCCAAATAGTACAACCACCTTCATCCACCATAACTCTAGCATCTTTGAGGTAGGCCATTGTTGGAGGTACTCTGGTGACCACAAGAACTTTCTTGACAACAGGAGGAGCTTCGTAATCATTAACAATCCAAGGAACCACTTCAAATGTCTGACACAGAGTTTCAACATATTCACCTTCCACTTCCAGATATTTAAAAGTGTTCACATGGCTAACCACATATCCTTCCTCCCCGTAGACAGTAACAACCTTTCCTTCTACCGGATATCTCAGCTTCTGATGTAATGTAGAGGTTACAACACCTGCCCCATGGATCCAGGGACGCCCAAGCAAACAAGAATATGATGGACGAATATCCATGACATAAAAGGTAGCGTTGAAGACCTGAGAACCAACTTTGATTGGGAGATCAATTTTTCCATGCACCACTCTTCTCGAGCCATCAAAAGCCTTCACCACTATATTACTGGGTTTCAACACAGCATCTTCAGGACTAAGCTTATTCAGGACTTCTTTGGGCAACACATTCAGAGAGGAACCATTGTCTATCAATACATGTGACAGGGTAGTGCCCCTGCATTCAATTGAGATATGCAGAGCCCTGTTGTGATCCCTCTTGGCAGGAGTTAAATCAGCATCAGAGAAACCTAACCCATTATCATAGGTCAAGTGTGCAACACAATTTTCAAACTGGTCAACAGAAATTTCATTGGGTACATGAGCAGTCTTCAGAAACTTAATCAAGGCTTTGGCATGAGCCTCAGAACACAGCAATAAAGACAGCATAGAAATCTTGGAGGGAGTATGCCCCAACTGATCAACAATGTCATAATCACTCTTACGAATGATCTTCAATACTTCTTCCATCTGCTTAGCAAGATCATCAGCAACTGGCACATCAGTAGGTATAGGTTCAATAACAGGACCTTTGCCCCGAGCATCAGTGGTGGAGGTAGCAGCTGAAGTAACTGCATTCTTAGAGGTAACTGGAGGAGAGAAGACTCTTCCGCTTCGTGTGATCTTACTAGATCCAGCAATATTATCAACATCAACAGGCATATCAGCTAAAGGTTCCTGCTTAACACCATGGATATAAACATCAGACCCATAATGCCAAGGCACAACTTTATCAGACGTATACGGAATAGGACCAGGAGTGGTAATGACCCTAGGAGCCACTCTAGCTTCAGCAACAATCTTCACAGGGCCTTCAGCAGTAATCTTAATTGGACCCTTATGAGTGATCTTGACAGGTCCCTTGGAAGTAATCCTTACCGGCACTTTATCAACCATATCCACCTCTTCAATCTTCTTACCTTTAGTAATATGATCTACCATACTCTCTACGGAAGGTGGAGTCCTCTCAAACACTATGATATATTTATCCATAAGACGTTGAATTCCATCTCTCAATCTCCAGCAACTATCCAGCTTATAGGTACAATACAAACAATCTTCACGACAACCTGGAAAGAACCCAGCTTGTACTAGCTTCTTCTTAATGACAGACAATGGTGTGGTCAACTCTGCAACTGAATAAATATGTAAATCTTCATCAATAGAATTGACAGTCTTCTCATGATTTGGCATGGGAGCAGTGATCACATTTGGAGTACCCGGAGGGTCAAACTCAATTTCTCCCGCATCAATCATATCTTGAATTTTGTTCTT
Organism: Lathyrus aphaca; assembly: GCA_963966055.1. Lineage (NCBI taxonomy): Eukaryota > Viridiplantae > Streptophyta > Magnoliopsida > Fabales > Fabaceae > Lathyrus > Lathyrus aphaca. Next base: position 541,581,218 of record OZ014521.1, read on the forward strand.
CAATACCCAGCAACTATTGGTATCATGTCCCTGACAGTTCGAATGATATGCACATCGTGCATTAGGATTGTACCTGGGAGAGGTGACATTAGGATTCTGAGGAGCATCTTTCAGAGTGATAAGTTCAGCCTTCAACAAGTGTTGCAATGCCTGAGCCATTGACATGTTGATCTTAGTGAACTGCCTTCTAGCCCTCTGTTGATTGCCCTGTGGCTGCTCTGGTGTTGTAGGAGTTGGATTTGAAATATGAACTGCACTCACAGACTGATGCCTTCTATTACGATCAGGTTGACCATAAACAGCATTTGACTCTTTCTTCCAAGTGGGAGGCTTCTTTGCAGCACCTGATGAAGAAACACCCACTTGAATCTTGCCACTTTCTACACGTTCTCCTGTCATTATCAACTCAGTGAAGCCAGATGATGAGCTTCCAATGAGATGACTGTAAAATGGACCATTCAACGTACACATGAACATATCAACTAACTCCCTGTCAGTTAGAGGTGGTTGCACTCTTCCAGCCAAGTCTCTCCACTTCTGGGCATACTCCTTGAAACTTTCTTTAGCACCCATAGACATGCTCTGAAGTTGCATGCGAGTAGGAGCTAAATCAGCATTGTATTGATACTGCTTATAGAAGGCTTCAGCAAGATCATTCCAATCCCGGATGTTGACACTCTCCAACTGGTAGTACCATTCCAATTGAGCTCCAGATAAGCTCTCTTGGAAGAAATGGATCCACAACTTTTTATCAGCAGTATGGGGTTGGATCCTCCTGACATAAGACCTCAGATGCAGCTTGGGACAAGAGACATCATCATAAACAACAAAAGTAGGAACCTTGAAACCAATGGGTATGACCACCCCAGATATCAAACTCAGGTCTTCAAAATCCAGCCCAGAAGATTTCTGTAATTCCATAGCATCCATTCTATCCACCAGCATCTTGAACTTGTCCTCATTAGGCTCATGATAGTAGTTAGCCTCAGAATCAGAATCCTCCATTGTGTTGTGGAGACTGCCTCCCTCTTTCTCAGACTCTTCAGACTCATAGTCTTCCACCTGTTCTTTGGTCTTGACAGGACCTCTGAACCTTCTTCCCATGTTGATCAGGCCACCTGACCTCCTAGTCTTCTTAGTCTTCTTGGCCAGCAGTGTCTTCAATTCATCCTGCCCCTTGGACAAGTTCAGGATCAGCTCTTGGAACTGTGCATTCTGTGCCTGGAGATCCTTAACTGTTTGTTCAAGAGCCATTGCTGAAATAAACAGCGAGAAGATGAGAAACCTGTGCACAATAAACCTGTGATGCAATGATATGGAATGTAAATGTATATGCAATGTTTTCAAGGACCGCAGGATTTAAATTTGCTTAAACAAACAAGAAGGTAAACTTTTATTAGTAATAAATTTGTTTTGCCTCTTGGGCTTACAAAAAACGAAATGCAATAAATACAAGAGATGGGGTTTTAAGTCTCCCATGGACGTTTCCTCTTTGTGTTGAGGTATGAGTTGAGATTTCGCTCCTCGTGAAGTTGCATTGTTAGCTCCAGGATCCTTTCTTGGCTTGTTTTGTAATGAGCCTCGAAAGTATCCCTTTGCTCCTTCAACTAGATCCAGGATCTCTGTAAGTCTTCCATGTCAGTAAGCATGTCTGGGTGAAGGATGGTATAAGAAGTATCCCCTTCAGCAACAGGTTCCATGGTAACTGGCAGGATAGCAGGATATGGCATCATGAGTGTCTGAGCACGAGATCGCACCCATCTGAGATAAGCCTCCATAGGAATAGTGTACTTAGGCTCCAGAGTCTTGCTGTCAACCTTGTTCACTTTTCCCCATGCTCGTATGAATCTCTGACGGTAACCTTGAAGATCGTTGTCGTAGTCAAATACAATCCCTGAATCAACATGTCATGTGGACCATCACTCCGAGCGTAACCAAACTGTCGTAAAGCTAAAGAAGGGTTGTAAGTAATGCCTCCTCTTATGCCTAGAAGTGGCACATTAGGAAACTCCCCACAACGGTCAATGATAGTGACATTCTCCATAGATCTGGAGCACCAATGAATATCTGAATGAGAGAGTGACATGATTCTCTTGGACCACCTGAACCCTTGTTCATTCTTCATTACTGAGCGAGGAAGGTGAGAAATAAACCACCTAGATAGCAAAGGTATGCAACACATCAGAGTTCCTCTTGCCCTTGTAGTACGGGTGTGAAAAGAATGTAATATGTCTCCAAGTAATGTAGGCACTGGATTGTGACTCAGGAATATATTGATGGCATGAACATCTATGAACTGATCCGGATTGGGGAACAACACTAAGCCATAAATCAGCAAGGCTAAGATATCCTCAAAAGCATCATAGCTCATAGCCTTCAAGAACATTTGAGCCTTCTCTATCAACACCTTAGCAAGAATACCCTTAACTCCGCTTCTCGTTTCTAGAACAATGTCAGACTTCTTCAGATGTAGAGCTGCAGCAATAACCTCGGGTTTAGGCTCTTTTTCCAAGCCGATGAATGGTTTCTGATCAAGAACGGGTATACCCAGAAGTTTAGAGAATTCCTCCATGGTGGGAACCAAATGGTAGTCGGGGAATGTGAAGCAATGGTGCTTAGGATCAAAGAACTGAAACAGGACACTCATCATGTCTTCATTAAACCCTGAAGTGACTAGATCCAATAGGTAACCATGTCTCTTGATGAACTGGGAATGATCAGACACTTGAGAAACCAACTTTTTAAGCTTAGCAGGTATGCCCACAAAGTTGATCCTGATGGTGTTTCTACGAGCAGAAGCCATGACCTGCAACAAAGAACAAAGATAAATCCTTTGGTCCTTGAAATGGTTAGTGAAAATGCTATGCTTATGATGCATGATGATGTCATGATGTTATGCTCAATCACAAACATGTGGCACACACAAACAAGTCACACCATAGCCTTAGGTTTAAAGGCTTGCATGAGGTTTAAAGGTAAGTACCCTCCCTTGAAGTTAGTTGGTTCATCCTGTCCTACAAAAGCAACCAGGTTCTAAGGGATCTCAATATCATTGATCCTTCACAAGGGTGGTTGTTCAGTAGGCAACTTACTTGCCAACCAAAACCCTCCAAGTTTAAGATCTCAATGAGCGTAGCATCGAGTATCAACCAACTTCAGTCTTCACCAAAGCCGGCTATCTCACTACTTTCTAAAGGCCAAGATGAGATGACTAGGGTTCTAAAAGTTAGCTAGTGCATTGACAACATATGGCAGCCTCATATTATCCTCAACTTGACTTAAGGAACATAAGCACCAACCAAGAAGTCGCACTAACTATGGCCACCAGATCAACCATATCGGTATACGCCGTACAGTTTCCTTGGTCTATTGCCATTTACCTAAGGTACACTAGATCCGGGTTAGGATCTTTCACACATAAGAGCCCAACAAGTAAGTATAAAGCAAACAAGGCAAACAATTTTAAAGTGATCTAATTCCTAAGGGTACCCCTCTTTAATATTAAATCCCCAGCAGAGTCGCCAGTTCTGTAACACGGTGGGAGAACTGACTTTAGTTATGTTGCGGATAGCAAGAGTCGCCACCGACTTTTATTTTATCCAAAGGAAAGGCATAAAAGAACAGGAAAGACCTTAAAAAGATTTTTGGGTTCGGGGGGTAGGTTATGTAAAGGGAAGGTGTTAGCACCCTTTACATCCATGGTTATCCATGGGCTCTTAGTTACTTAGCTCACTTTAAAATGTTTTTGAAATGTGAAGTGTGTGAATAAAAATTTTCTTAAGAGTTTTATAATGATCCATGTACGGATGCGTAAAAAACCTTTGTTTTGAAAATTGTTTGAAATGTGTGAAGTGTTTGAAATGTTTTTGAAAAGTGAGCAAGTATCTAAGAGGAACCTACCCTAAGCTTAAGTCTTTTCTGTTCTTGAATCCTTTAAATGGTAAGACTATCCCTATTATTAAGGAATAGGTAGTCATTACCTTGGATGTGAGGGACAAGTGAAGGGACATCTGTTTATTTAGGCAACTGTGGGGTGTATGAGAAATTCGAAGGGACTTATCATCTTTATTCGAAAGGGACAAGATCATTACGAAGGCAACATTCGAAAGGGACTTGATCTTTTATTTGTTAAGGGACTAGATGATGTGAATTGGATGGACTTTGCTTTATACACCCTACTTGACCTTTTGATTAGGCAACATGAGAGGTATCCCTAAGGAAGTGAGATGACGATCAAAGATCGACTTACGTGTGTGAGTGTACAATTTTAAATATTTATCTTTAAATTTAATGAACTAAATTAATTTTAAATATACAAACATGTTACACTCCCTATTTTACTAACCATAGCATAAAATAAATATTTAAATACTATTATTAAAATATTACATCCAGGAACAATTACATAATAATAATAAAAGCAAATTAAATAAATAAGCAAAATATTAAATAATAATAATAATTGGGTTAGTAAAAACTAATAATAAAAATAATACAAAATTAAATGGGGTCAGTAATAATAAAATATCATAAGAAAATAAACATAATAGATAATATAAACAAAAACATTATAATAATTAAAAGATCAAATTTTTATATAAACAATTAAAGAAAATATAAACAATTATACTAATTATTATAAAGTTTTAAATTATTTAAAAATTAAGTTAATTATAGATATATCATGAAAAATAGAATTATAATTACAAAATTAAATTAACAATTTTTAACTATTTTTAAACATATAATAAAAATTATTTACATACAAAATTAAATTATAAACAATTTATAGAATATATATGCATATTATGAAAATAAGATTAATTATAATTACGTTTACAATATTTAAATTATTTTAAACAAGATTTAAGCAAATTATAAAATAGGTACATGATTAAATAAAAATATGATTAAGTTTTTTAAAAATAGAAGAAAATTAGGGTTTATTAGAAAATATTAAGATTTATTTATTAATTAAAATATAAGCAAGAATTAAAATAAACAAATAACTTATATTTACAATTTAGGGTTTTAGAAAAATATTTTTAGGGTTAATCTTGGTTTATAGTTTAATTAACATTAATAATAATAATAAACAAAACAAAACAAATAATGGAGAAAAGAAAAAAAAAGAACTTACCTTGGCTAGGAGTTGAACCCAGCCCCTTTGCATTCACTACCTCCAGCCAACAAGACCAACCACTGGGCCAGTGCGCGCCTGGTGCTAAGGAAAGGAGTGCAATTGGTTTTGTTGCTTAATCCTGAAAATCATGAAAAAAAGAAAACCAAACAAAAGGCTTGGGGGGATCGAACCCAGGACCTTTGCACTGCACACAAACACACTTACCATTCCAGCAGGGAGGGCGCTTCTGATATTATACTCACAACAATATATAATATATTAAGATTCATAATTAAACTGGAAAAATAATAAAAATTGTTGAGGCCAGGATTCGATCCCTGGACCTTCAAGCAATATACGCGCATCAAAACCAGCTGAGCTACCTGCTCATTGTGAAACATAAACACAACACGCAGAATATAAAATAAGCAAGCATTCTCATTCTGGATTTCGCGCCCAGACTTCATCTTCTACATTTGAATTTCCTGCGAAAATTCTTTCAACATTTCCTGCAAAACTTCCTATGAGTTCTTCCCTTCAAGAACCTGCGAATTTGAATCTCTCACAACACGTAAAATTTCAACAAATTTATTATATAAACATGATCCACACATCAAATCCAATTCAATGACGTCTTTAGAATTCATTTATTTTGGTTTAAATGAGAAACCCTAAACGGCCTCTATAAACCCTAACAATGGCAATTTCATGTTCCTGTGTCGAAACTCAAATTGGATTGCCCAGAAACGTTCCTAAGCTTGTCACAAACACAAAACAATCATCAAACATAATTTATAATGCATAAACAATGGAGAACGAAAAAAATCATAAAAGTGTGATAATATTGATTCGGTTCATGCATATGGAGGCATTTTAGATGTTGTTTATGATCCAAATATGTTCAATGAACATCATAGAACATATTGCAATGCTCAAAACTCATTGAAACCCTCTCTACCTTGGAATCCGAATATGAGTTTTTGAAGATTTTTGTGAAGTTTGAAGATGGCTTTGGAGGCAGAAATTTCGTGTCCAATGAATAGGGTTATGTTGTATACTTATAGTGTAATAGAACTAGGTCAAAACAATTGATTGTTGTGTGAAGAATTTGATTGAAAAAGATTAAGATTTAAAACTCAAATATTTGTGAATTCAACCTTTCTATTTCAAGCCAATCTTCATGATTCTCATACCAATTTGATCTAAATCACTTTTATGACTTTCTAGAAACAAAATCTCATTTAAATATTTAATTTTTCTATTTTATTTTAATTTAAAATGATTTTAAATGAATAAAATCAAAATAAATAAAATAAAATGATGAAAAATCTGAATTTTAGAGATTTGGGTCGTGCATGAAGTATTGGTATGGATTGGATCATCATATGGCAAGCCCATTTAGAAAAAATTGGTTTTAAACCTCCATTTTCTTCATAAACCAACCAAAAATTTCCCAACTTTGCAAGGGCATAAATACTTCAATTTTAATGCTATGAGGGTTTTCTTGGACATTTTGGAAAGCTTGAAGAGTCCTCTAACCAACCCCACTGGTTTCATGTCCATATCATTTACCATTCTCAAGTTATGCCCTTTTGAAGTTGTTGACGTTTTGTTGACTTTCAAAAGGACCTATAATGTCTTAGCTCATACCTTCCAAATGAAGCATTTTTGGGCTTGGCTTGTGAGACACAAAGTTGTAGAGAATTCAATTTCCTTCAAAATGAGCTTTGGATGGAAAATTGGTGATGAAGCATGTGAAAGTTATGGCTGGTCAAAGTTCAGTTGACTTTTTCTAAGGAAACCCTAATTTAGAAACCTTTGATTCTTGATGATCTGAAATATCCTTGATGAATCATGATCAACCCTTGATCAAATGATGAATTTTACTTCATATACTTGATGTTGGCAAAAAATCATGAAGTTTGACTTTGGTTTGACCACAGTTGACCTCAGTTTGACTTTTTAACTGCTTTGACTGATTTTGACTTATCTGATCATCTGACTGAGCAAACCTTTGAGAAAAGTCTTGAAACTTTTTATGGGGATTCTTAGACACATATAAGATGTTATGAAGCTCACTTGAAGTCTTGGAAGTCCATTTAGCCTGATTAAAGTCAAAACCCTAGTTTTGGATGCACTACTTAGGAGGATGCATTGTCTGAGGGAATTGTCAAACTTTCTGACTATTTGTGAACTTTGTGAACCTTGTGAACCTCATAAGATATCTTGTGAACCTTATAAACCTCATGGGAAGTCTTGTGAGTCTTGAGAACCTTGTGAGCCTCATAAAGTGTCTTGTAAACTTCATGAACCTCATGAAAGGTCTTGTGAACCTTGTGAACCTCATAAAGTGTCTTGTAAACTTCATGAACCTCATGAAAGGTCTTGTGAACCTTGTGAACCTTCTTAGCACACAAAGCCTTGTATTGTGAGGGAAAATTTTGGGGTGCAACAGCCGTCCATGTAAACCTCAAGCATATTTCCAATCTCTCCTCGGAAGACTTTGTTCATAATGTGTTGGTATTTCGCTTCGGCGTTCTTCATCCCGAAAGGCATAACATTGTAATAGTAATTGCCTGTCGAGGTCATGAAGGCCGTGTGTCGCCTGTTTGTGTCCAATAAGAGGATTTGGTTGTACCTGTTGTATGCATCCATGAAGGACAAGAGTTTAAAACCTGTAAATTGTTTACCAATTTATCAATGTTAGGTAAGGGGAAGCATCTTTGGGACATACCCATTGGGATCGGTATAATCAACACACATTCTCCATTTTCCATTAATTTTCTTAACAAGGACTACATTAGAGAGTCATGTTGTGTATTGGGCTTCAGAAACAAAATTAGCCTCTAAGAGGTCTTTTACAGTTTTCTCGACAGCCTCCACTTTCTCGGGAGACTGCTTGCGCCTAAGTTGTGCAACAGGCCTAATGGTTGGATCTATGGCTAATTGGTGGAAGGAGACCTCGGGGTCGAGGTCGGGAATCTCAACAGTACTCCACGCAAACAAGTATGCATTCTCCTTGAGGCAGGTTGTGAATTGTTCCCTAGTCAGCGACGGTAATCCCATGCCTATCTTCACAGTTCTGTCAGGGTCATCCCCCAGAGGGATGAGCTCGAATTCATCGTCGGGGATTGGACGTACTGGGTAAGTTGGAGCCTACCCGTTGGTGGGACCCTGGTCTTCAGTGTCGTCCTCTCTAAGACGACTGTCGAGGTCGATGGAATTGACTTGTGGGAAAGGTGATCGCTCCTCAGCTCTTGGTTTTTTGTTGCCCTTGGAGGTGTTGATTATGGCTTGTCCTTTGACCGCTGCATCGTAACATCTTAAAGTTGCTTCAGTGTCCCTGTGAATTGTGACTACATGGCCCAACTTGGTCTAGTACTTCATTTTAAGTGGACAATGGAAGGCACTGCAGTCAGCTCGGCCAGGGTGGGTCGATCAAGAATGCAATTGTACAACGAAAGGCACTCGATCATCAGGAGTTGGAATTTAACTTCTCTGGTCGTCTCGTTCTCTCCAAACAGAACAAGGAGCTCCACATACCCCCATGACCTCGTGGTGGCCCCTTTGAATCCCTGGAGGTCGGACCCAACGTACGGGGATAAATTTGTCTTGTCCAGCTTGAGGGTCTTGAACAGGTGGGCGTACATGATATCCACGAAGCTGCCTTGGTCGACCAGGATGCGTCGGACGTCGAAAAGCACCATTTTCTCCCTTATCAGCAAGGGGATGCTTGAGTTAGGTGAACCACCTAGTAACTCCTCGAGGAAAAAGGATATAGGGTTGGATTTTCCCCGATATTTGGTCAATGTTTCTAGTTAATCTGGCGCGGTCAGCAGGAGCTCGTCGAACTTCCGTTTCACAGAAATGGCAGTGTTCTCGTTGTTTATTCTGCCTCCGGAGATAACCAAGGCTTTTGGGAAGTTTTCCCATGGGCTGTGTGTAGCTAGCTGTCCTCCCATGTAGACATCGGGGAGGTGGAAATCTTCAGGACGCGATATGCATAGGGCTACCTGGAAGGGAGAACCGTCAGACGAGGTATCCTCGTGGTTCCTCTTCACGGTCTGGTCTTCATGTCGGGGAGTATCATTTCTTTTGGTGTAATACTTAAGGTGGCCTTCCTTGATCAGAATCTCAATTGCGTCTTTCAGGTGGACACAATCTTTAGTTATGTACCCATGACTTCTGTGGAAGCGACAGTACTTGGACTTGTCAGTGTGGGGTTTGTGTTTCCTTGGTTTGGGGAACCTTACCCTACTATGTTTGAACTCCGAATTGATGCATTCAGCGAGGATGCGCTCGTGGGGAGCAGTCAACAACGTATATTCAGAGAAGCTCCCAGCTAGTCTTCTTCCTTTGTGAACTCGCGGGATTTGTCATCTCTCCGCTTCTCCTCGATGCAGCGAGGGGGAGTGTAGTCTTCGTGTTTGGAACTTTTGGCATCGTCCTGGCCGTGGTTTCTTCGAACACTGTGGGTGACCTGCTTCTCCTTGTACCTAATGTACGCTTGAGGTTTGTGTAGAAGTTCATCGAGGGTGCGAGGAGGCTCGATCCCTACTTCCCGGTTGAGCTCGCTTCCGGGGAAGAGTCCTTTCTCGAGGATATACTTCTTCATGTAGTCGATCGTATGCACTTCGACAACTTCTTAGTTAAATTGCTTGATGTATGAGCGCAATGTTTCATTTTCCCTTGTATGATGGCTTCAAGGGTAGCTTCTATTTTTGGATGGCGTCGAGAGGTCGTGAAGTGCCTCACGAACGCCGATTTCATGCTTCTCTAGGATGTGATCGATTCAGGGGCCAGAATTTTGTACCATGCCATGGCTCCCTTCCTAAGAGTCGTTGAGAACAATCTACATTTGACGTTTTCGCCAACGTCGTTCCGGTAGTCGAGCATGGCATTGATGTTGTCGACGTGTTCATCGGGGTCGGTTGTCCCATCGTACGTCGCGAGGTGCATGGGCTTTTCTATGCCTGGTGGGAGTGGAGTTTCCATGATAACCCGAGAAAGCGGGCAGGGAGGGTCATCCTCATCACTCCTCAGGGGTGAGTAATCCTCATTCCTAGGGCTCTGGTCGTGTCGAGGAGATGTCCTTGGTTGGTCGTTCGACCGTTCAGGGCGCCCCTTAGACTTGTTTTTCATCGGTTCAGGGGAGCGTCTTCCCCGTCGAGGAGGTGAGCATCCTCGCTTCTTGGTTGCCTCTAGTTGGCGTCTCTCGAGCAGTGGTCTGCGACTATGTCGAGGAGGATGAGTTTGGCACTCTGTCTCTAGTGCCATAATTTTCTCCTGCTGTTGAAAAGGCATGAGGTTCATTTGGTTAAGCGTGTTCACCATAGCTATGAGTGTGGGATCCCCTTTGACTAGTACCAGGATGGGTTGAAAGGGAGCCGCGAGCTAAGGTTAGGGAACACCGTTGCCCTCGGGCTCAATTGACGGGGTGGCAGGTTGTCCGTCTCTTATGCCAGACTCATGAACGACATGTTGTTCGTCCTCCGTACCGGTAGTGTAGTCGACGAGGTCGATGGCACGGTTGTCACCGTGTTCGCTGGTCATGCTGGATGGTTGAAGGAGATGAAGAGAAGTTTTGGTCTTTTATTGTGAAAGACGGGGAAAACTTTTAGTTTCCCATAGACGACGCCACTGATCTAACCTGATCAGAAGGAACCTTATAGTGTTGAGCAACAGCTACTGTGATGAACAAATGAGGGGGTGTACCTACAAGGCACTCTGATGCCAAAGTGAGAATACAAGTACAAAAAGGTAGAAGAGAATAATAGGATTCAGAATACCTGACCCTATAATGGAAGAGGGTATTTATAATATTCCCCCAGTGCTGGACCAAGGTTTTCCATGGGCTGGATTAGCTAGGCCCAAGGGAGGACTGCCAAGGACCGCGTAGGAGCAGGTAAGACCTATCACATGGTCTTGCCTTTGGTCTAACTGGCCCTACATATCAGGAGATTAGAGCGGGTAGTTGGGTGACATGGATTATGTGGGGGAGACGCTCTCCTCACATCTATGTTGGGCCATGGGTCGTGCCCGACTACTGAGCCTCTACCCAATGCAGACTATAGGCCCAACCTAGAATAGAAACCATGTTTTCAAGTTTTCAAGATCTTGTATCATGCATCCAGGTTCTGAGAAAAAGTTACACTACATCTGACCATGTAAAGATGATTTTGAGAAATCTTCCTGCTAGATACAAACCTAAGGTCACAACTATTCAGGAGGATAAACACCTGTATACGCTGAGCCTTGAAAGTTTGATAAGAAATATTCAGAACCATAAAATGGAACTTAATAAAGATGAGCCTCTGATGAAATCTAAAATATTGGCTTTAAAGTTTGCAGCTGAAAGATCTGGTGGTAAAGCCTTCAGATCCTCAAAAGTCTGGAAATCAGAAGTAGCTTTTGATGAAGAAGTTTTTTATGGTCACTATGATGATGGGGAAATGACCTTTATCAGCCAGAGGTTTTAGCAACTGACAAAAATGAACAAGAGATTTTGTGGTAGAAGCAATGGCTTAATAGGATCTAGTTCTAAAGATAAAGCAAATGATCAGAAGAATTGCTTCAACAATAAGAATTATGGTCACTTCAGGGTTGATTGTCCTGATCTGCAGAAAGAAAGACCAAAGAAAGGAAGCTTCCAAAATGACAGCTTCAGAAGTAAATTCAAGAAGAGCCTCATGGAAACATGGGATGAACTTTATAATGAAGACAATTCAAATAAGGATAGGGGAAATAAAATATAGTACTGATGGCTATCACATCCTCCGACACAAAATATGTATCAAATTATGATTCTTAAAATATGTATCAAATTATGATTCAGAGTTTGACGAAGAAGACAATGTATTTTCTTATTTATATTGTTCTGATATAATCTCTTTCATTCAATAACTCATGATCCATTTCCAAGACACGGCAAGACATATGAAAACATTGAAAAAGCAATATGATCTTCTAAAACAAGAACTAAAAACTTCTCAAGATAAAATTAAATCTTTTGAAAATGATCACATTGCTAGAGTAAATTAGGTGTCTGATAAAACCTTGAGTGAGCATGAATTAGCCCTTCAGGATTATATCATAACCGGTATTGAGAGAATAATACTTGTTTCCATGATATATGGAGTAAGTAAAAGCAAAGGAAAAGGTTTGGGCTACAATGAGAAATGCATTAATCCAAAAGATCAACTCTTGGAAAAACCCTATGATGCTTCTACTTCAAGAAGTGCTCAAATAGTGATGAAAAACTTATTTTGTGCATGTTTATGATAAAGGTGAAATTCTAAACCAATCAAAACTTGAGATAATAGAATAAAAGGTTTTGAATAAATTAGTACCCGAGACTTCAAAGTCAAAGGCCTTAAAGAAAACAAAACCTAAAATTAAAAATCAAAGGTTCTGAAGAATTCAGAACCAAAGAATCTAAAGTTAATGGTTCTAAAGATATCAAAACCCAAGACTTATGGATCAAAGGTTCTGAAGGGTTCAAAAGCCAAAGTTAAAACTTATCATAAATAAAGCTTTTATAAGGAAAAAGTCTGGAATGAGTCTAGACCCTTCTAAAGACACTGGTTTATGAATATACACAATAAAACATGTTAATTTGTGGCATTCCAGGAAGTAACTAGAGAAAATAGTGTCTTTCATCCATCCCATCCAAAGATCACCAAAAACACCCTCCTCATCATGTATCTAAGAAATCCCCAACTATATTTATCATAAGCTTTATCAAAATCCACCTTAAAAAGAGTAACTTCTTTATTCTCCTTATCCACAAAATCTACCATTTCATTAGCCATCAACTCTCCATCGAGCAAGTGTCTACTTGGAACGAAAGCACTTTGGCATATAGATATAATTGAGTTCAAAACAAACTTCACTCTAGCCACCAAAAGTTTGGATAAGGCTTTATATAAGCAACCCACAAGGAAAATAGGTCTATAATTGTCAAGGCTCAACAAATTATCACTCTTTGGAATCAAAGTAGAAAAGATGAGAAAATTGCCTTATACAAAACCGCTCCTCCATTAAAATCTTTAAAAAAAACTAAAGAAATCATACTTTAGAAAGTACCAACACTTCTTAATAAACATGAATGAATACTCATCCGGTCCCGGACTTTTAGAACCCTCGCAACTCCATACCACATCCTTCACCTCCTCATCCGAAAAATGTCTCTCAAGCAAATACATATCCTCCATACTAATCGTATTAAAAGGAATGCCCTCCAAAGTTGGTCTCAAGTGATCGGGTTCAATAAACTTTTTAGCGAAAAAACTTCTCACTTCCTCCTTAACCTCCTTGTTAAGAGAACCAATGTGATTTTGACTCCTTCTCTCTTTCACGATATTATGGAAATAACGGCTATTATTATCTATATCATTAAGCCACTTTATTCTAGACTTTTGAATAAGGATGTTCTCCTTAATCCTTAAATTTAACCAAAATCAACTAGAAGTCGTTTTACGGTTATTGAAGCAAGCACCAAGGACTTGGTATGATAAGTTAAGTAATTTTATTTGCAAACACAGTTTCAAAAAAGGTAAAGTTAATACTACTCTTTTTATCAAAAGAATTAACCATCATACTATCTAAGTGAATATTTATGTAGATGACATCATATTTGGATCCACAAATGAATCATTATGTGAAGAACACTCAATAGTCATGCAAGGAGAATTTGAAATGTCCATGATAGGATATTCATTAATCAATATAAGTATTGCAAAGATCTTTTTAAAAGATTAGGCGTGGATACTTGCAAAGATATAGCAACGCCAATGGGATCTAGAACATATCTTGATCATGAAGGATCTAAAATTTCAATTAATATTACTAAATATCGAGGTATGATTGGTTCTTTATTACATCTAACGGCTAGTCGACTCGCTATTATGTTTAATGTATGTTTATGTGCATGATTTCAAGCTTGTCCAAAGGAATCTCACCTCATTGTTGTGAAGAGAATAATGAAGTATCTCAAAGGAACATCTAATGTCGGTATATGGTACCCCAAAGGTAGTCTATATATTCTTGTTGGTTTCCCTGATGAAGATTATGTGGATGTATGACGGACAGGAAAAGCACAAGTGGAATATATCACATTTTCAAAAATTCCTTAATCTTTTGGTCATGCAAAAAGCAAGCAAATGTGGCTCTTAGCACTGTAGAAGCAAAATATATTGTCGCCGGTAGTTGTTGTGCACATATATTTTGGTGGAAGCAATAACTTAATGACTATGGTGTGATTCTAGGAACCATCTCTCTCAAATTCGACAACACTAGTGCAATCAATATTTTAAAAAATCCAATCAAGCACTCAAGAACCAAACACATCGATATTAGACATCACTTCTTAAGGGATCATGTTCTAAAAGATGACATTGAAATTTCCTTCATCAATACTCACAATCAACTATCATACATCTTTATCAAGCCATTTCCTCGGGATGCATTTTACAAAAATTCGAAAAGATCTTGGTATACTATGCGAAAGTAATATTAAATCAAGGCAATACTCTTGAAAATTTTATCTAAATAAATTCACAACATCTCATAAATAATCACAAGGTACATGTATTATTCTTATTAAAATTAATTTATAAGTAAGGTCTTTATTTACATTATTGTATTTCCATTATTTGGTCTCATTGATTTTATGATGTTATTATATGTGTTATATTGTTTGTGTTCATCATTTATGTATACTTTCAAATAATCTTTCACATATTATTTTCCTTTCTTTTTTTTATGATGCCAAAGTGGGAGAAGAAACCATATATTTTTTACATGCTTGTACACTATTATATTTTTGGAAAAATAAAAGAAAGCATGAATTGTCAAATTTAGGGGGAGTTTCACTCAAATATATGGACATTAAATTAAGGGGAATATTATCATGATCTCAAGCATATATAAATATTTTAATATCATGTCTATCATTCAACAAATTATATTTCTCAAGACTTTATAATTTTCATGGTTGTCATCATCAAAAAGGTGGAGAATGTAAAGACAAGGTTCCAATGTGTTTTGATGAGGACAAGCCCATTGATAAAGACAAGCTCAACAATGATATGATCAAATAAGAAAAAAGAAGAAATGCATAAGACTTGACTACACTTGCAAGATTGGATTAATCAAACTTTTAGGTATATGAAATTCTTGACTAAAACATTCTTAGACCTCAAAATATTTATTATCTTGCTTTAGAAAAATTATTTTTCATGTTTGAACCATCTTAAATAACTTATAATCTATTGACTTGGATAAATCAATAGATGTTGCATAATATTGGTTTAAATAGTTAGACAATTTTTCAATTTTTTTCAAACATTCAGTTTTTTGGTGAATTATGGTGTTTTGAATTGTTGTAACATCACAAAAACCGCCACAATTTGCACTTGTCTGAAACAGTATTTTAAATTTAAGATTAGAAAATTGTTGTGAAATTGTTAAGTTAAGTATCCATTTAATCGATTTAACAAGTACTATAGCATAATTGAAAAATACATTGTTTGAATGCACATTTTCATCACATCTTTTCATGGCATCCCTTACATCATTTCTCTTACTAAATTCATAATTTTTCTAATCATTTCCATGACTTTTGAATGATTTCTTTCAACACTATAAATTCATTTCAAATTTTCATTTTTCACCCACCTCTTTCATACAAATATTAAAACCCCTCTACATTTATTTTCATCACAACCTTCGTACTTAGATCCTTTTTTGAAATACATTTTCACATTATTATCATAAAAAGTATCTTGAGCACTTAAAGAGAATTTTTCTTGAATATTCATACTTGAAAGAGAAGAATACTTTGTTATAAGTCTTAAAGAATTCTATAAACTTTATTTATTTATATTTATTGTAATTGTTACAAGTTCCTTAGTATCCAAGATTATTTGGTACTAGGAGGGATCTATAGGAAGGTGGATTGTATCTTTTAGTAGAGGCCTTTACTTATTGTCTAGATTATTGGAAATAAGTGTGTTGTAAATCACAAGAAGATTGTTCTTGTTGATTGTGTTAGAGTCTTTTATAGGAATACTATGATTGTTTTGTCCATAAGATCTAACAATAGTGAAAATCTCTTACTGCGTAAGGGGACTGGAGTTCTCTCGGATTGTGAGGGGAACCAGGATATTTCTCGGTGTTCTTTACTTTTCCGTAATTTACTGTTTTCATCACTTGGTAACCGAACGGAAAAATTATAACTTTTAATTATAAAAATCGTAAAAAAAAATTAGAGTAACATATTCACCTCCCCTCTTAGGTGCAAACTCTACTTACAATCCAAGATGAAATAAATTTAACAATGTTAAACCATACTTGAGAACTTGTCGATCTACCAAAAGAATCAAGACCTATTGGATGCAAGTGGGTGTTTAGCAGAAAGTACTATAGTGATGATGCACTAAACACATACAATGATAGATTAGTAGTCAAGGGTTTTAGACAAAAGGAATGTGTTGATTATTTGAACACATATGCACCACTATCAAAGACGATGACAATTAGAAGTGTTGTTTTCATAAGTTTCTTTGCATGACCTTATAATTCATCAAATATGTTCCAAAATGTAGATGACGAATAGGATATTTACATGAACAAACCGAAAGGTTATGTTCTTCTTGGTAATGAACAAAGGGCATTCAAACTTGTCAAATCCTTGTATGGATTAAAACAAGAACCAAAACAATGAGATCAAAATTTGACTCTGTTATTGCAAGATTCGCCAATTAAAGGGAAGACACAGAACTTAGAGGAAGACTTTTCAATCTTATTAAAACATGAATTCAAAGAGTTTGTCATCACCAAAAGGTTTATATTATGAGGAATACATCTTTTATCTAGTTAAATTTTGATGAAGATGAAGATTATCAAAGAAGAAAAGGTTAAAAAGTATCATGCACATCAATGATGAAGTTGACCAAGAAGGTTTAATAAAGAAATTCAAGTGAAGATTTGAGACAAGTGAACATAAATAAGGTGCTCATTGCAATTTATACTATACTACTTTAAATGGCTCATATTTTCATGCTTTACTTCATCTATAACCATCATGCATAATCACACATGATTATCTAAGAAACCTTTTTCATATAATTCTTGTTGCAAGTGGTTGTGCACAAAGTTATATGAGAATAATGTGATATTCATTTGTATCTGTGTTGATTATATGATTAATAATTAGAAACAATATGAATGAAATTTTAGAAACAAAGAGGTTTATAACTTCCACATATCAAGATGAATGATCTTATACTAGTTGACACACTATATTGATAAAAAAAATTGATAATTTCGAAGACTTATGCTTTATGGAAGTGACCACTTCATTTGTTCCTAGTGTCAAACTTCAAAATAATGCTGAAAGAGTTATGGCTCAATTGGAATATGTAAGTGCATGAAATTTACTATACCCAACATGGAATTTGTAACCTATAAATTAGTAGAGTTTACTAGCAATCCATATGGTGAGTACTGGAAGGCCATCATTAGGATTTTTTACTATCTTATGAAAACCAAAAATCTTGGTCATAATTATGATATATTTCCTGCCATATTAGAAGGATATATCGATGTGAGTTGGATATCGAGTGTTGAATATCATAAATTTACATTTGGGTGGATATTTACACTAGTCTGTGGTGAAATTTCTGGGAAGAGAAAGAAAAAAATGTGGATCACTCTCTCAGGCATAGAATCAAAGTTTGAGGCTCTTGCTTCAATTAGTGAAGAAGTTTAATGGTTGAGAGACCTTTTGTTGGAAGTTCCATTGGCTAAGGACAATGTTTGAAAGATGTTGATACATTGCGGTAGTCAAGCAACTTTACCTAGAGCATACAAAAGTGTATTATGAAAAGTCTAGGCAAGTGGGACTTAGACATTCTTTCGTGAGAAAAATGATTAAGGATGTAATCATGTCATTTGCATATATACGATTGAGCTATAATTTGCTTGATACATTTACTAAAACACTAGCCAAAGATTTAGTAAAGATTATCTCGAGAGGTACGGGGTTTGTAACTCTTTGAATAAGGGTTTCGACAATGATAGCAATCGAATCATAAGTCAACAAACCTTAACCTAAGATTCAATGGTAATAGAGAGTCGTTGATTTGGATGAAAAATTCACGAAAACAGGAAACACAAAGGACCATAAATAGTTCTAGGAAATAAATATAGGCGAAGAACCACTAAAGATTGTGTGTAAGGTAATGTCGACTTAATCACAAGGGATAACAGTTCAAAGCATTACTACTTAACATTATGATTAGACTTTGCATTATTCTTATTTAGGTTGAGTTCAAATCGAAAGAGACTTAGCTGATTTTTAAAATGGAGGGACAAAAAGTTATAAAAAAAAGTCAAACTAGGGGACTAAAAGGGCATTCAAACCAAATATTTTTATAGAGATAATGAGGAGTGGGATATGATGCTCGCGTTTTTGTATGTGAAATTGTGAAAGGAAGAACTTTTATTTATAGGTTAGAGGTTGGCACAAAAAAAAACTTCTTGGGCCAAATTTAATGTGTCATTATATTGGCACCTTGCTCCAATTAATTAGAAGACCTCAAAATAAATATTTATGATGTTTAAACTTGAATGAAAATATATATAGTCTATTTAATTCATTAAGAAGTAATCCCAAATATTTAAGGATGATTTTTGCACTAACCCAATCGATTGACAATAAGTGTTAATCGATTGGATATTACAAATTTTATCCAAAATTGTACAGGCCGCTCCAAATTCAACTTGCTCATTTCCAAAACATTTTAAAGAATATTGTTTCAAACTGCCCAAATGACTAGGCATGGCCCAATCCACTCCTGCGTCCAGGACGATCCAATAACCCAATGTCAAAGGGATTCACTGGCTCTTTACCCCTCAGTCGGAGAGGCCTTGACGACCAAGGTTACATGTAGTCGGACTCCTCTACTCCTTTCATACTTCGGATCGACACTTGAGGGAAGTCACCCATATTCAGCCAAGGATAACTTCTGCTCGGTTCACCTTCTGCTCGATAAACACCTTATCCAAGCAGATTTGTCCGTCCCAATGATTAGTTTCTTTAAGTTACCTATTTGTGGGGGATCCACGATCCAGACACAAAATAGGGACCAATAGCCAAGCGTTGGAGGCATTATATAAATCCTCTCACATGAGAAGGCTAAGTATCCAATATTCACTTTCACAATACACTCTTTTATAATTGTTCGTTCTTCTACCCCTTTTTTACTTTGGCATCAGACTGTCTTGTAGGTACACCCCTTCCTCTCCCGACGACCGAGCATCATCAACAACATTTGTGGCCCACTCAAGGTTCCGATCACCAGGAACGATTAATGGCACCGTCTATGGAAAACTTATTTCCCCATCTTTCATCCCCAAATCATAAATACTAAAAGCACATCAATCAAGACTCTTGTTATGGCTAACCGCGATGATACATGTACAGTTTCAAGATTTTAGTATGGTTTGTGAGACGACACCTGAGAGTGTTAGACTTGGAATGCTAAAGGTGAGCAATGAATTTTTGGATGTGATTAAAGAGAACCATATGCTTGATGTGAAGCTAGTATATTTGATACCTACATTTGGAAGTGATCATAATTGTATTCTCGATATTCTTCAATTTGCGGATGACAGTCTTTTGATTGGAGATGGAAGTTGGAAACACTTGTGGGCTATTAAAGCGGTGCTTAGAGGTTTCGAATTAGTTTCGGGATTAGGCATCAATTTTCACAAAAGTAAGTTGATTGGTATCAATGTTACGACCACATACATTGAAGTGACGTCTTTGTTCTTGGCTTGTAGGACAGAGTCGAAAGAGTTTAATTTTCTTGGCATCCCTGTTGGTTCCAATCCTAGAAGAATATCGACTTTGTCGCCTCTTATAAACAAGTTGAAGAAGAGGTTGTTGAGTTGGCATGGTCGATTCTTAAGTTTGGGAGGAAGAATCACTATTTTAAAGTCGGTTTTAGGGAGTCTACCCATTTTTTACTTATCTTTCTTCAAGGCTCCAGTAAAGGTTCGAATGGAGATTACCAAAATTCAAAGTCGCTTTCTTTGGAGAAGTTCGAGAGAGAAAAGTAAAATTCATTGGATTAATTAGATTTGCTTTGCTTGTCATATGAGAAAGGAGGATTAAATATTAAGAATGTTGAAGATTTTAATGTTAGCCTTCTTCACAAATGGAGATGGAGGATTCTTAAAGGATCGAAGGATTTATGGTTTCAAATTTTAAGGGGAAGATACGGAGATGTTAGATTACATGTATCAGGTAGTGAACTCCCTAAATCGCAATGGAAATCTTGTTCATATTGGTGGATCGATATCTTATCCATTGTGAATAAATATCATGATGACATTTTAATGGATAATTGTCAATTCCGTTTAGGAAATGGTTACCATACTCACTTTTGGCGTGGTAATTGGACAGGGGAGGGAAGCTTTAAGGAAATGTTTCTTAATCTTTTCAATTTATCGATGCTTAAAGAAGTGTCAGTGGCGGTGATGTGAGGATGGAATGGAGGGAGGTGGGTCTGGAACGACTTCAGTTTACCTAATTATTTTTCTGGTTTTGCAGGTTTTGGAGATATCTTAGCTGGTCAAACAGGCGGTACTAAATCCTTGATTAATCAAGTGGATTTGGTAGCACCAGCCTCAGGCGATACACCTGGTTCTTCAGATATGAGGGAGTTTCAAATAAGGTAGGATCACACGAGGGATTTTCCCCTTCGGTGCAAGCAGTATCAACAACCCTAGGTTCTGGACTCAATTTTGCGCACGGTTCTTTTCAGTCTAGGACCCTTGATTTTTTACAATACAATAACGGTTTTTTTGGTGACGACCAGTGGCATGCAGTTGCGGACATCGTCGGAGGAACTCATAATGTTAGCATTCAGTTTCACAGACTTATCTCTCTGCTCTCGGATCTCACGCATACTAATTTTGTGGAAGACCGCATCTCTTGGTTGTTGGAGGTCAATTCCTCTTTTTCGGTTAAATCTTTCTACAAGAGGGCATTTTTAAACTACATCCATTTAGGCCCTGCCAAGAAAAATGATTTTGCTTTTGATCTTGTATGGAAAATGACGGTGCCGATGAAAATTAAGGTATTCGGTTGGAGATGCTTTTTGAATAAGTTACCGACAAAAGATCAACTTTCTTATAAAGGAATTTCAATTTCGCCATCCGATAGTAAGTGCGTTTTATGTAATCCGTTTCCGGAATCTTTAAGTCATCTTCTTCGGAGTTGTTTGATATCTTTGTTAGTTCGGTCAGAAGTGGCGATATGGATAGAAGGAATGGATGTCAGGGGATCTAATTGCGGGGAGAGCTTTTTGTTTTGGCTTTCTTTTTGCAAAATGAGTAGAGTAAAGGCGAGCATAAAGGGAAGTGTTCGGTTGACTACTTGTTGGGTTCTTTGGATTCTTAGAAATGATATTAATTTTAGGAATTCGGAGTGGAACGTGGAAGATATAGTTTGGAGGATCAAATTTTATTTATATAGATGGTCGCTTATTGGTGATATTTCCCATCCAAATAGTAACTTTTAGAAATTCAACAAAAATCAAATATTGTATTTGTCATAGGTGTTATTTGATAGGTAATTTCCCTTTTGTCGAGCGTAGTATCGTTTCTTTTGTAATCAGGATTGAGTGCTTTGATACTCTCATCAATATACTTCTTGCTTAAAAAAACATGATATTTAAGTTACAACATTTTAACCTTGCATAAAAATTCACAAACCAACTGATTGTTAATTAATTTCCAAAAGCATTTAAAATATGCATCAATTAATAAAACTCTAATCGATAATATTTTACTCCAATACACTCAATTGTATTTTAGTAATATTTAATATTGTAATCAATATTTAATAAAGTTATTTGGAGTAGATATTACCAATGCAACTCTCACATTTTAATATATATATATATATATATATATATATGATGATTTTATTGTCTTCTTTTAATAATTTTAAAGTTTTTTAATTTAATTTTCTTCTACTTATTCATTTGCGATCATAAATAGTATTAAAAATCAAAGAGAATTTTTTTTTTCAATGTAAAATTTAACATGATGTCTTTTCAAGAATTATATTTTCAACTCATTTACTCAAAAATGTTGTAGACATATCTTTCAATAATTATCAAATTCAATTTAACATAAGTCCAATCCAAATTTTACATGTTGCAATAAAAAACAATTATGCACACATATAATACCTTAAATGCTAATGATGGAGATTTTTCAAAAGCTCTGATAGTAAATATTTTACTTACTATTACATAGATCAGAAATACAATGAATTTGTTATTTCCTTTTCTTGAAGGAGGGTTTTCTCTTATAACCTCATTATTGCATATGTGCTTTTGAGAAATATAATAACACTCAGGCTCAATTATGTCATATTTCATTAAATTTAAAATAATAGTGACATTAATTTATAAATAATATCACTTAGAAACTAAAGAAATAAATATCCTTACAAACTAAAGCTAAATAAATTATTTTAACAAAATTAGTATAAAATACTCAAGTCTTACACTTCTTAACTTCATCATGTATTTTTAATTATATATTATAAGTCTTAAAAGATTAAAATACTAGCACTTCTTGTAATATATTTTATCAGTATATAAAATATAAAAACCTTATTAGACTTTATATCACAAATTTAACAAAATAAAAATCTTCAACAGTCCATCATTACAATTAACTTATTTATTTTACGAAATTTAAATCTAAAATACCGACAACAATATAAAATAAAAATAACATAATTCAATATTACAAAAGTAACACCCACATTAACAAACTAGAAATCACTAAAAACAAGATTTAGGGATAACAAGAAATAAAATTCATTCAACACTAAAAGACATCAACATCCCATCACAGTGCAGTTATGAACAAAACTCCTTGATTCCTTTGTCGCAAGTTGGTTCCACTGTGGCGGGTTTTCGTTTGGGACCCAAGCATTAATCTCAAGCATGTCTCTACCGTGAAGACTATGACCTCCAAGAAATATTAGCTTATCTCCACATGCCCGAAAAGCTAGTCCCCAACCATTCATTGAGTTTGCTTGCTGAGGAAATCCTCCAATGGTAACCCATGAATTGTTTCCTTTAACATACTTCTTTACTTCCTGTTGTGAATAATCAGCAGCATACAATACATTATTTACAACAGCAATCAAAGGAGGTGACCCTGAAGGGGGTGGTGTCTCAAGCACTTCATTTCGCATTGAGAACATGTTGGGTATTTCACGCCATTCTTTTGTCGTCATATCAAACTCTTCACCGCATGTAAGTTGTGTTATTTTGTCAGCTGCAATCCCACCAACAACATAAAATTTTCCATCCATAAATACACCAGAACACATTTTTCTTGCTTTATTCATGTTTGGAAGGATTTCCCATTTTCCAGTGTCCGAGTTATAGAGCTCAACAGAGCTTAAGATGTTACCACACATATCACAACCACCCGCTAATATGCCAATTCCTCCCAAGCTAGCAGAAGCAAACAAGCATCTTGGTGTATTCAACATTTTCCCAACTGACCACGAATTTGTTAGAAGATTATACTTATAAATTTTGGGACCCATTAATTCCTTACCAAAAACAAAAAGCTCGGTACCAATAGCCAACGACTCCCTATCAGACAACATAAACCATTCGTCGCAAATAATTTTAGGTAATTGCATCCATCGACCATAATTTGGGTCAAATGCCTCCCATTTAAAAGCTTCACAACTAAAGTAAACCCAATTTTCTATTATTCCCATTTTTCTCCTAAGTTGATAAAGTTCCCCAGATCGAATTAGTGACTGAAAACTCGTATTTAATGCAGCAATTGATCCATAATCAGATCTTGACAATTGAAGGAGACAATGAATTGATATATCCCGACCAAGTTGTTGAATAAGA
The DNA here is from genome assembly GCA_963966055.1 of Lathyrus aphaca. Classification (NCBI taxonomy): domain Eukaryota; kingdom Viridiplantae; phylum Streptophyta; class Magnoliopsida; order Fabales; family Fabaceae; genus Lathyrus; species Lathyrus aphaca. Next base: position 541,605,311 of record OZ014521.1, read on the forward strand.
AAACCCAGATCAGAAGTCTCACCAACATGTTGTTTTCCATTGTTATTTTCTTTTGAATGGGAAGTGAAAATGACAATCTTTTGCTTTCCCTCTTCTTGATTCTTTTGCTCTTCCTTTTCCTTAGGATCTTCCACTCGGTCTTCTATGCTCTTAGACATAACTTGTGTTTTTTTCCCTATATTTGATTAATTTTTCTTTCTTAGAAGATCCATAACATGATGATAATATAAATAAAACTATTTATCTTTCTTATATGATTTTGGCGTCAAATATACATGATCTACAAATGTTAAATGGAATGAAAAAAAATAATATCAAACAATTTCCATCAAATAATGTTTTATTGAAAATGGGAATAAGTGGACACAAAATCACACATCAATATTTCATGGGTACAACACATGCACACAAACAAAACACACATGGTAATGAGTATCCAAATATCAATATCGTCTCATTTAAAAATCAAGATGTAATGTTATAAAGAATTTTAAACTTCAATATCAAAATATTGTAAGTTAGCATAGGAAAAAAGTTCAAATATAAGAGTAAGGAGTTTTTGAAAATTAATTAGACAAATAAATTCAATCAAAATAATGAATTTCATATCCAAATTGAAGAACTGCAATATTAATCCATCGGAAAAATTGTATTTAATAAATAAAATACTTGTAATTTGAACTAGCATACTCAACAATTTATACTCATTTGAAAAGTTTTGATGATCAAGGAAGAATACAGAATTACACAGACAAAAAAAAACATCAAAATAAAATGGGAGAACAAGAAGAAAAACTTACAAATTTGAAAATTTTAGATCTCTATCTACAATTTCTCTTATCTCCAAAGTACATATAGTCTCTTAGTATTATTTGTATGAGAGACTATGCCATTTATATATCAATAGTATTGTTTATATAGTGTAAAAAAATTATTAAAAAATATAAAACAAAAATATTTGTATTCACCCATGGTATACGTAAACTACCATGCAAACTCATTATTTGGGATTATCTGCATGAAGTCAAGATTTGTTAACTACCTGACATATATTGTAATCTTTGGTCGTCATATAATAATTCCTAATTTTTTTTATTTACATTATATTTTGTTTTTTCTTTAGTTAGAGGTGTGTTGCCAACTCACTTAACATCATATTTTTCAATTACTTTTTCTTTGAATTTCAACAATTATTAAATATGAGTAAATATGAAGTTTATAGTTTGAACTATTTTAAGGAAAGACTTTGTCCTTATCCCGTTAAATACAACTTTACTTTTAAAATTATATTTCTTTTTCCATGAAAAATTATTGACGGTTTTTTGTTTCTACATATTATTTGTTTTAAGTTCCCTTTAGAATATAAAAAAAAATTAATAAATTTTCTATTTTTTATTAAAATTATTTATCTTTTTTCTATAATACAATCAATACATTTATTATTTAATCCTTTTAAAAATATTATTGTTGATAAAATAATGGTTAATGTTATTTTAACAATCCTACTGAGTTGTAACAATAAAGACATATAATTATTATATTATTAAAATATAATAAATTAATTTTTATTTTAATTTGAAAAAATATTTAAAATACTTTAGTGTAAAGTTTGACCATACAAGTGATACCAATACAAATACTAATAAATACAAAACATATTATTGATATTTAAAAAAAGTTAGAATATATCCCTTTACTTCTCCTTTTCCAATGAATATATTTTTCTAAATTATTTAATTAAATTTTATCCCATTATAATTTTATTCAAAATCATATTTCTTTCTTTTTTGCAAAATTTAAATTGAAAATGCATAACCGGTTTAACATTCTAATTATGATCTTCAACAAAAATTAAAATTATTCAAATAAAAGATATTAAATTTATTCACTTTAATTAAAATTATTCAAATAAAAAATATTAAAAATTAAATTTGAAAAGACTAGATAAAAATCTGAAATCACACAGAGGAAAATAATGATCTTCAGCAAAAATTAATTTAGGTATATAAGCTTTTAGCCCAGTTATAAAAAATAAAAATAAAAAATGTTACTTGAATAGCCTTTAAGATCATTATTTTGATTGAGATACTTATATAACTGTTGTCAATCGATTAGACCACGGGTTTTGTTTAGTACAATTGCATAATCTTTATTTAAATATTGAAAATATCAAATTTATAAATAAAAAATACAATAGTTTGTTATTTTTCATATCATTATCGTAAATTATTTTATAACTAATTTTAAATTAAAATTAAATAAAAATATAATACGATTTATATTTTATGCGCGTAAGTATTAGATAAAACAAACAGACGGACATGTGAGTGTCCGTTTGGATGCTAGTATTAAAGTAATGGTAAAAATCATTTTTATTATTTACTCATGCATAAAAAACTGAAACCGTAAAAAAATTGCAAACTAAACCAACCCAATAGAATACCGCAAACTAAACCAAATCAAATCAAACTGAAACCGTAAAAAAATCGCACTTGATTCGGATGTATTTGGGCCATTTTTTATAAAACCGCGCGGTTCGGTTCGGTTTGTGGTTTGTATTTTGCAAACCGAATTAAACCAAATCAAACTGTATTATGTTACAACACAAACTTCACTTATCACACATCCAACTCAAAACTCAAATTTATTATGTCTTAACCATACAAATATTCTCTTAGTCACGTTTAGGGTTTTAGTTTCAACCTTCTCAAATCTCTTCGAGTAGTATCGCACATTCTTCTCACCATATTTTCTATGTACATCTCATCTCCTCTACTCTAATCTTTCTTATCTTATGTTCTTTCTTTTTCATATTCATCCTCTCCTTTTTTATATTATTGTTTTCTCTTCCAAATACGTTTTTATTGCACCTTTCTTCTATAATATCGCATATTTTATGATATTTCTTTTTCATCTTCTCTAATCTTTCCTCTCCTTCGTTTTTTCTTTTTATTGTAATATTTTGTATATTGTTTTATACTACTATTTTATGTTTTTAATTCCACTTTGGTCTAATCTTATTTTTGTATATTGAATGAGAATTTATTGTCTAAATATGATGAGTTTTGTTGCTATTTGATAATGTATGAATGATTAAATACAAAATTATGTTGTTATTTATAGGTGTATGTATGATTCAATATAAATATTGTAAAAAACCGAACCAACCGAACCAATCCAAACCGCATTGGTTTTGTTTGGTTCGGTTCGATTTTATTTCTTAAAGCCAACCGAACCAAACCAAATTACATGTTTTTTTCTCTTGCGGTTCGGATAATTTTTTGCGTGAAAACCGCACAAACCGCACCACGAACACCCCTAGTAGTGGGCACATCTAAGTTGTACAAGGATATATAAGTTCAACGCACACTTGTTCTTTAAGTATATAGTGCAACCTAAGAGGGGATGAATTAGATTTTAAGCCTTTTTGCTCGTTATTTGCAGATGTTCTGAATCTTATTAATATTCCAGAATTATGGTGAGGAACTAAGAACAAGGATGCAGAAAATAAAGTGTAGTAAAGTAAATGAGACAAGATATATCCCAGTTCCACTTTTCAAACAAGGGTAGTCCAGTCCCTACACATTGCGTGACAGATTTCACTATGTTAGAAATTGTTACAGGCTCACACTAATACTCTCTTCAATTCTCTAACATAGTCAAGAAAGCATAGCACTTTCTGATTTTACAATAGACAACGAAAGAACCATATTTTCTCCTAACTTTTCTTGTTTCCAGAAACTTGGCAAACAAGAAATAGTACATTGATATAGATAATTGAGTATAGATAGATTTTATTATTTCCAAAATTCAAACTTAGTCTTATTTTTCAATATAACAATTCTAAATTATAAACTCTAAGTTCTCAAGAAACTTTTGCACTGATATGTGAAAATTATACAGTAAAGTTTCTAAGAGATTTTGCAAATGCACAGATGAATTCTTTGAAAATGTTTGATGAAATAGGTAATTTGAAGTCTAAAAGATCTTGCTATAAATATCTCACAAGATACCTCTTGAAATAATGTCAATGTTTGGAAAATGGTCATGAGAATTTGCAATGCTTTGGAAAATGTATCAAGATCATATGCAACGAAGGGGTATGACATTGTTTCATATATTTCAAGATGCTACATGTGACAATTGATTGGTCTAGGATGAAAAACGATTATTGCTCTTCCAACATTTAAAAAATTGAAGAAAACAAAGAGATAGTTGATTGTAGCAATACACCAATCAATTGTGGGGTTAAAAAATAACCCTTCAATCAATTGTTCCAATGAAACGATCGATTGTTACTTCAAGGTTCACGCTATGCATAGATTCCACGGAATTTATGACAATAGATTGTACTTATGTGTCAATTGATTATTCCAAACAAAAACTTCAAATTTTTCTAAGTTAAATGTTTTTTTTTAATGGAAATCATGCATGAGTGATATGAAAATTTTAGAAGGGTTTAAATTAAAAAATTTGAGCACCTAAAACTTATACATAATGAATAACATATTTTACCTTAACTTGTGATCAATACCTTAGTAAACCATAACTTGAGCATGATCAAACTTTTGTCATCTTAAGATTTCTTCAATCTTGAGATTACTTTTCCTTCATTCCATAGCTATTTTCATCTTCACAAATAACTTTTTCCCTATCAAATACTTATGTGCCAAAAGGTCATGAGAACTCTTCCCAAATAGATCTTTCCCTCTCAAGGATTTTATCTCTTTCTGCATTTCTTGGAATTGATCTTGGAACTCGTCCATTATTTCATAAACACCAATGCTCTCACTAGGTTCAACATGGTAAATAGGCTCTTAAGTATGTGGAACAATATGAATCATAGGATGAGGATAGTCATAACTGGTTACATAACAGGAATCTCAACAGTAGGCTGATAACCTTCAGGCATAAATTCAGAGGCATACCCCAAGGAAAACCAATAGGAATCTGATGTTGTGGATCAATAATTGGAGCCACAGAAATAAGAGTTGATATAATCTCAGAAATTACAATCACTTGAGGCTAAGTATGAATGAGATGAGGAGAAGGAAAAGGAGTAGGTTTATTCTGGGAAGCAATCAAATATTCAATCAAAGCATTTAGTCTTTCCATTCCAGGTCTTAGATTATTTACCTTTTCACATAGTTCTTTGTTCTCTTGTTCATGATGATCCATCTTTCTCCGATGATTAGCTTGAGTATTGTACTGATGAGACAATTTGTCTCCTAAGAAGACCAAGAGAAGGGAAATAAGACACCTGGAAGACTCTTAAAAAGAAAGACCAAATGTAAGATGATGCATGATATGCATTGCAAATGTTTTAGTTTTCAAAGAACTTTAAGATATCATAAAGTAATTGCAAAAATCATAAAGAAATAACACTTTTGAAATGTTGAATAACCTCATTTCATTAATAGTTGGAAGAGTAATATGCTTTTGGAAAAGTTTGCAGGAGGCTTTGGGATCTAAGTTGAAATTGTGTTTGACTTATCATCCACAGATGGACGGTCAGTCGGAGAGGAATATTCAGAACTTGTATGTTGGAGCAAGGTTGTTCGTGGGATACTCATTTTCCATTGATTGAGTTCATGTACAAAAATAGCTACCATTCTAGTATTGGAATAACACTGTTTGAATCTTTGTATGGTAGGAGGTGTAGGACGCCTCTGTGTTTGTATGAGACTGGTGAAAATGTGGTGCTTGGACTTGAAATTGTACAACAGACTACATAGACAATTCAGATGATCCGTGAGAAGATGAAAGTGTCTCAGAGTAGACAAAAGAGTTACCATGATAATCGGAGAAAATAATTGGAATTCAGTGAAGATGATCATGTGTTTTTGAGGGTCAACCCAATGACGGGTGTTGGACGTTCCTTGAAATCTAAGAAGTTGGATCCTAAGTTTATTGGACCGTATCAGATATTGTAGAAAGTTGGTACTGTTGCGTACAGGGTGACGTTGTAACACCCTTCTAACCCAACAAGAGTTTCACATAACGTATGAAAATTAAATCAAATAAAATCACCACTCAAGGGTGTTACATCTTCATAAAAACATCATAATTATTTTCCTGCTCCGTAACATGGGTTACAACATATAGAAATAACAACTTATTTTGGATCAACACCTCTTTTAAAACAAAAACATCACAACGGAATTATCGTCATAAAAACCTCCTTTAAAAAACAACTCATAATAATTTAATCTCATCAAAATTGGAATTCAAAAATAACTCAACATCTTACAAATCCTCATGCAACATGTTAATCAAAGAAACAAAATATTTAAAACAAAAGCGTTCTCATCCCGATGTTACATATCAGAGCAAGACACCTCTATTATTAATGAAAATAGAGTAAAATAACTCCAAAGCTAAATCTGCATGCGTCTATTGCTAATCTTGATCACCTTCACGTTATCCACGTGGAGGAAACATTCGAACATGCAGGGTGAGTAATCACAGTTCATTACAAAAGATATAAGGAAAAGATATAGTAGTCACAACAACAATTACCAATAATTTATATATTTGTCACATATCACACATATACCCATATTGTGACTTCATTAAGTCATTCACGACATTGTTATCTCATCGATCAATCATCATCACCAAAACAACACTTAAGTCACAACATCGGCAAACATCATTTAACTCGCAAATTATGCAATTTCACTTAGTATGAAATGCAACATCATAAAATCATGCATGAGGTACCGAACATCATGGATGGACACTGGGCCATCACCCTCCAAAATGGAGTACACCATAATTACCTCAATCCACACAATAGGATTGAAGCCAACAATGGACCGAAGTCCCAACATTATCAATGGACCTAAGTTCCAACATCATCACTGGACCAAAGTCCTAAAAATGCTATGAATGCATGATGCAATACGTCGTAATAATCACCGTCACGGCTCGTCAAAGTTGCATCATCATTCATAAAAATTAATCATAAGACTTCACATAGAATTTATATCATCAAAATGCATATCATCAATTTAATTCATCATAACATCATCAATAACGTCACAGTAACATCGTAGCAACAACACATGAGTTTCGTCATTTATAGCAAAACATCATTAGTTCCACATACAACTACACACCTCCCAAATATCAAAGTATATCATTTAAAATACTTCCAGCAACATGAAACTATTTTTAAATGAAAGTAAATTAGCTCAGCTTCATGCAGGTTCAAATGACACACAAATCGGACTACCGAAACTAAAGTTATGAATTTCCAAAGTTTTTCGTCAAACACCGACACCGACATCTTACACTAACACCATAAAGCCTCATTACACACTATTTAACTTTAATTCCAAGACTTAAAATCATTTTTGAAAGAAATTACATTCTATTAGCTTTCCACAGGTTCGAACGGCGGTCAAAACGGAGTTACAGATCAAAAGTTATGAATTTTTAAAGTTTTCTAAAAATTGTCTGTTGTGTTTATGGATTTTTCACTAAAACTACTCAAATTCCCATACGGGTCCATCATTAAACAAACCAAAAGACACATAGATCACCCATATTATCAACATATCAAATTAGAAAATATATACATCATTCTACATCAAAAACACATCTTAATTTTATCACTTTCTACCTATTTCATCAAGAACTCATCATAAAATCCAAAACCCCATAAAACCACAAACCTATCTATATTCAAAACCCTATATCAATCACAATGAAAGCTATACTCCTCATACCTTAGCCATACAATCTTGATTTTTCTCTTTGAGTTCTTCAAGAATTCTCTGAGCCCTAACTTCTCCTTTTTCTTCCTCAGAGCACTCTTCTCCAAAATTCGATCGATAAAAGGGATTCTCCCCAAACTCCATTTTTTATGTTTTGAAACTCTTACCCCTTGGACCTCATTATGTTATTCCATCTTTAACCTCACTTACTCCACCTAAAAATACAACTTTACCCTCAAAATCTCTAATTTTATTATTTATCAAATTATTTAGATTAATCCCCAATAATTCTTATTAAATCTAAAATAATTTTAATTAAATAATAACTTAGAACGTATCTTCATACTTTATTCTTACTCCAACGTCTCATATCACATTAGTATATCATCACGCGTCATAACCATCAAGTATCACTTAAACTCACAAAATCACGATAAATAAATTAAATGACTGGTTAAATAATTAATTTAGATTTTTGGGGTGTTATAGGCGTTAACGCCAAAGCTTTCGAACTTGAAAGACGTGTTTCATGTGTCACAACTTCGGAAGTATGTGTCTGGCCCATCTCATGTTATTCTGAGGGATGGTATATATGTTAGGAATAATCTTACTCTGGAGGCGATGCCGATAAGAATTGAGGACCGCAAGATGAAACAACTTAGAGGTAAAGAAATTCCTTTGGTAAGAGTTGCTTGGGGAGGAGTTGCTGGAGGAAGTGTGACTTGGGAGCTGGAAAGCAGGATGCGAGAGTCGTATCCTGAACTTTTCTCATCAGGTACATTTTCGAGGACAAAAATATTTTAAATGGAGGAGATTCGTAACACCCTATTTTTAATTATTTAATCATCGTGTATTTTTGATGATTGTTGGCCTTGTTTAAGGTGTATGCGTAAACGTATTGGTGTAGAGTCCTAGTGGGACGGGTAGACTTTATGTGTTGTTAGTATTGGTGAGGTGTAATAATAATAATGTGGCCCAATTAATAATATTTTTACTATTATCATTAGTATTATTTTATTATTATTATTATGATTATTATTATTTTCTTTTTATTAAAAATCAAAGATGGACTTAGTAAAAGACTGTTACATAAAAAGGCACATTTTTTTGTAACAGCCCGAGCCTTCTACGCTCCCGGCACTATTACCTCATGATCTTCTCTACCCTTCTGAACATGTACTTGAACCCCAGGGTACAGGGTTCGATTTCCACGGAAGGAAAAAACTCTACTAGTGAGGGGGTAGAGAAGATCGTGAGGTAATAGTGTCAGGAGCGCATAAGGCTCGAGCTGTTACATAAACCATGAGATATTGTTGAGTTTTATAAATGTTGGCAATTTGCCATGAGTTGAATATTTAGTATTTTCCGCTATTTTAATGAAGAAATTTTGTTGTTATTTTTATGATGAGGCATTCCACTTTGAATAAAGACTCTGATTTTACGCATTATTTTATTTTTTTCTAAAATGGGAAAATGGGGTGTTACAGTGATCCTCTATCCCTTTTTTTGTTCGTGTTGGTAGCGGAAGGATTATCCATGTTGGTTAGAAGATCGGTGGAAATTGGAGATTTTGTAGGGGTTAAAGTTGATCATAATTGTTTTCTCGATATTCTTCAATTTGTGGATGACACTCTTTTGATTGGAGATGGAAGTTGGAAACACTTGTGGGCTATTAAAGCGGTGCTTAGAGGTTTCGAATTAGTTTGAGGATTAGGCATCAATTTTCACAAAAATAAGTTGATTGGTATCAATGTTATGACCACATACATTGAAGTGACGTCTTTGTTCTTGGCTTGTAGGACATAGTCGAAAGAGTTTAATTTTCTTGGCATCCCTGTTGGTTCCAATCCTAGAAGAATATCGACTTGGTCGCCTCTTATAAACAAGTTGAAGAAGAGGTTATTGAGTTGGCATGGTCAATTCTTAAGTTTGGGAGGAAGAATCACTCTTTTAAATTCGGTTTTAGGGAGTCTACCCATTTTTTACTTATCTTTCTTCAAGGCTCCAGTAAAGGTTCGGAGGGAGATTACCAAAATTCAAAGTGGCTTTCTTTGGATAGTTCGAGAGAGAAAAGGAAAATTCATTGGTGGACCGATATCTTATCCATTGTGAATAAATATCATGATGACATTTTAATGGATAATTGTCAATTCCGTTTAGGAAATGGTTACCATACTCACATTTGGTGTGGTAATTGGACATGGGAGGGAAGCTTTAAGGAAATGTTTCTTAATATTTTCAATTTATCAATGCTTAAAGTGTCAGTGGCGGCGATGTGAGGATGGAATGGAGGGAGGTGTGTCTGGAACGACTTCAGTTTACCTAATTATTTTTCTGGTTTTGCAGGTTTTGGAGATATCTTAGCTGGTCAAACAGGCGGTACTGAATCCTTGATTAATCAAGTGGATTTGGTAGCACCAGCCTCAGGCGATACACCTGGTTCTTCAGATATGATGGAGTTTCAAATAAGGTAGGATCACAAGAGGGATTTTCCCCTTCGGTGCAAGCAGTATCAGCAACCCTAGGTTCTGGACTCAATTCTGTGCACGGTTCTTTTCAGTCTAGGACCCTTGATTTTTTACAATACAACAACGGTTTTTTTGGTGACGACCAGTGGCATGCGGTTGCGGACATCATCGGAGGAACTCAGAATGTTAGCATTCAGTTTCGCAGACTTATCTCTCCGCTCTCGGATCTCACGCAGACTAACTTTGTGGAAGACTGCATCTCTTGGTTGTTGGAAGGCGATTCCTCTTTTTCGGTTAAATCTTTCTACAAGAGGGCATTTTTAAACCGCATCCCTTTAGGCCCTGCCAAGAAAAATGATTTTGCTTTTGATATTGTATGGAAGATGACGGTGCCAATGAAAATTAAGGTATTCGGTTGTAGATGCCTTTTGAATAAGTTACCGATAAAAGATCAACTTTCTTATAGAGGAATTTCAATTTCGCCATCCGATAGTAAGTGCATTTTATGTAATTCGTTTTCGGAATCTTTAAGTCATCTTCTTCGGAGTTGTCTGATATCTTTGTTAGTTCAGTCAGAAGTGGCGATATGAATAGGAGGAATGGATGTTAGAGGATCTAATTGCGGGGAGAGCTTTTTGTTTTGGCTTTCCTTTTGCAAAATGAGTAGAGTAAAGGTGGGTATAGAGGCAAGTGTTCGGTTGGCTACTTGTTGGGTTCTTTGGATTCTTAGAAATATTATTTTTAGGAATTCGGAGTGGAACGTGGAAGATATAGTTTGGAGGATCAAATTTTATTTATAGAGATGGTCGCTTATCGGTGATATTTCCCATCCAAATAGTAACTTATACAAATTCAACAAAAATCAAATGTTGTATTTGTCTTATGTGTTATTTGATAGGTAATTTCTTTTTTGTCGAACATAGTCTCGTTTCTTTTGTAATCAGAATTGAGTGTTTTGATACTTTCATCAATATACTTCTTATTTAAGAAAAACATAACATGATATTTAAGTTAAAACATTTTAACCTTGGATAAAAATTCACAAACCAACTAATTGTTAATTAATTTCCAAAAGCATTTAAAATATGCATCAATTAATAAAACTTTAATCGATAATATTTTACTCCAATGCACTCAATTGTATTTTAGTAATATTTAATATTGTAATCAATATTTAATAAAGTAATTTGGAGTAGATATTACCAATGCAAATTTCACATTTTACAATATATATATATATATATATATATATATATATATATATATATATATATATATATATATATATATATATATATATATATATATATATATATATATATATATATATATATATATATATGTATATATATATATATGATGATGATGATTTTATTGTCTTCTTTTAATACTTACTATTCTGGGCAGGCCCAACCCCCAGAATTGGGCCAAGCGAGCACGCTCGGCGTCGAGCATAACGCCAAGAATAACGGTCCTTGTCGACCAAAGCCATACCGACCAAGACGAAGTCTTCCAACGGCTAGTTCTGACCGTTACCTATTCGTGCGGATTCCGCGATCCGCGTCAAACGGTTTGAACCAATAATCATCCACTTGGACCAGTATATAAACCCTCTCATTTGAGAGGGTCAGGTATTCAATTCTTTGACCTTAATTCTCGTACTTGCTCACTCTTTGCTCAGTGTCTTACTTCAGCATCAAAGTGCCTTGCAGGTACACCCCCTCCTCTCCTTATCAACCATCCTTCAACAACGCTCGACGCCAGCCATATCGGATCCTGATCTCCAGGTACGATCAGGTGGCGCCGTCTGTGGGAATATCTGATTTCCCCATTCTTCTCTCTCAAAGTCTTCAAGAACCAATGTTTTTACCAAGATCCATGGCTGCTCGAGAGAACAATCCGGACAACCGGTCGAATGACGGCATGATCCTCACGCAACGTGAGAGCAACATTCATCATCCTCCGCACGAAGAAACCGTGCAAGATCACACAGAAGGGAAGACAACCTCACCTTCCCCCGAACGCGACCAACATCTAGAATGTCGCCCGGAAGTTCCTTTTCCCCCGACTCCTTCAGGATCTGATTTCGCAGCGCTAGCCGAAATTCTTAATCAGACAAATTTGTTGCTCCTCGCCCATGGCGAAAAAATTGCTCGTCTCGAGGACAATAACCGCCGACCCCCAAGACAGCCTGTCATCACCTCTCCATCGACCCAACACACAAATCGGTCGCCCAACGTAGGAGGAAGCAGTCGACCGAGAAAATCAGAGCGGATGAATCTGCTGGTAAAGACCTCCTAGAGGAAAAATTTGTAACCGAGGCCAGGTACACAACCTGGCTCTCAAATGTTGTACTTGTCAAGAAATCTAATGGAAAGTGGAGAATGTGTGTTGATTATAGTGATCTTAACCGGGCATGCCCGAAAGACACATATCATTTGCCTAACATCGATAAATTGGTCGACAATTCGTCCGGCTTCAAGCTATTGTCCTTCATGGACGCCTACTCGGGGTACAATCAGATACCCATGGTCGTGTCCGACAAAAAATACACGGCCTTCATGACCGAATCGGGCAACTACTATTATAACGTTATGCCCATCGGTTTAAAAAACGCATGCGCGACATATCAGCGCATGATGAATAAGGTATTCCGGGCAGAAATCGGGGACATGTTTAAGGTGTACATGGACGACATGGTCGTCAAGTCTCAGCAAGAGACGGACCACGCGTCCCACTTACGAAAGGTATTCGATCAAGCCCGGAAATGCAAGATGCGTTTCAATCCTGAGAAGTGCACGTTTAGGGTCCGAGCAGGGAAGTTCCTCGGATTCTATTTAACTGAACGAGGTATTGAAGCCAATCCTGAAAAATGTCGGGCTTTCGCAGAACTTCCAACCCCTAATTCTAAAAAATCCATACAATCGTTGAACGGGGTCCTCACTTCCCTCGCACGATTTGTAGCAAAATCCGCTCAGCACGCCCTCCCCTTTTACAAACTCCTCCGTAAAGAGGCTACCTTTGAATGGACGGAGGAGTGCGATCTAGCCTTGTCCCACTTGAAAGGGAATTGTCTGAACCCCCGGTTTTGTCCAGGCCCAAAGAAGGGGAGACGCTTTACCTCTATCTCGCTGTAGCGAACGAGGCTGTAAGCGCGACCCTCATACGCGACCTACCCGAGGGACAGAAACCTATCTACTTTACGAGCAAGGCACTCCACGGCCCCGAACTTCAATACCTCCAGGTAGAAAAGGTGGCCCTGGCCCTCCTTTTTGCCGCCAGAAGACTACGACATTATTTCTTAGCCCACACCATCATCGTGAGAACAGACCAACCCATAAGACAATTACTCGGTCGACCAGATATGGTCGGGCGAATGCTAAAATGGTCGTTAGAAATGTCCGAATTCGACATCAAATTCGAAGGGAGACAAGCTCTCAAAGCTCAAGCACTAGCCGCCTTTGTGGCAGAGCTCACTTTCACCGAGCAGGAGCCAAAATCTCTGTCCAAATGGACCATCTTCGTGGACGGAGCATCTGGCCCGACGGGTAGTGGAGCTAGAGTTATCCTGGAAAACGAAGAGGGAAGCATCATCGAAGTATCTTTAACTTTATCCTTCCCCACATCCAACAACTAGGCGGAATACGAAGCCTTCCTGGCAGGCATACGGCTCGCGACCGACCTGGAAGCAGAAGAAATCACAATTTGCACAGATTTCCAGCTGGTCGCTAGGCAAGTCCGAGGCGATTTCCAGGCCAAAAACGACAATATGGTCGAATACCCGACCCTTGTAAAAGACGAACTAAAACGATTCACAAGCGTAGAGGTCAAACACGTCCCGCGAGAGAATAATACTCGGGCTGATATCCTTTCCAAGTTGGCAAGCACTAAAAAGAAAGGAAACAACAAATCCGTCATACAAAAAGTGCTCCCCCGACCAAGCATTGGACAATTTTCAACCCACCTAGACATTAATCTCATAGGCGACGCCAACTGCTGGATGACCCCAGTGTTTAACTACCCAACCAAGGGTGAGTTACCGTCAAACCCGAAAACGGCCAGCACCGTGCGTCGAAGGTCGTGCTTGTACTCCCTGGTCGGTGGACGTATGTATCGTCGAGGGTTCTCTACACCACTCCTCAGGTGCGTAGAGGAAGAGAACGTCCCACACATACTAAGAGAGGTCCACGAAGGAATTAATGCACAACACCCAGGCGGATGAGCGTTGGCCCGAAAGATTCTCCGTGCAGGATACTATTGGCCTACACTCCAGCACGACACGGAAGAACACGTAAAAAGATGCGACAAATGCCAACGACACGGGGACGTACACGTAGCACCCCCTACCGAGCTAAAATCGCTATCTTTCCCGTGGCCCATCGCGTGGTGGGGGATGGATATCTTAGGGCCATTCGTCGTCGGATCCGGCCAAAATAAATACCTCATTGTGGGCGTCGATTATTTCACCAAATGGATAGAAGATGAGGCCTTGGCCAAAATTACTGCACTCAACATACTACGCTTCTTCAAGAGGATCATCCACGCTCGGTTCGGGGTACCGCTCGCTATTGTAACCGATAACGGTACCCAATTAACCGATAAACATTTCAAAGAATTTGTTGCGTCAGTAGGAACAAAACAACACTTCGCTTCGGTGGAGCATCCCCAAACTAACGGACAAGCAGAAGCTGCAAATAGAGTAATCCTAAGAGGTCTAAAACGGAGACTAGACGAACACAAGAAACACTGGGTCGAGGAGTTGCACAGCGTGCTGTGGGCGTATAGAACCACTCCCCGTACTCAACGACCGGCGAATCCCCATTCCGGTTGGCATATGGGACCAAAGCAGTGATCCCCGTGGAAATGCACATCCGATCCAGACGAACAGATTCCCCAATGGACCAAGACACCAACTCTGAAGCTTTGAGAGACGAGCTTGACCTGGTCGAAGAAATCCGATCAGAAGCTGCTCTCCGAGAGGCCACTCTCAAACAGAAAATAGCTGCTAGATATGATTCTAAAGTCATAAGACAAGCATTCGAGGTGGGTAGTCTCGTTCTAAGAAGAAATCACAGAGACTCCCGCAAAGGAAAGCTTACGCCTAATTGGGAGGGCCCATATCGCGTCCGGGCAAAGACCGAAAACGGAGCCTATTATTTAGAAAATTTACACAGGGAAGAACTTGCTCGGCCGTGGAACGCCGAGAAGCTCAAGCAATATTACAGTTAAACTACAGTCACCTTGCTCGACTCTCAAGCAAGAAGCAATAGGCCCGACTACGAACTGCGTGCCCAAGTACAAGCACGACAGCCCAAAATAACATGATTATCAGGATCTTCTTCCAAAGGAAGGAGATGACTGTTGCACGGGCGGATACTCAAACGAGTCCGACGTCGCCTATGTACCACGACCAGGCAGAACCCTAGCTCGTGATGGGATGTTCAAGCCTCGGAACCCGAGTCATTACCTTGGCCCGGGTACCGACCAGGAGCCAGACTCCAAACTCTGGTTGGTCCCCCAAACCAACAGATCACAAACACATGCCCCATATTTGCCCAATCACATCTAATCATTACAAAGACGTCAAACATTTAACGTTTATAAAGACTCAAAAGGAAAAAGTCCTCCCACGGACGCACAATTAAACAAAAAAAAAACATTGTAAAATACTAAACGACCATCGAGGTCGGAAAATTTTACTGCAAAGTTGCGACCCCAAAGGACCAACTTGTTCATGGTTATATACAAAGGGGACCACGTCCCCGAGTAAAGCAAAATAAATTACAAGGTAACGCACGCAGGCCAAAACTAATTACCCTCCCTTTCCGAAGCACCAGGTTGACCTTCTCTCTGATTCGGCTGTACCTCTGACTGGCCAAGCTGAGCAATCACTCCGGGCTGGGAATCCTCCACGATCAAGTCCGAGGGAACCACTATCTGGCCATCCTCGACTTTGTAGAGAGAGCTGATGCGGCCGGTATCCAAAGCCAACTCAGGATGAAGAGCTCGTATCTGGTCCACGGCGTTTTGGAAACTTAGCTCAGTCGACGAGTTCAGATCTTCCATGTCCTGGTCGATCCGAGCGAGGAACTGAGCCCTGGTCACCAAGCTCTTGGTCTCAGCATCTTCATCCTCCTCTGGGAAAAAGGCGTCCTTTAGCTTTTTGCTCTGCTCTAAGGCCCTCCTCTTATCGACCTCCAGCTTGGCGATGATGTTCCCTCGCTCAGTCAGCTCCTTAGCAGAGGCAGTGGCTTCTTCAGTGGCCGCAGTCAACTTCCTCTCGGCAGCAGCCAACAGCTCCTTCAGCCTCGCCATCTCTCTTTCTTGCCCAGGGTTCTCTTCAGCCGTCAACCAGGCCATAGACAGAACCCGCATAACTGCGCTCGCGTCCTGAGCCAGAGACAGACGTCGGGCAGGGCGATCCATTGCCTCAACGAACAAAGAATCCGCCCGATCAACCTCCATGCTTGTCCCTTCAAAATAATTTCGCTTCACAAAGCAAGGCGGAAACACATGCTTCGGTTTGGGGGGAGCATTGGCCGTCAAGTCCACGGTCGCTGCAGACTTATGCTTTTTCATGAGCGAGCCAATAGACGCACTCGGAGAACCTTGAACCAGGGGTCCAGACCCTGAACCGCTCGTTTTGGTCAGCTTGGTTTGGATTACCCGTGACCTCTTCTTTTGTTGTTGACGCAGGCGCTCCTGGATCTTATCAAGGGGGTTCGACAGGGAACCTACAAAGAAAAGGAACACACAAGATTATTCACGGACGTCAAAAAATTATCAAAACATAGTAACAAGCAGAAATAAAAACAAATACCGAAAAACTCAGACACTTCTTGCCCGGTGTTACACGCCAGCAGGTCTGTGACGTCTATCAAAGGACGCTCCACAACCTCTCCCCCATTCTGGTCCAGCATTATTTTACACTCTCCGTCCAGCAGAGGAGTCGGGGTAAAGGAAGATATCAATTTCCTAAAGGCCTCGAAGCTGGCCGCATCATCCACGTTTAGGGAATCCCTTACTTGGACAAACTCACTAACCGGTCGCTTGTAGTGAGCATAAATCCACGAGAAAGGAAACAGCCAGAGCCTCCTCGGAATCACCTGTCCTTGATCATCGAGTATGGGCTCGTCATTTTCATTGGTATCTATCCCCAAGAAACTCAGCGCCCTCAAAGCTTCCGCGCTCGCCGGTTTAATAAAAACGTAATCCGTCTTGAAAGCCCTGATAGACTCTGCGTGAGCTTTGAAAATCTTGGTCCGTTGTTTGAAGGAAATAAATCCCTTTCGGTCGGTCCCCCGCCCTACTTGGCGCTGCAGTGAGAACAGACAGAAGAACAAGGGAAGCGTGGCTCCAACACCCAGATGGGCGCACGTTATCTCGAACGCTCTCAAAAACGCGTAAGAGTTGGGGTGCAGCTGAGACGGGGCCACACCCAAGTGCCCGAGCACAGCACAAACCAGGTCGCTGAAGGGAAAGGTTACCCCTAGGACCGAAGTCACGTACTCGTACATTGAAAATTTTCGACCACCAAAGTCTGAAAAGATACGGTCATCATCCCCCGGGCAGGTGACGACCCAATCCTTCGGATCGCCAACAGTAGGCAAAGGCTCCACGCGAGGCCTCGAAAATGATGACACTTTATCGAGCAGGTCTTCCACTACCCATTCTTCGCGTGCGGCTCTTATGTCTTCCGGACATCGAGGGGAATCCGTCGTCTCTCCCGAGTCAGGGGCTCCTTCTTCCATCGTGGTCGCGTCTGATTCTCCCGACGAGCTTCCGGAGTTAGAGGGAACATATGCGGAAGAACCAGAGTCTTCCGAGGATACCTCCTCCGAGGAGATATCAAGAGGGTCCATAAGCGAATTCTCACCTGAAAAGCAGAGGAAAGGCGTCAGTGAATTCGATTAAGAATATCAAATCCATCCTTCCACCGCTCGACAAGTGAAAGGGCATGTATCGGCCCAGGAATAAGATCCCGAGCCATAGCCCCCGGCTAACCACCGCTCAAGGCGATGGCCAACGCCCGACATTAGCGATGATACGATCTAAACCTAGGTGCTTGCCAGGTCCTAAGTCAAAATCGACCAGGACAATCGTCAACCACGAACTAGGGTTCGTAGTCGACGAACAACGATGACAGAAGATCTTTAACCTACTTATTTTAAGCCTAAACTACCGGAAACTCTATCTTATGCCACATACATTGCTAAATATCAAGCCTATGACTAATATAAACGCAAATAAAAGTTGTACCTGGAGCTTGGGAGGCCATTTGCAGAAAAAGTTAGCTTTGGAGGCGGTGGTCGACGGATGAAAGCGGTGGTCGACGGCTGAGAACAACGGCTGACTTACGAGCAGTGCAGTGGAGAAGAAGGCGAAATGAAAAAGCTTACAGAAAGCCTTGGATTCCTATTTATAGGGAAGGGAACACGTACAGAGACGCGTGACCCCTACCCCTAGCCAATAATTACCTACGCTCTAGCCCCTAGGCTAGCCGTCAGAACATTAAATAGGCGCGAATTCCCAGACACGCCAACTTTTCATTTCATATCCCCCTTTTATCGAGCGAGGAAACAACTGCCCGCCTACCGAGGGTCATCGACGATAATTCCTTGGTCCGCACACGAAAGACACCATATGCACTGCATACGCCTTAGACACGAAACCATCACTAAGTCACCGCTCCTCCGAAGGAGCAACGACTTGGGGGGCTCCTATTCTTGGCAGGCCCAACCCCCAGAATTGGGCCAAGCGAGCACGCTCGGCGTCGAGCATAACGCCAAGAATAACGGTCTTTGTCGACCAAAGTCATACCGACCAAGACGAAGTCTTCCAACGGCTAGTTTTGACTGTTACCTATTCTTGCGGATTTCGCGATCCGCGTCCAAAGGTTTGAACCAATAATCATCCACTTGGACCAGTATATAAACCCTCTCATTTGAGAGGGTCAGGTATTCAATTCTTTGACCTTAATTCTCGTACTTTCTCACTCTTTGCTCAGTGTCTTACTTCAGCATCAGAGTGCCTGGCAGGTACACCCCATCCTCTCCTTATCAACCGTCCTTCAACAACGCTCGACGCCAGCCATATCGGATCCTGATCTCCAGGTACGATCACTTACCAATGCAACTTTTTTTTTCAATGTAAAATTTAACATGATGTCATTTCAAGAATTATATTTTCAACTCATTTACTCAAAAATATTGTAGACATATCTTTCAATAATTATCAAATTCAATTTAACATAAGTCCAATCCAAATTTTACATGTTGCAATAAAAAAACAATTATGCACACATATAATACCTTAATGCTAATGATGGAGATTTTTCAAAAGCTCTGATAGTAAATAATTTACTATAGATCAGAAATACATTGAATTTGTTATTTCATTTTCTTGAAGGAGGGTTTTCTCTTATAACCTCATTATTTCATATGTGCTTTTGAGAAATATAATAACACTCAGACTCAATTATGTCATGTTTCATTAAATTTAAAATAATATTGACATTAATTTATAAACAATATCACTTAGAAACTCAAGAAATATATATTTTTACAAACTAAAGCTAAATAAATTATTTTAATAAAATTAGTATAAAATACTCAAGTCTTATACTTCTTAACTACATCATGTATTTTTAATTATATATTATAAGTCTTAAAAGATTAAAATACTAGCTCTTTTTGTAATATATTTTATCAGTATACAAAATATAAAAATCTTATTACTTTATATCACACATTTAACAAAATAAAAATCTTCAACAATCCAGTATTACAATTAACTTAATTTTTTTACACCACCACCACCAATAGAAATTTGAATCTAAAATACCAACAACAATATAAAATAAAAATAACATAATTCAATATTACAAAAGTAACACCCACATTAACAAACTAGAAATCACTAAAAACAAGATTTAGGAATAACTTAAACTATTGAAATCATAACAAGAAATAAATTTTATTCAACACTAAAAGGCATCAACATCCCATCACAGTGCAATTATGAACAAAACTCCTTGATTCCTTTGTCCCAAGTTGGTTCCACTGTGGCGGGTTTTCGTTTGGAACCCAAGCATTAATCTCAAGCATGCCTCTACCATGAAGACTATGACCTCCAAGAAATATTAGCTTATCTCCGCATGCCCGAAAAGATAGTCCCCAACCATTCATTGAGTTTGCTTGCTGAGGAAATCCTCCAATGGTAACCCATGAATTGTTTCCTTTAACATACTTCTTTACTTCCTGTTGTGAATAATCAACAGCATACAATACATTATTTACAACAGCAATCAAAGGAGGTGACCCTAAAGGGGGTGGTGTCTCAAGCACTTCATTTCGCATTGAGAACATGTTGGGTATTTCACACCATTATTTTGTCGTCATATCAAACTCTTCACCGCATGTAAGTTGCGTTATTTTGTCAGCTTCAATCCCACCAACAACATAAAATTTTCCATCCATAAATACACCAGAACACATTTTTCTTGCTTTGTTCATGTTTGGAAGGATTTCCTATTTTCCAGTGTCCGAGTTATAGAGCTCAGCAGAGCTTAAGATGTTACCACGCATATCACAACCACCCACTAATATGCCAATTCCTCCCAAGCTAGCAGAAGCAAACAAGCATCTTGGTGTATTCAACATTTTCCCAACTGACCACGAATTTGTTAGAAGATTATACTTATAAATTTTGGGACCCATTAACTCCTTACCAAAAACAAAAAGCTCGGTACCAATAGCCAACGACTCCCTATCAGACAACATAAACCATTCGTCGCAAATAATTTTAGGTAATTGCATCCATCGACCATAATTTGGGTCAAATGCCTCCCATTTAAAAGCTTCACAACTAAAGTAAACCCAATTTTCTATTATTCCCATTTTTCTCCTAAGTTGATAAAGTTCCCCAGATCGAATTAGTGACCGAAAAGTCGTATTTAATGCAGCGATTGATCCATAATCAGATCTTGACAATTGAAGGAGACAATGAATTGATATATCCCGACCAAGTTGTTGAATAAGAAAACCCAAATCAGAAGTCTCACCAACATGTTGTTTTCCATTGTTATTTTCTTTTGAATGGGAAGTTAAAATGTCAATCTTTTGCTTTCCCTCTTCTTGATTCTTTTGCTCTTCCTTTTCCTTAGGATCTTCCACTCGGTCTTCTATGCTCTTAGACATCACTTGTGTTTTTTTTCCTATATTTGATTAATTTTTCTTTCTTAGAAGATCCATAACATGGTGATAATATAAATAAAACTATTTATCTTTCTTATATGATTTTGGCGTTAAATATACATGATCTACAAATGTTAAATGAAATAAATAAAAAAATACTATCAAACAATTTCCATAAAATAATGTTTTATTGAAAATGAGAATAAATGGACACAAAATCACACATCAATACTTCCTGAGTACAACACATGCATACAAACAAAACACACATGGTAATGAGTATCCAAATATCAATACCGTCTCATTTAAAAATCAAGATGTAATGTTATAAAGAATTTTAAACTTCAATATCAAAATATTGTAAGTTACCATAGGAAAAAAATTCATATATAAGAGTAAGGAGTTTTAGAAAATTAATCAGACAAATAAATTCAATCAAAATAATGAATTTCATATCCAAATTGAAGAACTGCAATATTAATCCATCGGAAAAATTGTATTTGATCAATAAAATACTTGTAATTTGAACTAGCATACTCAACAATTAATACTCAATTGAAAAATTTTGATGATCAAGGAAAAATACAGAATTACACAGACAAAACAAAAACATCAAAATAAAATGGAAGGACAAGAAGAAAAACTTACAAATTGTAAAATTTTAGATCTCTATCTATAATTTCTCTTATCTCCAAAGTACATATAGTCTCTTAGTATTATTTGTATGAGAGATTATGCCATTTATATATCAATAGTATTGTTTATATAGTGTAAAAAATTATTAAAAATTAGAAAACAAAAATATTTGCATTCACCCATGGTATACGTAAACTACCATGCAAACTTATTATTTGGGATTATCTGCGTGAAGTCAAGACTTGTTAACTACCTGACATATATTGTAATCTTTGGTCGTCATATAATAATTCCTAATTTTTTTATTTACATTATATTTTTGTTTTTTCTTTAGTTAGAGATGTGTTGCCAACACACTTAACACCATATTTTTCAATTACTTTTTCTTTGAATTTCAACAATTATTAATTATGAGTAAATATGAAGTTTATAATTTGAACTATTTTAAGGAAAGACTTTGTCCTTATCCCGTTAAATACAACTTTTACTTTTAAAATTATATTTCTTTTTCCATGAAAAATTATTGACGGTTTTTTGTTTCTTCATATTATTTGTTTTAAGTTCCCTTTAGAATATAAAAAAAATATTAATAAATTTTCTATTTTTTATTAAAATTATTTATCTTTTTATCTATAATACAATCAATATATTTATTATTTAATCATTTTAAAAATATTATTGTTGATAAAATAATGGTTAATGTTATTTTAACAATCCTCCTGAGTTGTAACAATAAAGACATATAATTATTATGATTAAGTTATACAAATTATTAAAATATAATAAATTAATTTTTATTTTAATTTGAAAAAATATTTGAAATACTTTAGTGTAATGTTTGACCATACAAGTGATACCAATACAAATACTAATAAATACAAAAAATATTATTGATATTTAAAAAAAGTTAGAATATATCCCTTTACTTCTCCATTTCCAATGAATATATTTTTCTAAATTATTTAATTAAATTTTATCCCATTATAATTTTATTCAAAATCATATTTCTTTCTTTTTTGCAAAATTTAAAGTGAAAATGCATAACCGGTTTAAAATTCTAATTATGATCTTCAACAAAAATTAAAATTATTCAAATAAAAAATATTAAATTTATTCACTTTAATTAAAATTATTCAAATAAAAAATATTAAAAATTAAATTTGAAAAGACTAGATAAAAATCTGAAATCACACAGAGGAAAATTATGATCTTCAACAAAAATTAATTTAGGTATATAAGCTTTTAGCCCAGTTATAAAAAATAAAAATAAAAAGTGTTACTTGAATAGCCTTTAAGACCATTGTTTTGATTGAGATACTTATATAACTGTTGTCAATTGATTAGACCACGGGTTTTATTTAGTACAATTGCATAATCTTTATTTAAATATTGAAAATATCAAATTTATAAATAAAAAATACAATAGTTTATTATTTTTCATATCATTATCGTAAATTATTTTATAACTAATTTTAAATTAAAATTAAATAAAAATATAATACGATTTATATTTTATGCGCGTAAGTATTAGAGAGAACAGACAGACGGACATGTGAGTGTCCGTTTGGATGCTAGTATTAAAGTAATGGTAAAAATCATTTTTATTATTTACTCATGCATAAAAAAAACAATAAAATGAGACATGTATGTGTGTCTTGTAGTTGTGGTAGACGTTTTAAAAAAAGGTGTCTGAGAAATTTTTATTTTGTAGGATTTTTAAATGGGTTACTTGTTGACGTTGTGAAGGATCGACATGTTCCCCAAACGTTTTGTGTTGCACATCACCTCTGGAACCTTTTTACTCCCTTTAACTTATATTTTTAGATTAAAATTTTATAAGTAGTGGATAAGGGTGTTGTTCCGGGCAGGCCCAACTCCCAGAGTTGGACCAGGCAAAGTGACAAGCTGACACGCTCGGCATCGGGCACCATGCCGAGGATAACGGTCCTTGTCGACCAAGGCTATACTGACCATAATGAAATTCCCTAATGGCTAGTTTTGACTGTTACTTATTCGTGCGGATTCCGCGATCTGCGCCAAACGGTTTGAACCAATAACCATCCACTAACGACATTATATAAACCCTCTCAGAGGAGAGGGCCAGGTATTCAATTCTCTCACCTTAATTCTCGTTCTTGCACACTCTTTGCTCAGTGTCTTACTTTAGCATCGGAGTGTCTTGCAGGTACACCTCCCTCTTCTCCTCACCAACCGTCCTTCAGCAATGCTCGACGCCAACCATATCGGATCCTGATCTCCAAGTACGATCAGGTGGTGTCGTCTGTGGGAATCACTGATTTCCCCGTTCTTCTCTCTCAAAATATTCAAGAACCAAAGTTTTTACCAAGATCCATGGATGCTCGAGACAACAATCCGGACAATCGGTCGAACGACGGTATGCTCCTCACGCAACGTGAGAGCAACGTTAATCCTCCTTCGCACGAAGAGACCGTGCAGGATCGCCCAGATGGGAAGAAAGCCTCACCTTCCCCCGATCGCGACCAACCTCTAGAAAGTCGCCCAGAGGTCCATCTTCCTCCGACACCTTCTGGATCTGACTTCGCAGCGCTGGCTGAGATTCTGAATCAGACAAATTTGTTACTCCTCACCCACGGCGAAATGATTGCCCGTCTCGAGGACAATAACCGGCGAACTTCCCGGTCTCCCGCGAGACATCAAAGAAGACGTAGTCCCCCCCCCCCTCTCAAAAGAAAGAGGAAAGGACGCAACGATGAAACCACTAGTGACAAACGATCTCGCCCATCTCTTCCTCGATCTTCCCCTCCAAGAAAGTCAAGAAGGAAAAGATCAAGATCCGCATCACCCCGACGAACAAAGAAGCACGTGCCCAGGTCCCCTTCATTCAATTCCAGCAACGATGAAGACACCAGGGGCCCCCTCTCGTCGGAAATCATGGCGGCTAAACTCCCAAGGGGTTTAGAAAAACCTCCACCCTTAGGCTCATATGATGGGACCACAGATCCTGACGAGCATATCAAGAATATTGATGCTTTGCTCGACTACCGAGGGGTGCGAGGGGCAATCAAATGTCACCTCTTTCCTACAACTCTGAGGAAATGAGCGATGACGTGGTACAAAAGCCTCGAAGCAGAGTCCATCACTTCCTGGAAACAGCTCGGACGCACGTTTTCCAGGCACTTCACCGCTTCTAGACGACACTTGAAGACAGAAGCATCGCTCGAAGAAATCATCAAGGGGAAAGACGAACCTCTGCGAACCTATATCGAGAGGTTCAACAAAGAAGCAATCCAGGTATCCACAACTGACGACATGAAGAAATACTTGCTGGAGCAAGGTCTACGCCCGTCGACCGATTTTGACTGTGCGGTTGGCATCGAGACCCCGGCCACCCTTGACGCTTTCTTGTTAAAATCCCAAGCTTACATCCAATATGAGGAAAAGCAGGCTGCTAGCTCCATCCGAGACGTCCGGCGTCGCGAGGACGCAAAGCCCCACCGGGTCGATAAACCCTCAACATCTCGTCGGGGAGGAGACAAAAGAAAGGATGATCGCCCCTGTGAACCGCGGGAGCACAGAGGACCCGTCAGTCAGTTTCATGAATATACCCCCTCCTGGTCTCTAAAGAAAAGATCTTGTCCGAGTGTGCCAACTCAGAATTCAGACAAGTAAGAGTACGCTTTTCGAAGCAGCTGCCTAGCAAACCGGGCGCGGACAAGACGAAGTACTGTAGATTCTACAAGAGTCACGGGCATAATACCGAAGACTGCATCCATCTCAAAGACGCAATCGAGATACTTATTAAAGACGAGCACCTCAAATAGTTTACCAAATCAAGAGACACCCCTCGCCAAGAAGCGCAGGAGGCTCAGAACATCGAAGAAGATGTACCCATACCAGCAGATGCGAACATGCAGGTTGCCCTGAGCATCTACCGCCCGAAAGATTTCTTCCTGCCTGACCACGCGGGGAGCCCAGGATATTTTTCCTCCCACAACCTGTGGGAGACCTTTCCCTCTGCAATGGTCATCTCAGGGGGAGGATTTAACAAAATCACGGTCGGATCCGTAAAGAGGAAATTTGACCAACTGATCGCGAAAGGCCCTGCTCAGAGTGCGACCCTAGACCCCCTAAGAGAGGGCTCAGTACCCCTTGCTTTTTACCGAGAGGAACTCTTGGGAGGAGCACCAAATGCCAGCATCCCACTACTCATTCGTGCACGAATGGCAAATTTTGATGTGAGGAGAATCCTGGTGGACCAGGGTAGCTCATGCAACATCATGTTCTCCCAATTATTTTCAACACTCTAGTTGAATGAAGCACACCTGACTCCGAACGTCGGATCAGTCTTACAGGGTTTCAATGGAGCAGTCTCCCGACCATGGGGTTACGTCGATCTCTTCGTCACCTTCGGACATCCGAAACCGCCAGAACTGTTCGCGTCCAATTCCTGGTCGTAGACTGTCCTTCGTTGTACCAATGCATTTTGGGATGACCAACATTGGCCGAGCTGATCACTGTTCCATCCATCGTTCACCTAAAAATGATGTACTATACTACTTCGGGCAAAGTCGCTACGCTACACGGTGACATCGAAGCTGCTCGCCGATGCTTTGAAACAGCATCCAGGGGTCTCAGCTCGATATCTTACCAACCAAACCCATCAGCACTGACTTCTCCAGATACTCCACAAACATCCAAGGCTTTTCCTCAGGTCGACTCAATCGATCTGGACTGCAGGTTCTCAGATAACGACGAGGGCGTTCGGAGGTTGACCGATTCACTTTCCCGACCAATTCCTGACGGAGAGTTCGAACTAATTCCTTTGGGGGGTGATCCGGCTCGGTGCGTCAAGATCGGAGCCCATCTGCCCGACTTGGCGAAACGACAATTAGAAGCATGCCTCAAGGGAAACGCTGATCTGTTTGCTTGGAGTGCCGCATAAATGCCAGGGCTCGACCTCAAGACGGCCTGTCATCACCTCTCCATCGACCCAACGCACAAAGCGGCCGCCCAACGTAGGAGGAAGCAGTCGACTGAGAAAACCAAAGTGGCCGAATCTGCTATTAAAGACCTCCTAGAGGCAAATTTTGTTACTGAGGCCAGGTATACAACTTGGCTCTCAAATGTTGTACTTGTTAAAAAGTCTAGTGGAAAATGGAGAATGTGTGTTGACTATACTGATTTTAACCGGGAATGCCCGAAATACGCATATCCTTTGCCCAATATTGACAAACTGGTCGACAATTCATCCGGTTTTAAGCTATTGTCCTTTATGGATGCCTACTCGGGGTACAATCAAATAACCATGGCCGTGTCCGGAAAAAAATACACGGCCTTCATGACCGAATCAGACAACTATTATTATAACGTTATGCCCTTCAGTTTAAAAAAAACGGGCGCGACATATCAGCGTATGATGAACAAGGTATTTCGAACAGAAATCGGGGACATGCTTGAAGTATACATGGACGACATGATCGTCAAATCTCAGCAAGAGACAGACCACGCGTCCCACTTGCGAAAAGTATTCGATCAAGCCCGGAAATGCAAAATGCGTTTCAATCCCGAGAAGTGCACGTTTGGGGTCCGAGCAGGGAAGTTCCTCGGATTTTATTTAACCGAACAAGGTATTGAGGCCAACCTTGACAAATGTCGGGCATTCATAGAACTTCCTACTCCTGATTCTAAAAAATCCATACAATCGTTAAACGGGGTCCTCGCTTCCCTCGCACGATTTGTGGCAAAATCCACTCAGCACGCCCTCCCCTTTTACAAACTCCTCCATAAAGAGGCCACCTTTGAATGGACGGAGGAGTGCGAGCAAGCCTTGTCCCACTTAAAAAGGGCATTATCTGAACCCCCAGTTTTGTCCAGGCCCAATGAAGGGGAGACGCTTTACCTCTATCTCGCCGTAGCAAATGAAGCCGTAAGCGCAGCCCTCGTACGCGACCTACCCGAGGGACAGAAACATATTTACTTTACGAGCAATGCACTCTACGGCCCCGAACTTCGATACCTCCAGGTAGAAAAGGTGGCCATGGTCCTCCTTTTTTCAGCCAGAAGACTACGACATTATTTCCTAGCCCACACCATCATCGTGAGGACAGACCAACCCATAAGACAATTACTCGGACGACCAGACATGGGCGGGCGAATGTTAAAATGGTCGTTGGAACTGTCCAAATTCGATATCAAATTCGAAGGGAGAAAAGCTCTCAAGGCTCAAGCACTAGCCAACTTTGTAGCAGAGCTCACTTTCACTGAGCAGGAGCCGAAATCTCCATCCAAATGGACCATCTTCGTAGACGGAGCATCTGGCCCAGCGGGTAGTGGAGTTGGAATTATCTTGGAAAACGAAGAGGGAAACATCATGGAAGTATCTTTGACTTTGTCCTTCCCCACATCCAACAACCAGGCGGAATATGAAGCCTTCCTGGCCGGCATACGACTCGCGACCGACCTGGAGGCAGAAGAAATCACAATTTGCACGGATTCCCAGCTGGTCGCTAATCAAGTCCGAGGAGATTTCCAGGCCAAAACGAAAATATGGCCAAATACCTAGCCCTTGTAAAGGACAAACTAAAACGATTCACAAACATAGAGGTCAAACACGTCCCGCGAGAAAATAATAGCCGAGATGATATCCTTTCCAAGTTGACAAGCACTAAAAAAAAGGAAACAACAAGTTTGTCATACAATCTTCAACCCACCTTGACATTAATCTCATAGGCGACGCCAATTGCTGGATGACCCCAGCGTTTGACTACCTGACCAAGGGTGAGTTACCAACAGACCCGAAAACGGCCAGCACCGTGCGTCGAAGGTCATGCTCGTACTCTTTGGTTGGTGGGCGTATGTATCGTCGATGTTTCTCCACGCCACTCCTCAGGTGCGTAGAAGAAGAGAACAACCCACACGTACTAAGAGAAGTCCATGAAGGAATTAATGCACAGCACCCGGGCAGACAATCGTTAGCCCGAAAGATCCTCCGGGCAGCATACTATTGGCCAACAATCTAGCATGACGCGAAATAGCATGTAAAAAAAGATGCAACAAATGCCAACGACATGGGGACGTACACGTAGCACCCCCTACCGAGCTAAAATCTCTATCTTCCCCATGGCCATTCGCGTGGGGGGGGGGATGGACATATTTTAGGGCCATTCGTCGTCGAATCCGGCCAAAGTAAATACCTCATTGTGGGCGTCGATTATTTCACCAAATGGATAGAAGCTGAGGCCTTGGCCAAGATTACTGCACTCAACATACTACGTTTCTTTAAGAGGAGCATTCTCGCTCGGTTCGGGGTACCGCTCGCCATTGTAACCAATAACGGTACCCAATTCACCGATAGACATTTCAAAGAATGTGTTGCTTTAGTAGGAACAAAACAACATTTTGCTTCGGTTGAGCATCCCCAAACCAACGAACAAGCAGAAGCTGCAAATAGAGTAATCCTAAGAGGTTTGAAACGGAGACTGGACGAGCACAAGAAACACTGGGTCGAGGAGTTACACAGCGTACTTTGGGCATATAGAACCACTCCCCACTCAACGACCGGTGAATCCCCGTTCTGGTTGGCATATGGGACCGAAGTAGTAATTCCTGTGGAAATGCACATCCGATCCAGGCGGACAGAGTCCCCAATGGACCAAGACACCAACTCCGAAGCTTTAAGAGACGAGCTTGACCTAGTCGAAGAGATCCGATCAGAAGCTGCTCTCCGAGAGGCCACTCTTAAACAGAAAATAGCAGCTCGATATGACTCTAAAGTCATAAGACGGGCATTCGAGGTGGGTAGTCCTGTTCTAAGAAGAAATCATAGAGATTCCCTTGAAGGAAAACTAACGCCTAATTGGGAGGGCTCGTATCGTGTCCGGGCAAAGACCGAAACGGGGCCTATTATTTAGAAAACCTTCACGGGGAAGAACTTGCTCGGCTGTGGAATGCCGAGAAGCTCAAGCAATATTATAGTTAATTACAAAGTCACCTTGCTCGGCTCTCAAGTGAGGAGAAATAGGTGTGACTAAACCTGCGTGCCCAGGTACAAGCACAGCAGCCCAAATAACATGATTATCAGGATCTTCTTCCAAGGGAAGGAGGTGACTGTTGCACGGGCAGATACTCAAACGAGTCCGACGTCGCCTATGTATCACGACCAGGAAGAACCCCAGCTCGCGATGGGACGTTCAAGCCTCGGAGCCCGAGTCATTATCTTGGCCCGGGTACCGACCAGGAGCCAGCCTCAAACATCTGATTGGTCCCCCAAACCAACAGGTTACAAACACACACCCCGTATTTGCCCAATTACATCTAACCATCATAAAGACATCAAACACTTAATGTTTATAGAAATATAAAAGGAAGGAAGTCCTCCGACGGATGCACAGTTAAAAATACTTGTAAAATAAAAACATTATGAAATAACAAACGACCACCAAGGTCGGGCAATTTTACTGAAAGGTTGCGACCCCGAAGGGCCTACTTGTTCATAATTACACGCAAAGGGGACCACGTACCCGAGCAAAACAAAAAGCATGGTAAATTACAAAGTTACAACGCGCAGGCCAGACTAGTTCCCCTCCCCTTCTAGAGCACCAGGTTGACCTTCACTCTGAGGCGGCTGCATCTCTGGCTGTTCAGGCTGAGCAATCACCCTGGGTTGGGAGTCTTCCACGATCAAGTCTGCTGGGACCACTATCTGACCATTCTCGACTTTGTAAAGATAGCTGATGCGGCCAGTATCTAGAGCCAATTCAGGATGAAGGGCTCGTATTTGGTCTACAACGTTTTGGAAACTGAGCTCAATCGACGAGTTCAGATCTTCCATATCCTGGTCGATCCGAGCAAAAATTGGGCCCTGGTCACTAAACCCTTGGTGTCGGCATCCTCATCCTCCTTCGGGAAAAAGGCATCCTTCAGCTTTTTGCTTTGGTCCAAGGCCCTCCTCTTATTGACCTCCAGCTTGGCGATAATGTTCCCCCGATCAGTCAACTCCTTAGCAGAGGCAGCAACTTCCTCAGAGGCCATAGCCAGCTTTCCTTCGGCAACGGCCATGAGCTCTTTCAACTTTATCACCTCCTTTTCCTGTCCAGGGTTTCCTCCGGCCGTCAGCCAGGCCATAGACAATACCTGCATAACTGCGCTCGCGTCCTGGGCCAGAGATAGACATCGGGCAGGGCGACCCATTGCCTCAACGAACAAAGAGCCCTCTCGGTCGACCTCCATGCTCGTCCTTTCGAAATAAATTCGCTTCAGGAAGCAAGACGGCATCACAAGTTTCGGTTTGGGGGGAGCTTTGACCGTCAAATCCACGGTCACTGCAGATTTATGCCTCTTCATGAGCGAGCCAGTAGACGCACTCGGAGACCCTTGGTTCAGGGGGCCCGACCCTGAGCCGCTCGTTTCGGTCAGCTTGGTTTGAACAACCCGCGACCTCTTCTTTTGTTGCTGGCGCAGTCGCTCCTGGATTTTGTCTAAGGGGTTCGACATGGAGCCTGCAAAGAAAAAGAATACAAAATTAGTCACGAACGCCCAAAATTATTAAAACATAATAACAAGCAAAAATAAAAACAAATACCAAAGAACTTGGACACTTCTTGCCCGGTGTTACACGCCAGGAGATCTGTGATATCTATCAAAAGACGCTCCACAGCCTCTCCCCCGTCCTGATCCAGCATTATCTTACCCTCCCCGTCCAACAGAGGGGTCGTTGTAAAAGAGAATACCAACTTCTGAAACTCCTCGAAGCTACCTGCATCTCGTCCTCGTTCAGAGAATCCCCTACATGGACAAACTCACTAACCGGACGTCCGTAATGAGAGTAATTCCATGAGAAGGGAAACAGCTAGAGCCTCCTCAGAATCACCTGCCCTCGGTCATCGAGTTTGGGCTCATCATTTTCGTCGGTATCTACCCCCAGGAAACTCAATGCTCTCACGGCTTCCTCGCTCGCCGGATTTACCAAGAAGTAATCTGTCTTGAAGGCCCGGATAGATTCTGAGTGAGCTTTGAAGATCTTGGTCCGCTGTTTGAAGGAAATAAATCCCTTCCGGTCGGTCCCCCGCCCTCCAGGGCGCTGTAGCGAGAACAAGCGAAAGAACAGAGAGAGCGTGGCCCCAACACCCAGATGGGCGCACGTCACCTCGAACGCTCTCAGGAACGCATAAGAGTTGGGGTGCAGCTGAGACAGGGCAACACCCAAGTGCCCGAGCACGACACAAACTAGATCACTGAAGGGCAAGGTTACCCCTAGGATCGATGTCGCGTACTCGTACATCGAAAAATTCCGGCCGCCAAAGTCTGAAAATATCCGGTCATCATCCCTCGAGCAGGTGACGACCCAATCCCCCGGATCGCCAACAGTAGGTAGAGGCTCCGCACGAGGCCTCGAGAAGGACGCTACCTTATCAAGCAGGTCTTCCACTACCCATTCTTCGGGCGCGAATATTTTGTCCAGACCCCGAGGGGCATCTGTTGTCTCTCCCGAATCAGGGGCTCCGTCCTCCGTCGTGGTCGCGTCTGATTTGCCCGACGAGCTTCCGAAGTCAGAAGGAACGGATGCGGAAGAACCAGAATCTTCCGAGAACACATCCTCCGAGGAAATATCGAGCGGGTCAATAAGAGAATTCTCACCTGAAAAGCAGAGGAAAGGCGTCAATGAATTCGATTAGAATATCAAATCCACCCTTCCACCGCTCAACAAGTGAAAGGGCGCGTATCGACCCAGGAGTAAGATCCCGAGCCATAGCCCTCGGTTAACCATCGCTCAAGGCGATGGCCAGCGCCCGACGACAACGAGGATACGAATAAATCCTAGGTGCTTATCAGGTCCCAGGTCAAAGTCGACCAGGACCATCGCCGACCACGAATTAGGGTTCGTAATCGATGAGCAACGATGACAGAAGGTCTCTAATCTACCTATTCTAAGCCTAAACTACCGGAAAATCTATCTTATGCCACATGCATTGCTAAAATATGAAGCTTATGACTAAGTGTTGCACCCCAAAATTTGCCCTCACAAGACTTTGTGTTCTAAGAAGGTTCACAAGGTTCACAAGTTTCTCTACATTTACAAGACCTTTCTTGAAGTTCATGAAGTCTACAAGTCACTTCTTGAAGGTTCACAAAGTTCACAAGTTCTCCAACACTTGCAAGACCTTTCATGAGGTTCATGAAGTCCATAGGTTGCTTCTTGAAGGTTCATAAGGTTCACAAGTTTCACAATGCTTATATAACCTTTAATGAGGTTCATGAAGTCTATAAGTTACTTTATGAAGGTTCACAAGGTTCACAAGCTTCTCAACATTTACAATACCTTTCATGAGGTTCATGAAATCCCTAGGTTGCTTCTTGAAGGTTCACAAGGTTCACAAGTTCCACAATGATTACAAAGCTTTCTTGAGGGTCATGAGGTCTACAAAGCCACTTCATGAGGTTCACAAGATTCACAAGCTTCACAATACTTCCCATGAGTATCATAAGACATCTTATGAAGATTCACAAGGTTCACAAAGTTCACAATTGGTCAAAGAAGTTGACAATTCCCTCAGATAATACACCTCCTAAGCAATGCATCCAAAACTAGGGTTTTGACTTTAATCAGGCTAAATGGACTTCCAATACCTCAAGTGAGTTTCATAACATCTTATATGTGTGTAAGAACCCCCATGACAAGTTTCAAGACTTTTCTCAAAAGTTTGCTCAGTCAGATGATCAGATAAGTCAAAATTAGTCAGTGCAGTTAAAAAGTCAAACTGAGGTCAACTGTGGTCTAACCAAAGTCAAACTTCATGATTTTTTGCCAACATCAAGTATATGAAGTAAAATTCATCATTTGATCAAGGGTTGATCATGATTCATCAAGGAGATTCCAGATCATCAATAATCAGGAGTTTCTAAATTAGGGTTTCCTCAGTAAAAGTCAACTGAACTTTGACCAGGCATAACTTTCACATACTTCATCACCAAGTCTCCATCCAAAGCTCATTTTGAAGGAAATTGAATTCTCTACAACTTTGATGTTGAAAGTTAAGCCCAAAAATGCTTCATTTGAAAGATATGATCTAAGACATTATAGGTCATTTCAAAAGTCAACAAAAAGTCAACAACTTCAAAAGGGCATAACTTGAGATTGGTAAATGGTATGGACCTGAAACCAATGGGGTTGTTTAGAGGACTCTTCAAGCTTTCCAAAAAGTCCAAGAACACCCTCATACCTTTAAAATTGAGGGAGATGTGCCTTTGCAAAGTTAAAAAATTTTGTGATGGTTTATGTTGAAAAGGGAGGTTCAAAATCATTTCTTTTCAAGTGGGCTGCCCAAATTATGACCCAATTCACTTCATAATGGCTTGCACGAAATTCCCATAATACTTTCATAATTTTTATTTTATTTAATTTATTTATTATGATTTTTTATTCTTAAAATCATTTTAAATTTAAATAAAATATTAAATTTGAAGATTTAAATGGTTTGTTGATTTTAGAAAGTCATAAAGTCAATATAGAGCAAATTGATACAAGAATTATATGAATTGACTTAAAATAGAAAGCTTTGGTATAAAAATATTGGACTTTCATGGCATGATCTTTCTCAATCTTAAAATATCAAAACTTCCACATAATCAATCAATTTTTTTAACCTAATTGACTCACCTATATATGCTGATCATAAACCTATCATTCATTCACGAGTGGACTGCCTCTAGAGTAAGTTCCAAATTCTCAAATTCACCAAAAAAACTCACATTCGGTTTTGCAGTTACAGGACATTAGAAGGTAAACTAAGAACATAGAGATGTTCTTTGATCTTCCATGAAGCGAAACCAATGCCCATACGCATCCATAGCATGCATATATGAACAATCCGAAACTTTGTTGTTCTTGCAAATTTATTTTTCGATTTCCATTATTTGATCATTGCTAATGAAATTTGTGTGTTGATTTGATGTTAGTTAAAGCTTTTGAACGATTCTGGACAAATCAATTGGATTTTCATGACCTTATATGGATTCGGCCATTGCTAGGGTTTCTATCCTCCATTAGGGCTTTGCGTTCTGGGCTATATAAATTAATTCTAAGAACGTGGTTTGATTCCAAATGATCTTATGATCATGTTTGACTCCTTGATTTGTTGAAATTTTATAGTTTTAGCCATGAATGTGATTCGTAGGCATTGCTGCAAAATGGAAATTCGCAGGTAGGTTCGTGGCAAATTTCGCAGGAAAAACCGTAAGTCTCAAGGAAGAAGAAGGTCATCTCCCGCGCGTTCGCAAATTCAAATTATTGTTAATTTATTTTATTATTGTTTTGTTGTTTGTAATCACACGCGCATGTGTGTCCTGGTGGTAAGGCTGAAGCGTATTAGCTATAAAGGCCCTGGTTCGATTCTTGGCCGTGGCATTGTTTTGTTTTATTTTTGCAGGATAAAAAGAGATTTCATATATTATTGTTTGTAGCCATTCAATAACCAGGAGGGCTCTTCCAGCCGGGTGGTGATGTGCGCGTTTGTGAATGTAAAGGTCCTGGGAACGAATCCCATCCCAGGCCTTTTGTTTTGATTATTTTTCTGGATTTACCAAGTAAGACACAAAAGAGATTCTTCCTCTTTGATTGGCACCTGCGCGTGGATGGCTTAGTGGTTATGGTTGTTGTTTGCAAGCCTGAGGTCTTGGGATCAAATCCCAGCAGGTTCTTTTTTTTTCTTTCTATTTTCTTATCTTTTTCTTCTTTTTCTTATTATTGTTTAATTAATATTTTATTTTAAAGAAAAAATCCAGAAAATTCAAAATAATATATTTATATTAGGTTAAACTTATATTTGTTTCTTTTACTAAAAAATAATAATTTGTTAATATGTCATTATCTTATTATTTTAAACATTGTACATATGTTTGTAAATAAATTAGGTAATTAGGTTTAGATTAATTCCATCAAACTCTAAAAAATATAAACCTTAATTTATTTTACAAAAAAACTTAATTCTATTTTTTTTTAATCTTATTTTTCTAATTCCTAATATAATTATTATATATATATATATATTTATTATAATAAATTTTGTAAATATATTTATAATTCAAATTAATTTTCTTTTAATATTTAGAAATAATTTAATTTATGATAATTATATTTTTGTATATAGTTAAAAATAATTTGTAAATATAATAACTAATATTTATCTTTTTCTTATAATATGTATATAAATATAAATATATGTTTATAATAATTAAAATTCTATAATTATGATACATTTGAAAAATAATTTAATAATTAATATATGAATGAAAAAATATCTAGTTATGCATGTTAATTTCTTTTGATATTATTTTTATTACTATTAATTTTGCTTACTATAATTTTATTAATCTTGTATTTAAGTTTTATTACTAACCATTATTTATCTTTAATTATTATTATTACTAACCTTATTTATTTTTATCACTAACCCATTTATAATTTAATTATGTTTACTATTATTATTTTTGCTAATTTTCTTTATTATTATTTACTAACCCCTTTATTATTTATATTTTATTATTTATTGATTAAATTTGCTATTTTTATTATTATAATGTTGTAATTGTTTCTCGGTTGTAATTTTGTAATTATCATTATTATGGTTAGTAATTAGGGAGTGTAACAACATGTATGTAATATTAAAATAAATTTAGATCACTTTTAAATAAAGATAATTAAATTAAACACTTCACACACGTAAGTCGATTTTAATCGCCGTCTCACTTTCTAAGGGTATCCCTCTCGTTGCCTACGAATAATGGTTAAGTGGGGTGTATAAAGCAAGTCCCTCAAATAAAAAAATCATCAAAGTCCCTTATGGTTGCCTTTACGAATCGAGTCCCTTTCGAATAAATGATGATAGTCCCTTATATGTGCTTACTACACCCCACCATTGCCTCCAAAATCAGAATGTCCCTCATATGTCCCTTAAACTTCTAAAGTAAGGACTACCTACTCCATTATAGTAGGGATAGTCTTACTAAGGAAAAGATAAAGAATAAGAAAGACCTTAAACATTAGGGTAGGTTGCTCCTAGATACTTGCTCACTTCAAAACTTTTTCATACTTAAACACATTTTCAAACAAATTTTCAAACAAGTTTCTTACACATCCGTACATGGATTATTATTAAACTATTCTGAAAATTTTTTCTATTCACACACTACACTTTCAAAAACAATTTAAAGTGAGCTTAAGTACCTAAGAGCCCATGGATAACCATGGATGAAAAGGATGCTAATACCTTCCCTTTTCATAACCTACCCCCCGGACCCAAAATATTCTCTAAGGTCTTTCCTGTTCTTTTATAACCTTTCCTTATGGATAAAATAAAAGTCGGTGGCGACTCTTGCTATCCGCAACATTGTTTAAAGTCAGTTCACCGGGTTACAGAACTGGCGACTCTGCTGGGGATCTATTTAAGAGGGGTACCCTTAGGAATTAAGATCACTTTAAATTGTTTGCCTTGTTTGTTTTATATTACTTGTTGGGGTGCTCTTATGTGTGAAAGGTCCTAACCCGGATCTAGTGTACCTTAGGTAAATGGCAATAGACCAAGGAAACTGTACGACGTATATCGATACGGTTGATCTGGTGGCCATAGTTAGTGCGACTTCTTGGTTGGTGCTTATATTCCTTAAGTCAAGTTGAGGATAATATTGAGGCTGCCATATGTTGTCAATGCACTAACTAACTTTTAGAACCCTAGTTAACTCATCTTGGCCTTTAGAAAGTAGTGAGGTAACCGGCTTTGGTGCAGACTGAAGTTGGTTGACACTCGATGCTACACTCATTGAGATCTTAAACTTGGAGGGTTTTGGTTGGCAAGTAAGTTGCCTTCTGATCAACCACCCTTGTGAAGGATCAATGATATTGAGATCCCTTAGAACCTGGTTACTTTTGTAGGACAGGATGAACCATCTAACTTCAGGGGAGGGTACTTACCTTTGAACCTCATGCAAGCCTTTAAACCTAGGGCTATGGTGTGACTTGTTTGTGTGTGCCACATGTTTGTGATTGAGCATAACATCATGACATCATCATGCATCATGAGCATATCATTTTCCCTAACTATTTCAAGGACCGAGGGATTTATCTTTGTTCTTTGTTGCAGGTCATGGCTTCAGCTCGTAGAAACACCATCAGGATCAACTTTGTAGGGATACCTCCTAAGCTTAAAGAGTTGGTTTCTCAAATGCATGATCACTCCAAATTCAACAAGAGACATGGTCATCTATTGGATCTGGTCACTTCAGGGTTCAGTGAAGACATGATGAGTGTCTTGTTTCAGTTCTTTGATCCTAAGCACCACTGCTTCACATTCCCCGACTACCAGCTGGTCCCTACCATGGAGGAGTTCTCTAAGCTTCTGGGTATACCTGTTCTTGATCAAAGACCCTTCACAGGTTTGGAGAAGGAACTTAAACCTGAGGTTATTGCTGCAGCTCTACATCTGAAGAAGTCTGACATTGTTCTAGAAACGAGAAGTGGAGTCAAGGGTATTCTTGCTAAGGTATTAGTGGATAAAGCTCAAATGTTTTTGAAGGCCACGAGCTATGATGCTTTTGAGGAGATCTTAGCCTTACTGATATATGGCTTAGTATTGTTCCCCAATCCAGATCAGTTCATAGATGTTCATGCCATCAACATTTTCCTGAGTCACAATCCAGTACCTACATTGCTTGGAGACATCCTTCATTCTCTTCATACCCGTACTACAAGGGCAAGAGGAACTTTGATGTGCTGCATACCTTTACTTTCTAGGTGGTTTATTTCTCACCTTCCTCGCTCAGTAATGAAGAATGAGCAAGGATTCAGATGGTCCAAGAGGATCATGTCACTTTCTCACTCAGATATTCATTGGTGCTCCAGATCTATGGAGAATGTCACTATCATTGACCGTTGTGGGGAGTTTCCTAATGTGCCACTTCTAGGCATAAGAGGAGGCATCACCTACAACCCCTCTCTAGCTTTACGACAGTTTGGTTACGCTCGGAGTGATGGTCCACATGACATGTTGATTCAAGGCATTGTGTTTGACTACGACAAAGATCTTCAAGGTTACCGTCAGAGATTCATACGAGCTTGGGGAAAAGTAAACAAGGTTGACAGCAAGACATTGGAGCCTAAGTACACTATTCCTATGGAGGCTTATCTCAGATGGGTGCGATCTCGTGCTCAGACTCTCATGATGCCATATCCTGCCATCCTACCAGTTACCATGGAACCTGTTGCTGAAGGAGACACAGCTTATACCATCCTTCACCCAGACATGCCTACTGATAAGGAAGACTTGCAGAGATCATGGATCCAACTGAAGGAGCAAAGGGATACTTTCGAGGCTCATTACAAAACAAGCCAAACAAGAATCCTAGAGCTAACAAAGCAACTTCACGAGGAACGAAACCTCAACTCATACCTCAACACAAAGAGGAAACGTCCATGGGAGACTTAAAACCCCATCTTTTGTACTTATTTCATTTTTGTAAGCCTAAAAGGCAAAACAAAGTTATTACTAATAAAAAGTTACTTTCTTGTTCGTTTAAGCAAATTTAAATCCTGCGGTCCTTGAAAACATTGCATATGCATTCCCATATCATTTCATCACATCACAGGTTTATAATTGTGCACAGGGTTCTCATCTTCTCGCTGTTTATTTCAGCAATGGCTCTCGAACAATCAGTTAAGGATCTTCAGGCACAGAATGCACAGTTCCAAGAGTTGATCCTGAACCTGACCAAGGGGCAGGATGAATTGAAGACACTGCTGGCTAAGAAGAAGAATCCTGAGGACAACAAGGACGATCAGCTGAAACAACTACAAGCTGAGATGACAGGAATGAGGATCCAGATGAATGGCCAGATGGCTCTTATTCAAAGATTAGCTCAGGGGCAAGAAGAGCTGAGAACCTTTGTCCACAAACTTCAAAGTGATAGAGTCAGGGATCTAGTTGTCAGTCAACCTCCGTTAAAACAAGTTGATTTGGTTGAAAGGAGGATGAGGATAAAAGAGGGTAAGAGACAGGTTGCCATTGACTATTCTTCAATTGAAGAAGAAAGACTTGATAAGGTTAATCCACCTCAACACCAGAAAGGTAGAAGGCAGTTTATCAAGTTCAGCACTCCAATGTCACAAGTTTTGCAATGCCTGTTGGAGATGAAGCTGGTTTCCTTGGAAAAGTCTCCTAAAAATCCTAAAACTTCCTCTCCTCGTTATAATCCCAGGGCAAGGTGTGAGTACCATTCCAACAGTCCTGGACATGATACAAATAACTGTTGGGCATTGAAGGAAAAGATTCAAGACCTGATTGATGAAGGAATCCTAGAGGTTACTCCAGAAGGTCAAGTTGAGTTCTACTATCGTCCATCAAACACCGAAGCTGCAAGACAAGTTGCCCAAAGTAACAAGAAAGGAAGTCTACCTATTCCTGTTGAGATATGGGGCACCTTGGGGCATCCAAGTGGTAAATTTGATTTCATGGTGAAGTATACTGCTCCTCAAGGTTCACAGATTGCAATTGAAGACATTCAGCCAACTGGATGGGACAACATTTGAATTTTCATTTGTAATTTCTTTATTTGTTTGAACACTTGCTATTATGTTAAACTTTTGTTTTCATTAATGCACTGCATATGTTTGTCTTGAATTAATCCATTCGTTCCACTATATTTTGAATTATACTTCTTATTTCTATCCTGTGATATTTAACTCCTGATAAAGCTATAAGCCTGTAGAGGGAGAATGACGAAAACAATACCATGATCTTATGCAGTATGCTTTTGAACAGACTATGCTGACGATGTACAGGCATTGTTTCAATTCCTAAACAGTGGAGATATAAGGAAGTTAATCCCTAGTCAACCATTTTGAGCCTATGAAGTAGGAGTTTCTATTCTCGCACAAATCAAAACCCTTATTCATAACCTGGGGCAGGGTAGTTACTCAGTTAACTCAAATATGCCAATTGTTTGTGTTGTACACAACTCATGATGGTTCTCTGTAATCATTAAACCTAATAGTCAATATCCAGCAAAAGAAAAGCTCAATAAGTCAAAACCTATGAAGGAGACTTAGTAAAACATCAAGACATCCCGCTGACTGTAACCTTGAAATAAGCAGTTCAGGCAAAAAGAAGGGATAATAAAGTCAAAAGAAAAAGAAAAAGAGGTCACTATGAATCCTCAACAAAGAAAGATGACTGAAGGTTCAAATAAACTTTTAGTTGCCAAACCATCACAAAATATCAATGTTACAATACCACACTTCTGTGGAACCTCAATGCATAAGTTAACTGAGTATAGGACTGAAGAACATCATGGAGATTGGGTTGGGTACAAATAAAATTTGAGCCTTTATCCTTTGTTTCTTAAACCATGAACCAGGCCACGTTATAACCCTCTAAAAGTCCTAACTGAAGCATGGTTAGTTCGAAAGCGTACTGCTACAAAAAGGTATCCTGACTCCTTTAGGGCTTATTATAAAACTTGAGTTAATATCACAGTTTTCACAAAAAAAAAAAAAAAAAAAAACAGTTTTTCTAAAATAACTTGTTTCAAAACTTCAAGACAGACATAGGCATTGCATTTTTGAATATATTTGTTTGCATATACCTGAATGTTTGACAAATAGAGAAGCTTACAGGATGAACGTTCAATGAACCAAAGTCCTTCCAATAAACAAAGTTGCTTCTTGGATCAAAGTCCATGTATACAAAGGGGCATAGTCATTACCTCCCAATCCAGGGGGGCAGGCCATGATACTGCCTAATTCATTTGGGGCAATCAGGACAAGATTCAACCATGTTTAAGCAGCCAGAGGCAGATTTTCTCATCTATCTGAAGTGCCAAGAGTAACATTACAAAGTTCATATAGCCAGGGGCATTTTTCCTCATACAGGTGAATTACCAAAGGTGACATGACAGAGTTCACAATGCCAGGGGCATGTGCTTATGGGGCATTCTGCTTGTTTCTCTTGAGGTAGCTCATTACAGATACTTCCATTATGGGACGATTCATCCTCAACCAAGGGGCAATGCTTTCTTTTCAAATCTGGTATCCGGAGAGCACATGGTCCATTACAACCTGAAGACACATTCCTCTACCTTGATTTGGAATTCTCAACAAAAGTCATTGTGGGAATTAATTGTCTATGCCAGTAGTATCAGCTGGTGTCAGTATCATGTCTTCAGATCCGGTTATGAAGATTTCTGGGAAGGTATTCAGGAAAGTTATGGATTTCAGGAGCTCTAAATCCAATTGGTTATACGCTTTCGAAGTTGAAATAATTCTGTTTTCAAGTTCAGCTTT
Organism: Lathyrus aphaca; assembly: GCA_963966055.1. Classification (NCBI taxonomy): domain Eukaryota; kingdom Viridiplantae; phylum Streptophyta; class Magnoliopsida; order Fabales; family Fabaceae; genus Lathyrus; species Lathyrus aphaca. Next base: position 541,647,639 of record OZ014521.1, read on the forward strand.
ACTTTTCCCTCTGAATCCAGATTTACTTTTACCCTAAGCAAAACGTCCATTGGTTATGTTTGAGTGTATCATGCTTTTGAATATGATTGATGTTTACCAGAAATGCATGAAAATGCAGTAATGGTATTTACTAAAGACGAACGAAGGAAAGATCTCAACGAAGCTTCGCCGGTTCATCTTTACAATACAGTTACAAAGCCCTCAGCAGGACAAATCCATCTTCCTAAAGTTTCATCTCCCCTGGAATTTATATCCATCTTTTTTATCCTCATACGGATATTCGGGAAATTACTTTCCAATAAGGGTACGACGAACGAAGACGGGATGTTATGTTATACTATCAAACGAAGACGAAGGTTATATATACCTTACCATCCCCAACAATGGGATGTTATATCTATACCTTACCATCCCCAACAACGGGAGGTTATATATACCTTACTATCCCCAGCATACGGGAGGTTATCTATACCCTGTTATCCTCAGCAGACGGAGGGTTATATGTGCTTCAGCAACGGATCGGGATTTATTTTCCCTGGCCAGCAGTTGTTGTACAAAGATATCCAGACACTTCTGGCAGTATCATATCATACATACATCATTCACATCATACCATAACATACATATCCATAGATACATAGTACATTACCTAAGTGCATCATGACATACATGCATACATAAAGCATAAACTAATATTATCATACAGAATGCTACCTTGTTTCAGGTTAACAAACAAACTTATGATCTTCAGGACTGCTTTATTGTAACCTCAGGGTTACTCTATCCTCCTGATGAGCTTCTTATTACTATTGGGACTGCTTTATTGTCACCTCAGGGTTACTTTATCCTCCTGATAACTTCTCAGTACTTCAAGACTGCTTTAGAGTTATCATTATTGATTGCTCTATCCTCCTGAAGACAAATCACATTATTATTTCAAGACTGCTTTGGAGTTGTCATTATTGATGGCTCTATCCTCCTGAAATCATTACTTCAAGACTGCTTTAGAGTTATCATTATTGATTGCTCTATCCTCCTGAAGACATATCACATCATTATTTCAAGACTGCTTTGGAGTTGTCATTATTGATGGCTCTATCCTCCTGAAATCAGTATTTCAAGACTGCTTTGGAGTTGTCATTATTGATGGCTCTATCCTCCTGAAATCAGTACTTCAAGACTGCTTTAGAGGTATCATTATTGATTGCTCTATCCTCCTGAAGACATATCACATCATTATTTCAAGACTGCTTTGGAGTTGTCATTATTGATGGCTCTATCCTCCTGAAATCAGTATTTCAAGACTGCTTTGGAGTTGTCATTATTGATGGCTCTATCCTCCTGAAATCAGTACTTCAAGACTGCTTTAGAGGTATCATTATTGATTGCTCTATCCTCCTGAAGACATATCACATCATTATTTCAAGACTGCTTTGGAGTTGTCATTATTGATGGCTCTATCCTCCTGAAATCAGTATTTCAAGACTGCTTTGGAGTTGTCATTATTGATGGCTCTATCCTCCTGAAATCAGTATTTCAAGACTGCTTTGGAGTTGTCATTATTGATGGCTCTATCCTCCTGAAATCAGTACTTCAAGACTGCTTTAGAGGTATCATTATTGATTGCTCTATCCTCCTGAAGACATATCACATTATTATTTCAAGACTGCTTTGGAGTTGTCATTATTGATGGCTCTATCCTCCTGAAATCAGTACTTCAAGACTGCTTTAGAGTTATCATTATTGATTGCTCTATCCTCCTGAAGACATATCACATTATTATTTCAAGACTGCTTTGGAGTTGTCATTATTGATGGCTCTATCCTCCTGAAATCAATACTTCAAGACTGCTTTAGAGTTATCATTATTGATTGCTCTATCCTCCTGAAGACATATCACATTATTATTTCAAGACTGCTTTGGAGTTGTCATTATTGATGGCTCTATCCTCCTGAAATCAATACTTCAAGACTGCTTTAGAGTTATCATTATTGATTGCTCTATCCTCCTGAAATCATTACTTCAAGACTGCTTTAGGGTTATCATTATTGATTGCTCTATCCTCATGAAGACATGCTGTTACATCAGTATTACTCCAGACTCCTGACAGCTTTCATTATACCTCCATATTTTGAATTGCCTTATCTTCCAAGAAATATATCTGAAGAACTTTCCCCTAGTGGCATCTTTAAGCCCACTCAATCATATTCAACTAGCCATCTGTACCACTCTAATACACTGGTGAGTGCAAATTTTTGGGCTTTTGTGTTCAATCCCCTTCAACCTTCCAGGTCACGACTGGCAAATATACCAATCTAACCCCTCAGGTTTCAGAAAATTGAACAGGGGCAGCTGTTGCACCCCAAAATTTGCCCTCACAAGACTTTGTGTTCTAAGAAGGTTCACAAGGTTCACAAGTTTCTCTACATTTACAAGACCTTTCTTGAAGTTCATGAAGTCTACAAGTCACTTCTTGAAGGTTCACAAAGTTCACAAGTTCTCCAACACTTGCAAGACCTTTCATGAGGTTCATGAAGTCCATAGGTTGCTTCTTGAAGGTTCATAAGGTTCACAAGTTTCACAATGCTTATATAACCTTTAATGAGGTTCATGAAGTCTATAAGTTACTTTATGAAGGTTCACAAGGTTCACAAGCTTCTCAACATTTACAATACCTTTCATGAGGTTCATGAAATCCCTAGGTTGCTTCTTGAAGGTTCACAAGGTTCACAAGTTCCACAATGATTACAAAGCTTTCTTGAGGGTCATGAGGTCTACAAAGCCACTTCATGAGGTTCACAAGATTCACAAGCTTCACAATACTTCCCATGAGTATCATAAGACATCTTATGAAGATTCACAAGGTTCACAAAGTTCACAATTGGTCAAAGAAGTTGACAATTCCCTCAGATAATACACCTCCTAAGCAATGCATCCAAAACTAGGGTTTTGACTTTAATCAGGCTAAATGGACTTCCAATACCTCAAGTGAGTTTCATAACATCTTATATGTGTGTAAGAACCCCCATGACAAGTTTCAAGACTTTTCTCAAAAGTTTGCTCAGTCAGATGATCAGATAAGTCAAAATTAGTCAGTGCAGTTAAAAAGTCAAACTGAGGTCAACTGTGGTCTAACCAAAGTCAAACTTCATGATTTTTTGCCAACATCAAGTATATGAAGTAAAATTCATCATTTGATCAAGGGTTGATCATGATTCATCAAGGAGATTCCAGATCATCAATAATCAGGAGTTTCTAAATTAGGGTTTCCTCAGTAAAAGTCAACTGAACTTTGACCAGGCATAACTTTCACATACTTCATCACCAAGTCTCCATCCAAAGCTCATTTTGAAGGAAATTGAATTCTCTACAACTTTGATGTTGAAAGTTAAGCCCAAAAATGCTTCATTTGAAAGATATGATCTAAGACATTATAGGTCATTTCAAAAGTCAACAAAAAGTCAACAACTTCAAAAGGGCATAACTTGAGATTGGTAAATGGTATGGACCTGAAACCAATGGGGTTGTTTAGAGGACTCTTCAAGCTTTCCAAAAAGTCCAAGAACACCCTCATACCTTTAAAATTGAGGGAGATGTGCCTTTGCAAAGTTAAAAAATTTTGTGATGGTTTATGTTGAAAAGGGAGGTTCAAAATCATTTCTTTTCAAGTGGGCTGCCCAAATTATGACCCAATTCACTTCATAATGGCTTGCACGAAATTCCCATAATACTTTCATAATTTTTATTTTATTTAATTTATTTATTATGATTTTTTATTCTTAAAATCATTTTAAATTTAAATAAAATATTAAATTTGAAGATTTAAATGGTTTGTTGATTTTAGAAAGTCATAAAGTCAATATAGAGCAAATTGATACAAGAATTATATGAATTGACTTAAAATAGAAAGCTTTGGTATAAAAATATTGGACTTTCATGGCATGATCTTTCTCAATCTTAAAATATCAAAACTTCCACATAATCAATCAATTTTTTTAACCTAATTGACTCACCTATATATGCTGATCATAAACCTATCATTCATTCACGAGTGGACTGCCTCTAGAGTAAGTTCCAAATTCTCAAATTCACCAAAAAAACTCACATTCGGTTTTGCAGTTACAGGACATTAGAAGGTAAACTAAGAACATAGAGATGTTCTTTGATCTTCCATGAAGCGAAACCAATGCCCATACGCATCCATAGCATGCATATATGAACAATCCGAAACTTTGTTGTTCTTGCAAATTTATTTTTCGATTTCCATTATTTGATCATTGCTAATGAAATTTGTGTGTTGATTTGATGTTAGTTAAAGCTTTTGAACGATTCTGGACAAATCAATTGGATTTTCATGACCTTATATGGATTCGGCCATTGCTAGGGTTTCTATCCTCCATTAGGGCTTTGCGTTCTGGGCTATATAAATTAATTCTAAGAACGTGGTTTGATTCCAAATGATCTTATGATCATGTTTGACTCCTTGATTTGTTGAAATTTTATAGTTTTAGCCATGAATGTGATTCGTAGGCATTGCTGCAAAATGGAAATTCGCAGGTAGGTTCGTGGCAAATTTCGCAGGAAAAACCGTAAGTCTCAAGGAAGAAGAAGGTCATCTCCCGCGCGTTCGCAAATTCAAATTATTGTTAATTTATTTTATTATTGTTTTGTTGTTTGTAATCACACGCGCATGTGTGTCCTGGTGGTAAGGCTGAAGCGTATTAGCTATAAAGGCCCTGGTTCGATTCTTGGCCGTGGCATTGTTTTGTTTTATTTTTGCAGGATAAAAAGAGATTTCATATATTATTGTTTGTAGCCATTCAATAACCAGGAGGGCTCTTCCAGCCGGGTGGTGATGTGCGCGTTTGTGAATGTAAAGGTCCTGGGAACGAATCCCATCCCAGGCCTTTTGTTTTGATTATTTTTCTGGATTTACCAAGTAAGACACAAAAGAGATTCTTCCTCTTTGATTGGCACCTGCGCGTGGATGGCTTAGTGGTTATGGTTGTTGTTTGCAAGCCTGAGGTCTTGGGATCAAATCCCAGCAGGTTCTTTTTTTTTCTTTCTATTTTCTTATCTTTTTCTTCTTTTTCTTATTATTGTTTAATTAATATTTTATTTTAAAGAAAAAATCCAGAAAATTCAAAATAATATATTTATATTAGGTTAAACTTATATTTGTTTCTTTTACTAAAAAATAATAATTTGTTAATATGTCATTATCTTATTATTTTAAACATTGTACATATGTTTGTAAATAAATTAGGTAATTAGGTTTAGATTAATTCCATCAAACTCTAAAAAATATAAACCTTAATTTATTTTACAAAAAAACTTAATTCTATTTTTTTTTAATCTTATTTTTCTAATTCCTAATATAATTATTATATATATATATATTTATTATAATAAATTTTGTAAATATATTTATAATTCAAATTAATTTTCTTTTAATATTTAGAAATAATTTAATTTATGATAATTATATTTTTGTATATAGTTAAAAATAATTTGTAAATATAATAACTAATATTTATCTTTTTCTTATAATATGTATATAAATATAAATATATGTTTATAATAATTAAAATTCTATAATTATGATACATTTGAAAAATAATTTAATAATTAATATATGAATGAAAAAATATCTAGTTATGCATGTTAATTTCTTTTGATATTATTTTTATTACTATTAATTTTGCTTACTATAATTTTATTAATCTTGTATTTAAGTTTTATTACTAACCATTATTTATCTTTAATTATTATTATTACTAACCTTATTTATTTTTATCACTAACCCATTTATAATTTAATTATGTTTACTATTATTATTTTTGCTAATTTTCTTTATTATTATTTACTAACCCCTTTATTATTTATATTTTATTATTTATTGATTAAATTTGCTATTTTTATTATTATAATGTTGTAATTGTTTCTCGGTTGTAATTTTGTAATTATCATTATTATGGTTAGTAATTAGGGAGTGTAACAACATGTATGTAATATTAAAATAAATTTAGATCACTTTTAAATAAAGATAATTAAATTAAACACTTCACACACGTAAGTCGATTTTAATCGCCGTCTCACTTTCTAAGGGTATCCCTCTCGTTGCCTACGAATAATGGTTAAGTGGGGTGTATAAAGCAAGTCCCTCAAATAAAAAAATCATCAAAGTCCCTTATGGTTGCCTTTACGAATCGAGTCCCTTTCGAATAAATGATGATAGTCCCTTATATGTGCTTACTACACCCCACCATTGCCTCCAAAATCAGAATGTCCCTCATATGTCCCTTAAACTTCTAAAGTAAGGACTACCTACTCCATTATAGTAGGGATAGTCTTACTAAGGAAAAGATAAAGAATAAGAAAGACCTTAAACATTAGGGTAGGTTGCTCCTAGATACTTGCTCACTTCAAAACTTTTTCATACTTAAACACATTTTCAAACAAATTTTCAAACAAGTTTCTTACACATCCGTACATGGATTATTATTAAACTATTCTGAAAATTTTTTCTATTCACACACTACACTTTCAAAAACAATTTAAAGTGAGCTTAAGTACCTAAGAGCCCATGGATAACCATGGATGAAAAGGATGCTAATACCTTCCCTTTTCATAACCTACCCCCCGGACCCAAAATATTCTCTAAGGTCTTTCCTGTTCTTTTATAACCTTTCCTTATGGATAAAATAAAAGTCGGTGGCGACTCTTGCTATCCGCAACATTGTTTAAAGTCAGTTCACCGGGTTACACTAAGAAAACGCAAAAAAAGAACCGTACCTTGAGCTTGGGAGGCCATTGCAGAAGAAGTTGGCTTGGAACGCGGTGGTCGGCAGATGAAAGCGGTGGTCGACGGCTGAGAACAGTGGCTGATCTACGAGTAGTACAGCCGAGTAGAAGACGAAACGAAAATGCTTATAGAATTCATTGGGTTCCTATTTATAGGGAAGGGAACACATGCAGGAACGCGTGACCCCTACCCCTAGGCAATGATTACCTACGCTCTAGCCCCAAAGCTAGCCGTTAGAACATTAAATAGGCGCGAATTCCCAGACACGCCAACTTTTCGTTTCATATCCCCCCTTCGTCGAGCGACCAAACAACTGCCCATCTGTCGTGAGTCATCGAACGATCATTCCCTGGTCCACGCACGAAAAACACCAGACGCACTGCGTACGCCTTAGACAGAAAACCATCACTAACTCATCGCTCCTCCGCAGAAGCAACGACTTGGGGGGCTCCTGTTCCGAGCAGGCCCAACTCCCAGAGTTGGGCCAGGCAAAGTGATAAGCTGACACGCTCGGCGTCGGGCACCATGCCGAGGATAACGGTCCTTGTCGACCAAGGCTATACCGACCAGAATGAAATCCCCCAACGACTAGTTTTGACCGTTACCTATACGTGCGGATTCTGCGATCCGCGGCAAACGGTTTGAACCAATAACCATCCACTAACGACAGTATATAAACCCTCTCAGAGGAGGGGGCCAGGTATTCAATTCTCTCACCTTAATTCTCGTACTTGCACGCTCTTTGCTTAGTGTTTTACTTTAGCATCGGAGTGCCTTGCAGGTACACCCCCTCTTCTCCTTACCAACCGTCCTTCAGCATCGCTCGACGCCAGCCATATCGGATCCTAATCTCCAGGTACGACCAGGTGTTTAAAACCAAACCAACCCAATAGAATACTGCAAACTAAACCAAATCAAATCAACCTGAAACCGTAAAAAAACCGCACTTGGTTCGGATGTATTTGAGCCATTTTTTACAAAACCGCGCGGTTCGGTTCGGTTTGTGGTTTGTATTTTGTAAACTGAACTAAACCAAATCAAACTGTATTATGTTACAACCCAAACTTCACTTATCACACATGCAACTCAAAACTCAAACTTATTATGTCTTAACCATACAAATATTCTATTAGTCACGTTTAGGGTTTTAGTTTCAACCTTCTCAAATCACTTTGAGTAGTATCACACATTCTTCTCATCATATTTTCTATGTACATCTCATCTTTTCTACTCTAATCTTTCTTATCCTATGTTCTTTCTTTTTCATATTCATCTTCTCCTTTTTTATATTATTGTTTTCTCTTCCAATTACGTTCTTATTGCACCTTTCTTCTATAATATCGCATATTTTATGATCTTTCTTTTTCATCTTCTCTAATCTTTTCTCTCCTCCGTTTTTTCTTTTTATTGTAATATTTTTTATATTGTTTTATACTACTATTTTATGTTTTTTTATTCCACTTTGGTCTAATCTTATTTTTGTATATTGAATGAGAATTTATTGTCTAAATATGATGAGTTTTGTTGCTATTTGATAATGTATGAATGATTAAATACAAAATTATGTTGTTCTCTATAGGTGTATGTATGATTCAATAAAAATATTGTACAAAACCGAACCAACCGAACCAATCCAAACCGCATTGGTTTTGTTTGGTTCGGTTCGATTTTATTTCTTAAAGCCAACCGAACCAAACCAAACTGCATGATTTTTTCTTTTGCGGTTCGGATAATTTTTTGCGTGAAAACCGCCCAAACCGCACCGCGAACACCCCTAGTAGTGGGCACGTCTAAGTTGTACAAGGATATATAAGTTCAACGCACACTTGTTCTTTAAGTATATAGTGCAACCTAAGAGGGGATGAATTAGATTTTAAGCTTTTTTGCTCGTTATTTGCAGATGTTCTGAATCTTTTTAATATTCCAGAATTATGGTGAGGAACTAAGAACAAGGATGCAGAAAATAAAGTGCAATAAAGTAAATGAGACAAGATATATCCCAGTTCCACTTTTCAAACAAGGATAGTCCAGTCCCTCCACATTGCGTGACAAATTACACTATGCTAGAAATTATTACAGGCTCACACTAATACTCTCTTCAATTCTCTAACATAGTCAAGAAAGCATAGCACTTTCTGATTTTACAATAGACAACAAAAGAACCATATTTTCTCCTAACTTTTCTTGTTTCCAGAAACTTGGCAAACAAGAAATAGTACATTGATATAGATAATTGAGTATAGATTGATTTTATTATTTCCAAAATTCAAACTTAGTCTTATTTTTCAATATAACAATTCTAATTTATAAACTCTAAGTTCTCAAGAAACTTTTGCACTGATATGTGAAAATTATACAGTAATGTTTCTAAGAGATTTTACAAATGCACAGATGAATTGTTTGAAAATGTTTGATGAAAGAGGTAATTTGAAGTCTGAAAGATCTTGCTATAAATATCTCACAAGATACCTCTTGAAATAATGTCAATGTTTGGAAAATGGTCATGAGAATTTGCAATGCTTTGGAAAATTTTTAAACTCTAAGTTCTCAAGAAACTTTTGCACTGATATGTGAAAATTATACAGTAATGTTTCTAAGAGATTTTACAAATGCACAGATGAATTGTTTGAAAATGTTTGATGAAAGAGGTAATTTGAAGTCTGAAAGATCTTGTTATAAATATCTCACAAGATACCTCTTGAAATAATGTCAATGTTTGGAAAATGGTCATGAGAATTTGCAATGCTTTGGAAAATGTATCAAGATCATATGCAACGAAGGGGTATGGCATTGTTTCATATATTTCAAGATGCTACATGTGACAATTGATTGGTCTAGGATGAAAAACAATTATTTCTCTTCCAACATTTAAAAAATTGAAGAAAACAAAGAGACAATTGGTTGTAGCAATACACTAATCAATTGTGGGGTTAAAAAATAACCCTTCAATCAATTGTTCCAATGACACGATCGATTGTTGCTTCAAGGTTCACGATATGCATAGATTCCACGGAATTCATGACAATAGATTATACTTATGTGTCAATTGATTATTCCAAACGAAAACTTCAAATTTTTCTAAGTTAAATGTTTTTTTTAATGGGAATCATGCATGAGTGATATGAAAATTGTAGAAGGGTTTAAATTAAACAAATTGAGTGCCTAAAACTTATACATTATGAATAACATATTTTACCTTAACTTGTGATCAATCCCTTAGTAAACCATAACTTGAGCATGATCAAACTTTTGTCATCTTAATATTTCTTCAACCTTGAGATTACTTTTCCTTCATTCCATAGCTATTTTCATCTTCACAAATAACTTTTTCCCTATCAAATACTTATATGCCAAAAGGTCATGAGAACTCTTCCCAAATAGATCTTTCCCTCTCAAGGATTTTATCTCTTTCTGCATTTCTTGGAATTGATCTTGGAACTCGTCCATTATTTTATAAACACCAATGATCTCACTAGGTTCAACATGGTAAACAGGCTCTTTAGTATGTGGAACAATATGAATCATAGGAGGAGGATAGTCATAACTGGTTACATAATAGAAATCTCAATAGTAGGCTGATAACCTTCAGGCATAAATTCAGAGGCATACCCCAAGGAAAACCACTTGGAATCTGATGTTGTGGAGCAATAATTGGAGCCACGGAAACAAGAGTTGATATAATCTCAGAAATTACAATCACTTGAGGCTAAGTCTAAGTGAGATGAGGAGAAGGAAGAGGAGTAGGTTTATTCTGGGAAGCAATCAAAGATTCAATCAAAGCATTTAATCTTTCCATTCCAGCTCTTAGATTATTTACCTTTTCACAGAGTTCTTTGTTTTCTTGTTCAAGATGATCCATTTTTCTCCGATGATTAGCTCGAGTATTGTACTGATGAGACAATTTGTCTTCTGAGAAGACCAAGAGAATGAAAATAAGACACCTAGAAGACTCTTAAAAAGAAAGACCAAATGTAAAAAGATGCATGATATGCATTGCAAATGTTTTAGTTTTCAAAGAACTTTAAGATATCATAAAGTAATTGTAAACATCATAAAGAAATAACACTTTTGAAATGTTGAATAACCTCATTTCATTAATAGTTGGAAGAGTAATATGCTTTTGGAAAAGTTTGCAGGAGGCTTTGGGTTCTAAGTTGAAATTGTGTTCGATTTATCATCCACAGATGGACGGTCGGTCGGAGAGGAATATTCAGAACTTGTATGTTGAAGCAATGTGGTTCGTGGGATACTCATTTGCCATTGATTGAGTTCATGTACAAAAATAGCTACCATTCTAGTATTAGAATGACATTGTTTGAAGCTTTGTATGGTAGGAGGTGTAGGACGCCTCTGTGTTGGTATGAAACTGGTGAAAATGTGGTGCTTGGACCTGAAATTGTACAACAGACTACAGAGACAATTCAGATTATCCGTGAGAAGATGAAAGCGTCTTAGAGTAGACAAAAGAGCTACCATGATAATCGGAGAAAAGAATTGGAATTCAGTGAATATGATCATGTGTTTTTGAGGGTCAACCCAATGACGGGTGTTGGACGTTCCTTGAAATCTAAGAAGTTTGATCCTAAGTTTATTGGACCGTATCAGATATTGCAGAAAGTTGGTACCATTGCATACAGGGTGACGTTGTAACAACCTTCTAACTCAACAAGAATTTCACATAACGTATGAAAATTAAATCAAATAAAATCACCACTCAAGGGTGTCACATCTTCATAAAAACATCATAATTATTTTCCTGCTCCGTAACATGGGTTACAACATATAGAAATAACAACTTATTTTGGATCAACACCTCTTTTAAAACAAAAACGTCACAGTGGAATTATCGTCATAAAAATCTCCTTTAAAAAAACAACTCATAATAATTTAATCTCATCAAAATTGGAATTCAAAAATAACTCAACATCTTACAAATCCTCATGAAACATGTTATTCAAAGAAACAAAATATTTAAAACAAAAGTGTTCTCATCCCGATGTTACATATCAGAGCAAAACACCTCTATTATTAATGAAAATAGAGTAAAATAACTCCAAAGCTAAATCTTCATGCGTCTACGGCTAATCTTGATCACCTGCACGTTATCCACGTGGAGGAAACATTCGAACATGCAGGGTGAGTAATCACAGTTCATTATAAAAGATATAAGGAAAAGACATAGTAGTCACAACAACAATTACCAATAATTATATATTCGTAACATATCACACATATACCCATATTGTGACTTCATTAAGTCATTCACAACATCGTTATCTCATCGATCAATCATCATCACCAAAACAACACTTAAGTCACAACATCGGCAAACATCATTTAACTCGCAAATTATACAATTTCACTTAGTATGAAATGCAACATCATAAAATCATGCATGAGATACCGAACATCATGGATGGACACTGGGTCATCACCCTCCAAAATGGAGTACAACATAATTACCTCAATCCACACAATGGGATTGAAGCCAACAATGGACCGAAGTCCCAACATCATCACTGGACCGAAGTTTCAACATCATCACTGGACCGAAGTCCTAAAAATGCTATGAATGCATGATGCAATACGTCGTAATAATCATTGTCACGGCTCGTCAAAGTTGCATCATCATTCATAAAAATTCATCATAAGAATTCACATAGCATGTATATCATCAACATGCATATCATCAATTTAATTCATCATAACATCATAGTATAACATCATCAATAACATCACAGTAACATCGTAGCAACAACACACGAGTTTCGTCATTTATAGCAAAACATCATTAGTTCCACATACAACTACACACCTCCCAAATATCAAAGTATATCATTTAAATTACTTCCAGCAACATGAAACTATTTTTAAATGAAAGTAAATTAGCTCAGCTTCATGCAGGTTCAAACGACATACAAATCGGACTACCGGAACTAAAGTTACGAATTTCCAAAGTTTTTCGTCAAACACCGACACCGACATCTTACACTAACACCATAAAGCCTCATCACACACTATTTAACTTTAATTCCAAGACATGAAATCACTTTTGAAAGAAATTACATTCTATTAGCTTTCCACAGGTTCGAACAGCGGTCAAAACAGACTTACGGATCAAAAGTTATGAATTTTTAAAGTTTTCCAAAAATTGTGTGTTGTGTTTACGGATTTTTCACTAAAAATATTCAAATTCCCATACGGGTTCATCATTAAACAAACCAAAACACTCATAGATCACTCATATTATCATAGTATACCATCAAAACATCAAATTAGAAAACATATACATCATTCTACATCAAAAACACATCTTAATTTCATCATTTTCTACATATTTCATCAAGAACTCATCATAAAATCCAAAACCCCATAAAACCACAAACCTATCTATATTCAGAACCCTATATCAATCACAATGAAATCTATACTCCCCATACCTTAGCCATACAAATCTTGATTCTTCTCTTTGAGTTCTTCAAGAATTCTCTGAGCCCTAGCTTCTCCTTCTTCTTCCTCAGAGCACCCTTCTCCAAAATTCGATCGATAAAAGTGATTCTCCCCAAACTCCATTTTTTATGTTTTGTCACTCTTACCCCTTGAACCTCATTATGTTATTCCATCTTTAACCTCACTTACTCCACCCAAAAATACCACTTTACCCTCAAAATCTCTAATTTTATTATTTATCAAATTATTTATATTAATCCTCAATAATTCTTATTAAATCTAAAATAATTTTAATTAAATAATAACTTAGAACGAATCCTCATACTTTATTCTTACTCCAACATCTCATATCACGTTAGTATATCATCATGCGTCATAACCATCAAGTATCACTTAAACTCACAAAATCACGATAAATCAATTAAATGACGGATTAAATAATTAATTTAGACTTTTGGGGTGTTACAAACGTTACCGCCAAAGCTTTCGAACTTGCAAGACGTGTTTCATGTGTCACAATTTCGGAAGTATGTGTCTGGCCCATCTCATGTTATTCTGAGGGATGATGTATAGGTTAGGGATAATCTTACTGTGGAGGCGATGCAGATAAGAATTGAGGATCGCAAGATGAAACAACTCAGAGGTAAAGAAATTCCTTTGGTAAGAGTAGCTTGGGGAGGAGTTGTTGGAGGAAGTGTGACTTAGGAGCTGGAAAGCAGGATGCGAGAGTCGTATCCGAAACTTTTCTCATCAGGTACATTTTCGAGGACAAAAATATTTTATGTGGAGGAGATTCGTAACACCCCATTTTTAATTATTTAATCGTCGTGTTTTTTTGGTGATTGTTGACCTTGTTTAAGGTGTATGCGTAAACGTATTGGTGTAGAGTCCTAGTGGGACGGGTAGACTTAATGTGTTGTTAGTATTGGTGAAGTGTAATAATAATAATGTGGCCCAATTAGTAATATTCTTACTATTATCATTAGTATTTTATTATTATTATTATTATTATTATTATTATTTTCTTTTTATTAAAAAATAAAAAAATGGACTTAGTAAAAGACTGTTACATAAAAAGACACCTTTTTTGTAACAGCCTGAGCCTTCTACGCTCCCGACACTATTACCTCACGATCTTCTCTACCCCTCTAAACAAGTACTTGAACCCCAGGGTATAGGGTTTGATTCCCACAGAAGGAAAAAACTCTACTAGTGAGGGGGTCGAGAAGATCGTGAGGTAATAGTGTCGGGAGCGCAGAAGGCTCGGGCTGTTAAATAAACCATGAGATATTGTTGAGTTTTATAAATGTTGGCAATTTGCCATGAGTTGAATATTTAGTATTTTCCATTATTTTAATGAAGAAATTTTGTTGTTATTTTTTATGATGAGGCATTCCACTTCGAATAGACTCTGATTTTACACATTATTTTATTATTTTCTAAAATGAGAAAGTGGGGTGTTACAGTGATCCTCTATCCCCTTTTTTGTTCGTGTTGGTAGTGGAAGGATTATCCATGTTGGTTAGAAGATCGGTGGAAATTGGAGATTTTGCAGGGGTTAAAGTTGATCATAATTGTTTTCTTGATATTCTTCAATTTGCGGATGACACTCTTTTGATTGGAGATGGAAGTTGGAAACACTTGTGGGCTATTAAAGCGGTGCTTAGAGGTTTCGAATTAATTTCGGGATTAGGCATCTATTTTCACAAAAGTAAGTTGATTGGTATCAATGTTACGACCACATACATTGAAGTGACGTCTTTGTTCTTGGCTTGTAGGACTGAGTCGAAAGAGTTTAATTTTCTTGGCATCCCTGTTGGTTCCAATCCTAGAAGAATATCGACTTGGTCGCCTCTTATAAACAAGTTGAAGAAGAGGTTGTTGAGTTGGCATGGTCGATTATTAAGTTTGGGAGGAAGAATCACTCTTTTAAAGTCGGTTTTAGGGAGTCTACCCATTTTTTACTTATCTTTCTTCAAGGCTCCAGTAAAGGTTCGGAGGGAGATTACCAAAATTCAAAGTGGATTTCTTTGGAGAAGTTCGAGAGAGAAAAAGAAAATTCATTGGATTAATTAGATTTGCTTTGCTTTGCTTGTCGTATGAGAAAGGAGGATTAAATCTTAAGAATGTTGAAGATTTTAATGTTAGCCTTCTTCACAAATGGAGATGTAGGATTCTTAAAGGATCGAAGGATTTATGGTTTCAAATTTTAAGGGCAAGATACGGTGATGTTAGATTACATGTATCAGGTAGTGAACTCCCTAAATCGCAATGGAAATCTTGTTCGTCTTGGTGGACCGATATCTTATCCATTGTGAATAAATATCATGATGACATTTTAATGGATAATTGTCAATTCCGTTTAGGAAATGGTTACCATACTCACTTTTGGCGTGGTAATTGAACATGGGAGGGAAACTTTAAGGAAATGTTTCTTAATCTTTTCAATTTATCGATGCTTAAAGAAGTGTCAGTGGCGGCAATGTGAGAATGGAATGGAGGGAGGTGGGTCTAGAACGACTTCGGTTTACCTAATTATTTTTCTGGTTTTGCAAGTTTTGGAGATATCTTAGCTGGTGAAACAGGCGGTACTAAATCCTTGATTGATCAAGTGGATTTGGTAGCACCAGCCTTAGGCGATACACCTGCTTCTTCATATATGAGGGAGTTTCAAATAAGGCAGGATCACACGAGGGATTTTCCCCTTCGGTGCAAGCAGTATCAGCAACCCTAGGTTCTAGACTCAATTTTGTGCACGGTTCTTTTCAGTCTAGGACCCTTGATTTTTTACAATACAACAACGATTTTTTTGGTGACGACCAGCAGCAGGCGGTTGCGGACATCGTCGGAGGAACTCAGAATTTTAGCATTCAGTTTTGCAGACTTATCTCTCTGCTCTCGGATCTCACGTCGACTAACTTTGTGGAAGATCGCATCTCTTGGTTGTTGGAGGTCGATTCCTCTTTTTCGGTTAAATCTTTCTACAATAGGGCATTTTTAAACCGCATCCCTTTAGGCCCTACAAAGAAAAATGATTTTGCTTTTGATCTTGTATGGAAGATGACGGTGTCGATGAAAATTAAGGTATTCGGTTGGAGATGCCTTTTGAATAAGTTACCGACAAAAGATCAACTTTCTTATAGAGGAATTTCAATTTCGCCATCTGATAATAAATGCGTTTGATGTAATTCGTTTCCGGAATCTTTAAGTCATCTTCTTCGGAGTTGTCTGATATCTTTGTTAGTTCGGTCAAAAGTGGCGATATGGATAGGAGGAATGGATGTCAGAGGATCTAATTGCGGGGAGAGCTTTTTATTTTGGCTTTCTTTTTGCAAAATGAGTAGAGTAAAGGCGGGTATAGAGGGAAGTGTTTGGTTGGCTACTTGTTGGGTTCTTTGGATTCTTAGAAATGATATTATTTTTAGGAATTCGGAGTGGAACGTGGAAAATATAGTTTGGAGGATCAAATTTTATTTATAGAGATGGTGCTTATCGATGATATTTCCCATCCAAATATTAATTTATACAAATTCAAAAAAAAATCAAATATTGTATTTGTCTTAGGTGTTATTTGATAGCTAATTTCCTTTTTGTCGAGCGTAGTCTCGTTTCTTTTGTAACCAGGATTGAGTGCTTTGATACTCTCATCAATATACTTCTTGCTTAAAAAACATGATATTTAAGTTACTAACATTTTAACCTTGCATAAAATTCACAAACCAACTAATTGTTAATTAATTTCCAAAAGCATTTAAAATATGCATCAATTAATAAAACTCTAATCGATAATATTTTACTCCAATGCACTCAATAGTATTTTAGTAATATTTAATATTGTAATCAATATTTAATAAAGTTATTTGGAGTAGATATTACCAATGCAACTTTCACATTTTACAATATATATATATATATATATATATATATATATATATATATATATATATATATATATATATATATATATATATATATATATATATATATATATATATATATATATATATATATTGTTCTGGACTGGCCCAATTCCCACAATTGGGCCAAGCAAACCAACTTGGTAGAAGCGCTCAACGTCGAGCGAAATCAAGAATAATGGTCTCTGTCGACCAAAAGCGTACCGACCAAGACAAAGTCCTCCAAAGGCTAGTTTTGACCGTTACCTATTTTTACGGATTCCTCGATCCGCGCCCCACAATATAGACCAATAATCTTCCACTTAGCCCCTTATTTAAACCCTCTCAATTGAGAGGGTCAGGTATTCAACTCTCTGACCTTAATCCTTGTACTTGCTCACTCTTTGCTCGGTTACTTACTTTGGCATCGGAGTGCCTTGCAGGTACACACACCTTTCTCCCCTCACCGACCGTCTTTCAACAACTCTCGAAGCCAGCCGTATCGGATCCTGATCTCCAGGTACGATCAGGTGGCGCCGTCTGTGGGAAACTGATTTCCCCGTTCTTCTCTCAAAATCTTCAAAGAACCAAAGTTTTTACTAAGATCCATGGCTGCTCGGGAAAACCAGGAAAACCGATCAAACGACGGCATGATTCTCACGCAACGTGAGAGCAACATTCATCCTCCTCCGCACGAGGAAACTGTGCAAGATCACCCAGACGGGAAGACAACATCGCCTTCGCCCGATCGCGATCAACCTCTGGAGAGTCGCATGGAAACTCTCTTTCCCTCGACTCCTTCAGGATCAGATTTCACCGCATTGGCCGAAATCCTAAATCAGACAAACCTGCTGCTCCTCGCCCATGGCGAGAAAATCGCCCGTCTCGAAGATAATTCTCATCGACCACCGTCTCCCGCGAGACCCCAAAGAAGGCGCACCCCCTCTACTGCCAGGAAAAAGAGGAAAGGACACGCCAACGAATCAACGGGCGACAAACGTCCTCGCCAGTCCTCTCCACGATCTTCTCCTCCAAGAAAATCAAGAAGGAGCAGATCAAGATCTGCATCTCCCCGGCGAACGAAGAAACGCGCTCACAGATCTCCTTCGTTCAACTCCAGTGACGACAAAGACGCTCGGGGTCCCCTCTCGTCAGAAATCATGGCGGCTAAACTCCCAAGAGGTTTAGAGAAACCCCCACCGCTGGGCTCGTACGACGAAACCACAGATCCAGACGAGCATATCGAGAATATCGATGCGCTGCTCGATTACCGAGGAATACGAGGAGCAATCAAATGTCACCTCTTTCCTACAACGCTGAGGAAAGGAGCGATGACGTGGTATAAAGGCCTCGAGGCTGAGTCCATCACATCCTGGAAACAACTTGGACGCACGTTCTCCAGGCACTTCACCGCCTCAAGGCAGCACCCAAAGACAGAAGCCTCGCTCGAAGCGATCATCCAGGGGAAAGACGAACCTTTACGAACTTAAATCGAAAGGTTCAATAAAGAGGCGGTCCAAGTATCCACAACCGACGACATGAAGAAGTATTTGTTGGAACGAGGACTGCGCCCGTCGACAGATTTTCACCGGGCAGTCGGCATTGAGACCCCTGCCACCCTTGACGCGTTCTTACTGAAAGCTCAAGCCTATATCCAGTATGAGGAAAAACAAGCAGCCAGCTTGGTAAGAGACGCTCGATGTCGTGAAGATGCGAAGCCCCACCGAGTCGATGAACCCTCGACATCTCGTCGGGGAGGAGACAAAAGAAAGGACGATCGCTCCCGTGAACCGCGGGAGCACAGAGGACTCGTCAGCCGGTTCCACGAATACACACCTCTCCTTGCCTCCAGGGAGAAGATCTTGTCCGAGTGTGCCAATTCGGAGTTCAGGAAAGTAGGGGTACGTTTTCCAAAGCAGCAACCCAGCAAACCGGGCACGGACAAAACGAAATATTGCAGATTCCACAAGATTCACGGCCACAACACAGAAGACTGCATCCATATCAAGGATGCGATCGAAATTCTTATCAAGGACGGGCACCTTAAGCAGTTCACCAAGTCCAGAGACACTCCTCGACAAGAAGCGCAGGAGACTCAAAAGGTCGAGGAGGCTATACCCATCCATGCAGATGCGAACATGCAGGTTGCCCTGAGCATTTATCGCCCGGAAGATTTCTTCCTACCTGATCACACCAAGAGTCCGGGGTAGCTTTCCTCCCATAGTCCATGGGAAACCTTTCCATCCGCAATGGTCATCTCAGGAGGAGGGTTCAACAAAATCATGGTCAGATCCGTGAAACGAAAATTCGACCAACTAATTGCGAAGGGGCCCGCGCAAAATGCTACCCTGGACCCACCAAGAGAGGGCTCGGTACCCCTCGCCTTTTACCGAGAAGAACTTCTAGGAGGGGCGCCCAACGCCAGCATTCCTTTGCTCATCCGGGCGCGTATGGCAAATTTCGATGTGAGGAGAATCTTGGTGGACCAGGGCAGCTCCTGCGACATTATGTACTCCCAGTTGTTTTCAACACTCCAGTTGAACGAGACACACCTTACTCCGTACGTCGGATCGGACCTGCAGGGTTTCAACGGAGCGGTTTCCCGACCGTGGGGTTATGTCGATCTGTTTGTCACCTTCGGAGCAGCTGAGACATCCAGGACGGTCAGAATCCAGTTCCTAGTCGTGGACTGCCCGTCGTTGTACTAGTGCATCCTGGGACGACCAACACTAGCCGAGCTAATCGCCATGCCATCCACCGTCCACTTGAAGATGAAATACTACACTACTTCGGGCAAGGTTGCCACACTGCACGGGGACGTCGACGCTGCTTGCAAATGTTTCGAAGCATCATCAAAGGGTCTTAGCTCAATATCATACCAACCAAACCCTTCGGCATCGAATTCACCAGATGTTCCCAGGGCTTTCCCTCAGGTAGACTCAATCGACCTAGACTGCAGGTTCTCGGACGATAGCGAAGGCATCCAAAGGCCAACAGATTCGCTATCCCGACCAATCCCGGACGGAGAGTTCGAGCTGATTCCCCTGGGAGAGGACCCAACCCGGTGCGTTAAGATCAGAGCACATATGCCCGACTTGGTGAAGCGACAGTTGGAAGCTTGCCTCAAAGGGAACGCAGATCTGTTTGCCTGGAGCGCCGCAGAGATGCCAAGACTCGACCCCGAGACTGCCTGCCATCACCTCTCCATCGACCCAACACACAAAGCGGTCTCTCAACGTAGAAGGAAGCAGTCGACCGAAAAAACTGAAGCGGCTGAATCTGCTGTTAAAGACCTCCTAGAGGCAAAATTTGTAACCGAGGCCAGGTACACAACCTGGGTCTCAAATGTTGTACTTGTCAAAAAATCTAATGGAAAGTGGAGAATGTGTGTTGATTATACTGATCTCAATCGGGCATGCCCGAAAGATGCATACCCTTTACCTAACATTGATAAATTGGTCGACAATTCGTCCGGTTTCAAACTGTTGTCCTTCATGGATGCCTACTCAGGGTATAATCAAATACCCATGGCCGTGTCCGACAAAAAATACACGGCCTTCATGACCGAATCGAGCAACTATTATTACAACGTCATGCCTTTCGGTCTAAAAAACGCAGCGCAACATATCAGCGCATGATGAATAAAGTATTCCGAGCAGAAATCAGAGATATGCTCGAGGTATACATGGACGACATGATCGTCAAATCTCGACAAGAAACGGACCACGCGTCCCACTTTCGAAAAGTTTTCGACCAGGCACGAAAGTGCAAAATGCGTTTCAACCCCGAGAAGTACACATTTGGGGTCCGAGCAGGAAAGTTCCTCGGATTTTACCTGACCGAACGAGGCATCGAAGCCAACCCCGACAAATGTCGAGCATTCGCGGAACTCCCGACTCCTACTTCTAAAAAATCCATACAATCACTAAATGGGATCCTCACCTCCCTCGCTCGGTTCGTAGCAAGATCCGCTCAACACGCTCTCCCCTTTTACAAACTCCTCCGCAAAGAGGCAACTTTCGAATGGACGGAAGAGTGCGAGTTTGCGTTGTCCCACCTAAAAAGAGCACTAAGTGAACCCCCAGTTTTGTCTAGACCCGAAGAGGGGGAGATACTTTATCTCTACCTTGCCGTTGCAAACGAAGCAGTAAGCGCGGCACTCGTACGCGACTTACCCGAGGGGCAGAAGCCTGTTTATTTTACGAGTAAAGCACTCCATGGCCCAGAAATTTGATATCTCCAGGTAGAAAAGGTGGCTTTGGCCCTCCTTCTCGCAGCCAGAAGGCTGCGCCATTATTTCCTGGCTCACACCATCATCGTAAGAACCGATCAACCCATAAGACAATTGCTCGGTCGACCAGATATGGCCGGACGAATGCTAAAATGGTCGTTGGAACTATCCTAATTCGACATCAAATTCGAGGGAAGACAGGCTCTCAAAGCTCAAGCGCTGGCCGACTTCGTGGCTGAACTTACTTTCACTGAGCAAGAGCCAAAATCTTCCTCCAGGTGGACTATTTTCGTGGACGGGGCATCCGGCCCAGCAGGTAGCGGAGCTGGGGTTATCCTGGAGAACGAGGAAGGAAACGTCATCGAAGTATCCTTAACCTTATCTTTTCCCACTTCCAACAACCAGGCAGAATACGAAGCTTTCCTAGCGGGCATACGACTCGCGACCGACTTGGAGGCCGAAGAGATCACAATATGCACGGATTCTCAGTTGGTCGCCAGCCAAGTCCGAGGAGACTTTCAAGCCAAAAACGATAACATGGCCGAATACCTAGCCCTCGTAAAAGGCGAGCTGAAGCGATTCAAAAGCATGGAAGTAAAACACGTCCTGCAAGAGAACAATATCCGGGCCGACATCCTTTCCAAGTTGGCAAGCACTAAAAGGAAAGGAAAGAACAAATCCGTCATACAGAAAACGCTTCCCCGACCAAGCATTGGGCAATCATCGGTCCACGTAGACATTAATCTCGTGGGCGACACGAGCCGCTGGATGACCCCAGTATTTAATTACCTAACTAAAGGAGAATTACCGACCGACCTAAAAGCAGCCAGTACAATACGATGAAGGGCATGCTCGTATTCTCTAATGGGTGGACGTATGTATCGTCGAGGATTCTCTACACCCCTCCTCAGGTGCGTAGAAGAAGAAAACATCCCGCACGTACTAAGAGAGGTCCATGAAGGAATCAATGCGCAACATCCTGGCGGACGGTCGTTGGCTCGAAAAAATTCTTCGGGCAGGATACTATTGGCCCACACTCCAACACGACGCAAAGGAGCACGTAAAAAGGTGCGACAAATGCCAACGACACGGGAATATACACGTAGCACCCCCATCCGAGCTAAAATCATTATCGTCGCCTTGGCCGTTCGCATGGTGGGGGATGGATATCCTAGGACAATTCGTCGTCGGGACCGGCCAAAATAAATACTTAATTGTAGGCGTCGACTATTTCACCAAGTGGATAGAAGCTGAGGCCTTAGCCAAAATCACTGCGCTCAACATACTACATTTCTTCAAAAGGAACATCCTCGCCCGGTTCGGGGTACCGCTCGCCATCGTGACCGACAACGGCACCCAGTTCACAGATAAACACTTCAAAGAATTCATTGCATCAATAGGAACGAAACAACATTTCTCTTCGGTAGAACACCCCCAAACTAACGGGCAAGCAGAGGCCGCGAATAGGGTAATCCTAAGAGGTTTGAAACGAAGACTGGACGAGCATAAGAAGCACTGGGTCGAGGAGCTACATAGCGTGCTATGGGCATATAGGACCACCCCCCACTCAACAACCGGGGAATCCCCATTCCGATTAGCATATGGAACCGAGGCGGTGATCCCTATAGAAATGCACGTCCTTTCCAGGCGCACAAAATCTCCCATGGACCAAGATACCAACTCCGAGGCTTTGAGGGACGAGCTCGACCTGGTCGAGGAAGTCCGATCAGAAGCTGCTCTTCGAGAAACCATTCTCAAACAGAAAATAGCCGCTCGGTACGATTCTAAAGTCATAAGACGAACGTTCGAGGTAGGCAGTCTTGTTCTCAGAAGAAATCACAGGGATCCCCGCGAGGGAAAGTTTACACCCAACTGGGAGGGCCCGTATCGCGTCCGAGCAAAAACCGAAAACGGAGCCTATTATTTAGAAAATTTACATGGGGAAGAGCTTGCTAGGCCATAGAACGCCGAGAAGCTCAAGCAATATTACAGCTAACTCACAAAGTCGCCTTGCTCAACTCTCAAGCGAGGAGCGATAGGACAGACTGAAGACTGCGTGCCTAGGTACAAGCACGACAGCCCAAAAATGACGTAATCAATCGGGATCTCCTTTCAAGGGAAAGGGAAACCTGCCGCACAGACGAATACTCAAACGAGTATGACGTCGTCTAAGTACCACGACCAGGCAGAACCCCAGCTCGCGATGGGACGTTCAAGCCACGGAGCCCGGGCCATTACCTTAGCCCGGGCACCGACCAGGAGTAAAACTCCAGAATCTACTTGGTCCCCCAAACCAATGGATCATTAACACACCCCGTATACATCCAATCACATTCAATAAAGTGCAAAAACGCACGACAAACACTTAGCATTTGAAATTTAGAAAGAACAGTCCTCCGACGGACGAGCAATTGAACAATGAAGATAACAAAACAAACGACCATTAATTAATATCAAAATGTGAACACAAAATTGCGACCTTGAAGGGCCGACTTGTTCATGATTAATTACAAAGGGGACTACGCCCCAAAAAACTAAAACATAAAATTACAAGGCACACAGGCCAGAAACTAGTTACCCTCGCCCTCCGGGCGGCCTTCTTCCTGACGAGCCTCCTCCTGTTCCGGTTGCGCCTCAGGCTGGTCGGGCTGAACGATCGACCCCGGCTGAGAATCATCCACTACCAGGTCCGAAGGAACCACGATCTGGCCATCCTCAACCTTGTACAGGTAGCTGATTCGACCAACGTCCAAGGCCAAGTCAGGGTGGAGAGCCCTTATCTGATCCACTGCATTCTGGAAACTAAGCTCAGTTGATGAGTTCAGATCTTCCATGTCTTGGTCGATCCGAGCAAGAAACTGAGCCCTCGTTACCATACTTTTGGTCTCGTCATCCTCGTCCTCCTTCGGGCAGAAAGTATCCTTCAGCTTTTTGTTCTGCTCCAACACCTTTTTCTTCTCAACCTCCAACTTGGCAATGATGTTGGCCCGTTCAGTCAACTCCATGGTCGTGGCATTAGCTTCTTTAGTGGTCGTTTTCGGCTTCGCCTCAGCGGCAGCCAGCTGCTCCTTCAGCCTACCCATCTCCCTCTCCTGCCCAGGACTTCCTTCGGCCGTCAACCAGGCCATCGTCAAGACCCGCATGACCGCACTTGCGTCCTGAGCCAGGGACAACCGTCGGGCAGGACGATCCATGCCTTCCAGAAACAAGGAATCTGCACGGTCCACCTCCATGCTCGTCCCCTCGAAAACGTTGCGCTTCACAAAGCACGGCGGCAACCCATGCTTTGGCTTCGGAGGAGCGTTGGCCGTCAGGTCCACAGTCGTTGCGGACTTGTGTTTCTTCATCAAGGAGCCAGTTGAGGCGCTCGGAGAGCCTTGGACCAAGGGGCCCGACCCAGAGCCACTTGTCTCGGTCAGTTTGGTTTGCACAACCCTCGATATTTTCTTTTGTTGTTGGCGCAGGCGTTCCTGGATTTTATCAAGAGGGTTCGATAGAGAACCTGAAAAAGAAAAAATATTAGATTAATCGTGGACGACAAAATTAAATCAAAGATATGAATAATAGAAATATAACAGATACCAAAGAAGTCGGACACTTTCTGCCCGGTATTGCAGGCCAGTAATTCTGTAACATCGATCAAGGGACGCTCCACAACTTCCCCCCCCCCATCCTGATCGAGCATAACTTTCCCCTCTCTGTCCAACAGGGGGGTCGGAGTGAAAGACGCTATCAATCTTCTGAAGGCCTCGAAACTGGCCGCGTCGTCTTCATTCAAAGAGTCTCCCACCTGGACGAACTCACCAACATGCCTCTCATAATGGGCGTAACTCCAGGAAAGGGGTAACAACCAAAGCCTCCTCGGGATCACCTGCCCTTGATCGTCGAGCTTGGGTTCGTCGTTCTCGTCGGTGTCTATCCCCAGAAAGATCATCGCCCTCACGGCCACCGCGCTCACAGGTTTGATCAGAAAGTAGTCCGTCTTGAAGGCTCGGATGGATTCTGAATGGGCCTTGAAAATCTTCGTCCTCTATTTAAAAGACACAAACCCCTTTCGATCAGTTCCTCACCCGACTTGGCGTTGCAGGGAGAACAGACGGAAGAATAGAGGAAGCGTGGCACCAACACCCAGATGGGCACACGTCAACTCAAACGCCTTCAGAAATGCATACAAATTAGGATGCAGTTGGGAAGGAGCAACACACAGGTGCCCGAGCACGGCACACACCAGGTCAATGAAGGGAAAAGTTACCCCCAGGACCGAAACTGCATACTCGTACATGGAGAACGCCCGACCTCTAAAATCTGAGAATATGGGGTCGTCATCCCCTAGGCAAGTTACGACCCAATCAGCAGGGTCGCTGACGACAGGCAGCGGCTCCGCTCGAGGTCTTGAAAATGAGGACACCTTGTCCAGCAGATCCTCCACCACCCATTCTTCGGGCGAGATCCTTGTCTTTTTGGGACATTGGGGCGAGTCTGTTGATGCTCCCTCTTCTGTAGTGCTCGCGCCCGAATCTCCCGGAACCAGAGGGGACTGACGCAGAAGATCCTGAATCTTCCGAGGACGTCTCTTCCGAGGACACGTCTAATGGATCCATAAGCGAGTTTTCACCTGAAAAGTAGAGGAAAGACATCAGTGAATTTGATTAAGAATATCAAATCCACCCTTCCACCGCTCGACAAGTGAAAGGGCGTGCATCAGCTCAGGGACTGGGTCCCGAGCTGTAGCCCTGGCTGACCATCGCTCGGAGCGATGGCTTACGCCCAACGTCATGAGTTACGGGATCTAACCTAAGTACTTGTCAAATCCCAAGTCAAGGTCGACCAACACCTGTGTCGACCATGATTTAGGGTTTGCAGCCGACCAACAACGGTGGCAGATGTCCTAAAGTTTACCGGTTCTAAATCTAAGACTACCGTTAAAACTATCCTAAACCACATGCATTTCTATGATATCTAACCTATAACCACTGAAAACAGAGAAAAGGAACCGTACCTTGTGCTTGGGAAGACATTTTTGCAGAAGATAAAGGTTCTGGAAACGGTGGTCGACAATGAGATATGGTGGTCGACGGCTGGGAACGGTGGCAGTTGAAAGAGCAAGGTGTCGGAGAAGAAGATGAAGCGAAAAGTTCAAAATGGAGCCTGGAAACCCTATTTATAAGAGGGAAAACACGTGCAAGCACGTGTGACCCCTACACGCTAGCCCCTAGGCTAGCCGTCAAATCATTAATAAGCGCGAATCCCCAAATATTCCAGCTCTTCGTTTCATCTTCTCCCGCCGAGCAACGTATCAACTGCTCGTCCCTCAAAGGTCGGCAGCATGAAATTCCTAGCCTTGACACTGCCCGTCCTCGAGCACGAAATCATTACTAAGTCACTGCTCTTCCGCACGAGCAATGACTTGGGGGGCTCCTGTTCTGGACTGGCCCAATTCCCATAATTGGGCCAAGCAAACCAACTTGGTAGAAGCGCTCGACGTCGAGCGAAATCAAGAATAATGGTCTCTGTCGACCAAGACAAAGTCCTCCAAAGGCTAGTTTTGACCGTTACCTATTTTTACGGATTCCTCGATCCGCGCCCCACAATATAGACCAATAATCTTCCACTTAGCCCCTTATTTAAACCCTTTCAATTGAGAGGGTCAGGTATTCAACTCTCTGACCTTAATCTTTGTACTTGCACACTCTTTGCTCGGTTACTTACTTTGGCATCGGAGTGCCTTGCAGGTTCACACACCTTTCTCCCCTCACCGACCGTCTTTCAACAACTCTCGAAGCCAGCCGTATCGGATCCTGATCTCCAGGTACGATCATATATATATATATATATATATATATATATATATATATATATATATATATATATATATATATATATATATATATATATATATATATATATATATATATATATATATATATATATATATATATATATATATATATATATATATATATATATATATATATATATATATGATGATGATGATGATTTTATTGTCTTCTTTTAATATTTTTAAATTTTTTTAATTTAATTTTCTTCTACTTATTTATATGCGATCATAAATAGTATTAAAAATCAAAGAGAAATTTTTTTTTCTATGTAAAATTTAACATGATGTCTTTTCAAGAATTATATTTTCAACTCATTTACTCAAAAATGTTGTAGACATATCTTTCAATAATTATCAAATTCAATTTAACACAAGTCCAATCCAAATTTTACATGTTGCAATAAAAAAAAATTTATGCACACATATAATACCTTAAATGCTAATGATGGAGATTTTTCAAAAGCTCTGATAGTAAATATTTTACTTACTATTTCATAGATCAGAAATACAATGAATTTGTTATTTCCTTTTCTTGAAGGAGGGTTTTCTCTAATAACCTCATTATTTCATATGTGCTTTTTAGAAATATAATAACACTCAGACTCAATTATGTCATGTTTCATTAAATTTAAAATAATAGTGACATTAATTTATAAACAATTCAAGAAATAAATATCCTTACAAACTAAAGCTAAATAAATTATTTTAATAAAATTAGTATAAAATACTCAAGTCTTATACTTCTTAACTACATCATGTATTTTTAATTATATATTATAAGTCTTAAAAGATTAAAATACTAACTCTTTTTGTAATATATTTTATCAGTATACAAAATATAAAAATCTTATTAGACTTTATATCACACATTTAACAAAATAAAAATCTTCAACAATCCATCATTACAATTAACTTAATTTTTTTACACCACCACCAATAGAAATTTGAATCTAAAATACCAAATACAATATAAAATAAAAATAACATAATTCAATATTACAAAAGTAACACCCACATTAACAAACTAGAAATTACTAAAAACATGATTTAGGAATAATTTAAACTATTGAAATCATAACAAGAAATAAAATTTATTCAACACTAAAAGACATCAACATCCCATCACAGTGCAGTTATGAACAAAACTCCTTGATTCCTTTGTCGCAAGTTGGTTCCACTGTGGCGGGTTTTCGTTTGGGACCCAAGCATTAATCTCAAGTATGCCTCTACCATGAAGACTATGACCTCCAAGAAATATTAGCTTATCTCCACATGCCCGAAAAGCTAGTCCCCAACCATTCATTGAGTTTGCTTGCTGAGGAAATCCTCCAATGGTAACCCATGAATTGTTTCTTTTAACATACTTCTTTACTTCCTGTTGTGAATAATCAGCAGCATACAATACATTATTTACAACAGCAATCAAAGGAGGTGACCCTGAAGGGGGTGGTGTCTCAAGCACTTCATTTCGCATTGAGAACATGTTGGGTATTTCGCGCCATTCTTTTGTCGTCATATCAAACTCTTCACCGCATGTAAGTTGCGTTATTTTGTCAGCTGCAATCCCACCAACAACATAAAATTTTCCATCCATAAATACACCAGAACACATTTTTCTTGCTTTATTCATGTTTGGAAGGATTTCCCATTTTCCAGTGTCCGAGTTATAGAGCTCAGCAGAGCTTAAGATGTTACCACGCATATCACAACCACCCGCTAATATGCCAATTCCTCCCAAGCTAGCAGAAGCAAACAAGCATCTTGGTGTATTCAACATTTTCCCAACTGACCACGAATTTGTTAGAAGATTATACTTATAAATTTTGGGACCCATTAATTCCTTACCAAAAACAAAAAGCTCGGTACCAATAGCCAACGACTCCCTATCAGACAACATAAACCATTCATCGCAAATAATTTTAGGTAATTGCATCCATCGACCATAATTTGGGTCAAATGCCTCCCATTTAAAAGCTTCACAACTAAAGTAAACCCAATTTTCTATTATTCCCATTTTTCTCCTAAGTTGATAAAGTTCCCCAGATCGAATTAGTGACCGAAAACTCGTATTTAATGCAGCGATTGATCCATAATCAGATCTTGACAATTGAAGGAGACAATGAATTGATATATCCCGACCAAGTTGTTGAATAAGAAAACCCAAATCAGAAGTCTCACCAACATGTTGTTTTCCATTGTTATTTTCTTTTGAATGGGAAGTGAAAATGTCAATCTTTTGCTTTCCCTCTTCTTGATTCTTTTGCTCTTCCTTTTCCTTAGGATCTTCCACTCGGTCTTCTATGCTCTTAGACATCACTTGTGTTTTTTTTCCTATATTTGATTAATTTTTCTTTCTTAGAAGATCCATAACATGGTGATAATATAAATAAAACTATTTATCTTTCTTATATGATTTTGGCGTTAAATATACATGATCTACAAATGTTAAATGAAATAAATAAAAAAATACTATCAAACAATTTCCATAAAATAATGTTTTATTGAAAATGAGAATAAATGGACACAAAATCACACATCAATACTTCCTGAGTACAACACATGCATACAAACAAAACACACATGGTAATGAGTATCCAAATATCAATACCATCTCATTTAAAAATATTATAAAGAATTTTTATAAAGAATTTTAAACTTCAATATCAAAATATTGTAAGTTACCATAGGAAAAAGTTCAAATATAAGAGTAAGGAGTTTTTGAAAATTAATCAGACAAATAAATTCAATCAAAATAATGAATTTCATATCCAAATTGAAGAACTGCAATATTAATCCATCAGAAAAATTGTATTTGATAAATAAAATACTTGTAATTTGAACTAGCATACTCAACAATTTATACTCATTTGAAAAATTTTGATGATCAAGGAAAAATACAGAATTACATAGACAAAAAAAAAAACATCAAAATAAAATGGGAGAACAAGAAGAAAAACTTACAAATTTGAAAATTTTAGATCTCTATCTACAATTTCTCTTATCTCCAAAGTACATATAGTCTCTTAGTATTATTTGTATGAGAGATTATGCCATTTATATATCAATAGTATTGTTTATATAGTGTAAAAAAATTATTAAAAAAATAGAAAACAAAAATATTTGCATTCACCCATGGTATACGTAAACTATCATGCAAACTCATTATTTGGGATTATCTGCGTGAAGTCAAGATTTGTTAACTACCTGACATATATTGTAATCTTTGGTCGTCATATAATAATTCCTAATTTTTTTTATTTACATTATATTTGTTTTTTCTTTAGTTAGAGGTGTGTTGCCAACTCACTTAACATCATATTTTTCAATTACTTTTTCTTTGAATTTCAACAATATTAAATATGAGTAAATATGAAGTTTATAGTTTGAACTATTTTAAGGAAAGACTTTGTCCTTATCCCGTTAAATACAATTTTACTTTTAAAATTATATTTCTTTTTCCATGAAAAATTATTGACGGTTTTTTGTTTCTTCATATTATTTGTTTTAAGTTCCCTTTAGAATATAAAAAAAATTAATATATTTTTTATTTTTTATTAAAATTATTTATCTTTTTATCTATAATACAATCAATACATTTATTATTTAATCCTTTTAAAAATATTATTGTTTATAAAATAATGGTTAATGTTATTTTAACAGTCCTACTGAGTTGTAACAATAAAGACATATAATTATTATGATTAAGTTATACAAATTATTAAAATATAATAAATTAATTTTTGTTTTAATTTGAAAAAATATTTAAAATACTTTAGTGTAAAGTTTGACCATACAAGTAATACCAATACAAATACTAATAAATACAAAAAATATTATTGATATTTAAAAAAAGTTAGAATATATCCCTTTACTTCTCCTTTTCCAATGAATATATTTTTCTAAGTTATACAAATTATTAAAATATAATAAATTAATTTTAATTTTAATTTGAAAAAATATTTGAAATACTTTAATGTAAAGTTTGACCATACAAGTGATACCAAACAAATACTAATAAATACAAAAAATATTATTGATATTTAAAAAAGTTAGAATATATCCCTTTACTTCTCCTTTTCCAATGAATATATTTTTCTAAATTATTTAATTAAATTTTTGCCCATTATAATTTTATTCAAAATCATATTTCTTTCTTTTTTTCAAAATTTAAAGTGAAAATGCATAACCGGTTTAACATTCTAATTATGTTGGACCCGAATACCACCTATTGACACTTTAATTAAAATTATTCAAATAAAAAATATTAAAAATTAAATTTGAAAAAACTAGATAAAAATATGAAATCACACATAGGAAAATAATGATCTTCAACAAAAATTAATTTAGGTATATAAGCTTTTTTAATTTAGGTATAAAAAATAAAATTAAAAAGTGTTACTTGAATAGCCTCGGTTTTGAACTAGTTTAAGATCTTTGTTTTGATAAAATCCGTCACGGATATGACGCGGATAACTTAATGGATATCCACGGATAAAATAAATGGATATTTAAATATTTATTTGTTAATGGATATGAATACGAATTTAATAATATACGTACACGGATATCCATATCCGTTAATAAATTATAAAAATTATTTAAATATTATTAGTTTATTATACTTTATTTTCTTTCATCTATAAAAAATTAGTCTTCTTATATTTCTTACCTTTTTTTTTGAAATTTTCTTTTAAGAAACCCTTTCACATTTCATTCAAATTTTATTAGTCATTTCATATTTAAACTATTCAATATTTCATACCTCAATTCAACAATTTCACTTTCCAACCAACTAGTGTCGTCATTCCTCTGTCAAACCAATATCTTGTTCCTACTTCTCGATCGTCCGCGGTTAAATTAAGAGCGAATTGTATAAATGTTATATGATAATAACTTTTTGTGTCTTTAAAAGATTTTTTTTTAATTTAAAAAAAAATTAATATTATCCATAGATATCTCTAAATATCCGCGGATAGTGTTAAACTCGAGGATTACCCGCTTAACGGATATCCGCATGGATATAGGACGAATACGAATATCATTTTTATCTATCGGGACGGATATGGATATCATAATATCAGTCCCCATGGATATCCATTTAAATCCCTAATTGAGATACACTTATATAACTGTTGTCAATTGATTAGACCACGGGTTTTGTTTAGTACAATTGCATAATCTTTATTTAAATATTGAAAATATCAAATTTATAAATAAAAAATACAATAGTTTATTATTTTTCATATAATTATCGTAAATTATTTAATAACTAATTTTAAATTAGAATTAAATAAAAATATAATACAATTTATATTTTATGTGTGTAAGTATTAGAGAGAGAGAGAGAGAGACGGACGAACATGTGAGTGTCCGTCTGGATGCTAGTATTAAAGTAATGGTAAAAATCATTTTTATTATTTACTCATGCCAAAAAAAACAATAAAATGAGACATGTATGTGTGTCTTGTAGATGTGGTAGACGTTTTATTTGCAGGTGTTTGAGAAATCTTTTTTTAGGATTTTTAAGTGGGTTACTTGTTGACGTTGTGAAGGATCGACATGTTCCAGATAAGTCTTGTGTTGCACATCATCTCTAGAACCTTTTTACTCATATTTTAGACTAAAATTGTATAAGTAGTGGCCTAGTGGGCACATCTAAGTTGTACAAAGATATATAAGTTCAACGCACACTTGTTCTTTAAGTATATAGTGCAACCTAAGAGGGGATGAATTAGATTTTATGTTTTTTTGCTCGTTATTTGCAGATGTTCTGAATCTTTTTAATATTCCAGAATTATGGTGAGGAACTAAGAACAAGGATGTAGAAAATAAAGTGCAGTAAAGTAAATGAGACAAGATATATCCCAGTTCCACTTTTCAAACAAGGGTAGTCCAGCCCCTCCACATTGCGTGACATGTTACACTATGTTAGAAATTGTTACAGGCTCACACTAATACTCTCTTAAATTCTCTAACATAGTCAAGAAAGCATAGCACTTTCTGATTTTACAATAGACAATGAAAGAACCATATTTTCTCCTAACTTTTCTTGTTTCCACAAACTTGACAAACAAGAAATAGTACATTGATATAGATAATTGAGTATAGATAGATTTTATCATTTCCAAAATTCAAACTTAGTCTTATTTTTCAATATAACAATTCTAAATTATAAACTCTAAGTTCTCAAGAAACTTTTGCACTGATATGTGAAAATTATACAGTAAAGTTTTAAGAGATTTTGCAAATGCACAGATGAATTGTTTGAAAATGTTTGATGAAAGATGTAATTTGAAGTCTGAAAGATCTTGCTATAAATATCTCACAAGATACCTCTTGAAATAATATCAATGTTTGGAAAATGGTCATGAGAATTTGCAATGCTTTGGAAAATGTATCAAGATCATATGCAACGAAGGGGTATGGCATTGTTTCATATATTTCAAGATGCTACATGTGACAATTGATTGGTCTAGGATGACAAACGATTATTGCTCTTCCAACATTTAAAAAATTGAAGAAAACAAAGATACAATTTATTGTAGCAATACACCAATCGATTGTGGGGTTAAAAAATAACCCTTCAATCAATTGTTCCAATGACACGATCGATTGTTGCTTCAAGGTTCACGCCATGCATAGATTCCACAGAATTCATGACAATAGATTGTACTTATGTGTCAATTAATTATTCCAAATGAAAACTTCAAATTTTTCTAAGTTAAATGTTTTTTTTAATGGGAATCATGCATGAATGATATGAAAATTTTAGAAGGGTTTAAATTAAAAAATTTGAGCGCCTAAAACTTATACATAATGAATAACATATTTTACCTTAACTTGTGATCAATCCCTTAGTAAACCATAACTTGATAATGATCAAACTTTTGTCATCTTAAGATTTCTTCAACCTTGAGATTACTTTTCCTTCATTCTATAGCTATTTTCATCTTCACAAATAGCTTTTTCCCAATCAAATACTTATGTGCCAAAAGGTCATGAGAACATTTCCCAAGTAGATCTTTCCCTCTCAAGGCTTTTATCTCTTTCTGCATTTCTTGGAATTGATCTTGGAACTCATCCATTATTTCATAAACACTAATGCTCTCACTGGGTTCAATATAGTAAACAGGCTCTTCGGTATGTGAAACAATATGAATCACAGGAATCTCAACAGTAGGCTGATAACCTTCAGGCATAAATTCAGAGGCATACCCCAAGGAAAACCACTGGGAATCTGATATGGTGGAGCAATAATTGGAGCCACAAAAACAAGAGTTAATATAATCTCGAAAATTATAATCACTTGAGGCTAAGTCTGAGTGAGATGAGGAGAAGGAAGAGGAGTAGGTTTATTCTGGGAAGCAACCAAAGATTCAATCAAAGCATTTAGTCTTTCCATTCAAACTCTTAGATTATTTACCTTTTCACGGAGTTCTTTGTTCTCTTGTTCAAGATGATCCATCTTTCTCCGATGATTAGCTCGAGTATTATACTGATGAGACAATTTGTCTTCTGAGAAGACCAAGAGAAGGGAAATAAGACACCTGGAAGACTCTTAAAAAGAAATACCAAATGTAAAATGATGCATGATATGCATTGCAAATGTTTTAGTTTTCAAAGAACTTTAAGATATCATAAAATAATTGTAAACATCATAAAGAAATAACACTTTTGAAAGGCTTAATAACCTCATTTCATTAATAGTTGGAAGGATTACAAATTGAAGTACAAGTTTCAAAAGATCCTAAATACAAGAGGAAATGGCTAGCTCCTAAGGGTCCTAAAGAACCACATCTAATGATGATCTAACTCCATGTTGATACATCCTCATAAGCCTCTTGATCTCTCTCATAGATAATCTTCATGGGAGCTTTCTTTATTACAAGTTGATCTACAATGCCTTTCCAAGCACTGAAAATATGAAGATGAATACTTTGAGATGGTGGAATGTTAGAGGAAAATAAATCCTCTTACTCCCTTTGTCTGTTCACAACACACTACTGAAGTAACTCTATCAAATCATCCCTTTCTTTTAATTTCTTATGCAATTCTATCTTCTCAAGATTTGAAGCATGAAACTTGCTTTCCCATGTATCCCTCTCTTGCTCCATCCTGGCTAAATCTTCTTGAAACTCTTCATGTTTTCAATAGGAATGGTGGGTAGTTTGGTTACCACTAGAAACATGGGCTTCTCATAAGCATGATACATCTTGACCTCCCTTGCTCTAACTTTAACCCAATGAGTATATGGATCCAAGGCTACACAATTCTTCAATCCAAGCTCACCATTCCCCTTTCTATGGATATTGTGCCAAGCATGTGCCATTCCCTTCTTCAATCCTTGAGTATCCTTACTTTCTTGAAAAAAATAAGCTTTCCAACAAAATGTTGTTATGTTTATCCTTCAAGTCATACATAAGTTATCGTCTTACTAAAACTGGATTATAGTTGATTCCCCCTTGTGTACCAAGAAGAGGTACATTAAAGAATTCCCCATAACTATCAATAATCTTTAAACTATCATATACGAAAGAATACCAAGTGTTGTCATCGTTGGTAAGAGACATGATCCTTTGATACTACCTCAAACAACTCTTGTTTTCCTTGAAGAAAGGAGACTGTGGCAAGTGTGAAATAAACCACTTATACAGTAGAGGTACACAACATACAATAGTTCCATTACCCTTGGAAGTCTTATGATGGATAGAGATATAAGTGTCACCAAGCAAGTTGGAATATGATTACCAATAAATAAGATATTAATATCATTAACATCAACAAAGTTGTCAATGTTAGAGAATAGGACCAATCCATAAATGAGTAAAGCTAAGATAGCCTCAAAAGTCGTCATGCTACCAACACTAGTAAGAGAATAAGCTTTCTCAATTAGAAACTTTGAAGTCAACCCCTAAATACCTCATTTGACAATAAGATTGGCATCTACATTAGATTTCCTCAAGTGAATAGTTGTTGCAATGACTTGTGATTTAGGAATCACCTCCAAACCACTAAAAGGAACCTCATCGAAAACTAGCACACTCACAAGATAGGCATACTCCTCCAAGGTAGGCATAATCTGATAATCTGGGGAAGTGAAACACTATTAGACAGGATCATAAAACTAAACTAGAGTGTTAAGAAGTCCATATTCAACATCAGTGAACAAAATATCCAAAATTCTTCCATAGCGGTCTTTTAAACTTTTAGGATCAACCATTAAAGATGTTAACTTTCACAATTCTTTTTAGTTAGGAAATATGAAACTATACTTCTGAGTGTTCCTCCTTCCAATATCCATGATCACAAAACCTGAGATGTTTGCAAAGAGAATCTCTAAGTTCCTTGAAAACTAAGGATGCTCATGAATGCATGAGTGCATGATGATGCAACAATCATAAACAAGATCACAAACAAGGTTCAAAAGTTCCAAGTTATGAGCATAGAGTCAAGGGTAAGAACCAAACACATGGTATGCACTAAGGGTAAATCACTTGTACAGCAAGGTTCTACGAAGTTCCAAGAGTCGTGATTCCATCTTATGGATATTACCAGTTTGGACGACTACTCGTCAACCAATAATATTCTCAAAAGAAACTCGACTGAATGTAGTATCAGGTAGCAACTAATTAAAGTGTACACTTGAATAGCCACTGCACTACATCCTAAAAGGACAATATGGGTTAAAGG
Source organism: Lathyrus aphaca (assembly GCA_963966055.1). Taxonomy (NCBI): domain Eukaryota; kingdom Viridiplantae; phylum Streptophyta; class Magnoliopsida; order Fabales; family Fabaceae; genus Lathyrus; species Lathyrus aphaca. The sequence continues at coordinate 541,684,550 of OZ014521.1, forward strand.
GTTATAATGTCCTCAATTTCTTGGGTCCTCAGGTTGAAAGTAATATTCTTTCACAACTTATTTGTTCAACATTATCACCCTCAAGGAGGCCCCCGGTCAGTTGGCTATCTAAAGCCAACTTATTAAGCTTTAACTCCACGTAAGCCAAACATGACTATACCACCATCCTATCTTATTATTCTCTCAAGTCTGGGTATAAGACTTGTCTCACCACTCAAATATCACCAAACACCCAAGCAGGAAAAAAGCAAACAACAAGCAAATAATAATACAACACAAATAACAAATTAGGTTAAACCCACTTAGGGACTAATCCCCAGCAGAGTCATCACTTTACTGTAGCGGTGAAAATTTTGAGATTAAGTTATTGATTGACTTAAATCACAATAAGCAAGAGTTTCCACCGATCTTTGTTGTTTCTAAAGGAATGGGAAAAAGACGAATAAAGCCCACAAAAGTTTTAAAACATAGCTAATAAAACAAAGAGAGATAAGGGTAGGAGAGTTGGTTATGCAAAGGGAAGATGTTAGCATCCAAAACATCTATAATACTTTATAGGAACCTCTTGAAATTTGTGTTGGCTTAAAAAGGGTGTTGTTTGTAAAATATTGGGAGATGAGAAAATAAATGTTTTGTTAAGATTTTTGTTTGTCAATACTTCCTGAGCCCCGTGCTTACATACCCTTAAAGTGAAATGGAGGACCAAAACCTTGTAGTTCGTGGTTACATTTACAAAAGTGTTTTTTATTAATTTAAAATGAATAGAAATTTTGTCATATTTGAGTGGAAACTCAACTTACTACCCACAATCAATGAGTTAAGAACACTTGCTTCATCTTGAGATGGAGGAATTTTGCTTGGATTGAAATCAAAAAGTCTATCACTCAACATCTAAGAGAAAAATGTCATCACTTCACTACATTATTGTAGAAGTATAGGAGTTACATCACTTCAAGAACACAACTAATGACTACCTTTAAGAAAAGGTTTTAAAAGGAAAAGGTGCACAAAGGCACAAAATATTTGAATGGGTTTTGCGTTTTTTAGTATTTTGGAATTTTTTTGATGTGCTTAAGATATCTTAGCATTGATTTAAGAAAAAGGTTTTGAAAATCACTTGACAAAGTCTTATTGAGAAAGTGGCTCAAGTTTGAAAACAAGAAGATTTCAAAAAGGGAAAAGATTTTGAAAATCTAAGAAGAGGAGGAGATGAAGGGACTATCCTAATGCATAAATTAAAAATCAAGAAAAAGAAGATCTAACCAGGATAGAGCTAGCATCTAACATAAGTCAAGAAAACATTCCTTTCCTTTGGATTAAGCCACAAGTAACAAGTAAGCAAATAACAAACTAAGCATCTGATGAAAGAAGAACTTAAGCTATAAGGTCAATTCTATATATCAGAGCCAAGTCTTCATAATTCAAACCAAGGTCAAAGGTACCAGATGAATTCCAAGGTCTCAAGTCAAGTCTCCAAAGCATATGATCAAGAACCTAAATCTAAGTCCATAAGTCCAAATCCAAGACAAGGATAGTAACATCAAGTCCAAAAAGAAAATTAAGTCTTTTAGGGTTTGATATTCATCAATGTCTTTAAATAAAAAAGAAATTTCCAAGTGGATAAAGGTAAAAAGAAGTATAAACATAAACAATATGAAACGAAATGCTAACATAAAGGCATAAAAATAAATGTTAGTGTTAGTAATCCAATTTGGGACAAATGTAGTGTTATGTTAAGAAATCGTAGATAGGCTTATGCAGAAGTCAATACTATATGAGGTTGGTCAATATGATTTATGTGAAATTCTGATAAGTATATCACAGATCTCATAACCACATGTCGGGACATTAATCTCTGCAATAATTAAACAAGGGAAACATGTGCAAACTAGTATTCAACAATATCAGCACATGAACATGTCAGATGTTCCAACCTTTGTCTCGACATGTTTGATCAGTCAGCATAAAAACAGTTGTATAATTGTAGAATGATAAATAACACAGTAATTTGTTAACCCAATTCGATCAAACTCACCTACTTTGAGGGATATCAATCCAGGAAGAAGATTACACTATTAGTAGATTATTTCTTATACAAAACCTCCGTTGTACTGGTAAACACACTCTATTTTACCTAATGCTACCCAATGTTAATATTTAGATCAGAAACTCCATCTTTGATAAGAGAACCATATCTCACTCCCTTTGATCACCACATGTGATTCTTCATCGTTGCAACCAAGCAATTGTATCAAGTTGCAACCCAGCAACTGCATCTTGTTACATCCCAGCAACTGCATCATTCTTGAAAGCCCCACCTTTCAATGCAATGTTCAGTCAAATCTTTTTGACTAAAAAATCTTATTGGATATGATTCAAAGCTTCATCCAAGAATAATATACAAACGATACAAAGGGTGACTTGCTATATAAGAAAGCCAATGACTTTCAAAACCCTAAAACCTTATTTTCTACTCTTACAAAAGTTATATAAGGATTAGTTATTTTTCCCTAGGTCTAGGACTTCTATTTATAATATTCTGATGTCCATGGGACTCGAATAATCCAACCAATTATTCCTTGATCCATGTGTTGATTGCTGCAGATAAAATCTCTTCAAATCTCTAAAACAGATCTTCTACAAAATCTGTTTGTAACATACAAAGATGTCAAAACCACCTGTTAGGACATCTTGTTCAACATCATATTCAACACTTAAGTTTTACCAAAATTTAAGTTAAATCTTTATAGCTTTCAATCTCCCCCTTTTGACAAATTTTGGATGAAACCTCTTTTACAAAACCCCAGGACGCTCCTTACCCTTTAGTCTCTTCAGTCAGATGGCAGATCTTGAAATTCCTCCATCCATAGATTGGTGTACATGAGGAAGTAACTTGATTGATATCCCAGTCCTTGGTGAAAGTTATGCAACACTATCCCCCTCAACCTAGGACTATATCTACCACAGGGAACGAGGATGCTTTTCTCAGCAGTCCTCGGTCGACCTAGGTAACTCAGAACATATGACACATCATTGTTCACAAATCAGATCATAAGACATAACAAGGAACTTGACGAATATGTTAGGACACCTTTTCAAACATCTTCATAAGATAACTGTAATAAGAAGTTTAGAGCTCAACACAAGACTCAACATAAAATTTCCCCCTTTTTAGCCAAAATTTGACAAAAGGAACCAAAACAGATCCATACCTAAGAAGGACTTATCCAGACATGAACAAAATACATGCACCAGATTCTCACAAGAACTTAGTTTGAAGGAATGATACCCCTTATTTATAGCCCAACGTTACCTTTGGAAGTAACGATTCAAGAATAGCAATAATAGTTTTGGTCAAAGAGTACTTTATTTGAGGAGGAAACCTTCAACATAATTGATTTAACAGAGTCCAAGTTAGTTTCAAAAGATTCTTATTCATTGCACACTATCCACAAACTGTTATTTCTGCATTTATTTACTTTGGATTGTTTCTCCTTAAAATTAAAATTCCAATAAAAGAACATGCAAGGTCAAAAATCACATTTTACTTGTCTTTTTGTCATGTACTCGATATTTCAACCACTTTTAATAGGGAATTAAGTTTTGAGCGATGTCCTGACATCTTGTCAGACATTTTCTTCTTCACTTTGTCCTCGAGCCAAGGCATCTTGTCTTGCTTTATTTCTTCATAACCCGCTTGACTTTCAACCAGCTTATGCAGTTTGTTAACTTTTTTAACTTGAATAGAAGTTCATTTCTCTTTATTCCTCATAAGCAATTCTCCTTCTGACCAAACCTGCCACAATCAATCACACTCCCCCTAAGCACATTCATACATTATCTGGATTCATAGAGCCAAATTATCATAATCCTTTCTTGACCCATAAGTATTTGGAAGGTCCCATCATTCTTGATAAGAAAGATGACACACTTAGAATCTTTATTTCAAGATGTTTTAACATCCCATAGGACATCATTCTTCTCCATTGATCCAGTCACCTTGATTGTATAGACATCCAATCATCTCCAAATTCTAGGAATACCAACCATATCACAGTGATCAGTCGTGTATTCTTCTATCTTGTAGCATCAATCTCGTTTCACATCAGAATTCTGGTCTCCATGAATTTCTTAAGTTGCTTGCTTTATCTAATCCACTTATGTCTTGAGTGCTTGTTGAAAAAGAAACATCTTTCCATCTAATCTCATGAGTCAGAGTACTAGTTGCCTACCCTCTAATATGTGATTATCTTCATTTCATCATTCTCACGTATGATAAGTTAAGATGCTTCTAATTCAGATGTTCCTCTCCAGAGATAACACGATCAGATGATGTTCTAACATTAGTTGAGACATTCTCCATGTATCTCAATCATCAACTACATCCGTTGTTATCTTTATGATTCAAAGGGTCTCCATATAGTACAACTTTTGTAATACCCCATATTTAATTAAGTGCTTTGGATAATATTAAGTGGACTCAATTGGATTTTGGTATGCTCCGAGAATTATCTGTTCAGATAATTAGAGCAACTATTGAACTCAGAGTTAGGTGATTAATATTATTCAACCCTGGAGTTTTATTAGTTGGTACATTAGAGATATTTTAGGTAACCATAATATTTGAGCAATTGGTGTTGGACAATAAAATATCAATTGGCGATATTTTATATCATTGGATTATATTATGTGTGTGTGTGTGTGTGTGTATATATATATATATATATATATATATATATATATATATATTTGGAAAAGAAAAAAGGTAAAAAAGTTGGAAAGAAGAGGAAAAGCTTGGATTCATCAATCTTTTTCATTAATCTTCATCAAACTCCTCTTCATTTGCAAGGTGGGTTCTAGATAGAAGCTTTAAGTTCTAGAGTTAGAGATGATTTTAGCTCAAGTTAGGTTTTGTGATAAAATTCTTAAAGTGAAAATCAATGAAATCTAACGGATGAAAATTGATATAGTTTGCATAGTATGGTTATAATATGCATGTGATCAATTGTTAATACTTGTTTGGTGTTTGAAAATGTTCTGGTATGAAAATGGTAGGTTTTGGGGGCTTTTGGAATCCTAGAAACATAGAGTTCATATTCTGGTTCTGGTGCAAACCATCGGGCGAAATGATGATCGTCGGGTGCCCCTGGCAGTTTTTCAAATGAATTTTATTTTCTTCAAAAATCTGTAACTTTTGACTCGAGTGTCCGATTGAAGCGTTCTTTATATCGATAGAAAGCTCTTGAAAATATTGATAATAGTGTGGGATTAATTTATCTATGATATTTTATTGAGTTATGATTATGTATTTGTGATATGTCATATGAGTATGCATGTTATCTATTAATAATCATGAGACTACTTAATTAAAATGAGTTAAGTAAAGTGAGGAAACCTTACCACATATCAATAGTATAACATAGTTGTGACTAGGAGTTTGATATAAACTAGATGGTGATGCTTGAAAGTTTGATGCTTAGAGAAGTATCTTAGTCGAGTAATGGTCTAGTGGTGAGTGAGGAACTATATGGAACATGTGTGTGAACCCGTTTGGGTGTGTTATTTGTAGAAAAGGTTAACATTCCTTAGGAATGTTTTATACTTTCCCATTTGAGTGAAATCACGTAATCAAAACCATTTTCCCTGAGATGTTGTTTCATGAGCCAGGAGCTCCTCTGGAATGTACGCATGGTTACTTGGCAGGTTTAATCTCGCGGTTAGTATGAATGGGATATATTTATATGTAGATACTTGAGATGGTTTACATGCCATGTGAAGTGATGATTCAAGGTTAACAGGCCTAGAATCCAAATCCATTTTGTATGTCAAGTAAATACAAGGATCCATACTCGGGATGACTTCTAGACATAGAAGGGGATGGGAATAGGGGATACCTCGTGGTTTCCGGATTAGTGATACTTTCAAGTTGTTTAACTCAAGACATATTTCCATATGAGTGTGAGATTTTGAACTCAAGGTCTAGGCTTTCCCCCGACTTGAGTAGAATTTGTTAGAACCTTGTAGAGCCGAGAGAATCTATAAGATAAGAAACTCACTGAGATGTTGATATCTCACCCCACTATTATTGTTGCTTTTTAGGTTTTGTTTGCAGGTTGGTTTACAAGTGGAGCTATGCTCGGGATGTTTTAAGTGAAGCATATAATTAGTTTTCAGTTGTGTATTTTATCTTTGTACAATGAAGGATATTATATTTGATCTTATTATTTTTATTTTAGTATGATTTCCATGTCTTGTACCAAAGTTTAGTATTATGTTTTTAGTATTGGTCAAGAATGTGAATTATATTATTAGGTACTTATGATGGTGTCAGTACCAAACAAACTCTTGTATGATATTATTCTAGATAAATATTATATGGGGCGTTACAACTTCACCAGGTTGATCTTCAAGATCTCAGACCGTCATAGAGATAAATAAACTCTCCATAACCACTACAATCATCTTCAATTTCTAGGAAACTTCTGCCACAAGCTCCAAGATATAGTTATAAGCAGTTCTTCTTTTGATCTTCAACCATCTTACCCTTCTGCACAAGAGTAATTAGTTTCAATCCCACTCCTTGGATTCATGTTTGATAACAACCAAATGCTACATTTTGGTTAACTCATCTTCCTTTAGAGTTCCAAAATAATTTTGATTCACCAATGAAGCTTGATCTTCAAGTTACATATTCCACATATTCCAATTGTAAGATGTCTTAGATACACCTAGACTAGAACATGTAATATCTCCCATTCTTGTAACTCCCACAATCTACGTGAAAAAATATTCTTGAATTACCAACAACATCCCTTCATGAGATGATCAATTAACCTCAAGCATCTAACTCCCTTAGTAAAATCATCCTAATGTGGAGAGTGATGTCAGAACATTTGATAAGACATTTGGTTGATAATCCAGCTCCTCCCAGTTTCAGCATTGATAAGTTACTAGTTATCATACCACTTTGATAACTTTTCTAACCTAACAAAATAAGAGTTTCATGCTTTCATATGCTTGATAACACTCTCAAGTTTGAGTATGCAACCTCTATCCTGCTTTGCTGCACCACACTGAAATCCAGCTTTCCTTAAGTGCGGACTTTCTGACTTCTTCGAGATGTTAAGGAAAAATCCTAGACCTTTTGATTTCTCTTCTTAGTACTCCTTCAAGCATGATGAAAGTGAACCTTGACATCAGTACTCTTAGATCAGAAATAAACTGATCCAAGTTGTATTCTTCAAGAGTCTTCAAAAACTAGACCAATTTCTATTCTAGAAACTCTCTAGGTGGATCACAAGCCTTTGAAGAATCTGTCTGGAGAGGGTTAACAACATCTTAGGTTATCATCCTAAGATTTTATTTCCATAGTGTAACACGGTGGGAGAACTGACTTTAGTTAAATGTTGTGGATAGCAAGAGTCTCCACCGACTTTTATTTTATCCAAAAGGAAAGGGCATAAAAGAACAGGAAAGACCTTAAAAAAAAATTGAGTTCGGGGGGTAGGTTATACAAAGGGAAGGTGTTAGAACCCTTTATATCCATGGTTATCCATGGGCTCTTAGTTACTTAGCTCACTTTAAATTGTTTTGAGAAAGGTGTAGTGTGTGATTAAAAAATTTCTAAGTGCTTTATAATGATCCTCGTATGGATGTATACAAAGACTTGTTTTTGAAAATTTGTTTGAAAAGTGAGGTGTAAAAAGTATTTTGAAATGTGTGAGCAAGTAATTAAAAGGAACCTACCCTATATTAAATCTTTACTGTTCTTATATGTTCTTTCAATGGTAAGACTAGCCCTATTATTAAGGAATAGGTAGTCATTACCTTGGATGTAATAAGGGACATGTGAAGGGACATCTGAATTTAGGCAACTGCAAGGTGTCTTTAGCAATTCGTAAGGACTTATCATCTTTTATTCGAAGGGACAAGATCATTTATCGTAGGCAACCTTGAAGGGACTTGATCTTATAAACTTAAAGGGACTTGATGATATTAATGGAGGGACTTTGCTTAAGACACCTTACTTGACCTTAGAAATAGGCAACATGAGAGGTAACCCTAGAAAGTGCAGGATGACGATCAAAGATCGACTTACGTGTGTTCATGTTCATGTTCAAATATTTATCTTATTTAAGATTAATTATCTAAGTCCATTTAACCACAATTAGTTTCACACTCCCTATTTACTAACCACGCAATAAATATTTACAAAATAAATAAAGACGGAAAAATAAATCTCTAAGCTATTACAAGGCTTTGGGATAGTTACAATATAATCGAGAAATATAAATAATGATAAATAATAATAAATAAGCAATAATAATCAATAATAATAAGAATGAATATAAATGGTTAGAAAATAAAAATAAGAGGAAATAATAAATTAGCAAAATAAATTAATATTAGGAGGGATTTTAAATGTTTTAATAAAGAAAATAGCATTTTAATAATAATAATTAAATTATGTACATATTTAATAAATAATAAATAATTAATTATGATTTACAAAAATATTAAATTAAATTCTAAAGTTAAGAAAATATTAGAATTAGGGTTAGGGTTTAAAAAAATTAGGGTTAGGGTTATAATTGTGAGTATTAGGGTTTTATTTATTAATTTATAAAATAAATCAATTTATTTACAAAATAAAATATATACATAATAATAATATAAACATATTATAAAATAAATAAAAACAAATTAAATTTGAGAAAACAAAAATATTGATTTTGAAAATATAAAGTTTTTTATAAGAAACTATTATAATATTGTTTAAAAATTAGATTATTTAATAATATAATTTATATAATTAAATAATTAATAAAAGAAAATAAAATAAACAAGGTTTTAAAAAAATGGGGGAGACCTGGATTTGAACCCAGGACCTCCCCATTACCAGCAAGGGGTCAAGACCACTGGGTTGTGCCTGCGTAGCTGATAGGGAATGAACCAAAGGCATTATATAATAAACTTGAAAAAACAAGAAAATTAATGAATAAAAAGAAGAAACCTGGGGATCGAACCCAGGTCTTGAACGTTACCAGCACATACTGCCACCACTAGACCAAACAGCATTAGTTGAAACAAAATAGAAAACAATTCTAAAAATATTAAACCAATTTTTTAAATTTTCAGATGGCGCCAAAGAGGTCATCTTCTTCCTTGAGACCTGTGTTTTTTCCTGCGAATTTAGTTACGATTTTATCAAATTAATTACATAAATATGATCCACACACTTCACTGAATTGATTTATGGTCTTAAAATAGGTTTATAGCCATTGAATTAGAAAACCCTAAATCAAGAGGTATGAACCCTAAAATGGCATCTAGTGAATTAGTCACGAATTCTCCAAGATTTTTGCCAAGAATCCATCACAAGCTTCAACTAATCACGAATCAACAAACAAAATTAGTGTGCAATGCATAAATAGTGAGAATTGAAAATTTCAAAACCAAGAACAAAAGGGATTCGGTTTGAGCAATTCAGCATGGTTTGGATGCAAATGATGATTGAGATATGATTAATGATGTCCAAGGATCATGTTTGAACCTTCAAATTGACTGAAAAGTGATGGAAAGTAAGAAACCGAATCTAAGTTTTTCTTGAAAAAGTTTGAATTTGATCTTATGCTTAGAGGTTGTCAATTCGTGTCTTGTGTTTGCTTCATGTTATACATATATAGTATGACCTAACTAGGTCAAAAAATCAGATCATCTTTTGGACTTTTGGATTATTTGAGATTGAAAAAGATATGCTTCCAAATATTGAAAAACTTGATATATCCTTACTATTTTTGGTTGATCTGATTTTGTATGATCTCAATCACTTTTAATTGACCTTCATGACTTTCTAGAACAAAAATCTTATCAAATATTGCAACTTTTATATTTTATTTTGATTTAAAATGATTTTTAATGTATAAAATCATAATAAATAAAATGAATAAAAATTTGAATAAATGATTTTTAATTCGTGCATGATGTCATGGTAGTGTTTGGGTCATAAAAATGCAAGCCCATTTGGAGAAATTTGGTTCTAAGGTCCCATTTGCTTCATAAACCTCTCAAAAATTTCCCAACTTTGCAAAGGCACAAATCCCTCAACTTTAAGGCTATGAAGGTGTTCTTGGAAATTTTGGAAAGCTTAGAGATTCCTCTAGCCAACCTTTTTGGTCTCATGTCCATATCTTTTACCATTCTCAAGTTATGCTCTTTGGAAGATGTTGACTTTTGAAATGACCTATAATGTCTTAGCTCATACCTTCCAAATGACGCATTTTTGGGCTTGGCTTGTGAGACACAAAGTTGTAGAGAATTCAATTTCCTTCAAAATGAGCTTTGGATGGAAAAATTTTGATGAAGCATGTGAAAGTTATGGCTGGTCAAAGTTCAGTTGACTTTTCCTGTGAAAACCCTAATTTAGAAACTCCTGATTCTTGATGATCTGAAATCTCCTTGATGAATCATGATCAACCCTTGATAAAATGATGAATTTTAATTCATATACTTGATGTTGGAAAAAAATCATGAAGGTTGGCTTTGGTTTGACCACAGTTGACCTCAGTTTGACTTTTTAACTGCTTTGACTTATTTTAGCCTATCTGATCATCTGACTGAGCAAATCTTTTGGGAAAGACTTGAAACTTGACATAGGGATTCTTGAAGACATATAAGATGCTATGAAGCTCAATTGAAACCTTGTAAGTCCATTTATCCTGATGAAAGTCAAAACCCTAGTTTAAGATGCATTGCTTAGGAGGATGCATTGTCTGAGGGAATTGTCAAACTTTCTGACTAATTATGAACCTTGTGAACCTCTTGAGATACCTTGTGAATCTTGTGAACCTTGTGAACCTATTGGGATACCTTAGTACACAATGTCTTGTCTTGGTGAGGGAAAATTTTGGGGTGCAACACATAGTTTAAAATGCTTCCCTTTGATCTGAAGACTCACTCCTTGAGCCATTAGGGTTATTCACATACTAGCTTGAAGGATGTTTCAACATCTGATTGAACACCTGTTGCTTTGAAGTCTTACACGATGATCTTGATTGTAATCATCCTATAGGTTGTAGCTAGAGATGTTGTACCTCCTATTGATTCATCTATTCTTAAGATACCACGAACAAGGATAATCAATTAAATATTTTTGGCTTTCACAAATAGCAATTGATCTTAAATCCTTATTCAATATCCTTTAGTGGTAGATAAACTTCATCCTCTCCAATGGTGAGATATCAAGACTGACATCCTTAACTCAACTTGCCTTCAGCTGACTATATTATCTTCATCTTTAAGGAGGACCCCCCTCAACTGAATTGAAGTCTCCTTGCAGACTAGAGCAACCTTTAGATTTGAGCAATATACACTTCCTTGTTGGTCATGGATGGTGAAAATAAATAACCTCTACTTTCTTTAGGTTGATATTCTTCACCCCTTTTCACTTACAATAAACAGAAGCCTTCAAAGAAGCATCTTCAAAATGAACACCAGACCAAGATTGTATGCCTCTAATCATGAATATGGATGCCTTTATGAGTGGACTTGAGAGAAGTCTCAAGTATATTTGGCAACTTTCTTCATGATCATATTGTTTATCAACTTTGACAAATAGGAACTCAATACATCTTCCTCCAATTTGACTTCAGGATACCTAACGAAATCATCCTTCTAGGAAACAAGATATCATAACAAACAACCAACAAACATCTTCATTCCATTGCTCCTGAATTTGGAAAGATTAGGGATTTTATGATGTTGGTATCTTCAAGAACATAAGCAAGATAAAGAATAGATTCCACCATCTCAATCCATTCCCAGGAATGGATCTTTCATCACCAACAACATCAGAAACTCAAGACAACAAGAATTCTTCCAATGAGAGACACAAGCAGCGAAACATCAAAGACCATCTTCAACAACCTTCAGGAAAGATGTCAAACCATCTTAAAGAACATCATCAACAATCACCAGCAGAAAAAAATCACAGAATTATTGAACAACCATCATAGTTGTTCCCCTCTTTGACCTAGAATACTCATCTCATCCATCAATACCCTTAAGTATATCAGAATTAATGATCAAACTAACTCCTCCTTGTTTAACACCAGATAGTATCTTCTAAAGATCTCATCCAGAACCAGACAAGATGCTTGCTCTGATACCGATTGAAATTCTGGTAAGAAAATCACAAATGTCCTAACCACATGTCGGGACATTGATCTCTGCAACAATTAAACAAGGGAAACATGCGCATGCTGATATTCAATAATATCAATGCATGAACATGTTAGATTCTAACATATATCTCAATAAGTTTGATCAGACAGCGTAATAACATAGTTATATAATTGTAGAATGATAAATAACATAGTAATTTGTTAACCCAAATCGATCAAACTCACCTACTCTAGGGGATATCAATCCAAGAAGAAGATTACATTATTAGTAGATTATTGCTTGTACTAAACCTCTGTTGTACAGGTAAACACACTCTATTTTACCTAATACTACCCAATGATAATCTTTATCATAGAAACTCCATCTTTGATAAGAGAACACTATACCACTCCCTTTGATCACCACATGTGATTCTTCATCATTGCAACCCAGCAACGGTATCAAGTTGTAACCCAACAACTGCATCTTCTTGTATCCCAGCAACTGAATCATTCTTGAAAGCCCCATCTTTCAATGCAATGTTCAGTAAACTTTCTTTGACTAACAACTCTCATTGGATATGCTTCAAAGCTTCATCCAAGAACAATATAAATTTCATTATCTAATGGTTTCTGAATATGAATCAACAACTATGTCTACCTCATTGTATCCAACTGATACAAAGGATGTCTTACTATACAAGAAAGCCAACGACTTTCAAAACCCTAAAACCTTATTTTCTACTTTTACAAAAAAATTACAAGGATTAGTTATTTTTCCATAGGTCTATGACTTCTATTTATAATCTTATTTTTTCAATGGGCTTCGAATAATCCAACCAATTATTCCTTGATCCATGTGTTGATTGCTGCAGATAAAATCTCTTTAAATCTTCAAAATAGATCTTATTCAAAATCTGTTTGTAACAGAAAAAGATGTTGAAACCTCCTATTAGGACATCTTATTCAACACTTAAGTTTTACCAAAATTTAAGTCAAATCTGTAGAGCTTTCATTATGTACCATAAATGTTAGAGATATGATATAAATCATACTCCTAAACACATGTAGCACAAGTACAACCCAAGGAGGGATCATGCATTAAGGCAATGAGATTGGTCTATTACATCAATTCATCCTTCATGATAGCTTAAAACAAACTTATGCATCAATCTGAAGTACCTCAAATGATCCATGATCAATTGGAAGGTAAATTTGAAATGATGAAAGTTCATCGAGCACCAATCCAAACTTAATGAACAAGATGGACACTAAATCATCAATTTGATCAAGATAAAAGAAAACTAAAAAGAAATAGAATGAGATGGAGAGAAATGAAACCAAAGTGAACAATGAATTAAGATTCACCTATCATCAATTCCAATCACCTCTCCTGGTGGATTAAGGTATTAAACCTATCATCAACATCCAAAGTCCATCGAGATTAAGAAAGATTTTGATTAATCAAGTCATGATCCAAGGCAACCAGAAGTCAAACAAAATATCAAATGACAAAATAAAAGAAAATAAAGCTTTAAATGATTATTAAATGATTTTTAAAATGAAAAATAAAATGGAAAATGAAAATGAAGCATCAAAACATCAGACAAAAGCTCAATAAAATAATGCAAAATCAGAAACAATTCAAGAATGATAACATAATTTTTGGAGATTTTTAAAATGCATAAAACTAATTTTGAACCAATTAAAATGCAAGAACAACGATAAAATTAAAGAAAAATAGCAGAAACACAAAATAAAATTGTGAAAAATATACATAAGGTGTGAAATAATATAAAATATTTTTGTAGATTTTTTGAGCTTTTTTTGATGAAAATGGACTTAATATGAATTTTAGAAAAGAAAATGAAATAAAAGTAAATGAAAACAAATAAAATAAAAGATAAAAAAGCTAAGTCATTATATCCGAGTCAAAGGCCCAAAATAGGCGCATTCAGTGGTCCAAATATAAGGTGTATGGTGGACCTTAAGTGAAATAACACGCTCAATCACATTTTAACTCTAGCCACCACTATTGATTTTTGGTCATCTTCTCAGGTTGCTCCTCATCGAAGCTTTGGCAAATGGTAACATTAAATAATGAGACCACTACCATTGTGACCATCTTCTCATAACGAATCCAACCATAGGCTCAAAATTCATCTATATAAACTGAACTTGAAGAATTTCAGAGAAGTCTTGGTGAAAATGAATACACGAAAAAAGAACTTAAATGCCAAGTATGAACAATCAACACAAGATAAGTTAGGGGAAAGAATCAGAGACATGCTACATTGTCATAACTTGTTTGAGTCCAAAAGATTCCCATAACTACCTTGTCTAAATGATTATCAGAGGTGTTGAAAGGTGGATTCGGTTAGAGTACTTCAGTGAGTCTTAGAGCTTGGTTTTTGTTGCAACAACTTCAGAGGAGGTCGAAGGTGCTAATGAAATCAAGAAACAAAGTTGAAAGAGCATAGAATTTGAAAACAAAATCTCAAAATTTCATTACAAAGTGTGGCCTCGGGTAGAGGTTTTGGGCGCTTTCTAAGCTTGGAATTCAGCGCAAATGATAGTTCTAGTTAAAGCTGAGGTGAGAGGATGGAATACGTATGAGAATTTGTTATAATTCATGTGAAATCATGTGTGATCAAAGTGTGACCAATCTTGAATGGAAATTCTTCAAAACATAGTGCATTCCTTCTTATTTTGGGTCGTTTTATTATCATTAAACATCACTTAACATCACCGGGTATCAATCACCTGCACACATTGACTTAATTTTGAGATTTCAGTGAATTTGCAAAATTGGTCATCACCAAAATTCAGTTCCATGGGGTCAACTTCAAACCATTGGGAAATTATTTTATTTTACCTTTGATACTCATTCTTTTTGCTAAATGATAACATAATATCATAGAATACAATTCAAAAAGAAAGGTTCCATTTGGATGCTTGCGCAAAAAGTTGTAAGCTTGTAAAGTTGGCACCATGACCTATGATTAGAGGTCAGAATATTTCTAAGTCCAAAATGACTTATAATGTCTTCAAACTTTTCATGGCCTTCCAAGCATAATTGGCCTTTGATTCTTGAAATGAACTTGTAGAGGGAATCACAAGGGATAATTGGAAAAAAGAACCGCCTGTAAAAAGTTGAAAATTGAGAGAGTTATGATCCTTGGAAGTTAGACAAATAATGTAACACCCATTTTTCCCAGTTTCAAAAATAATACGAGATTCCACAAAAATTAGAGTTTACTAATAAAGTGAGTGATTACTCATCAAAATCAAACAACCTTTCCAAATTATTTCATTATACGCAGCGGAATGATCTTTTCAACAATAATGTGCTCAAGGCAAAATAATTCAAAGTATAACATAATGCTTCTAGTTTATTAACTTGATACGTAATTAAAAGAAATTCGGAAAACAACATAAAACAAATTGATTGAAAGCCCCATTCACGAGAAACAGACGCAACACCAAAGCATTTCTCAGGTACCTGGGTTTTTTGTACTTCCGAAGAAGCACAGACGCAACAACACAAACAAAGGGGTGAAAAACAATTTCACAGCATAACGATGTGAATAACATATACGAAGAGGTAATAGCACACCAAATAATCATACAACACAATTCATTCATTCAAATAAATGCAATGTGACTCAATAACACAATGCAAATGCGGTACCGACTTCATTAAATGTCCATCGATTCGGACCGGATGCATCACTTACGCTCCTACTGAGACGCGATCATCCCCCACCCTTTGATTCCCAATGAATCCGAATAATCACTTACTCTCCATCCGAGACGTGATTATTCCCCAACAGGTATGCGTATGCAAAAACTCGATTACACATACATTACCATAATCACATATGAATACAATCATAACAATACGATCCTCATGATCTTCCTCATTTATCAATCATTTCATCATATAATTAGTAATAAGAATATATCATATATCAACCCAACCAATACAATTCAATTCATCATTAGTAACTCATACCAATCACACGGTCTCCTAATATCCCCTCACTAAGTTTTGGATCGTTAGGTCCTATAGTTACTATTAACATTATCCTTAATACCTTAGTTTACTCCTATGAGTCTTAATTAAAAGAACAGATCAAATACGACTCGAAACAACGCAAAAACTTAAATTGCAAGGTCCTGACACGGCCTCTCGTGTCCCTTGACATGGCCCGTGTCAGGTGGTCTGGGGCGTGTTCCCCAAAAACTCAACTTTCCAAAATACAGAAGGGTCACACGGCCACCCGTTTCGTGTGATACGACCCATGTCACACCCTCTGAGCACAATTCTCTCAAAAATCCATCCAAACCATGTTCCCGTGGCCTGACACGGTCACCCGTGTCGTGTGACATGGCCCATGTCAGGGAGTCTCTACCAGTAAAATCCGATTTCGCATAAAAATTCACTTTTCTCCTCTTTCTACACCAGCACGAGTTCAGTTCATTTTAATTCAATTTTAGCCTTCAAAATAGTCCATTTAACATACTTATCACCAATTTATACCTCTAACATCAACTAATCGTTTAGCCTAACTTTTACAGATCAAAATAGGGAAATTTATAAGTTTTCCTCATCTTCTCCAATTACCCTATTCTCCATAACCTTCATATGCCAATTCTCACAATACCATACATTCAACACCAATTCAATATAAAAACACAATCATATGCCATTAATCATCAAACAATTCATCAACATTTCAAGAATTAATCAATCAACTCATAATTTATAAATCCTTAAGGGAGTAAGGAACTCCCAAATACCCTTCTATGTTAAATCACCAATATAAAACCCTTTCTCCCCCTACCTCGAAATTGAATGAAGCTTTCCGAATTATCGACCTTGGACTCTACGATCCTTGATTCTCCTCTTCTTCTCCCTTTTTCCCAAAGCTCTCTGTTCTTCGTCAAAATACACGATTATGAGAAATGTATCGTGTCTTCCCTTTTCTTAACATAACCTAATTACACCTTTGCCCCTCAAACCTCCAACTTCTTATTTTATTATTTTAATTAATAATATTATAATAAATCATTTTATTATCATATTATTATTAAAATAAATAAAATAGCTCTTCCACTATTATTCCAAATATATTCTCATGCTCAATATTATTTTATGAAAATTAATTTATAAAAATTGGGCATTACAAATAACACTTGAATTTTGGTCAAATTTCACTAAGTCCACAAAGTGACCTCTAATGTTTCCAAAATTTTGATGATCCCTCAAGCATAATTGGCTCTTGACTTGTAAAGAAAAGCTGTATAAGATGTCAAGGAGAGTCATTTTCCCAAATAAGCACTCAAAAATATTGAATAATGAAGAAGTTATGAAGTCTTAAACTTGGACATGAAATGTTGACTTTTTAGGTAAAACCACTTTGTATAACCTTGTAACCTTGACCTTTCTCTTGCATTTCAAGGCACTTTGACGCACATGTGAACTTAAAATGATGTATTATTAAATTTCCTTTGGTGAATATTGCAATGCCTTGAGGAAACTTATTGATGAGTGCATGGAAATAAACACGTGAAGCTTTGAAGTTTCTTGAGAAACAAGATATCAAACTTTGACTTTTTTTTATAAAATGAAGTTGAATGATGCTTGAAAGCACATTCTTTGAGATTATAGGCCATTATTTGATTAATAGCCTTTGAAAAACAAGGGTTGACCATACTTTGACTTGAGGAACTCTAACTCTAGCTAAGGAGATAATCACTTGATGCTCTTGATTTCAAACCCTACCTTGCAAAAGAAAACAAAAGGTACAAGGGATATTTTTGTATTTTGATTAATGGTTATTGAAACAATAAACATATGAACACAAATGAAAAAGATACACAAAGAAGATCTTAATGATCTGTACAAAGGCAAACCCAAGGCTGAAAGGGTTAGGAGATAACCAAGTTTGCGATCTTAATGCATTGCAATGATGAAAATGTGGTGGGATATTAGGGGTAAAAACTAGGGTATGATAGACTTGTTAGACGAAGGTGACTTATCTAGAGAGGGGGTGAATAGATCCCCAAAAAATATTGATTGACAAAAATTATTTTTCAAAAACAATGGATAACGGAAGTAACTTGGATCGATTCGTCTAAACCAAACCGCTATCGAAAAGCTCAAATATGCGTTTATGAAAACCAATAAAAAATATGATAATCAACTCAATTAATATTCTTTAATCACAGTCACTAGAAATCTACTCAACAATAAATTCTATATCCAATGATAAATCACACAAAAACACTATTGAGACAAATTATTCAACACCTTGTGTGCAATTGATTTAGTTTGGAATTTTGTATTGTTTTGTTGATCTTAAAATCTAACCACAACCAAAATGATTATGGTCAGTTCAACAAACTGTTTTTCAAATGGTTTTTAAAAGAAATTTCCAAACGAATTGATCACACAAATGATGAACACAACAATTTGCAAATAAAATGAAAAAGAGAAATGTAGCAATGCAACCCTATAAACCCTAAGTTTGATGTTGATCCTAGTAATTTCTCTTCCCTTGATCTGGGCTTGATCAAGTCACACAAGAACACCAATTTGATTCATCGTCTCATGTTACTCCTTTACAAGAACCACAATCCTTCAAATCCTTCGCTCGATCGAATCCAAATTATAAATTATTGTAACCCAAGATTTACCAAGATGATCCATCATCTCACACTACTCATTTGCAAGAACCACATCCCTTAAAAGTCTTCACTCAATCGAATCCAAACTTGAGTAATCTTATCCAAAACCTTCAAATCCATACATTGATCTTGAAGGAAAAACTAACCTTGTTTTTATTATTTGAAACCCCTCTAAGATTTCAACCCAATTTACAATACCATAAGCTAAATTGGATGTTATCAACTTGATTCTACATGGCACCTAAACAATGAATGATTATGTGTACTTTGTTTGTGTGTATGTATAAAATCAAGGTTGAAGATGAAAAAGACTCTTAGTAAGTTCTAGGTTTTGTTTATGATTTTACCAAAATCATTGAAAAGAAATGATGCAGATAACAAGTATATATATGTGAGAAATTATGAAGCAAAAAGAAAGAAAAAGGAATGGAAAAAATGCAATATTTTTAGATTTTTGATGCATAGGTCGACCTATGCAAGTCATGTGCCGACCTATATTGGTCATGTGCCGATCTGTTTAGGTTGCTCATCTAACAGAGCCTACTTGCTTTAAAACTGCAGCACATGTGTCGGCCTATAGAATGTATATGTCGAAATATAGAAGAAATTTTCTTCTATGTATCGACATGTTTAGGCATATTTAGATAAAGGTGTTTCAACTTCTACAATTAGGTGCCAATATATGTTGAAAGAAATAACTTAGCCTTAGTAATTCCAACTAATCACCCCTTTCCCTACGTCACCATCTTATTATAACCAAGTCACACAAACACAAATAAACATATATAAAACATATCTAATAACACTCGAACTCAATTATGTCATGTTTCATTAAATTTAAAATAATAATAATAACATTAATTTATTAGCAATGTCACTTAGAAACTCAAGAAATAAATATCTTTATAAACTAAAGTTAAATGAATTATTTTAAATAAAACAAGTATAAAATACTCAAGTTTTACACTTCTTAACTTCATCATGTATTTTTAATTATATATTATAATTCTTAAAAGATTAAAATACTAGCTCTTCTTGTAATATTCTTTATCATTATGCAAAATATAAAAACCTTATTAGACTTTATATCACACATTAAACCAAATAAAAATCTTCAACAATCCATCATTATAATTAACATAATTTTTTTACATTACCACCAATAGAAATTTGAATCTAAAATACTGACAGAAATAAAAAATAAAAATAACATAATTCAATATTACAAAAGTAACACCCACATTAACAAACTAGAAATCGCTAAAAACAAGATTTAGGGATTAAATTAAAATATTGAAATCATTACAAGAAATAAAATCCATTCAACACTAAAAGGCATCAACATCCCATCACAGTGCAGTTATAAAAAAACCCATTGATTCCTTTGTCGCAAGTTGGTTCCGTTGTGGCGGTTTTTTTGTCTAGGACCCAAGCGTTAATCTCAAGCATTCCTCTACCATGAAGGCTATGACCTCTAAGAAATATTAGCTTATCTCCATATGCCCGAAAAGCTAGTCCCCGACGATTCATTAAGTTTGCTTGTTGAGGAAATCCTCCAATGGTAACCCATGAATGTTTTCCTTTAACATATTTCTTTACTTCCTGTTGTGAATAATTAGCAGCATATAATACATTATTTACAAAAACAATCAAAGGAGGTGACTCTGAAGGGGGTGGTGTCTCAAGCACTTCATTTCGCATTGATAACATGTTGGGTATTTAACGTCATTCTTTTGTCATCATATCAAACTCTTCACCGCATGTAAGTTGCGTTATTTTGTTAGTTGTAATCCCACCAACGACATAAAATTTTCCATCCATAAATACACTTGAACACATTTTTCTTGATTTATTAATGTTTGGAAGGGTTTCCCATTTTTCAGTGTCAGAGTTATAGAGCTTAAGATGTTACCATGCAAATCACAACCACCCGTTAATATGCCAATTCCTCCCAAGCTAGCAAAAGCAAACTAGCTTCTGGAAGTATTCAACATTTTCCCAACTGACCACGAATTTGTTAGAAGATTATACTTATAAATTTTAGGACCCAGTAATTCCTTACCAAAAACGAAAAGCTCGGTACCAATAGCCAAAGACTCCCTATCAGACAATATAAACCATTCTTCGCAAATCATTTTTGATAATTCATCCATCGACCTTAATTTGGGTCAAATGCCTCCCATTTAAACGCTTTACAACTAAAGTAAACCCAATTTTCTATTACTCTCATTTTTCTCCTAATTTGATAAAGTTCCTCATATCGAATTAGCAATCAAAAACTCGAATTTGATGCAACAATTGATCCATAATCAGATTTTGACAATTGAAAGAGACAGTGCATTGATATATCCAAACCAAGTTGTTGAATAAGAAAACATAAGTCAGAAGTCTCACCAACATGTCATTTTCCATTGTTATTTCCTTTTGAATGGGAAGTGAAAATGACAATCTTTTGCTTTCCCTCTTCTTGATTCTTTTGCTCTTCCTTTTCCTTAGGATCTTCCACTCGGTCTTCTATGTATTTAGACATCACTTGTATTTTTTCTATATTTGATTAATTCTTCTTTCTTTGAAGATCCATAACATGATGATAATAAAAATAAAACTATGTATCTTTCTTATATGATTTGAGCGTCAAATATACATGATCTGCAAAGATATATGAGAAAATCATCTACATATGTTAAATGAAATGAAAACAAAATACTATCAAACAATTTCCATCAAATAATGTTTTATTGAAAATGGGAATAAGTAGACACAAAATCACACATCAATACTTTATGGGTACAACACATGCACACAAACATAACACACATGGTAATAAGTATCCAAATATCAATATCATCTTATTAAAAATCAAGATGTAATGTTATAAAGAATTTTAACCTTCAATATCAAATATTGTAAGTTACCATAGGAAAAAAGTTCAAATATAAGAGTAAGGAGTTTTTGAAAATTAATCAGACAAATAAATTCAATCATAATAATGAATTTAATATCCAAATTAAAGAACTGCAATATTAATCCATCAGAAAAATTATTTTTGATAAATAAAATACTTGTAATTTGAACTAGCATAATTATCATTCACTTTTTTCTACCCAACAATTTACACTCAATTGGAAAATTTTAATGATCAAGGAAAAACACATAACTACACAGAGGAAAAGCATCAAAATAAAATGGGAGAACAAGAAGAAAAACTTACAAATTTGAAATAACTAAGGAATAAAATTGAAAAGTTATATCTCTATCTACAATTTCTCTTATTTCCAAAGTACATATAGTCTCTTATCAGTATTATTTGTATGAGAGATTATTCCATTAATATGTCAATAGTATTATTTATATAGTGTAAAAAAATATTTAAAAATTGAAAACAAAAAAAATTACATTCACTCATGGTATACGTAAACTACCGTGTAAACTCACTATTTAGGGTTATCTGCGTAAAATCAGACTTGTTAACTACCTGACATATATTGTGATCTTTGGTCGTGGTATAGTAATTCCTAATTTTTTATTTATTTACATTATATTTTGTTTTTTCGTTATTTTTCACTGAATCATCCTGTTCATTTTATTTCATAATATTTTTCTTTTTCTCTTAATTTTAAATTTATTTTATTTTTTACTAATCCAGCGTAATTAGGGTCTCTAACATTTAGCAAGTGTTTTAAGGTATCACATGATTTAGACTCTCTATAAACCTAGTCCTCAAGATGAGGATGGAAAATCCTTTTTTATATGAGTTGAGTTATCTATCAAAAACTTTATTTTAGTCAGAGGCTTGTTGCCAACTCACTTAACACTATATTTTTGAATTATATTTTCTTTGAATTTCAACGATTATTAAATATGAGTAAATATGAAGTTTATAATTTGAACTATTTTGAGGAAAAACTTGAATTTTTTTAAAATAACCTACTTTAATAAAAAAAATTCCAAAATAACATGATTTAAAAAAAATACCAAAATGGCTTACTTTTGGTTCACATTTGCCAATTGATTGGGCGAATGAGAACAAACTTTACATGGATTTGCCATTTCCTTTGGCTAAGCTATTCTTTTTATGTTCATTCACCACACCATTTGGCGAATGTGTGCAAATGTTTAAGGGAATTCGCCATTTGATATGGCGAATGTGTTCAAATTTTTTGTTTAAGTTTTAAAGGCATTCGCCATATCATTTGGTGAAAGTGTTACTTTGTGATTTTTATTTCCTATAAATACATGTTCCATAAACCAAGTTATCACTCAGTAACATCAATCCTCTCTCACTCCTTCCTTTCAATCCCTCTCTTATTCATTCCTTTCTATCCCTCCCTCTCACAACATTACTTCTCCTCGCCCATATACATCAGTATCAACACCATCATCCTCAACATCAGAAGAACCGCTTCTAAAATTTGATATTTTGAAGAAAAATGATTTGGTGTTTTTCTCACCAACAAAGTATCCTTTGAAGATACTGCTCTGGAACACACAAACTTTGGAACACTTGCATAGAGAATTAAACTGCTGGTTAGAAGGAGAAATCATGCATAAAGAAAAGATCATTAAAATTGATGAAATGGAGAAAAGTGGCCAATGATGCGGGTTTTCTTATGATGATGTTAGGTCGAGATGAAGTTGTCTTGATGGTTCTAATAGGCTAGATATGTTGAATGTTATAGTTGTTTTATTTATGTATGGTCACGTTTTAAATTATGTATTTTCTTGTATTTTTTTGTTTTATTTATGTATGTTCTTGTATGTGGTTGTAAGATTTTATTGATATGAATGAAACGAACGAGACTTCTATTATAAATAGATACAGTTACAATGGTTTAAATTATGTCGTTGTGATTGGTCCAACATTAGGACATTTCTTACGATTGTGTCCGGGCTGACAACATGAACTGCATAGTCTCACCATTTTGTTCATTGTATCCATTTCTGTGCGAATATGCATGCTGTTAGGACGTCCCTTTTCTTTCTTCGCCTGTTTTCATTGTGTCAGACTATTTCCCCGTTGTATGTGGGCCAGTAGTCCTCATTTGAAACAACCGGAAAGCTTTTGTTGTAGACGTTACAAAGATTGTGCACTTGGTAAACAGGGGACAATAAGTTTGAAGGGTCCAGCCGAACCTTTGAACATGTCTCTATAACATGGGAGCAAGGCATACGAAAGGCTTAAATTTTCTGCAATCGCACCAGTTGTTATCAAGTTCTACCCGATAGGATCCCCTCGGTCTCCCTTCGTGGTGATCTATTATCTCAGCAACATTAAAATGTCATTTATTGCGGTTAAACACTGTGACCACATGTGTGTTAGATTTGGAAGCTTCCTCTTTAATGAATGTCATTGAACTATCGTTGAACACTTGACCAGACTGTAGGATAGAACTCCATTTTGAACGCATGGTGTCAAAAAGTTCCCCGAGCCTAAAGTAGGTTGACCTCACCAAAGCGGTTATCGGTAGGTTACAGATGCCTTTGAAAACAGAGTTCATTTATTCCACGAGATTTGTGGTCATGTGACACAATCGTTGTCCTTTGTCATAGGCCTTGGTCCACTTATCCAATGGAATTTGGTTGATCCATCTGAATGCATTTTCATTTGTCAGTCTGATTTCGTCACGATAGTGTTTAAATGACGGTTCGGTTAATGAATACCCTGCATTCACGACCTTCTTCCGCAATGCCTTGTCTTTGATCTCTCTCATGAAATTTTGAGCGATGTGTCTAATGCAATAGGAAATAAAAATCACAAAGTAACACTTTCACCAAATGATATGGCGAATGCCTTTAAAACTTAAACACAAAATTTGAACAGATTCGCCATATCAAATGGCGAATTCCTATAAACATTTGCACACATTCGCCAAATGGTGTGGTGAATGAACATAAAAAGAATAGTTTAGCCAAAGGAAATGGCGAATCCATGTAAAGTTTGTTCTCATTCGTCCAATCAATTGGCGAATGTGAACAAAAAATAAACCATTTTGGTAATTTTTTTGAAAACCATGTTATTTTGAATTTTTTTTTATTAAAGTAGGTTATTTAAAAAAAATCGAAAAAATTTGTCCTTATCCCGTTAAATTCAACTTTACTTTTAAAATTATATTTATTATATGATACGGTATCGTTTTTTTTTTTCATGAAAAAATTATTGATGGTTCTTCGTTTCTTCAAATTATTTGTTTTAAGTTCATTTTAGAATATAAACAAAAATTAAAACTTTCTATTTTTTATTAAAATTATTTATCTTTTTTTCTATAATACAGTCAATACATTTATTATTTAATCTTTTTAAAAATATTATTGTTGATAAAATAATGGTTAATGTTATTTTAACTTATTTAATCTTTTTAAAAATATTATTGTTGATAAAATAATGGTTAATGTTATTTTAACAACCCTACAGAGTTGTAACAATAAAGACATATAATTATTATGATTAAGCTATATAAATTATTAAAATATAATAAATTAATTTTTATTTTAATTTGAAAAATATTTGGAATACTTTAATGTAAATTTTAACCATACAAGTGATACCAATACAAATATTAATAAATACACTAAATATTAATGTATTTTTGAAAATAATATATTTAATATATTATTGATATTTAAAAGAAAAAGGTTAGAATATATCCCTTTACTTGTCCTTTTCCAATGAATATATTTTTCTAAATTATTCAATTAAATTTTATCCCATTATAATTTTATTCAAAATCATATTTTTTTTTTCTTTCAA
This sequence comes from Lathyrus aphaca, assembly GCA_963966055.1. Taxonomy (NCBI): domain Eukaryota; kingdom Viridiplantae; phylum Streptophyta; class Magnoliopsida; order Fabales; family Fabaceae; genus Lathyrus; species Lathyrus aphaca. The sequence continues at coordinate 541,710,152 of OZ014521.1, forward strand.
AATGCATAACCAGTTTAACATTCTAATTAAGTTGGCACCCGAATACCACCTATAGACACTCTAATTAAAATTATTCAAATAAAAAATATAAAAATTAAATTTGAAATCACACAGGGAAAAAAAAGATCTACAACAAAAATTAATTCAGGAAATAACAAATTCGTGGTTAGATATATAAGCTTTTAGCCCAGTTATAAAAAATAAAAATAAAAAGTGTTACTTGAGATACACTTAAATAACTATTGTTTATTGATTAGACCATGAGTTTTGTTTAGTACACTTTATTTAATTATTGAAAATTAGTCGTCTATCCGTGCGATGCACGGTAAAATATCTATCATTTATTAATAATAATAATAATAATAATAATAATAATAATAATAATAATAATAATAATAATAATATTATTATTATTATTATTATTATTATTATTTTATTATTATTAGTTTCAATTTAAAGTAAAAAGAGTGTTAATTTAATAATATTAATAATTAATATGTGAAATAATTATATGATATGAGAAATGAGTTAGTGGAGATAGTGAGTTAATAAATTTTATTATTATTAATTCTAAAAATATTATTTAAGAAAGGAATAAACTATAAATTTAATATTTAACACTTTTATTATAGTTGTTAATTACTCCATACGTCCCATATTATTTGTCACATTTGATCCTTTCACACAGATTAAGAAACAATAATAAATGAAAGAGAAAATAGTAATTTTACCAAATTATTCTAATTAACTATTGGTGTATTCAAATTAGCATTAATGTTAAATGAGAAAATAATTAATTAAGAGTATTTATTAGAGGATACAATTGAAATATTAAATATAAAAATGTCTTGGTAATCTAAAGTAACAAGTATTTTGGGACAATTTTTTTACTCAAATGTGACAATTATTTTGGGACGGAGAGAGTAATTAATAGGTCAATTAATTTTGATTTTAAGATGAATGTTTTATATGTAAAATAATTGTTTGAGAAATGAGTTAGTGGAGATAGTGGATTGAAAAATATTATTATTATTATTATTAATTTAACTTTTTTTTATTAATTAATAGTGGAATGATAAACTTTCATTATTTTTTATTAAATATAGAAATAAAAGGGAGAGATGAAATATTTTGGAGAGGGGAATTTTTAGGAAGAAGTTATAGGATTATGATTAAGTATGATTTGAGAAATAATTGTATGATATGAGAAATAAGTTAGTGGAGATAGTTGTTGTATATATACTACTAACATTTAAAAAAAACTTATTCATTGATAAATTCCCACTAAATCCACTATCTTTTATTAATTTAATAAATTATAATTAATTAGTTAAAATAATAATATTAATATCAATATTAATATAAAAACATGAGTGTGTGAGATTTATAGTTGAGTGTAAACTTATTATTATTATTATTATTATTATTATTATTATTATTATTAGTTTCAATTTAAAGTAAAGAGAGTGTTAATTCAATAATTTTAATAATTAATATGTGAAATAAGTGTGTGATATGAGAAATGAGTTAGTGGAGATAATGAGTTTTTTTTTAGAATGCAAGAAATATATTAATATGAGTATCAAAAGTACTCAAAACACATACACGGGTAAAGCAAGACAAGCAACCCTACCAAGCTAAAGAAAATACCCACCAATTGCACCCTACGTTAAAAAAAGGAACGGATCTTTGTCAAACACATAAAGATCACAATTGGGATGAATAATTTCCCCTATAAAAGACCATCTCCACAACAAAAACTTAGTCTTCCAAATCATATCTGAAACATTCCAATTAGCATTTTTTAACAAAATGTCATTTCTCTTTGACCATAATGTCCAAGTAATTGCCAACCACACGCTACCCGCCCTACCATCCTTCAAATTCTTATATTTCCCAAAACGATGTCAATCTAAGAACGAGCTCTTGAAATCGTTTGCACCACTGTAGGAAAAGCCCAACCAATTCGCCATTTCGGACCAAAGTAACTTTGAAGCATTACATTCCAACATCAAATGTCTTAATGTTTCGGGATAACGATCACAAAAGGGACAATTGACGTTGCTATTAGAGTTCAAAATTCCACGATGAAGAAGTTTATCCTTAGTCGACAATTTAAGTAAAAAGCATCTCCAACCAAACATGTTGATTTTGAGAGGACAAAAACCTTCCCAATCAGTTCGAAAGTTAAATCATCTCTATTTATCGGACCAAAAGGAATACGGCAGCAGTTTGACAAAAAATAAAGGGAGCTAACCGAGAAAGAAGTTCTGTGATTCCAACTGATTTTGTCTCTATTTTGTTAATGGGTTTCGAATGAGCGATAATATCTCAAATTCCATCTAATCTAGAATTGGATTCACGAAAACCAGAAGTCACCGCTCTAAAACCAAACGTGATCTGATGAGAAATAGACTGAGAATGAGCTGCATGCGCCTGCAAGTGCGAAGACTGTTGTTGTGCCAACACAGTAGGGGCGGAAGGCACAAATTGAAGTCCCAAGGAAAAAACTGTCGTTCGATCATCCTGCTGCTGAAACAAAGGCATTGTGTTGGTTGTGATAGCATCCGTCTGAACCAAAAGGTTAGACGCATACAGTACCGGAATAGTATGCTGAATCAGAACAGCAGTATGCTGAAGAACATTATGCTGAAGAACAGCAGTCCCGCTCCTTGCAGAATCAGACCCGGAAAATGGACGTTGTTGATGTAAAACAGACCCACCATGAGAGAAAAACTCAGAGTTTTCCCTGCCAAAAGAGGTACTTGCATAAGAAAATTCGTTAGTGTTCAAAAACTGGTTCCCTTCATGGTTATCTTCGGTGTGAGCATTCGAGAGGGCTTCCCATGTCTTAATTCCTAAATCGCCCCATGTCCACCTCCCTTTCGTCCAACCACCCATACTAGCGACCGAGACCTCCTTAAGATCAGATCTAGAGAACTCCTCCGGAAACTCGTTTATGAAACACCATTTACCCGTCCAATTATCGTTCCAAAACGAAGTGTTATGACCGTTACCCACTTGGAAATTACAATTTTCCATAAAAATGTCTTCTTTGAAGAATTTATTAATGGATAAAGATCCATCCACCAAGTAGAGCAAGAAGTCCAATTAGATTTCTTGAACCGACACCCCGAAACCACAAGGCTAATATCTTCATATCTAGCTTTCAACATTTTGTACCATAACGCTTCCGACCCTTCAAGAATCCTCCATCTCTATTTGTGAAGTAAGGCCACATTAAAATCTGCAATACGCTTCAAATTTAATCCCCCCCATTCCTTTGGGTAACACAACGATTTCCAATTATCCAATGCATTCTACGTTTCTCCTTCCAACTTCCCCATAGAAAACCGCTTTGAAGTTTGTTAATTTCTTTCCGAATCTTCACCGGAATTTTGTAAAAAGAAAGTTGGAAGATAGGAAGGCTAGAAAGCACCGATCTCAAAAGCGTTAATCTACCTCCAAAACTCAAAAAACGACCGTGCCAACTTTGAAGTCTTCTTTCCACTTTCCTAACAAGGGGAGTCCAAGAAGAGATTCTTCTAGGATTGGACCCAATGGGGATTCCTAGGAAATTAAACTCTTTCTTCTCGGTACTACAAGCCAAGAAAAAAGAGGCTGCTTCTAGAAACGAAGGAATAACATTGATACCAATAAGCTTGCTCTTATGGTAGTTTATTCCTAGCCCTGACACTAGCTCAAAACCCCTCAAGATCGCTTTTAACGCCCAAATATGCCTCCAACTTCCATCTCCAATCAAAAGTGTGTCGTCCTCAAATTGGAGGATGTCAACAAAACATTTAGACTTAACATTAAGACCTGCAAACTCACCAATCCTCACCGAGTTTCTAACGAAACTCGTAAGACCTTCCACGATTATCACAAAGAGAAAAGGTGAAAGGGGGTCACCTTGCATTAACCCTCTACCGACCTCGAATTCTTTCGTTGGGCTACCGTTAACCAAAACAGATTTTTTGCTAGTGAAAATCAAAACTTCCATCCATTTCATCCAAAGATTTCCAAAACCCATTCTCCGCAACATATATCTAAGGAAATTCCAACTCACCTTATCATAAGATTTCTCAAAATCCACCTTGAAAAGAGAAACCTCTTTATTCTCTTTACTAGCAAAATCCTCCAATTCATTGGCCACTAAGACTCCATCTAGAAGTTGTCTATTAGGAACGAAAGCACTTTGAGAAGTGGATATGATGGAATTTAAAACAACCTTCAATCTAGCCGCCAAAAGTTTAGCCAAAATCTTGTACAAGCATCTAACGAGACAAATAGGCCTATAATCATCAAGGTTTAGAGGACTATCTTTCTTCGAGATCAAAGTAAGGAAAGAAAAGGTAATTGCCTTAGACAACACCGCTCCGCTATGGAATTCATTGAAGAATTTAAAGAAATCCCCTTTTAGAAATTTCCAACACTTCTTGATGAAAAGCAAAGAAAACCCGTCCGGACCGGGACTTTTGGAGCCACCACAACTCCAAACCGCATTCTTGATTTCCTCTTCCGAAAACGATTTTTCTAGACCCTCCTTCTCCTTCGTATTAAGAGAGTTAAACGGGACCCCCTCCAAGGTTGGTCTATCAAAATCTGTTTCCACAAATTTGGATGCAAAGTGCTTCTGCACCTCCTCTTTGACTTCTTCAACCCCAACTAACACACATCTATTAGTATTGATAGATCCAATGAAATTCCGTCTCCTCCTTTCTTTCATAATGCTATGAAAATACCGGCTATTGTTGTCTCCATCATTTAACCACTTTAACCTAGCTTTTTGGATGAGAATGTTCTCCTTAATTTTCAAATTAACCCAAAACTTGCTAGTAACCATCTTCCTTCTCTCAACTTCATCTTTAGACAAGAAGCCCTCAACATCCTCGGCCAAACAATCGCTAAGATTTATGTCCTCAACTCTCTTCTCCATTCCAAATCGAATTTCTCGAAAACCTCTACTTTCCAAGTATTATTATTAATTCTAAAAATATTATTTAAGAAAGGAAAAAACTATAAATTTAATATTATTTAATTAATAGGTCAATTAATTTTGATTTTAAGTGATAAATGCTTTAGATATAAAATAATTGTTTGAGAAATGAGTTAGTGGAGATAGTGGGTTGATAAATTTTATTATTATTAATTTTAAATTTTTTTTTGTTGATTAAGTAATAGTGAAATGATAAATTTTAATTATTTTTTATTAAATATAGAAATAAAAGGGAGAGGTGGAAGATTTTAGAGGGAAATTTTTAGGAAGAAGTTATAGGATTATAATTAAGTATGATAATATCAAATTTATAAATAAATAAAAATACAACGGTTATTATTTTCATATCATTATTCTTAACTATTTTATAAATAATTTTAAATTAAAATTAAATAAAAATATAATATGATTTATATTTTTTGTGTGCATGTATCAGAGAGAGAGCGCGCGCAAACACAAACAGTGAGTGTCCACTCCAAAACAATATAGTATATACAATTAAAATTATTTTAACGCTTAATAGAACAACTATATATAGACTAGGTCAAATAATATAGTATATAAAAACATTACTCTATTTATAAATATATATTTTTATTTACATCAAATAACTCCACTAAAAACAATATAGTATATAAAGTTAAACGTTGTTTAAATTATAATTGTACAACAACAATAAAAATACAACAGTAATGTTAATAATCTGAAAATAGTTTTCATGACAACTTAAATAATAAGCATTCCTTGATAATAAACTTGGCATACAAGAAATAGTGCATTGATACAGATAATTGAGTACATATAGATTTTATTATTTCCAAAATTCAAACTTAATTTTCTTTTTCAATATAACAATTCTAAATTATAAACTATAAGTGCTCAAGAAACTTTTGCACTGATATGTAAAAATATGCAGTAAAGTTTCTAAGAGATTTTGCAAATGCATTGATGAATTGTTTGAAAATGTTTGATGAAAGATGTGATTTGAAGTCTGAAAGATCTTGTTATAAATATCTCACAAGATGCCTCTAAAAATAATGTCAATGTTTAGAAAAATGGTCATGAGAATTTGCAATGCTTTGAAAAAGGTATCAAAGATCATATGCAACGAAAGCGGTATGACATTGTTTCATATTTTTCAAGATGCTACATGTGACAATTGATTGGTCTAGGATGACAATTGATTATTTCTCTTCCAATGTTTAAAATTTTGAAGAAAACAAAGAGACAATCGATTGTAGCAATACACCAATCGATTGTAGGGTTAAAAAAACAACCCTTCAATCAATTGTTCTAATGACACGATTGATTGTTTCTTCAAGGTTCACGCCACACATAGATTCCACAATATTCATGACAACCAATTCTACTTATGTGTCAATTGATTATTCAAAATGAAAACTACAAATTTTTCTAAGTTAAATGTATTTTTTGAATGGGAATCATGCATGAATGATATGAAAATTTTAGAAGGGTTTAGATAAAAATTTGTGAGCGCCTAAAACTTATACATAATGAAGTATATTTTACCTTAGCTTGTGATCAATCCCTTATTAAACCATAGTTTGAGCATGATCAAAATTTTGTCATCTTAAGATTTCTTTAACCTTGAGATTACTTTTCCTTCATTCCATAACTATTTCCCTCTTCACAAATATCTATTTCCCTATCAAATACTTATGTGCCAAAAGGTCATGAGAACTCTTCCCAAATGGATTTTTCCCTCTCAAGGCTTTTATCTCTTTCTGCATTTCTTGGAATTGATCTTGGAACTCGTCCATTATTTCATAAACATCAATGCTCTCATTGGGTTCAACATGGTAAACAAGCTCTTCAGTATGTGGAACAATATGAATCACGGGAGGTGGAATAGTCATAATTGGTTACACAACAGGAATCTCAATAGCAGGCTGATAGCCTTCAGGCATAAGATTCATAGGCATACTCCAAGGAAAACCATTGGGAATCTGATGTTGCGGAGCAATAATTGGAGCCACGAAAACAAGATTTGATATGATCTCAGATATCATAGTCACTTAAGGCTAAGTCTGAGTGAAATGAGGAGAAGAAGTAGGTTGATTCTGGGAAGCAACCAAAGTTTCAATCAAAGCATTCAGTCTTTCCATTTCATCTCTTAGATTATTTACTTCTTCACAGAGTTCTTTGTTCTCTTGTTCAAGATGATCCATCTTTCTCTGATAATTAGCTCGAGTATTGTACTGATGAGACAACTTGTCTTCTGAGAAGACTAAGAGAAAGGAAACAAGACACCTGGAGGACTCTTAAAAAGCAAGACCAAATGCAAAATGATGCATGATATGCATTGAAAATGTTTTAATTTTCAAGGAACTTTAAGATATCATAAAGCAATTGCAAACATCATAAAGAAATAACACTTTTTAAATACGAAATAACCTCATTTCATTAATAGTTGGAAGGATTACAAATTGAAGTACAAGTTTCAAAAGATCCTAAATACAAGATGAAATGGCTATCTCCTAAGGGTCCTAAAGTACCACATCTGAAGACGATCGAACTCCATGTTGATACTTCCTCCTAAGCCTCTTCATCTCTCTCATAGGTACTCTTCATGGGAGCTTTCTCTGTCATAAGTTGATCTACAACGCATTTCCAAGCATCGGAAATATGAAGATGAATACTTTAAGATGATGGAATTCTAGAGAAAAATAAATCATCTTGCTCCCTTTGTCTGTTCACAGCACGCTGCTCAAGTAACTCTATCAATAATCCTTTTCTTTTAATTTCTTATGCAACTCTATCTTCTCAATATTTGAAGCATGAAACTTGCTTTCCCACGTATTCCTCTCTTGCTCCATTCTGGCTAAATCTTCTTGAAACTATCCATGTTTTCAATAGGAATGGTGGGTAGTTTGGTTACCTCTAGAAACATGGGCTTCTCATAAGCATGAGGAATCTTGACCTCCATTTCTCTCTCCTTCACCTAATGAGTATATGGATCCAAGGCTAAACAATTCTTAAATCCAATCTCACCATTCCCCTTTCTATGGATATTCTGGAAAGCATGTGCCATTCTATTCTTCAATCCTTGAGTATCCTTCCCTTTTTTGAAAAATAAGCTCTCTAACAAAAAGTTGTTAGGTTTATCCTTCAAGTTATACACAAGTTATCGTCTTGTTAAAATTATATTGTAGTTGATTCGCACTTGTGTACCAAGAAGAGATACAATAAAGAACTCCCCATATCTATCAATAATCTTGGCACTATCATATACACAAGAATACCAAGCGATGACATCATTGGTAAGAGATATGATAATTTGAGACCACGTCAAACAACTCTTGTTTTCCTTGAAGATAAATGTGGCAAGTGTGAAATATACCACTTGTAAAGTAGATGTACTCAACATACAATAGTTCCATTACCCTTGGAAGTCCTACCAATCAAGAAGATCTTAATAACATTAACATCAACAAAGTTGTCAGTGTTAGGGAATAAGACCAATCCATATATGAGTAAAGCTAAGATAGCCTAAAAAACCATCATGCTACCAACACTAGAAGGAAGAAGATTTCTCAATTAGAAACTTTGAAGTCAACCCTTGAATACCTATTTAGACAATAAGATTGGCATCTACATCAAATTTCCTTAAGTGGGTAGCTGCTGCAATGACTGTGATTTAGGAACCACCTCCAAACCACCAAAAGGAACCTCATCAGAAACTGGCACACTCACAAGATATGCATACTCCTCCAAGGTAGGCATAAGATGATAATTTGGAAAAGTGAAACACCAGTAGACAAGATTATAAAACAAAACTAGAGTGTTAAGAAGTCCATCGTCAACATCAGTGACCAAAATAGCCAAAAGTCTTCCATAGAGGTCTTTGATACTTTTATGATCAACCACTAAAGATACTAACTTTCTCAACTATTTTAGATTAGGAAATATGAAACTATAATTCTGAGTGTTCCTCCTTCCAATATCCATGTTCAAAAAACCTGAGATGTTTGCAAAGAGAATCTCTAAGTTCCTTGAAAACTAAGGATGCTCATGAATGCATGAGTGCATGATGACGCAATAATCCCAAACAAGGTTCCAAGTCACGAGCATGGATTCAAGGGTAAGAACCAACCACATGGTATGTACTAAGGGTAAATCACTCATACAACAAGTTTCTACAAAGTTCAAAGAGTTGTGATTCCATCTTCCGGATATTACCGGTTTGGACGACTACTCGTCAACCAATAATATTCTCAAGAGAAACTCGTCTGAGTGTATTATCGTGCAACAACTAATTCAAATCTACACCTAAATAGTCACCATACTACATCCAAAAAGGCCAAGATGGGTTAAAGGGTTATAAGGTCCTCAGTTTCGCGGGCTCTCAGGTTGAAAGGGATATGCCTTCACAACTTACTTGTTCAACATTATCCCCCTCAAGGAGGCCCCCACTGAGTTGGGTATCTAAAGTCAGCTTATTAAGTTTTACTCCACGTAAGCCAAACATGAATATACCACCATATTATATTATTATTCTCTCAAATCTGGGTATAAGACTTGTCTCACCACTCAAAGATCACCAAACACCCAAGCAGAAAAAAGAAAAGAAAACAAGAAGAAAATATTAATACAACACAAATAACACGTTAGGTTAAACCCACTTAGGGACTAATCTCCATTGATAACGAGAAAAAGTATCGGTTATATTGCTATGTTTCAATGCCGTTTTATCGCATATTTGTCGTTTTAACACCCGATTCCTCGAGTTTTCTTTGTTATTTTGCAGGTACATCATATACAGAGCTAAATCATGAACCACAAGTGAAATGAGCAAAAACAACCATTAAAAGATGAAGAAAAGAGGAATTCTGAATAATCTGCACTTTTTGTAACAGTCACGATCGTCACCTAGGAGTCACGACCGTGACACGCTAAAAGGAGCAGTCACGGTCGTCACCAGACCCTCACGACCGTGACGCGCATAAGACACGGAAGACAAACGTGACACCCTTGTCACGAACGTGACAAGGGGAATTTAGGGTATTATGCTAAGACTTGGTCACGTACGTGTGTGCTACGTGAAGTCAACATGCCTATTTTCCCGCAGACCAAGTATTCCAACTATTCCCTGGATTTTCTCAATCTCTACGAGGCCCATGCACCAATTCCAACTGCCAAGCCCAAATTGCTTCCTATAAATAGTCTAGCTTCAAAGAAAAATTTACAGAGTTTTGATTTTAATTTTCTTGCGGAAGCTCTTCCGTATTTTCATTGCACCCTGTTATTTTATTCTTTCCAGCATTTAATTGTTCTTGCTTTAATTTTCTGTATCCCAACCAACCATATAACAATTTCCAACATTAGGAAATTGTTATAATTTAATTTGTTTCAAAACCTTCAGAATTCTTTTAGAAATTTTATTTCCGATTCCGGTCCGTACTCCGAGCTCTCCAGACTGTGGAAGAAGGAGTCTAACATTTTTATTGTTATTCAGGTTTTTTATTTAAATTGCATTTATATTAATGTTAAGTATTTATTTTTCTGCCATGCATATTTTATTTTATATTTCTCTGCCTCTGTCTGGTTCAACAATAATGAGTAGCTAAACACCTTAGGGCGGTATGTAATTAAAATCAACTAAATCGGTAAAATCAACTCTAGGCTTAAAATAATTAAGAGCTTAAAATTCTGGCTGAGACTTTTTATTATAAAATCAACCTTTTTGTTACGAGAGTAAGGAAAGTGTAATAGGTTAGGTCAAGACCACGAGAGTGTGAGATTTTAACCAGATAGCTAAAGTTAGGCATTTAATTTAAACACAGCGAGAGCGCTTTAAAATGAATTAGAATTACTAAGTTTCCAAAAATTATTTCTAAACACTTATGGGCTAGCGAGAGCAGGCATAGGGCTTTAGGGGTAAGATCTGAGATAAGACCACGAGAGTGTGAGTTAAAGATATTTAAACTGGTAACCTCTACAGAATAGATTAAGTGAACCATCTTTATAAGCCTAGGTTAGATTGACCCGCCTAAGTTATCATAATTACATACCGACCGCCTTAGTATTATTTTATTAAACTTAAAATTAATTCCCGCCTTTAATCTTTAAAAACAACCAAAAATCGTGACAACCATTCACCTTAGCTAAACTAGTAAATCCTCTAGCACTAAGTAATCATAAAGTCCCTGTGGATCGATAATCTTAAATATTACTTCGATAGGTTGTGCACTTGCAGTTAAGATACCGCTAGACACATATTAGAGTACGTCTTTAGCCCATCAATTTTTTGGCGCCATTGCCGGGGACCTTAATTTAGTTACTAGTGCACTTTAGAGTAGCATTGTCTAGACTAAGGTAACAACTATTTTCTATTTATTTTCTAAATTCCCGAGTGTATGCCAAGTACTCGCTCTCAAGACGAAGACTTGCAACCTCTAATCCCAGAATCGGAACGCTTCTTACACGTAAGAAGACGGATATTCGATTACGAACAAAATTTCAACATTCCAGATCTTCAGATAGATCCACCTAAACCAGTCGTAACATCAAAGGACGCAGAGATGGCTGAAGAACAGAATCACCCACTCAAATATTACGCTAGTCCTTCGCAAGCTGAACCGCATTCCAGCATTGCCGCACCGGCTATCAACCGAAACGATTTCGAACTGAAACCTTCGCTGATATCAGCCGTGCAACAAAATCAATTCTCCGGAAATCCTACCGAGGATCCGAACCTTCATCTTTCGATATTTGTGCAATACACGGATACCGTAAAAGCCAATGGAGTTACCCAAGAAGCTATTAGACTACGTCTTTTTCCCTTTTCACTTTGAGACAGAGCGAGAGCCTGGCTTCAATCTCTGCCTTCGAATTCAGTAACTACGTGGGAGGAACTAAAGAGAGTTTTCTTGACCAGATATTTCCCACCTAGCAAGACAGCTATGCTGAGAGTTCAGATCAACGGATTTAAGCAAAAGGAAATCGAATCACTTTTCGAAGCTTGGGAACGCTATAAGGATATGTTGAGACTTTGTCCACATAACGGATTAGTATAATGGATGGCCATCCATACCTTCTATAATGGACTCTTGTACAATACAAGAATGACAATTGATGCTGCCGCAGGCGGTGCACTCATGGACAAAGAATATAACGATGCTTATGCACTTATCGAGAGTATGGCTCAAAACCATTACCAATGGGGAAGCGAGAGAGTCGCAACTGAGAAACCAACAAAAGGAGGTATGTACGAAGTGAGTAGTATGGACCAAGTCAATGCAAAGTTTGACCAACTAAACCAAAAGATCGACAACTTGGCCATAACACCAGCAGCCACCGTGGCTGCAGTAACACCTAACTGTGAGTTATGTGGAGTTCCAGGACATGATGTTCCTGATTGTCAACTCTTAACAGGAATTCCCACAGATCAAGTGAATTATGCTCAAGGAAACCCGTACTCAAACACATACAACCCAGGTTGGAACAATCATCCGAACTTCTCCTATAAGAACAACAATGCTTTATACGCACCAGGTCAAGCACCAACTACACCACCAGGATATCAAAAGACTGCTCCTAATGTCCCTAGAAAATCGAACCTTGAGTTGATGATGGAGAACTTCATAGCTAACCAATCTCAAACAAACAAGGACTTCTTAAACCAAAACATACACACTAGTGAGCAGATTAAGCAATTAGTGAGCAAAGTAGATGCATTAGTTGCACATAACAAAATGCTTGAAACTCAGATTTCACAAGTAGCTCAACAACAAGCACCTACCGCTGCACCAGCTGGAGTATTTCCTGGACAACCTCAACCTAATCCGAAAGGTCGGGCCAATGCTGTAATATTAAGAAGTGGCAAGGAACTTGACGGACCTACCGATCCAAGACTTGACAATCCAGCCATGTACCAAAAACCGGATAAACCGACTGAAATGGTGAATGATCCAGAAGAAAAGGAAGATGATAATCAAGAGGCAGTAGAGAAAGAAAAGCCTTATGTGCCTCCACCACCCTATAAACCACCAATTCCGTACCCTCAGAGATTAACCAATTCCTAGACGATGGGTCAGTTTAAGAAATTTGTTGAACTTCTGAAACAGTTGAATATTACTATTCCATTTACAGAAGCTATCACTCAAATGCCCTCGTATGATAAGTTTTTAAAAGAAATCTTATCCAATAAGAAAAAGATAGAGGATAACGGAACCGTTACACTTACTGCTGAGTGTAGCGCAATAATTCAGAATAATATGCCTCCTAAGCTAAAAGATCTAGGAAGTTTCTCTATACCCTGTGTAATAGGAAAATTAGTCATTGACAAAGCTCTATGCGATTTAGGAGCCAGTATCAGTGTTATGCCCTTAACGATTTGCAAAAGGCTAGACATGGGAGACCTAAGACCAACTAAAATGTCTGTTCAACTAGCCGATCACTCTGTTAAATATCCTGTAGGCATACTAGAAAACGTTCCAGTACGTATAGGACAATTCTATATTCCTACTGATTTCATAATCATGGACATCTCTGAAGACTCCACTACACCTATCATACTAGGAAGACCATTCTTAGCTACTGCCGGAGCTATAATAGACGTAAAGAAAGGAAAGCTAACCTTTGAAGTAGGTGAAAAGAAAGTTGAATTTATTTTAACACAATTCTTACAATCACCAGCTATAGAGGATACACGCTATCTATTGGACGTAATTGACGAATGTGTAAGAGAAATGGAAATGAAAGAAACTACCTATTCTGAAATTATGAAAATTCAAATCCCTCCGATTTTCGAAGATGATAATTGGCGTAAACCATATCAGGATGATAGTCTAAGCGAAAGTTTAGCACTTACACCGGATCCCATGCCAAGTAAAAATAAACCTACATTAGGGTTAAAAACTTTACCTAAGAACCTAAGATACGAATTCTTGGACACTGAATGTACAAGACCAGTTATAATCAATTCCAGTTTAGGAACAATCGAAACAAAGAAACTTTTAGATGTCTTAAAGAAATATCCAACTACATTAGGATATAACATATTTGATCTCAAAGGAATATGCCCTTCAATCTGTATGCATCGCATTCTGCTAGAAGAAGATTGCAAAACCTCCAGAGAATCTCAAAGAAGAATTAACCCAATCCTTAGCACTGTAGTAAAGGAAGAAGTTAAGAAACTACTAGATGCCGGAATAATATATCCAATCTCTGATAGTAAATGGGTTAGTCCAGTACATGTAGTACCAAAGAAAGGAGGTATCACTGTTGTGAAAAACGCTAAAGGCGAATCGATATCACAAAGAGTAGTGACAGGACATAGAGTGTGCATCAATTATCGTAAACTAAACCAAGCCACTCGAAAAGATCATTTCCCACTACCTTTTATAGATCAAATGTTAGAACGATTAGCCAAGCATTCATATTTCTGTTATCTTGATGGTTACTCAGGATTTTTCCAAATCCCTATCCACCCAGATGATCAAGAAAAGACTACATTCACATGCCCTTATGGAACGTTCGCTTATAGACGAATGCCCTTTGGATTATGCAACGCTCCTGCAACCTTTCAAAGATGTATGATGTCAATCTTCGCAGATTTTATAGACAACATCATGGAAGTGTTCATGGACGACTTCTCCGTATGCGGGCAAAGTTTTGAAGGATGTCTATCAAATTTAGAAATGGTGTTAGAAAGATGTGTAAAAGTAAACCTCGTGCTTAACTGGGAGAAATGTCATTTTATGGTCAGAGAAGGAATCGTACTAGGACACGTTATATCTGACAAGGGAAATGAAGTTGATAAAGCTAAAATAGAAGTCATTAAAGATCTTCAACCCCCTAAAACCGTTCGAGAAATACGAAGCTTTTTAGGACACGCCGGTTTCTACCGACGATTCATCAAAGATTTCTCGAAAATCACTAAACCTCTTACCGGTTTATTAATGAAAGACGCTGAGTTCATATTCAATGAAGATTGTCTTAAAGCATTCGAAACTCTAAAAACAACCCTCATCACCGCACCAATCATGCAACCCCCTGACTGGAGATTACCTTTCGAAATCATGTGCGATGCGAGTGACTATGCTGTAGGCGCAGTTCTAGGCCAGAGGAAGGAAAAGAAACTTCATGCGATTTACTATGCCAGTAGAACCTTAGATTCTGCTCAGATGAACTACGCCACTACTGAAAAAGAATTGTTAGCAGTTGTCTTTGCGCTTGACAAATTCCGTTCTTACCTAGTGGGAGCGAAAATAATCGTTTACACAGACCACGCCGCTATCAGATATCTATTGACTAAGAAAGATGCTAAACCAAGACTCTTGAGATGGATTTTACTCTTACAAGAGTTTGATCTCGAAATAAAAGATAAGAAAGGTACTGAAAACGTCGTAGCGGACCATTTATCTAGAATATAAGGTATTAAACCAGAACAAGTGCCGATTAACGATGATTTTCCATATGAACAGCTGATAGCACAAATAGGAAGCGACCCAGTTCAGTTAGGCATAGATGAACCAGAACCCGTGGAAACAATCCAAACAACTGTAGGACTGCCATGGTACGCTGACATTGTCAACTACCTAGCTGCAGGAGCTCTTCCACCTGATTTAACCTATCAGCAGAAAAAGAAATTCTTTCACAATCTCAAACATTACTATTGGGATGAACCATTATTGTTCAAAAGAGGACCCGACGGAATGTTTCGTCGGTGTATTCCCGAAGAAGAAATAGAAGATGTCATTGCTCACTGCCATTCATCTCCTTATGGTGGACATGCAAGCACTTCCAAGACTTGTGCAAAAATCTTACAAGCCGGCCTATTCTGGCCTAATTTATGGAAAGATGTCCACATCGCTGTTATAAATTGCGATCGGTGTCAACGCACCGGTGATATTTCAAGAAGAGATGAAATGCCTCAAAAAGGAATATTGGAAGTAGAAGTCTTTGATGTCTGGGGAATAGATTTCATGGGACCATTCCCATCATCTTTCAGTAATAATTACATACTCGTAGCTTTCGATTACGTTTCAAAATGGATTGAAGCTATAGCTTCTCCTACAAATGACACACGAGTAGTAATAAAGCTTTTCAAAAATATAATCTTTCCCAGATTTGGTGTGCCAAGACTCGTCATAAGTGACGGTGGCTCACACTTCATTTCAAAAATCTTTGACAAATTACTATCTAAGTATGGAGTAAGACACCGTGTGGCAACACCATACCACCCACAAATAAGTGGACAAGTCGAAGTCTCGAACATAGAAATTAAACAAATCTTAGAAAAGACTGTCGCCATATCTCAGAAAGATTGGTCATCTAAACTTAATGAAGCTTTATGGGTTTATAGGACAGCTTACAAGACACCCATAGGAACTACACCTTTCAAATTAGTATATGGAAAATCTTGTCATCTCCCGGTAGAACTAGAACACAAAGCATATTGGGCGATCAAAACTCTCAATATAAACTATAATGCTGCAGGAGAAAAGCGAATCCTAGATATTAACGAATTAGAAGAGTTAAGGTTAGATGCTTATGAGAATGCTAAGATATATAAAGAAAGAACTAAGCGATGGCATGATAAACGCCTATCTAGGAAAGAATTTAGTGTGGGAGACGTTGTACTCCTCTTTAATTCAAGACTTAGGCTCTTTCATGGAAAACTAAAATCTAGATGGTCAGGACCCTTTGAAATAACTAGAGTGTTCCCGAGCGGAGCAATAGAAATTAAGGGTAGGAATAGTGAACCGTTCACAGTAAACGGACAACGTTTAAAACATTACCATAAAGTTGAAAATAAAGATTATGCAAATAGTCTAAGGCTTTTAGAGTTGTCCGCTAATTTCCCTGATTAATCTACACCCAAGCAATACGTCAGGCTTTTGACGATAAAAACAACGCTTAGTGGGAGGCAACCCATTTAATCATTTAACCATTTTGATCATTTTATTATTTTGTCATTTATCATTTTATTATTAGTTTATTTGTTTTGTCATTTTATTATAGTTTTATTTCATTATTACTATTATTGCTTTTATTTATGCATTTATTTTCTTATTTTCCTTATTTTAATTTTTAAATCACTTTTACAGATTTTCTAAAGTCTTTTCCACTTTCCTTCTCCCCCTGATTTGTTTCCTCCGTATTTGCACTAACTATGGCTAACCAACCGATAAACCTTATGGAAACCAAATTTAGAGGTAGGAACCAAAGAATGAAATTTGAAGAGTTATCACAGAGACCAATGGATTTGACTCTGTACCCGGATGATCTGACTATGGAAACCTTAGGTATACATGATAGCATCCTATACTTGTTTAACCGACTTGGATGGGAGAATGCACTGATTAAACAAAAGTTTGTGACTTACTGCGAGCTCACCCTTGAGTTCCTCAGCTCCTTAGTTTACTTACCCGAGCGCGGTTTTGGATTCAGGAAAGGATTTATCAGTTTCCGCCTTTTTGGAATAGAATATGACTATAACCATAGAGAACTAGCTGACTTATTAGGATTCCCTAGTGAACCCTTTGCTTTTACTACCACACAGGTAGAATTGATGGACATTGAGCTGGATTTCTTTTGGGGAACCTTAACCGGAAATTACCATCCTGAACCAAATAACATGAACAATGATGATATACATAACCCTGATATCCGTTACTTCCATAAGATCCTTGCCCACACCTTCTTTGGAAAAGAAGAGAACCTTACTGGAGTATCTAAAGATGAGATATTCATTATGTCATGTGTGACTAATGGACAGCCAGTCAATGGTGTGCCTTTCATGATGCAAACCTTCACCCGAATCCAAGAAGAACCTGATCTACCCATATTAGTAGGAGGTCTTGTCACCATGATTGCTGATGCCTTAGGACTTAGATACCAATTACACAGGTGTAACCGTTTAGGTACCATCCGTCCTATGAATCTTAACTTTTGCTTTAACCGCCATATCATAAGGAATTTAGGACATCCACCTTTCGAGTACCTAATCAGGAATGAAGTAGTAACCCTGTTCACACTACCAAACCATGCTAGAGTCAGTGTTCACAATAAGGATAATTGGCTTTATGAGCTAACCCCTCCTGACTATCCATCTACTCCCGAAACACCTCAATCCTACAAGATAAGGGATGATATAATGACCGATGTAGAAAGTGACCCTGAGACGCCTCCTGGTTACCATGACATTGACCACACTGATGAATTGATTGAAACCCCTGAAGTGAATCAAGTAGAATATGCTGACAACTTAAAGAAAATCATGAACACTCTTGAAGCTTACCAAGCCGATATAAATACTGTTAAGGATGAGATTAAAAGCATGCGATTAGACATTATAGGTTTAACTGACATAACATGTGAGCAATTCTACCACCTGAACTCTGCAATCGAAGATTTGAAGAAGCACTTTTGAAAACGCTGTAGTGATCTAACTTATTTTATTTATTGTTTTCGTTTCTAGTTAGTTTAACATTTCGCAAACATTTTCGTACTTTATTTTTATTAATGTAATTTCACTTCAATTATATCAAAAGCAAAGCACTTCTAGTTTTACAAATTTTTCCAATTTAATCAATTTCTATGCTTTCAATTCATTTACTGTTATATTTAAATTGATTAATGTTTGATATAATTTCTCGTGTGATGAAATTTACAAATTTATGTTGATATTATATATTATATATTGTTTGTGTTTAAAATAAAATGAGAAGTGATTATAAAAAAAAAATATAAATTGTATTGAACGTGTGAAAGATAATGCATTCTGGAAAATATTCTAAGTTTTAATCCCTCACGGTCGTCATCACCCTCTAACGATCGTGACAAGCTAATTAGCGCGTCACGACCGTCATCCCCCCATCACGACCGTGACGACCCCTGTTATAGGAATTATGAGAAACAGAACTGTTCTTCTTCGAAACCTCTTCTTTTTCAACTTCCATAACATTCAAAAAAAAACCATTATCTCTTCCAACTCCCGTAACCTCCCATTACCCAAATTAAACTCCATTAACATCTCCATTTACTCCAAACCTATCACATTCTCATCTTGCACTTAATCCGAACCAATATCCTCACATTTTACACTTTTCTCACAAACCTCAAAAACCTCTCATCTCTCACTCTTGTTCTTGCATGCAATGGAAGAAATTCAGTTTAGAGATGGAGAGCATGGAGATAATCAGAGACAGAAGTTCATCAGATTCCAGAACCGTGGTGTTCAACCCACGCGATATGTCGACACTGACTGTTTGAGGGAGTTGGGAATGCTCAACAGTGTGAAGCTCCTGCTTCAGAAGGTTGGTTTGTGGCATTTATGAAGTCAGCCCCAGCCTACATTCGAGCTTCTGACATTGGAATTTCTGAGCTTGTTTCAATATATCACTCCTCTCGGTTCACAAATTCAACTCACCGGCGCTGCTAAGTTCAGATTGCTCGGCCGGGAGTTCGAAGTTACACAAACAAGGATCGCCGAGCTGCTAGGTTTCGATCACGGTGACGACGCTCACCTCTGCGTGTCGGACAACTTCAGTGAAACCGCTTTCACCTTATGGCACGACATCACTAACACCCGTGCCTCAGCCTTTCAGAGCCTGAATGCTACACATATCCACAACCCGGTGATCAGATACTTTCATCGCATCATCTGCAATACCATTTTTGCAAGAGAGAGCAACCACAAGCTTAACTCCAAGGAGCTCTTGTTCTTGCACTGCGCCTTACATGACGAGCGCATCAATGCTGCCCCATTCATGTTGTCCCATATCCAGTCCATAGCGCAAAGAGGCGCAACCCCCTTCTACATAGGAGGGATTGTCACTACCCTCGCCATTCAGCTGGAGCTTGGTGACTTGGTTATCAATTTGCCTCGCAGAGTCGCAGAGTTCCTAACGAAGAATTATTGCAGGTCCGCCCACTTGATTGCTCAGAGAGAGGATGGCAGGTTTAGCCCTGTTATCCAAGGCACTGTTTATCACCACATCATCTTGCCGTTCCGTGACCGCATCGATCCGTCCAACCGAGCCAACTGGCTATTTGCTTTACCGGATGCTGCCGGCCACGCCCCCATTATTGATGAGCAGGTCGATCCACCAGTGGACGAGATGCAAGACACCATGGCTGCAGCTGAGCCTGTCCAGGACATTCCTGAGTCCTCCCCCCGACAGCCTCCTGCACAGGAGTTCACACTTGAGGACGTCCTCCGTGCGATTCATCAGCAGAACCAGATGAATGCCGCACTGGAGCGAAGGCAAAAAGAGCAACATGATGCATTACTCCTAGCTGTTGCCACCAACCAGAGGACGACTGATGAGAAGCTCGGAGAGATCTTTAGCGAGCTAGAGTCTTTGCGAATTGATATCACTGCTCTCACCGGCACCGGTTCTGATCCTGAAGCGACTCCGACCAGACGCTCCCGCACCAGAAGCCGAGGCCGTGGTCATCAGTAGCCTTAGTTTTAGTTTTTGTTTATGTTTTCCCTTTTCCGTTGTTTGTATTGTACTTTAACCGCTATTATATCACAACATTGAGGACAATGTCTGATATAGTGTGGGAGAGGTACCTTTCATTTTCCGCATTTTCCCTTTCCGCACTTTCCATTCCGTTGTATTTCCTTTTCGTATTTTAATGAAACAGAGTAATATTAGTGTTATTTTCTTTAGTTTCGAATTCTTCCCGTTTATTTAGCCATACCGAAAAAATTCTTTAATTTATTCTTCGCATTACCCAACTTACCTACGAAATCATAATTAGGAAGCTGAGAACGATTCAACAAGATCAATACAGTCTTGACACCTTAGACTTCCCACTTAAGCATTCTGTTCCGATAATTATTACGACTACACCTTAAGTTTCAGTTCAAAAGTAACCCCTAGTAGTTTATACTAGCAGTCAGCACCGTCTGAACACAAACCACGTGGGGAGCCGATGAATATAAGTGTTTGATGCCGAATCTATAATGATCCTTCATATCTCGATGCAAATGAAAAGAAATTGCACCAAAGTACACGGTCGCATATAAGAAACGAGAAATATGAGAAGGAGTCCATTGCGGGTTGGTTCAGAGGTACCTGGTTCTGAACTTGGTAGGGCGTGCTACGGCTCGATCCCCTACAACCTCCAAATTGGATAATGTATGTAGGGTTACCACATTCGTGTACCACACCCCGTGCTTATAAAGGATCAAAGTCACTAACCGGCTACTCCACTACGTGCGTGCTAAGGCAAAGGGCTTAATGTGATTGCGCTAGAATGAAACCGGGCGAAAATAAGATCGAAAGACTCTAGGTGGAATCGTAACGCAATTACCGAATGTTTCGTTTAATGGGAAGTCGACGACTTAGCTTGTTGCTTGTGTCATTAGTGTATCGTTAGTGTTTTATCCCAGTACCGGTTTATCTGACAAAACGATTCTTCGTACGGTTTGTTATGTGTGTGCGTCGATGAAAACTTTTCCGACAATCTTCAACCGACTATTTGCTTAAGGACAAGCAAAGGTTTAAGTTTGGGGAAGTTTGATAACGAGAAAAAGTATCGGTTATATTGCTATGTTTCAATGCCGTTTTATCGCATATTTGTCGTTTTAACACCCGATTCCTCGAGTTTTCTTTGTTATTTTGCAGGTACATCATATACAGAGCTAAATCATGAGCCACATGTGAAATGAGCAAAAACAACCATTAAAAGATGAAGAAAAGAGGAATTCTGCATAATCTGCACTTTTTGTAATAGTCACGATCGTCACCTAGGAGTCACGACCGTGACACGCTAAAAGGAGCAGTCACGGTCATCACCAGACCCTCACGACCGTGACGCGCATAAGACACGGAAGACGAACGTGACACCCTTGTCACGAACGTGACAAGGGGAATTTAGGGTATTATGCTAAGACTTGGTCACGTACGTGTGTGCTACGTGAAGTCAACATGCCTATTTTCCCGCAGACCAAGTATTCCAACTATTCCCTGGATTTTCTCAGTCTCTACGAGGCCCATGCACCAATTCCAACTGCCAAGCCCAAATTGCTTCCTATAAATAGTCTAGCTTCAAAGAACAATTTACAGAGTTTTGATTTTAATTTTCTTGCGGAAGCTCTGCCGTATTTTCATTGCACCCTGTTATTTTATTCTTTCCAGCATTTAATTGTTCTTGCTTTAATTTTTTGTATCCCAACCAACCATATAACAATTTCCAACATTAGGAAATTGTTATAATTTAATTTGTTTCAAAACCTTCAGAATTCTTTTATAAATTTTATTTCCGATTCCGGTCCGTACTCCGAGCTCTCCAGACTGTGGAAGAAGGAGTCTAACATTTTTATTGTTATTCAGGTTTTTTATTTAAATTGCATTTATATTAATGTTAAGTATTTATTTTTCTGCCATGCATATTTTATTTTATATTTCTCTGCCTCTGTCTGGTTCAACAATAATGAGTAGCTAAACACCTTAGGGCGGTATGTAATTAAAATCAACTAAATCGGTAAAATCAACTCTAGGCTTAAAATAATTAAGAGCTTAAAATTCTGGCTGAGACTTTTTATTATAAAATCAACCTTTTTGTTACGAGAGTAAGGAAAGTGTAATAGGTTAGGTCAAGACCACGAGAGTGTGAGATTTTAACCAGATAGCTAAAGTTAGGCATTTAATTTAAACACAGCGAGAGCGCTTTAAAATGAATTAGAATTACTAAGTTTCCAAAAATTATTTCTAAACACTTATGGGCTAGCGAGAGCAGGCATAGGGCTTTAGAGGTAAGATCTGAGATAAGACCACGAGAGTGTGAGTTAAAGATATTTAAACTGGTAACCTCTACAGAATAGATTAAGTGAATCATCTTTATAAGCCTAGGTTAGATTGACCCGCCTAAGTTATCATAATTACATACCGACCGCCTTAGTATTATTTTATTAAACTTAAAATTAATTCCCGCCTTTAATCTTTAAAAACAACCAAAAATCGTGACAACCATTCACCTTAGCTAAACTAGTAAATCCTCTAGCACTAAGTAATCATAAAGTCCCTGTGGATCGATAATCTTAAATATTACTTCGATAGGCTGTGCACTTGCAGTTAAGATACCGCTAGACACATATTAGAGTACGTCTTTAGCCCATCATCCATCAGAGTCGCCACTTTACTATAGCAGTGAAAATTTTGAGATTAAGATATTGATTAACTTAACTCACAAAAAGCAAGAGTTGCCACCAATCTTTATTGTTTCCAAAGGAGTGGGAAAATGACGAATAAAACCCACAAACGTTTTAAAATAGAACTAATAAACAAAGAGAGAGATAAAGGTACGGGGGTTGGTTATGCAAAGGGAAGGTGTTAGCACCCAAAAATCTATAATACTCTATAAGAACCTCTTGAAATTTGTGTTGGCTTAAAAAGGGTTTTGTTTGTAAAAGATTGGGGAGATAAGAAAAGAAATGTTTTGTTAATATTTTTGTTTGACAAAACTTCCTGAGCCTTGTGTCTACGTACCTACAAAATGAAATGGAGGATCAAAACCTCATAGTTCATGCTAACAATAACAAAAGTGTTTGTTTTGATTGATTTTAAAATGAATAGAAATTTTGTTGTATTTGAGTGGAAACTCAACTTACTACTCACAATCAATGAGGAAATAACATTTACTTCATCTTGAGATGGAGGATTTTTGCTTGGATTGAAATCAACAAGTTTATCACTTGAAATCTAAGTGGAAAATGTCATCACTTCACTACATTATTGCAGAAGTATAGGATTTGCATCACTTTAAGAACACAACTAATGACTACCCTTAAGAAAATGTGTTAAAAGGAAAAGGTGCACAAAAGCACAAAAGATTTGAATGGGTTTTATGTTTTTTAATATTTTGAAATTATATTGATGTGCTTAAGATGTCTTAGCATTTATTTAAGAAAAAGGTTTTGAAAATCAATTAACAAAGTCAAGGTTTATTGAGAAAGTGGTTCAAGTTTGAAAACAAGAAGGTTTTAAAAAAGGGAGAAGATTTTGAAATTTTAAGAAGAGGGGGAGATGAAGGGACTATCCTAATGTATAAATTAAAAATCAATAAAAGGTTGATCTAACCAGGATATATCAAGCAAACATTCCCTTCCTTTGGATTAATCCACAAGCAACAAGTAAGCAAAGAACAAACCAAGCATCAGATGAAAAATAACTTAAGCTATAAGGTCAAAGTTATGTATTAGAGCCAAGTCTTCATAAGTCAAGCCAAGATCAAAGGTACCAAATGAATTCCAACGTCCCAAGTCAAGTCTCCAAAGCATATGATCAAGAACCTAAATCTAAGTCCATAAGTCCAAATCCAAGATAGGGATTATAACATCAAGTCCAAGAAGAACATTAAGTCTTTTAGGATTTGATATTTATTAATGTCTTTAAAGAAAAAAAGAAATGTCCAAGTGGACAAAGGAAAAAAGAAGTAGAAATATAAACTATATGAAATGAAATGCTAAAATAAAGGCATAAAAGTAAATGTTAGTGTTAGTAATCCAAATTGGGACAAATGTAGCGCTATGTTAAGCAATCACATACGAGCTTGTGTATAATTCAATACTATATGAGGCCGATCAATATGATTTATGTACCATAAATGTTAGAGATATGATATAAATCATACTTCTAAAACATGTAGCACAAGTATAAACCAAGGAGGGATCAAGCATTAAGGTAAATAGACTGGTATATTACATCAATTCATCCTTCATGATAACTTAGGACAAACTTATGCATCAATCCAAAGTACCTCAAATGATCCATGATCAATTGGAATGTAGATTTGAAATTATGAAAGTTCATCAAACACCAATCAAAACTTCATGAACAAGATGGACACTAAATCATCAAATTGATCAAGAGAAAACAAAAATAAAAAGAAAGAGAATGAGATGGAGATAAATGAAACCAAATTGAACTATGACTTGAGATTCACCTATCATAAATTTCAATCACCTCTCTCGGTGGATTAAGGTATTAAAATTATCATCAACTTCCAAATTCCCTTTGAGATTGAAGAAGATTTTGATTAATCAAGTCATGATCCAAGGCAACCAAAATTCAAACAAAATATCAAATGACAAAAGAAAAGAAAATAAAGCTTTAGACAATTTTTAAATGATTTTTAAAATGGAAAATGAAAATGAAGCATCTAAATATCAAACAAAAGCTCAATAAAATCATGAAAAATTAGAAACAATTCAAGAATCATAACATAATTTTTGGAGATTTTAAAATGCATAAAACTAATTTTGAACCAATTAAAATGCAAGAACAATGATAAAATTAATGAAAAATAACAAAACACAAAATAAAATTGTGAAAAATATACATAAGGTGTGAAATAATAAAAAATATTTTTGTGAATTTTTAAAGATTTTTTAGATGAAAATGGATTTAATATGAATTTTAGAAAAGAAAATGAAATAAAAGTAAAATAAAACAAATAAAATAGAAGATAAAAAAACTATGCCATTAGATCTGAGTCAAAGGCCCAAAATAGGCGCATTCAGTGGTCCAAATCTAAGGTGTATGGTGGACCTTAAGTGAAATAACGTGCTAAATCACATTTGAACTCTGGCCACCACTATTGATCTTCGGTCATCTTCTCAGGTTGCTCCTCATCGAAGCTTAGGCAAATGGTAATATTAAAGAATGAGACCACTACCATTGTGACCGTCTTCTCATCATGAATCCAACCATATGCTCAAAATTCCTTTATATAAACTAAGCTTGGAGAATTTCTGAGAAGACTCAGTGAAAATGAATACACGAAAAGAGAACTCAAATGCCAAGTATGAACAATCAACACAAGATAAGTTAGGGGAAAGAATCAAAGAGTATCAGGCTACATTGTCATAACTTGTTTGAGTCCAAAAGATGCCCAGAACTACCTTGTCCAATTGTTGAACATATATGTTGAAAGGGGGATTCGGTTAGAGCTCTTCAGTGAGTCTTATAGCTTGGTTTTTGTTGCAACAAATTTAGAGGAGGCCGAAGGTGCTAATGAAATTAAGAAACAAAGTTGAAAAAGCTTAGAATTTGAAAACGAAATCTCAAAATTTCAATGCAAAGTGTGGCCTTGGGCAGAGGGTTTGTGGGCTTTCTAAGCTTGGAAGTAATTGAAAACGATAACTCCATTTAATGTTGAGGTGAGAGGACATAATACGTATGTAGATTTCTTAGAATTTGTGTGATATCATATGCAAGAAAAGTGTGACCAATCTTGAATGTAAAGTCTTCAAAACACAATGCATTCTTTCTGATTTTGGGTCGTTTTTTATCCTTATACATCACTTAACATCACAAGGTATCAATCACGTGCACAAATTGAATTAATTTTGAGATTTGAGTGAATTTGCAAAACTGGTCATGATCAAAATTCAGTTTCATGGGGTTAACTTCACAAGGGATAATTAGCACAAAGAATCGCCCATAAAATTTGAAAATTGAGAGAGTTATGATCCTTAGAAGTTAGACAATAACACTTGAATTTTAGTCAAATTTCACTAATCCACAAAGTGAGCTCTAATGTTTCCAAAAAAATTATGATCCTCCAAGCATAATTGGCTTTTGACTTGTAAACACTGAGATAAACAAATGGCGTAGTTCCAATATTAAAACCCGAGATATTTGATAAAATATTCAAACTAGACAGGGTCATGGCACCTCCAAAGATGTGAGATTTTATGTAGTTTACTTTTTGACCTGAGATGTTGGCATATTCTTCAAAAATATTAATAAAAGTTTTAATGTTGGAAAGCTTCCCTTTATAAAAAATGAGAACATTATCAACATACAAGATGTGCGAAGGTACTGTGATATTATTAGGCCCTTTGATGAGATCTGACTTCTTAGATGGAACCACCATGCTAATATTTCTACTAAGAACCTCTTCTAGAATACAAAAGAGCAGAGGGGATAGTGGATCTTGTAACGCCTCAATTTTTATATTTATTTTTATGAAATAAATATAAATAAAGATAATGGAATATTTGGAATAATAAGTGGATGAGGTATTTTATTTAAATAATGATAATATAATGAGGTGGTATTATTATTATAATATTGTTATTTAATAAATAAAATAAAATATAAGTTGGAGGTTTGAGGGGCAAGTTTGTAATTTGATTATGTGCTGAAAATGGGAGAACACGATACATTTTCTCATTATCGTATTTTGACAAAGGAAAGAGGGCTCTGGAGAAAAAGAGAAAGGAGAAGGGAAAGCAAGAATCATAAAGCTTCAAGATCAAGGCTTTGTAAGAAATTTGTCAAATTTGAGGTACGGGGGGAGAAAGGGTTCTTTATTGGTGATCTAACATGAAAGGGTAATTGGGAGTTCCTTACTCCCTATGGATTGTCTAATGTTGTTGATTATGATGAAATTATGATATGATGTATATATACGCTATGATGATTGATTATGGTTGTGTGAAATTATTATTGAATTATATGCTTAATTTCTGTAATTGGAAGGGTGGTGATTTGAGTTATATGATAAGTTTGGTATGGAAGTGGTTGTAGAGATAATAATGTTGATGATGATGTAAATGGAGAATTGGAAACAAACCTAGGATCTTTCTTAATTTGATTAGTAATATTAGGTTGTGAAGATCATAAGGAATTAGAGGTATAAAATTAATTTAAGAGCAACAATTGGATTGTTTTGAGTAATAAAAGTGAGAGATAAGTGATAGAATTCGAGCTGGTATGAAATTGGGAGAGAAAAGTGAGTTTTGGAAAAAGCTGAATTTTGGGTGCAGGTGGTCTGACACGGGCAGTGTCGCGTGACACGGGCGGCCGTGTCAGCCCCCTGTATTGGGTGAAATTTTGATCTTTGAAGAGGCGTATCAGGCCGTGTGACACGGGCCGTGTCATGGGACACAGGGGGTCGTGTCAGGCCTCTGTTTTGAGGAATTTTTCTGTATTTTAAGTGGTTTGATCCCGAGTTCTTGTTCGATACTTGTACCATTAGTCTAGGGCCTTGATAATGACATCCATGTTTAACTATAGGACCCAATGACCGATAATAAGAGTGTGCATGTTATGTGATTATTGTGGATAGTATAACTTTATTAATATGTCGATTAGAAGGTGTTGATGATGGAAATGTTTACGATAAGTCTTGCACAATTATATGAAGGAATAGTGATAAACAAAGAGGACCGTGACGATTGGTAACATAGTTGATTATATGTATTGCTTAGACACCATGATGTAAGTGTTGGTGGCGGTGAGGATCAGAAGGATCGTGTGGTATTAGAATATATGTATAGGAAATAATTGAGAGTGAAATTAATGAGGAGTTCATAGGATATGACATTTGGTAATTAGTGTGTAGGAATATATGTGCTTATGTTGATTTATATGACTCTTGATGATGAACTATACGAATTGTATTAACAATATGTGTGAATATTGTCTGATTATTTATGTGACCCATGTCATGGGATGTGTGGTAATTGATGAAGATCATGAGGATCGTGTTGGCATGATTGTATTCATGTGTGATTGTGATATTGTATGCGTGTAATCGAGTTTTGTATACGCATACATGTTGATGGAATAATCATGTTGTGGATGTGATTATTCGGGATTCGTTGAGAATCGTGGTTGCAGGGATGATCGTGTCTTGTTGGAGACATTAACGATGCATTCGGGGTTCTATTTGATGAACCGTTATTGTGAGTCGGTACCGCATTTTCATTGTGTCATTGAGTCACTTTGCATTAATTTAATTAATGATGTATGATATGTGTTGATGAACTATTTGAGATATCGATTGAATTAATGATGTATGATATGTGTTGATGAACTATTTGAGATATTGATTAATTGTATGATGTATGATGTGTATTTGATTAATAAAGGTGAGATCACCCTGTAAGATGTTATTTGCACTGTTAATATATTGAATTGTTTTCTCACCCCTTTATTGTTTGGTTGCGTCTGTGCTTCTTTGGAAGTACAGATGATTCAGGTACTTGAGTATGCTCGGAGTACAAGTTGTTTGGTCGAGTCCTAGGAGTCGCTCTGATACGTAACACGGAAAATGGGGATATTTGTTGTTTATTTATTCTTGTTAGTAATAGTCACGTATCATATTTTGTTGAAACTCATAAATTAAGTGGATTGATAAATTTTGTGGATATTTGGCGAATTGTCGATTGTTCAATAAAAAGATATTTTCGCTGTTTTTAATAAATAATTATACTTTTGGTTGATTTTGAAAATGTAGCTACTCACTTGTTAATTAAACTCTGATTTATCTGAAAACTCATGTTATTTTAGAAAATGGGAAAAATGGGTGTTACAATTGGTATCAAAGCAGGTTGGTCCGTCCGGCCAGGTTGTCGCGTGTCGTTTGTCCCGGAGTATGCGATATGTGTGTGAAACACTATCGATACTTGCTTGTTGCTAGCTGTTTGTTTGTAGATGTTTGTTGAATATAAGTGGGGGAGGAGTTATTGCTTCTCCTGAGAGTTGGCTGGTGGTGTGTTGGAATTGCAGTGTGGCAGAGGTTGCTAGGGTTGGCATTGACTAAGGATTCGCTTGTGAAGCAACTTAGTTTGCAAGATGTAAGGAACGCTATTAAAGTTGGATAATGTGGCTTATAACCATCACGATTGTCGGCTATCTATTGGAAAATTGAGGAACTGATCACCCTCAATCCCTTGTTAATAGTAGGCGGAATCGTGTTGGATGCAAAAGACATATCTTTCAGCGGAGATAGTATGTTCAGTAGACCATTTGGAGTTGAGCCAGAGCTATTAGTGGTATAAAGGAGTAGATGTAGATTTCGGTATCCGAAAAAGAGATTAATTTAAGGATTAATTATGTTGATTAGATATTACTAATAGTTACTTCTCAGTGAGTAGGAAGTGGATTTGAGATGGATGATGGTAAACAGTTGAATGTTGTATCTACTGGGTACATAGAGGAACTTTTGAGAGAGGACTCCAATGTCTGATTTGGTTGCATAGATGATATTGATTGGGAATAAGTCACACAATGGACCTTCTGTAGAGTACGAATTATAATTGTGTTTTGAAAGATATATTATAGGTGTGGTTATAAGGAATCGTGGCAGCAAGGGTGCCTTCTGGGAAAACTTCAGTGTTATTGATATAAAAAGACGAGGATATGAAGTTACATGTCGATTAGTGAATAGTATGAGAATTCACAATTGCAATGGAAATAAATTGGATTTGATTGATAAAGGATCAATAGTGAGCTAAAATTCATCTGTAGTATTGTTGTTGTTGTGAGTTGGATTGTCATGCCTACCAGGACCTTGAGTTATTTGGGATTTTGCAAGCCTAGTGTAAGAGGAATGTGGTAATAAGAAATAGATGTTGAAAGATCATGTTGGATGAATTTACTACGTTGGAGGATGTGGGATGGAGATTGAAGAAGTAAGTATTGAGTTATATTTTGGCATAGTATGATAAGAGGTGGATGAGTTTTTGAAACTACGAAGGTACAATTTTTGTGGGAATTAATTATAACCAGGTTTCTGCACAATGTAGTGATGTTGAGCTATTGCCTTAGTAGTATGGTGTATGTTGATACAACAGAGTATGGATAGTTTCATAGATGTTTGAAATGGTGAACCGTGAGTTATGGGATGAAGCAATGGAAATATAAGTATCATTGTATGTGTTGGACTATTAAGACAAGGTAAAATAATAAGTGTGCAATATTTATTTTTCTGGAATTTATGAATTCAAAGTCTAATTAATGTGGAATTGGAACGTGGAAGGATAGTCCAACGAGAGAGTAGGAATAATGTGAAACTATGAGATGGTCATGAATATTACGTAGAAGCTAGTAGTGACTGGTATGTATTAAGGTAAGTATGGAATATGAATGGTGCCTTTCAAGGTGGCTTGGATAATTTCGAGATGGTAACCTTTGGATGTTCTTGTCTATAATGAAAGTAGAGAAAAAGGATTTGGAGAATATTGGAAATTAAAATATGAGAATTAGAAAAAGATACAGTTATATACTAAGTTGTCGAGGACAATTTTTATGAACAGGTATAGATTGAGTTGTTCAGAGAAAGGTATAAGAAAGAGTTCGTCTGAAGTAGATGTGGATCTACAATGATGGAAACGAGTGGGATATAAGAGATTAGGATGCATGTGGACTTAGTTGGTTGTTGTTAAGGTTTGTGAAAAGTTTTCCAAGTTAGTATTTTATGGTTTCGGGTAATTTGAAAAAGATAAGTTGTTCGTTGAGAAGGGGTGTGGTGAGAGAAGGTGCTAGAGAGCCGGAATAGGAGTTAGCTACGGTTGTAGTCTGATTTTGTTTGATTCTAACAAGTTGTGGATAAAATGTTGGATAATGATGTGATAAGTGTATAAGTTATTAGTACTGGATCGTAAAGTCATAGTTGGTATTATGCGATGAGAGAGGAATTATGGAGGTACCTATCTTACCCATGAATTGAAAATGGATGAGAGTAAAATTGTGGGAATATCCGATAGTATTGTTGTTATGATTGAAGATCGAAGTGTTTGGTAATCACATGAACACACAATTCTAATTTGATCGGAAATGGGGAGGATGGGACGACTAAGATAATTGGAAGGTTTGAGGTAGGAAGTCGATAATTTTTCATATGTTTGCACTAATGGTTAAAGAGTTGGAATTGAATTAAAAATTAAGGGACTTGCATTCAGATTTTTGAAATATGCTAAGTGAATTATTACTATAATTGTGATGATGGTTGGGAATGATAAAGTTAGAATGCAAATTTCATGGAATAGATAGCTGCGAGTAATCAGAGTGCGCAGCGGAAGAGTGAAGTGATGTAATTGTTTATGCATAAATGGTTAGTAACGACTCGAGAGATTGAATAATAAGACCTGTTGAGATATTGAGACTATTCGACGTCTCGGAATGGATGGGTAGTGGTAAGAGGTTATCTACACATCGATGATTGTGAGATATACATAGATATTAATATATGTGAAGTATGTCCTTCATTGATGGATTATAATCATGTTGTTTTGGTAGAGGAAACTAAAAGGTTAATCCGTTATCAATGTTGTTGTATCTAGAGGATGTATAGTGTGAAATTTTGAGTTTGTCCTGGTTGTCGCCTTGTTACCTACGGTGATGGTACGAGTGCGGTTGACTAATTCCTACGATGGGGAATTAAGAGAGTGTTACCTACGGTGATGGTAGCGACTTTCGTTGTGTTCTTTTTCAGGTGTATACCTGCGTGTTGAGCGTTGATAATGGTGGTGCTTGTTGTTGGGGAGGTTGTCCTGGCACCAGTGTTGTTGTTTTGAGTTGTTTGCGAAGTTGTCGGCTTTGGCAAGGGAGTGATTAGTCAGGTGCAAGAGTATATCTAAGTGATGCCATTGAGTACTATTTTCGAGGACGAAAATAAAATACGTGGGGGAGAGTTGTAATGCCTCAATTTTTCTATTTATTTTATGAAATAAATATAAATAAAGATAATGGAATATTCGGAATAATAAGTGGATGAAGTATTTTATTTAAATAATGATAATATAATGAGGTGGTATTATTATTATAATATTGTTATTTAATAAATAAAATAAAATATAAGTTGGTTGTTTGAGGGGCAAGGTTGTAATTTGATTCTGTTATGAAAATGGGAGAACACGATACATTTTCTCATTATCGTATTTTGACGAAGGAAAGAGGGCTCTGGAGAAAAAGGGAAAGGAGAAGGGAAAGCAAGAATCGTAAAGCTTCAAGATCAAGGCTTTGCAAGGAATTTGTCAAATTCGAGGTAAGGGGAGAGAAATGGTTCTTTATTGGTGATCTAACATGAAAGGGTAATTGGGAGTTCCTTACTCCCTATAGATTGTCTAATGTTGTTGATTATGATAAAATTGTGATATGATGTATATATATGCTATGATGATTGATTATGGTTGTGTGAAATTATTATTGAATTATATGCTTGATTGCTGTAATTGGAATGATGGTGATTTGAGTTATATGATAAGTTTGGTATGGAAGTGGTTGTAGAGATAATGATGTTGATGATGATGTAAATGGAGAATTGGAAACAAACCTAGGATCTTTCTTAATTTGATTAGTAATATTAGGTTGTGAAGATCGTAAGGAATTAGAGGTATAAAATTAATTTAAGAGCAACAATTAGATTGCTTTGAGTAATAAAAGTGAGAGATAAGTGATAGAATTCGAGCTGGTATGAAATTGGGAGAGAAAAGTGAGTTTTGGAAAAAGCTGAATTTTGGGTGCAGGTGGTCTGACACGGGCAGTGTCGCGTGACACGGGCGGCCGTGTCAGCCCCCTGTATTGGGTGAAATTTTTATCTTTGAGGAGGCGTATCAGGCCGTGTGACACAGACCGTGTCATGGGACACGGGGGGCCGTGTCAGGCCTCTATTTTGAGGATTTTTTCTGTATTTTAAGTGGTTTGATCCCGAGTTCTTGTTCGATACTTGTACCATTAGTCTAGGGCCTTGATGATGACATCCATGTTTAACTATAGGACCCAACGACCGATAATAAGAGTGTGCATGTTATGTGATTATTGTGGATAGTATAACTTTATTAATATGTCGATTAGAAGGTGTTAATGATGGAAATGTTTACTATAAGTCTTGCACAATTATATGAAGGAATAGTGATAAACGAAGAGGACCGTGACGATTGGTAACATAGTTGATTATATGTATTGCTTAGACCCCATGATGTAAGTGTTGGTGGCGGTGAGGATCAGAAGGATCGTGTGGTATTAGAATATATGTATAGGAAATAATTGAGAGTGAAATTAATGAGGAGTTCATAGGATATGACATTTGGTAATTAGTGTGTAGGAATATATGTGCTTATGTTGATTTATATGACTCTTGATGATGAACTATACGAATTGTATTAACAATATGTGTGAATATTGTCTGATTATTTATGTGACCCATGTCATGGGATGTGTGGTAATTGATGAAGATCATGAGGATCGTGTTGGCATGATTGTATTCATGTGTGTTTGTGATATTGTATGTTTGTAATCGAGTTTTGTATACGCATACATGTTGATGGAATAATCATGTTGTGGATGTGATTATTCGGGATTCGTTGAGAATCGTGGTTACAGGGATGATCGTGTCTTGTTGGAGACGTTAACGATGCATTCGGGGTTCTATTTGATGAACCGTTTGTCGCGGCCGGCTTAAAATCTAAGAGTCGCCATCACATTTTTAGGTGAAAAAATAGTGATAAACCTAAATCCCTAGGGTAGAGACCTTAATTTAGGAAGTCATTTAAGTGAGAGGAAGGTGTTAGGCACCCCTCACTTCTATTGTATCCAATAGGATCCTTTTTAGGTTTCTAGGGTATCTTTTGTTTTTTCTTAAAAAAAGTCAAAAATAAATAATAAATCCAAAACCCTAATTTATCCCTTATTGTATTCGCTAGTGTTCTGGCCCGGCCCAATTCTTCCTATTGGGCCAAAAAGACTGATCCACTTACCTTGCTCGACGTCGAGCACAATCATGAAAAGTGGTCCTTAGTCGACCACCAATGATCCGGTCACAAAGAGACCTTCTAACGGCTAGTATTGACCGTTTCCTATCTTCACGGACCCCTCGATCCGCGCCTCACAAAACGAACCAATAATCTTCTAGCTGGTCCCTTATATAAACTCTCTCATTTGAAAGGGTCAGGTATTCAATTCTCAACCTTAATACTAGTACTTGCTCACTCTTGCTTGGTTACTTACTTTAGCATCGGAGTGCCTTGCAGGTACACCCCTTTTTCTCCTCAACAACCATATCCGTCCGCTCTCGAGACCAGCCGCATCGGATCCTGATCTCCAGGTACGATCAGGTGGCGCCGTCTGTGGGAACGCTAAGATTTCCCCGTTCTTCTTTCAAAATCCTCAAAGAACCGAAGTTTTAACAAGATCCATGGCTGCTCGGGACAACCAGGAGAATCGATCTAATGATGGGATGATTCTCACGCAACGTGAGAGCAACGTCCAGCCTCCCCTACACGATGAAACAGTGCACGACCGACCAGAAGGGAAGGCGACATCACCTTCACCCGATCGTGACCAACCCTTGGAGAGTCGCCCAGAAACTCTTTTTCCTTCGACTCCTTCGGGGTCAGATTTCGCCGCGCTGGCCGAAATCCTAAATCAAACGAACTTGTTACTCCTCACTCATGGTGAAAAGATTGCCCGACTTGAAGATAATTCTCGTCGACCTCATTCTCCAAAGAAACCCCAAGGGGAGCACACTCCGTCTCCTACGAAGAAGAAGAGGAAAGGAAACACCGACGAATCAACGGGCAACAAACGCTTTCGTCAGTCGTCTCCACGACCCTCTCCTAAAAGAAAATCAAGAAGGAGCAGATCAAGATCCGCCTCCCCTCGAAGAACAAAGAAATACGATCACAGATCATCGCTTATTTCCAGTGACGACGAAGACGCTCGGGGTCCCCTGTCATCTGAAATTATGGCAGCCAAGCTCCCAAGAGGCTTGGAGAAACCTCCTCCCTTAGGCTCATACGACGGGACTACCGATCCAGACGAACACATCTAGAACATCGATGCCTTGCTCGACTATCGGGGTGTTTGGGGAGCAATTAAATGTTGACTCTTTCCCACGACGCTGAGGAAAGGGGCAATGACGTGGTACAAAAGTCTTGAGGATGAATCCATCACATCATGGAAACAACTTGGACGCACGTTCTCTAGACACTTTACTGCATCAAGACGACACCCTAAGACAGAGGCTTCGCTCGAAGCAATAATCCAAGGGAGGGACGAGCCTTTACGAACTTACATCGAAAGGTTCAATAAAGAGGCAGTCCAAGTGTCCACGACCGACGACATGAAAAAGTACCTGCTGGAACGAGGGCTACGTCCCTCGACCGATTTACATCGGGCGGTCGGCATTGAAACCCCGGCCACCCTTGACGCATTCTTGCTTAAAGCCCAGGCCTACATCCAATATGAAGAAAAGCAAGTGGCCAGTTCAGTAAGAGACGCTCGACGCCGTGAAGACGCCAAACCACACCGAGTTGATGAACCCTCGACATCTCGTCGGGGAGGAGACAAAAGAAAGGACGAGCGCTCCCGTGAACCGCGGGAGCACCGGGGACCTATCGGTCGTTTCCACGAATACACGCCCCTCCTAGCCTCCAGGGAGAAAATTTTGTCTGAATGCGCCAATTCAGAATTCAAACAGGAGGGAGTACGCTTTCCGAGGCAACAACCTAGCAAGCCCGACACAGATAAAACGAAATACTGCAGATTCCACAAGAGTCATGGGAATAACACAGAGGATTGTATCCACCTCAAGGACGCGATCGAAATCCTCATCAAAGACGGGCACCTGAAACAGTTCACAAAGTCCAGAGACAATCCTCGACAGGATACACAAGAGACCCAGAAAATCGAGGAAGCCGTGCCCATCCCTGCAGACGCTAACATGCAAGTCGCCCTGAGCATCTATCGCCCGGAAGATTTCTTTTTACCAGACCACACCAAGGGTGCGGGATACCTCTCCTCCCACAGTCCGTGGGAAGCTTTCCCGTCGGCGATGGTCATATCAGGGGGAGGCTTCAATAAAATCACGGTCGGTTCCGTAAAGAGAAAATTCGACCAGTTAATCGCCAAAGGGCCCGCGCAGAATGCCACTTTAGATCCACCGAGGGAGGGTTCCATACCCCTCGCATTCTATCGAGAAGAGCTCCTGGGAGGAGCACCCAATGCTAGCATCCCTCTACTCATCCGAGCGCGCATGGCGAACTTCGATGTAAGGAGGATATTAGTGGACCAAGGTAGTTCATGCGACATCATGTACTCCCAACTGTTTTCAACACTCCAACTGAACGAAACACATCTGACTCCATACGTCGGATCAGACCTACAAGGTTTCAACGGAGCAGTATCCCGACCGTGGGGTTATGTTGACCTGTTTGTCACCTTCGGGGCGGGCGAGACAGCCAGGACGGTTAGGGTCCAATTCCTTGTCATAGATTGCCCGTCGTTATACCAATGCATATTAGGACGACCAACTTTAGCCGAGTTGATAGCCGTGCCGTCCACCATCCACCTGAAGATGAAGTACTATACTACTTCGGGCAGAGTCGCCACATTGCATGGAGACGTCGACGCTGCCCGCAGATGTTTCGAGGCAGCATCCAAAGGTCTCAGTTCGATATCGTACCAACCAAGTCCCCCGACATTGGATACACCAGATGTGCCCAAAGCTTTCCCTCAAGTCGATTCGATCGACCTAGACTGCAGGTTCTCAGATAGTAGCGAGAGCGTCCAGAGACCAGGAGAGGCCTTAGCCCGACCAATACCAGACGGAGATTTCGAGTTAATTCCCTTGGGAGAGGACCCTGCCCGGTGCGTCAAGATCGGGGCACATATGCCCGAATTAGTGAAGCGACAGTTGGAAGCTTGCCTCAGGGGGAACGCAGACTTGTTTGCATGGAGCGCCGCAGAAATGCCAGGGCTCGACCCCGAAACAGCTTGTCATCACCTCTCTATCGACCCAACACATAAAGCGGTCGCTCAACGCAGGAGAAAGCAGTCGAGCGAGAAGACTGAAGCTGTCGAATCTGCTGTTAAATACCTCCTAGAGGCTAAATTTGTAACCGAGGCCAGGTATACGAACTGGCTCTCAAATGTTGTACTTGTGAAAAAATCTAGTGGAAAATGGAGAATGTGCGTTGATTATACCGATCTCAATCGGGCATGCATGAAGGATGCATACCCTTTACCTAACATCGACAAGTTGGTCGACAATTCGTCCGGATACAAATTATTATCCTTCATGGACGCATATTCGGGGTACAATCAAATACCCATGGCCGTGTCTGACAAAAAATACACGGCCTTCATGACCGAGTCGGGCAATTACTTTTACAACGTTATACCCTTCGGTCTAAAAAACGCAGGAGCGACGTATCAGCGCATGATGAATAAAGTTTTCCGAACCGAAATCGGAGACATGCTCGAAGTATACATGGACGACATGATCGTCAAATCTCAACGAGAAATGGACCACACGTCCCATTTGCGAAAAGTTTTCGACCAGGCACGAAAGTGCAAAATGCGCTTCAACCCTGAGAAATGCACCTTTGGTGTCCGAGCGGGAAAATTCCTCGGATTCTATCTGACTGAACGAGGCATTGAGGCAAATCCCGATAGGTGTCGAGCATTCGCGGAGTTCCCAACTCCCACGTCCAAGAATTCCATACAATCACTAAACGGGGTCATTACCTCCCTTGCTCGATTCGTAGCAAAATCAGCTCAACACGCTCTCCCCTTTTACAAGCTCCTCCGTAAGGAAGCAACTTTCGAGTGGACGGCAGAATGCGAGTTAGCACTATCCCACCTGAAAAAAGCATTAAGCGAACCTCCAGTCTTATCCAGACCGGAAGAGGGGGAGACTCTGTATCTCTACCTTGCGGTCGCGAACGAAGCAGTAAGCGCGGCCCTTGTGCGCGAACGACCCGAAGGGCAAAAACCCGTGTATTTCACGAGCAAAGCACTCCATGGCCCAAAAATTCGGTACCTTCAGATAGAAAATGTCACATTGGCCCTCCTTCTCGCAGCTAGAAGACTACGCCATTACTTCCTAGCTCACACCATCATCGTAAGGACCGATCAACCCATAAGACAGTTGCTCGGTCGACCAGACATGGCCGATCGAATGTTAAAATGGTCACTAGAACTATCTGAGTTCGACATCAAATTTGAAGGAAGACAGGCCCTCAAAGCTCAAGCATTGGCCGATTTCGTGGCTGAGCTTGCCTTCACCGGGCAAGACCCGAAAGCTTCATCCAAGTGGGTTATTTTCGTGGACGACGCATCTGGTCCGACGGGCAGCGGAGCCGATATCATTTTGGAGAACGAAGAAGGGAACGTCATCGAAGTGTCATTGACTTTATCTTTCCCCACTTCTAACAACCAAGCAGAATATGAAGCCTTCCTGGCGGGCATACGGCTTGCAACCGACCTAGAAGCGGAAGAGATCACAATTTGCACGGATTCCCAATTGGTTGCAAGCCAAGTCCGAGGGGATTTCCAAGCCAAAAGTGACAGCATGGCCGAATATCTAGCCCTCGTAAAAGACGAAATAAAACGGTTCAAGAGTGTAGAGGTCAAACATGTTCCACGGGAAAACAACGCCCGCGCAGATATCCTGTCCAAACTGGCGAGCACTAAAAGGAAAGGAAACAACAAGTCCGTCATACAAAAACTGCTCCCCCGACCAAGTATCGGGCACTCATCAGCCTGCGTACACATTAACGTCGTGGGCGACACGGGTTGCTGGATGACCTCGGTGTTCAACTATCTAACCAAAGGAGAGTTACCAACCGACCCAAAAGAGGCTAGTACTATACGACGAAGGGCATGCTCATACTCTTTAGTAGGCGGACGTATGTATCGTCGAGGATTCTCTACGCCCCTCCTCAGATGCGTAGAGGAGGAAAACATTCCACACGTACTAAGGGAAGTCCACGAAGGAATCAATGCGCAGCACCCTGGCGGACGCTCGTTAGCTCGAAAAATTCTAAGGGCAGGATACTACTGGCCCACCCTCCAGCATGATGCAAAGGAGCATGTAAGAAGATGCGACAAATGCTAACGACATGGAGACGTGCACATAGCACCTCCATCCGAGCTAAAATCGTTATCATCGCCCTGGCCGTTCGCATGGTGGGGAATGGACATTTTAGGACCATTCGTCGTTGGATCTGGTCAGAACAAATACTTAATTGTAGGCGTCGACTATTTCACCAAATGGATAGAAGCTGAGGCCCTGGCCAAAATCACTGCACTCAATATACTTCGATTCTTCAAAAGAAACATTCTCGCCCGATTCGGAGTGTCCCTCGCCATTGTGACCGACAACGGGACTCAATTCACGGATAAACATTTCAAGGAATTCGTTGCGTCAATGGGGACGAAACAACACTTCGCTTCAGTCGAGCACCCTCAAACTAACGGGCAAGCAGAGGCCGCAAACAGGGTAATCTTGA
Source organism: Lathyrus aphaca (assembly GCA_963966055.1). Lineage (NCBI taxonomy): Eukaryota > Viridiplantae > Streptophyta > Magnoliopsida > Fabales > Fabaceae > Lathyrus > Lathyrus aphaca. The sequence goes on from OZ014521.1 coordinate 541,750,159, forward strand.
GAGGTCTGAAACGAAGGTTGGACGAGCATAAGAAACACTGGGTCGAGGAGTTACATAGCGTACTATGGGCATATAGGACCACTCCCCACTCAACGACCGGAGAATCCCCATTTCGATTGGCATATGGGACCGAGGCGGTAATTCCAATAGAAATGCATGTCCGATCGAGACGCACGAAATTCCCCATGGAACAAGACACAAATGCTGAAGCTTTAAGAGACGAGCTCGACATGGTCGAAGAAATTCGATCGGAAGCCGCTCTTCGAGAAACTATTCTCAAACAAAAGATAGCTGCTCGGTATGATTCCAAGGTCATCAGGCGGACGTTCGAAGTAGGCAGCCTTGTCCTTAGAAGAAACCACAGGGATCCCCGCGAGGGAAAATTAACGCCCAACTGGGAAGGCCCATATCGCGTTCGAGCAAAAACTGAGAACGGTGCTTATTACTTAGAAAATCTACACGGGGAAGAACTCGCTCGGCCTTGGAACGCCGAGAAACTTAAACAATACTATAGTTAAGTCAGTCACCTTACTCAACTCCCAGGCGAAGAGAAAGAGAGACTAACAAAAAACTGCGTGCCTAGGTACGAGCACGTCAGCCCAAATATAACAAATTAAGCAAGACCTCTTTCGAGCAAAAGAGAAACTTGCTGCACAAACGGATACTCAAACGAGTCCGACGTCGCCTAAGTACCACGACCAAGTAGAACCCCAGCTCACGATGGGACGTTCACGCCACGGAGCCCGGGCCATTATCTTGGCTCGAGCACCGATCAAGAGTAAAACCCTCCAATACTGATTGGTTCCCCTAACCAACAGATCATCCATACTCCCCCGTATCTATCCAATTGCTTCTAGCTAATGCAAATACGAGCGTCAAACACTTAGTAAAAATAACAAATAAACTATGTCCTCCGACGGACGCATTATTACGACCAAACAATATATGTAACCGACCACTAGGGTCAAACACTTAACATTTAAAAGAAATGCGGCACCAAAAGGCCGACTTGTTCGGAGTTACAAATAAAGGGGGCCACGCCCCCCAAAACAGAATACATTATAAATTACAAAGGCACGCAGGCCATCAATTAATTATCCTCACCCACCGGGCGGCTTTCCTCTGCACGAGCTTCCTCCTGGTCCAGCTGCTCCTCTGGTTGGTCAGGCTGAGCAGTCGTCCCCGGCTGAGAGTCGGCCACCACCAAGTCGGCAGGGGCTACAACCTGGCCATCCACCACCTTGTAGAGATAATTCATACGGTCGACATCCAAGGCTAGGTCAGGGTGGAGAGCTTTCACTTGGTCCACCGCATTCAGGAAGTTGAACTCAGTTGACGCATTCAGATCTTCCATATCTTGGTCGATCCGAGCGAGAAGCTGAGCCCTCGTCACCAAATGTTTGGTATCTTCGTCCTCGTCCTCCTTGGGGCAAAAGGCATCCTTCAGCTTCTTATTCTGCTCAAGCAACCTCTTCTTGTCGACCTCCAATTTGGCGATGACCGTTGCTCGTTCAGCCGACTCTGTGGTGACCTTTTTTACCTCCTCTGTGGCCGCTGTCAGCTTGGCCTCAGAAGCAGCCAACTGCTCCTTGAGTTTGCTATTTTCCCGCTCCAGCAAAGGGGACCCCTCGGCCGTCATCCAAGCCATGGTCAGGACCCGCATAACCGCGCTCGCGTCCTAAGCCAAAGAAAGCCGCCGGGCAGGACGGTCCATCCCCTCCAGGAACAGAGAGTCCGCCCGGTCCACCTCCATACTGTTCCCCTCAAAAAAGTTACGAACAACAAAACATGGGGGTATCCCATGCTTTGGCTTTGGGGGAGCACCGACCGTCAGGTCCATAGTAGCCGTCGCTTTATGCTTCTTCATCAAAGAGCCAGTAGAGACCCCCGGAGAGCCCTGGACCAAAGGACCCGAGCCTGAACCGCTCGCCTCGGTCAGTCTGGTCTGTACGACCCTCGACCGTTTCCGCTGCTGCTGGACCAAACGCTCGTGGATTTTGTCCAGAGGATTTGTCAAGGAACCTGAAAAGAAGAATAAAATCAAAATTAGTTACAAGCAACAAAGTGAAATCGAAAATTTAACGAGCGTAAGTGAACGGATACCAAAAAAATCAGATACTTCCTGCCCGTTACCACAGGCCAGCAGTTCAGTAACACTAATCAGGGGGCGCTCCAAAGCTTCTCCCCCATCTTGATCGACCATAACCTTCCCCTCCCCGTCCAATAGAGGGGTCGGAGTAAAGGAAGCTATTAACTTTCTAAAGGCCTCAAAGCTAGCCGCATCGTCATCATTCAAGGTATCCCCCACCTGAACAAATTCCCCCACTGGTCGTTCATAATGCACATGACTCCAAGAGAAGGGAAACATCCATAATCTCCTCGGAATCACCTGACCTTGGTCGTCAAGCTTGGGCTCGTCGTTCTCATCAGTATCAATTCCGAGAAAACTCATAGCTCTCACGGCCGCATCGCTCGCAGGCTTTATCAAGAAGTAGTCATTTTTGAAGGCCCGGATGGATTCTGAGTGGGCCTTGAAGATCTTGATCCGCTGCTTGAAAGATACGAACCCCTTCCGGTCGGTTCCTCGCCCGACTTGGCGCTGTAAAGAAAAGAGGCGAAAGAAGAGAGGAAGTGTGGCCCCAACGCCCAGAAAGGCGCACGTCATCTCGAACGCCCTCAGGAATGCGTATGAGTTGGGGTGCAGCTGGGAAGGAGCTATGCAGAGATGTCCGAGCACAACACTCACGAAGTCGCTAAAGGGCAACGTCACCCCCAGAACCGAAGTAGCGTACTCATACATGGAGAACGCCCGACCGCGAAAGTCTGAGAAGATACGGTCGTCGTCTCCCGGGCAGGTCACAACCCAGTCAGCGGGATTCCTAACAACTGGCAGCAGCTCCGATCGAGGTCTCGAGAAGGAAGACACTTTGTCCAGCAAATCTTCCATCACCCACTCTTCGGGCGAGACCCTCGACTGGGTAGGACACTGAGGCGATTCTGTCGACTGCCCCGTGGTACTTGTATCTGAACCATCCGAAGAGCTTCCTGAGTCTGAAGGTATGGACGCAGACGATTCCGTATTCCCCGAGGACGTATCCTCAGAAAGCACGTCCAGCGGGTTCCCGAGCGAGTTTTCACCTGAAAAGAAGAGGAAAGGCATCAGTGAATTCGATTAAGAATATCAAATCCACCCTTCCACCGCTCAACAAGTGAAAGGGCGCGCTTCAGCTCAGAAACTATGTTCCGAGCTGTAGCTCCGGCTAACCATTGCTCGAAGCAACAGCTGACGCCCAACAGTATAGATGACAAAAATCTATCCAAAAATCTAAAGTCTAAGTCGACCAAGATTTCCGTCGACCCTAAAGTTAGGGTTCACAGCCGACCAGCTACGGTGGCAAGAACTTTAAGGCTTACTAATCCTAAATCCTAAAACTACCGGTAGAATCGCCCTAAACCGCATGCATTCTACAAAACCTACGCTATATACACTTAAAAGAGAAGAAAGGAACGGTACCTTGAGCTTGAGAAGACATTTTGGAAGAAAGTAAGCTTCTGCAAAGGGTGGTCGGCAAGAAATGACGGTGGTCGACGGCTGAAACAACGGCGGCTAAACGGGCAGAGTCTTGAGAGAGAAGATGAAACGAAAAGGTCAAAATGGGCCCTGAGAATCCTATTTATAGGAAAGAAGACACGTGCGCGTGCGTGACCCCTATACGCTAGCCCCTAGACTAGCCGTCAAATCATTAATAGGCGCGAATATCCAAATATTCCAGCTTTTTGTTTCACATTCCTCTACCGAGCAACGTATTGTTTGCCCGGAAGACCGACAACGTAGATCCTCGACCATGACATCACGCTCCGCCGAGCACAGTATCGCTTTTAAGTCACTGCCCAACGGCACGAGCAATGACTTGGGGGGCTCCTGTTCTGGCCCGGCCCAATTCTTCCTATTGGGCCAAAAAGACTGATCCACTTACCTTGCTCGACGTCGAGCACAATCATGAAAAGTGGTCCTTAGTCGACCACCAATGATCCGGTCACAAAGAGACCTTCTAACGGCTAGTATTGACCGTTTCCTATCTTCACGGACCCCTCGATCCGCGCCTCACAAAACGAACCAATAATCTTCTAGCTGGTCCCTTATATAAACTCTCTCATTTGAGAGGGTCAGGTATTCAATTCTCAACCTTAATACTAGTACTTGCTCACTCTTGCTCGGTTACTTACTTTAGCATCGGAGTGCCTTGCAGGTACACCCCTTTTTCTCCTCAACAACCATATCCGTCCGCTCTCGAGACCAGCCACATCGGATCCTGATCTCCAGGTACGATCAGCTAGGGTCTTTGTTCAAAAACTCTATGCCTACGTACCCTCAAAAGAGGGATCAGAGCGTCGTAGTTCAATTCCATATATCCCTAAACCCTAATCCTAATCTCTTTATTACCCCTTAACCCAATGTCCAAACCCTAAGATAAAACCCATTTTAATATTATTTTAAAATGATAAATTACTTTTATAAAACCACAATTAGTACCCCTAAATTATTCTTGAATCTCCTTTAAAAAACAAATTAATTCCATTAAAAGTAAACTTAATCCTCTTAAATACTTTGTAATATCCCTTATTCCAAAGTAAAAATTCCCTTAAGTATTCATAATATAATATAAAAAATTAATCCCAAAAAGAAACAATTTAATCCCATTGTCTTTTCTAAAAGTAAATTATGATAACAATTTTTCCCAAATAAATAAATCCTCATTTTAAAACCCAAGATTAAAATATCATAAATCTCAACTTTTAATAATTATGAAATTCTGTAAATCAATATTTTCCAATCCCAACAAAAAATTTAAACAAATAATAAACCTATATTTTAAATTCCAAAACATTAATGATATAATTAATTAATAAAAATCTCAATATTAAGGTTAAATCCAAATTTAAATAAGTAAAGAATAGATAAAAAAATCAAAACTATAAGTAATCCATTTTTATTCCAAAAATATATCTCAATTTCAAATTCTAAGAAGATACTATACCTATTAATCCCCAAATTTATATAAATTAGTACAAACACCCACATTTGTTTATTATGTTAAAAACAAGTTATAATAACCCAAAATTAATTTAAATCTAAAATTATAAATAAATTCCACTTGATTATAATAACCCAAAATTAAACCCCATGTGATTATAAAATTTACAATAAATTTCAAATTAATGATTACCTAAATTATAAATGAACCCCAAATTTATTATAAAAGTAAATAAATTTTAATTTATAGCAAAATAATTAAACCCGCAAAAAAAATTGAATAACCCAAATTTATTAATAAAAATTAGTAAAACACCAAAAGAAAACAAAAAGGTAATCCAGATTAATCTTAAGTTTTAGTTAAATACCCTTAAGTTATTAATATATAGTTAAATAATTCCACCCCTAACACAATTAGATGGACAAATTAATATTTAATTTAAATTAAAACTAACTTATTTCTTACCCACGTTATCCCTTTAGATAAACCCTTAATTTTTTATTTTTAAATCCATCCTTAGAATTAATATCTCAATTAATCCAATTAAATTCTAATTATTTTGTATTCAAAAAGTAAATAAATAAATAACCAAATAAACTTTAATTATTTAAAACCCTAAAATACCCCTAATTATATGATATGACATTATGACCCTAGTTTAATCTAATTAATAAATATATAGACATTCTTTGTATATGATATATTAATTAACAATAATTTTTAATTGATTTGTTAAAATCAATGTTTTTATCGTTTACCACAAAACCCAGTTGTGCGATCTCGCGGCGAAGGATGTCGCCGGAGATTCGTGGTTGTGCGATCGGAGTCGGTGATTTGTGGTGTTAGTGTAAAGAATTTGTTAAAATTCTGTACAAAAAGTTGTATATCAATTTTTCTTATAAAAAGGGTTTATTTTCTTAGAAAAATATGATTTGTGATATTAATCTAAAATTTATGATTTTTTATTTATTTAAACAAAGTTGTTTATGATTTCTTAGTGAAAATAATTTGATAAAAAATAAAGTTTTAATTGGTTATAACATGAGTTTTTATATAAATTCCAACTAGAGTTAACGTGATTTCTTATATAAAAAGTTAACTGATTTCTTATATATAAAAAAATCTCACCTTATAATTTAGCATGATTATGTAAAACTCAATTAAAATTAACGTTTACCGCAAAGCAACATTAAATATATACAACACTCGATTAGTTTTACACACACAATTATAACATACGATAATTAACCTATATCTCAATTTGTAATCAAGAAAATAATTTAAGAACAATTGCATACAATCTATAATAAATAATTTTGACGGTACTAACCTGGAGTGCCGTGACCCATTTAAGCTGCTCCAACTCCCTTCTTTTCGTTCTCCCTTTCCTCTCCCTTTCCTTATTCGATTCTTCAAGCTCTCCCAAAATGGATGCCGATAGGAATGTTTTAGGGTTTTAGCATTGTTGTTCTTCAGTGTGAAGAACAACAACTTTAGGATATGATTTTGTAAATTGTGGGTGAGAGTTTAGTAGTGAATGACCTCCTATTTATATTGTTAAAATTATGTTAGGAGAAATAAATTGGATTTATTTGTACTAATGTTGATTTGATTTGATTTTCTATTTTAATTTCACAGTTAAATGTATATTTGAAATGATGTGGAGTTTTTTGATACACTAATCCTTTTTGGGCAAGATTTGATGTTTGACTTGTGAAAGTTCACCTAAAAAATCTCTTTAACCATCTTGATTTCTATTTTATTTAAATTTCTTTCAACTAATACCATTTAACAATTGATAATAATAATAATAATAATAATGATATATCACTACTAATTTAAAGAATCAATATTAATAATACTTAAATATATTAATGATAGTGATAGTCACGATTAAAACAGAATCACTCGCTTAATTCCTAATAACTAGAATGGATCAAAGAAATTAAATTAAAATGTTTTTATGAATTTTTTCCTTATGGAGAAATAATGATAATTTTGGTAAATAATAAAACAATGTACTGATAAAAAAGAGATTTTTTTTTAATTTTTTTTGGTAAAAAGTATAAAAAGTGGAAAATAAATTTAAGAAATGCATATTTAATTAATACAAAAATTATTTTAAAAAAAATGGAAAAAAGTAATTTTTGTGATTTTATTTTTTGTAGTTTAGAAAATAAATAGAAATAAAGTTAGAAGCATATAGAAGAGAAAATAAATAAATAGTGGGAAAGTTAAGACTTGAACTCATGATCTCATACTCACCATCCCTACACTCTAAGTCTTAACCAATTGGGTCATTTAAATTATTTGAAATAAAATGCCACCAAAACTAATAATGATACTAATTCTAATAATTTCTAAAGTATAACTTAATAACAATTTAAAACCCCTTAATTTCTAATATTAGTCACAATAATAAAAGTATACCCCTCTAATATTAATACTTGACTTATTAATATTTTCCTAGTGAATTAGTCATAATTTTCTAAATGATAATTATGTGTTAAATCATTAGAAAATTGTAGCAGGCAAAACCTTTCTAAATAAAATAGTGAGTGGTCAAAATTTGGGGTACGACAGCTGCCCCTATTTAATCGGCTTCGAATCAGAAGGATGGTGTCGACGAGCCTTCCTTCTTCCGAGGAGGAGACGATTAAATATAGGAGGACCCCTAATTTTGACAACAACAAACCCCATGGTTCTAGAGAAGACCAAACACTGATACTCCAATTACTCATATATCCCTATATATGTTTCTTTTTATTACAATAGTCTGATAGAATTCTTACAAACCCGATTCTATCTAAATAAAACCCTGGTGGAACCCCAGACGACAATTGCTTCGATAAAACTTCCCTATGACAATTCCTAACTAAATTGTTCGATAAAACCCCGATGGAATCCCTTTGATGTCAATTTTTGACTGAATAAACCCTGATGGAACCCCTTATCAATCCCTGATATAATCCCTTATCAATCCCTGATAGAACCCTTTAATCCCTTTCAACCATTCTGGGTGAACATTGTCTATGATTCCTATGATCCTCTAATCATGTTGCTGGAATAGTATATGACTTTTAGTGATACCTTAATCACTCCAGACATGAACCCCTGCATATAATCCCTTCAATCCCGATTAGAACCTCATGTATAACCCCTTTGACAAATATTAGATAGAACCCCTTCTTGTAGAATCCCATAAATCTCTTTCATATAACCCCTTTAGATGAACATCCGGTAGTACCCCATATAATCCCTAACTGATGAATTCTTCCTGAATCCCTGATACAATCCCTGATGTTACCCCTTTTGAGTAATATTATAGTAGAACTCTTTGATAAATCCCTTAGTATAAACCCCTTAGTGAAATTATTTTGATATATCCCTTTGATAAATTTCGTTGATGGAATACAGTGTAGTTGCTTGAGAAAATTCCAATATAACCCTTGTTGATGAAAATCCCTTAAAATTCTTTGACGAACTTGACAAACCCTAAATTAATCTTTGATAAAACCCCTAGATAAAGACCCTTTCGGCAAATCCCTTGTTGTATACCTTATAGAATCCTTTTGACAGATTCCGTTGGTGGAATATGGTGTAACCCCTAAATAACATCCTTAGATGATAATCCCTTGATATAATTATGTTAAAAGCTCCCTGATAAAATCTAACGGAACTCCTTTTGGATAAAATCCCTTGATAGAACCCTTTGATAAAACTCTGGTAGAACCCCTTTTGAAAGAAAAATAATTGATAGAACCCTTTTTGAATAAAAATATTTTGATAAAATCTCTTTGATATAAATCTGGTAGAACCTCATTGACAAAATTTCGATATAACCTTTTTTTGGATAAACATCCCTTGGTAAAACCCCTTGGTAAATCCCTGATGAAATCATGTTTTGATAAGTCCCGAATCAAACCTTTAAAAATCTTGGTGCAATCCTTTAGATAAATCCCTTAATGAAATCCTTTTTAATTAAAACCCATTAATGAACTTCCCTTAATAAAACTCATTTATAAAATACCTTGATTGAATCTCCGATGAAAATCCCTTAGTAAAATTTTGGTAGAACCCTTTGATGGAACCCCTTGGATGAGACTTTGGATAAAAATCCTTTTGACGAAATCTCTTGATAGAAAACCCCTTGATAAGACCCTAGTGAAACCTTTTAATAAAACCCTTTGATAAAACCCTGATGAATCCCCAAGATAAGACATTGGTGAACCCTTTAATAACATTCTAGTAGAACCCCTGAAAGATATAATCTAGTAGAATCCCTTAAAATTCCTTATTAAAACCCCTTAATAAATCCCTTGGATAAGATTCCGGAAACCTCTTGATATAATTTTGATGAAATTCCCTTGGTGAAAATTCCTGGATAGAATCCCTTATTTGGATAAAAATCCGGTAAAACCCCTAGACAATATTTTTTTTTTGTATAATCCCTTAATGAATCCCCTGATGAGACTCATGATAAAATCCCTTTGATTAAAGCCCTTGGTGATAAAACCTTGGTGAAACCCCTTAATAACATTCTTTGATGAAACCCCCTTGATAAGACCTTCTTTGGTTGAATTCCTTGACAAAACCTTTGGCAAACCCTTGATAAACCCCCTAAAGAAACCATATTTGACAAATACCATTGATAAACTCCCTTGGGTAAAATTCCTCGATAAAATCCCTTTTGATAGAATCCTTATGATAGAATCCATTAATGACAATCCCGATAATCTCTTTTGATAAAATCTATTGATGAAATATGGTGAAACCCCTTGATAGAATCCTTTGATGACAATCCCGATAAACCCTTTTGAAAAACTCCCTTGATAAAGCTCTTTGATGAGAAATTCTGGTGAACCCTTTGACAAATCCCTAATGATACCCCTTAATACAACTTTGTTGTACTTCTTGGTAAAATCCTAATGAACCCTTGGTTGGACCCTGTAGATGATGTTTCAATAAAAACTCTTTGATAGAACCCCCTTGGTAAAATGCCCTTGATAAAATTCCTTAATTGAACCATATCGATGATACCTCCTCGATAAAAATTCCTTAGTCGAACCCCCATAGATAATATTCCCTTGATAAAATTCCTTGATAAACCCTTGAAAAAAAACCTTTAATGAAATCTCTGTTGAAAATTCCTAATGGAGCCCTTGATAACAATCCCTTAGATGAAGCCTTTAAACCAAACTCTGGGATGAATCCTTTAAATCAAACCCTTAAATGAACCCTTTACTTAAAACCCTTAGATGAATCCTTTAAATCAAATAATTAGACAAATCCTTTAAATAAAACCCTTATGTGAATCTTAGTGGAATTCCTCTAATAAAAATTTGATGAGAACACCTAATGGAAACTTTTGATAAAAGCCCTTAATGTAACCCTGGGGAGGGCCAAAAAGCATTCCTAGTTAGGAATTGTACTGGTATAGCTGGGTATTTGACTTCTATGAGTGTTCATAAATCCTATGTTATGTATGCATGTTCATGTATGCATGTGATGTTATGTTATATATGCATGATTAGGTACTAGAGTGTAGCGACATAATTAATGCATGACAATGATTTGAATGTCTCCATAAGTGCCCCAGATAAACCGTTTTGTGAAGCGGTTTCCTTTGATTAATCCTTGCAGTAGTCTATCCCAGATTGATTGTGCTTCGGAGGGTATTGCCCTTGATTGATTGAGGTTTGAAAGGTTTGCCTGGAAAGGAACTTTGATCCCACCATGACTTGATATGACCTTGAGATGAATTGCCCCAATATTTGAGTCTTGAAAAGTATGCCTCTGATTTGATTAACCCTTGAAATGATCCGTTTCACCACGTCGTTAAGGTATTCTGCCCCAGTATGGAATTTTTGAATGGTCTTCCATTTGTCAGGGAGGTATTGTTTGAAGAGGAACTTGGATCCCACCATAATGTAATATGACTTTTATATGAATTGTCCCCAATATTTACATCTTGAAAAGTATGTCCTATTGTTTGAATCCTTGAAAGGTATGCCCCTGATCCTTGAGGTCTAGAGGAATTGCATGAAAAGGACTTGGATCCCACAATGTTGCAATATGACCTTTATATGACTTGCCCCAATATTTGAATATTGAATAATATGTCCCTGATTATATGAAATTTGGAGTGATTGGCCTCACTACACCCTTGAGTTGGTATGCCCCAGTATGAGCCTCTTGAAAATATCTAACCCTTATCATTAGAGTCATGGAATCGTTTCTTGACATAGGTGCGTCAAATCTTGTAATGTTTTGCCCCTAGTGAGTTTGATCTTCATATGATATGCCCATAAGATCATAAGGATTTACCCTTCAATTAGAATGATTCCTTGATAATTTTCCCCTTGTTAGAATTATCTTGAATCAATATGCCCTTTATTAAACCCTTGTTGACATTCCTTCAATGCTAAGTATTGATTTTCATGTAAAATTATTCCTTTTGAAAAGTAATTAAAAGGTCATGTTCATGCAAGTTTTCGAAATCGAAAATAGGTGTGGAAACAGATATGAGGATACATGGCCATGAGGTTGGCACACATTAAGATGAGAAAATAATGATTTAACAAACCTTTGAATTTTGAGTCAGTTTAACAACGACTTTGCCGAGTATGCTTTTATAGTGCCCCTAGCTTCAATTAGGACTTTTGTATGTTATAACGTGGTCTGGTTCACGGTTTATGAAACAAAAGATATAAGGCTCGAAATTTAAAATTTAACCCTCCCCATTCTCCTTGATGTTCTCCATTCCTAAATCCAATTAACCCAACAAATGCGTTCATCTTGCTAGAGAATTTCTTTAGTCATGGTGACAATGGTTTAAACTCTTGATGAGATCTTTGAGATGGCAATCCCTCACTTCCATTTATAAGATTGTTCAATCCTTTTTTTACTTTGCTTTTAATCCCTTTTTTTTGCATGGACCGATCCTTTTGAATTTATGGTCCATCAATATACCCTAATTTTTGCCTAAGTCAAAGTTAATTTTTTTAAGCGTTTTTACTCTTTGACTTAGCGGGATTTTTTTTTGAACAATTCCTGATTGACTTTGTCTTTGATTTCCGAAAGACGTGAATGCCATGTTACCCTTGATTGCTTCCTCAATATTTAATGGTGTGAGGAAGAATATGTGGTGAGCTTTATCTTTATTACTTCCCCGACTTTTAATGATGTGAGGAAGAAGATGTGCTTAAACCTTTATCCTTGTTATTGATATTGACTCCCTTGCATTAGGACACACTGCTGGATTAGTTGAAATCTACCCTGCCCCTGGTTAAGATTAAGGTTTTTTTTAGAAAGAACACCGACTTCTGGCTCGAGGGGGTTGACTACGAATTATCTCCTTATTTCTCAAGTGTTTAGGAAGTGAAATAATGCCTTACATCGTCATCCAGGTCTTACTATTAAAGCATACATCAACAAATTCGATTGTTTTAATTTTCCTCATTCTCCTCCTAAGTTTGTAAATAGGGGAGAAGTGAAAAGAAAAGGTGATTTATTTTTATTTCCATTTACATGATGGCATAAGAATGAGTGAAAACGAATGGACAAATTCCGAAAACATGCATTCTCATTTTATTAAAATTATTTCCCAAAAGGTACACCTTCTAAATACAAGCAACACTTAGCAAAAAACAATTACAATTGGAAATGATAAAGGCCCAAAGATCCTAGAAGTGAGCTTCCTTGTTAATCCATTGTCTTTAAGGGATGTTCCTTGACGTCCTTCCACTTGTAAATATAAGGACGACTTTTAACCCATGAGACTCCTCATTTGAAAGTCAACTGTTTGTTATCGATCAGGTCTTAGACTTTGTATTCATCACTTGTAGGATCTAAATATGATCATGTAATTCCTTACTTTATTATGACACTTCCGTGTGAGTCATGAGACATTGGTGTAGGATCCAGTTCCCTTCCAAACTCCCTTTTGTAGTGATTAATGAAGAGCATGGAGTTGTTGTATCTGAATAAACCTGTGACTGTCATGGTGAAAGGTTACCCTCTTTTTTCAATGGTACTTGCCCCTCTTGAGTTCTTTCATGGCTTCTTGAGATATCCCTTGAGTTTACTTGTGAGTATTGAGAAATCTCTTAGCTTTTGGCAATTGGATAAGGGTAAAACCAGAAAGGATATGCAAGTGTATGGATATGTATGTAAATGCATGGGTATGCAAAAATATTTATTCCTTTATTTTTAAGGTATGCTAAAAAAAATTGGGATGCAATGCAAGTGTCATATTAGGATAATGACAGATAGGAGGAAACTCTTACATATTTAGGATAGTTATGAATATAAAACCTATATATTGGTTAAGGATAATGCCGAATATAAAGACACCTTGTTCAAGAAGTCTCCTTATATATAGGGATAATGACCGGCATGGGGAACCCAAACGAGTTTAAGGTATATGCAAGTATGACCTTAACCAGGTAGGCTTCCTACAATGGATTGGTTCTATTGTTTATCTACTCATTCCCCTCACATGTAGGACATAAAGTTTGGATAAGCCATTAAGTCTAGGACTATACCCTGGTATTACCATGAGAAGGAGCAAGCCTTCCTATGGTAATATTTTGGGATAAGTCCAACTTAGGCAGGAACCTGGTAACGACCCCTATGGGGGTAGGTACACAAGGTTATCATAGGTTGGTGGGGGTTCTAAAGGCCACTAGAGTCACTGACCAAAGTCAAAGTCCTTACCATGAAGTGGGGCTAGCCCACTCATGATCGACTCTTTGAATTGATCAACTCTAGTCGGGTATCGTCATCAAAGACCCCACGGATGGAAATCCATGTCGGCCAAGACAGGACGATTCTCTACTTAATACTTATTGTTTTTTCTCGAGCCTTGTTTTTGGCTTTCCCTCCAAGAATATCCCTTCAAAAATGTATGAGAGAACAACAATAAAATAATAAATAATCCAAGCATATAAAAAATAATCCAAATCAAATAAAAATGAAAACCATAAAAGTTAAAATTAAAATAAAATACAAAAATTCCAACAAAAAAAAACCCTTCACAAACAAAAAAACTAGAAATCCTAGAAGTAGGATTGACTACCCTATCCCCAGCAGAGTCGCCAGCTGTCGCGGCCGGCTTAAAAATTAAGAGTCGCCATCACATTTTTAGGTGAAAAAATAGTGATAAACCTAAATCCCTAGGGTAGAGACCTTAAGTTCGGAAGTCATTTAAGTGAGAGGAAGGTGTTAGGCACCCCTCACTTCTATTGTATCCAATAGGATCCTTTTTAGGTTTCTAGGGTATCTTTTGTTTGTTCTTAAAAAAAGTAAAAAATAAATAATAAATCCAAAACCCTAATTTATCCCTTATTGTACTCGCTAGGGTCTTTGTTCAAAAACCCTATGCCTACGTACCCTCAAAAGAGGGATCAGAGCGTCGTAGTTCAATTCCATATATCCCTAAACCCTAATCCTAATCTCTTTATTACCCCTTAACCCAATGTCCAAACCCTAAGATAAAACCCATTTTAATATATTTTAAAATGATAAATTACTTTTATAAAACCCCAATTAGTACCCCTAAATTATTATTGAATCTCCTTTAAAAAAAATTAATTCCATTAAAAATAAACTTAATCCTCTTAAATACTTTGTAATATCCCTTATTCCAAAGTAAAAATTCCCTTAAGTATTCATAATATAATATAAAAAATTAATCCCAAAAAGAAACAATTTAATCCCGTTGTCTTTTCTAAAAGTAAATTATAATAACAAATTTTCCCAAATAAATAAGTTGTCGCGGCCGGCTTAAAATCTAAGAGTCGCCATCACATTTTTAGGTGAAAAAATAGTGATAAACCTAAATCCCTAGGGTAGAGACCTTAAGTTCGGAAGTCATTTAAGTGAGAGGAAGGTGTTAGGCACCCCTCACTTCTATTGTATCCAATAGGATCCTTTTTAGGTTTCTAGGGTATCTTTTGTTTGTTCTTAAAAAAAGTCAAAAATAAATAATAAATCCAAAACCCTAATTTATCCCTTATTGTACTCGCTAGGGTCTTTGTTCAAAAACCCTATGCCTACGTACCCTCAAAAGAGGGATCAGAGCGTCGTAGTTCAATTTCATATATCCCTAAACCCTAATCCTAATCTCTTTATTACCCCTTAACCCAATGTCCAAACCCTAAGATAAAACCCATTTTAATATTATTTTAAAATGATAAATTACTTTTATAAAACCCCAATTAGTACCCCTAAATTATTCTTGAATCTTCTTTAAAAAACAAATTAATTCCATTAAAAATAAACTTAATCCTCTTAAATACTTTGTAATATCCCTTATTCCAAAGTAAAAATTCCCTTAAGTATTCATAATATAATATAAAAAATTAATCCCAAAAAGAAACAATTTAATCCCATTGTCTTTTCTAAAAGTAAATTATAATAACAATTTTTCCCAAATAAATAAGCTGTCGCGGCCGGCTTAAAATCTAAGAGTCGCCATCACATTTTTAGGTGAAAAAATAGTGATAAACCTAAATCCCTAGGGTAGAGACCTTAAGTTCGGAAGTCATTTAAGTGAGAGGAAGGTGTTAGGCACCCCTCACTTCTATTGTATCCAATATGATCCTTGTTAGGTTTCTAGGGTATCTTTTGTTTGTTCTTAAAAAAAGTCAAAAATAAATAATAAATCAAAAACCCTAATTTATCCCTTATTGTACTCGCTAGGGTCTTTGTTCAAAAACCCTATGCCTACGTACCCTCAAAAGAGGGATCAGAGCGTCGTAGTTCAATTCCATATATCCCTAAACCCTAATCCTAATCTCTTTATTACCCCTTAACTCAATGTTCAAACCCTAAGATAAAACCCATTTTAATATTATTTTAAAATGATAAATTACTTTTATAAAACCTCAATTAGTACCCCTAAATTATTCTTGAATCTCCTTTAAAAAACAAATTAATTCCATTAAAAATAAACTTAATCCTCTTAAATACATTGTAATATCCCTTATTCCAAAGTAAAAATTCCCTTAAGTATTCATAATATAATATAAAAAATTAATTAAAAAAAACAATTTAATCCCATTGTCTTTTCTAAAAGTAAATTATAATAACAATTTTTCCCAAATAAATAAAATCCTCATTTTAAAACCCAAGATTAAAATATTATAAATCTCAACTTTTAATAATTATGAAATTCTGTAAATCAATATTTTCCAATCCCAACAAAAAATTTAAACAAATAATAAACCTATATTTTAAATTCCAAAACATTAATGATATAATTAATTAATAAAAATCTCAATTTTAAGGTTAAATCCAAATTTAAATAAGTAAAGAATAGATAAAAAAATCAAAACTATAAGTAATCCATTTTTATTCCAAAGATATATCTCAATTCCAAATTCTAAGAAGATACTAAACCTATTAATCCCCAAATTTATATAAATTAGTACAAACACCCACATTTGTTTATTATGTTAAAAAAGAGTTATAATAACCCAAAATTAATTTAAATCTAAAATTATAAATAAATTCCACTTGATTATAATAACCCAAAATTAAACCCCGTGATTATAAAATTTACAATAAATTTCAAATTAATGATTACCTAAATTATAAATGAACCCAAAATTTATTTTAAAAGTAAATAAATTTTAATTTATAGCAAAATAATTAAACCCGCAAAAAAAATTGAATAACCCAAATTTATTAATAAAAATTAGTAAAACACCAAAAGAAAACAAAAAGGTAATCTAGATTAATCTTAAGTTTTAGTTAAATACCCTTAAGTTATTAATATATAGTTAAATAATTTCACCCCTAACACAATTAGATGGACAAATTAATATTTAATTTAAATTAAAACTAACTTATTTCTTACCCACGTTATCCCTTTAGATAAACCCTTAATTTTTTATTTTTAAATCCATCCTTAGAATTAATATCTCAATTAATCCAATTAAATTCTAATTATTTTGTATTCAAAAAGTAAATAAATAAATAACCAAATAAACTTTAATTATTTAAAACCCTAAAATACCCCTAATTATATGATATGACATTATGACCCTAGTTTAATCTAATTAATAAATATATAGACATTCTTTGTATATGATATATTAATTAACAATAATTTTTAATTGATTTGTTAAAATCAATGTTTTTATCGTTTACCACAAAACCCAGTTGTGCGATCTCGCGGCGAAGGATGTCGCCGGAGATTCGTGGTTGTGCGATCGGAGTCGGTGATTTGTGGTGTTAGTGTAAAGAATTTGTTAAAATTCTGTACAAAAAGTTGTATATCAATTTTTCTTATAAAAAGAGTTTATTTTCTTAGAAAAATATGATTTGTGATATTAATCTAAAATTTATGATTTTTTATTTATTTAAACAAAGTTGTTTATGATTTCTTAGTGAAAATAATTTGATAAAAAATAAAGTTTTAATTGGTTATAACATGATTTTTTTATATAAATTACAACTAGAGTTAACGTGATTTCTTATATAAAAAGTTAACTGATTTCTTATATATAAAAAAATCTCACTTTATAATTTAGCATGATTATGTAAAACTCAATTAAAATTAACGTTTACCGCAAAGCAACATTAAATATATACAACACTCGATTAGTTATGCACACACAATTATAACATACGATAATTAACCTATATCCCAATTTGTAATCAAGAAAATAATTTAAGAACAATGACATACAATTTATAATAAATAATTTTGACGGTACTAACCTGGAATGCCGTGACCCATTTAAGCTGCTCCAACTCCCTTCTTTTCGTTCTCCCTTTCCTCTCCCTTTCCTTATTTGATTCTTCAAGCTCTCCCAAAATGAATGCCGATAGGAATTTTTTAGGGTTTTAGCATTGTTGTTCTTCAGTGTGAAGAACAACAACTTTAGGATATGATTTTGTAAATTGTGGGTGAGAGTTTAGTAGTGAATGACCTCCTATTTATATTGTTGAAATTATGTTAGGAGAAATAAATTGGATTTATTTGTACTAATGTTGATTTGATTTGATTTTCTATTTTAATTTCACAGTTAAATGTATATTTGAAATGATGTGGAGTTTTTTGATACACTAATCCTTTTTGGGCAAGATTTAATGTTTGACTTGTGAAAGTTCACCTAAAAAATCTCTTTAACCATCTTGATTTCTATTTTATTTAATTTTCTTTCAACTAATACCATTTAACAATTGATAATAATAATAATAATGATATATCACTACTAATTTAAAGAATCAATATTAATAATACTTAAATATATTAATGATAGTGATAGTCACGATTAAAACAGAATCACTCGCTTAATTCCTAATAACTAGAATGGATCAAAGAAATTAAATTAAAATGTTTTTATGAATTTTTTCCTTATGGAGAAATAATGATAATTTTGGTAAATAATAAAACAATGTACTAATAAAAAAGAGATTTTTTTTTGTATTTTTTTTGGTAAAAAGTATAAAAAGTGGAAAGTAATTTTAAGAAATGCATATTTAATTAATACAAAAATTATTTTAAAAAATGGAAAAAAGTAATTTTTGTGATATTCTTTTTTGTAGTTTAGAAAATAAATAGAAATAAAGTTAGAAGCATATAGAAGAGAAAATAAATAAATAGTGGGAAAGTTAAGACTTGAACTCATGATCTCATACTCACCATCCCTATACTCTAAGTCTTAACCAATTGGGTCATTTAAATTATTTGAAATAAAATGCCACCAAAACTAATAATGATACTAATACTAATAATTTCTAAAGTATAACTTAATAACAATTTAAAACCCCTTAATTTCTAATATTAGTCACAATAATAAAAGTATACCCCTCTAATATTAATACTTGACTTATTAATATTTTCCTAGTGAATTAGTCATAATTTTCTAAATGATAATTATGTGTTAAATCATTAGAAAATTGTAGCAGGCAAAATCTTTCTAAATAAAATAGTGAGTGGTCAAAATTTGGGGTACGACACCGTTTTTGTGAGTCGGTACCGCATTTGCATTGTGTCATTGAGTCACTTTGCATTGATTTAATTAATGATGTATGATATGTGTTGATGAACTATTTGAGATATCGATTGAATTAATGATGTATGATATGTGTTGATGAACTATTTAAGATATTGATTAATTGTATGATGTATGATGTGTATTTGATTAATAAAGGTGAGATTACCCTTTAAGATGTTATTTGTACTGTTAATATATTGAATTGTTTTCTCACCCCTTTATTGTTTGGTTGCGTCTGTACTTCTTTGGAAGTACAAATGATTCAGGTACTTGAGTATGCTCGGAGTACAAGTTGTTTGGTCGAGTCCTAGGAGTCGCTCTGATACGTAACACAGGAAATGAGGATATTTGTTGTTTATTTATTCTTGTTAGTAATAGTCACGTATCATATTTCGTTAAAACTCATAAATTAAGTGAATTGATGAATTTTGTGGATATTTGGCGAATTGTCGATTGTTCAATAAAAAGATATTTCCGTTGTTTTTAATAAATAATTATACTTTTGGTTGATTTTGAAAATGTAGCTACTCACTTGTTAATTAAAATCTGATTTATCTGAAAACTCATGTTATTTTAGAAAATGGGAAAAGTGGGTGTTACAGATCTCCTTGCCGAAATCTTCTTGAACAATTGAAATAACCGCTGAGCACACCATTGACATTAACCGAAAAAAACGCAGAATTTAGGATACCCCTTATCCAATAACAGAAGGTAAAGTTGAAACCAAAATTATGAAGCACTTTTAGTAAAAATTCCTAATTTAACGTATCAAAAGCTTTGGAAATGTCCACTTTGAGGGCCACATTGCCACACCAAGACTTCGAGTCCAATGGATTTATTCCTTCTGAAGCAAGCCTGATGCAATCATGGATGTTTCTGCCATGAATGAACCCACGCTGCTCCTTCGAGATTAACATCAACATGATGGTAGCAAGTCTGTCCACAATCACCTTGGAAATGTTTTTGAACTTGAAATTTGAAACCACAATTGGGCGAAAGAGATCCAACGAGTCTACACCTTTGATTTTTGGGATGAGAATAATATCACTTGCATTTAAGCAAGGAATGATCCAACCCGGAGAAAAAAATTGAAGGACAACCATAATGACGTCTTGAGAAATGATATCCCAATATTTCTGAAAGAAAATCGCCCTGAAGTCGTCGGGCCCAGAAGCACCATCCCCGTTCAGATTGAAGACATCAACTTTAATTTCCTCAGCCGATGGCAAGGCAGTGAGCATATGATTTTCCTCCTCATTCACAAGAGAGGGAATTACGACATCCACTGAAGTATAGTCTTACAAAACAACGTGGTTAGCTGAAAATAAATTTTCAAAATAATTCACAGGGCAGTCAAAAATCTCCCCGGGTTTGGTAAGAATATCCATTCTTGATCAAAGAAATTGGCCTGAATTTGAGCTTGATCTTGGCAATTCTTAGGGAATTTTGCATAACTAATCTTAGGCTCTGCATTAAAAAGAAAATTTGTGCTTCTTCAATTTTTTTTCCAAGGCTAATCTGGAGGAAGCATTAGCCACACCACTGATGTTCCAAAAAATGCACATCATTTGGACGTTTTTTTAGGACCTGCTTGAGACCGAGTGGATGGTTTCTTCTTGACTTGAGAAGATTTTTCTGGGCAATAATTGCAACAGCACTGGAAAATGCACCAACATGTTGTTCCGGAGTTTCTTTGAGAGTCGCCTAGGAGTTATGGAGAAAATTCTCATTATTGTTAACAACTAAAGCCATTGTAGTATCAATGAATGATGAGCTAAGGGATCCAGAGTCATCTGGAGGTTGGTAAACAAAATTATTTGGGTTATTTCTCCGCAGCATTACCAGTATTAATCTTTATCACATAAGAATGTTTGGCTACGTTTTCATCCTGGGGTTTTGACAAAGGTTTATGAACTTTCGTAACATGAGTTTTGGACCATTGTTTCTCATCATTCTACAATCCTGCACCACATGACCTATTTTCTTATAGTGACCACAAAAATCAGGTATGTTTTCAAATTCAATATCAGAGAAAAAAGCGAATCCTTCCCTTTCAACCAACACATTATGATTCAGAGGTAATGCCAAATCCATATCCACAAGCACCCTGACGAATTGTCCAAAAGTTCGGTCCAAT
Source organism: Lathyrus aphaca (assembly GCA_963966055.1). Classification (NCBI taxonomy): domain Eukaryota; kingdom Viridiplantae; phylum Streptophyta; class Magnoliopsida; order Fabales; family Fabaceae; genus Lathyrus; species Lathyrus aphaca. Next base: position 541,771,344 of record OZ014521.1, read on the forward strand.
ATATGCTTTGCAGCAGCAAAATCAATACATATGGGCGTACCAACACAACTTGCGATAGCAAACATAATACAGTGTCTCTAATACTCCTGAGCAAGACCATAAAAACGAACCCAAACTTAAGCAAAAGTATTATTCTGAAGAGCTGGATTAAAATCCTTTGTCCAGACGAATAGTTTCAATGTTCCAGGGCTCAAACTAACCGAACCTGCAGCCCTTACTCGATGCATATCTTCAAGGATTGAACTCCCTAGTTTTTTACCTCAGCCCACACTAGTGCAAACTTATGTTTAAGAGCAACTACAATGAGAAATGTGGCACCTTTTAGCCATAACACTCAACCAAGAAGGTTGTTTTTTCATTCTTCAAAGTCGTGCTTTGTACTCCTCTTCTGGAATAATGATAGCATGTCTGTCCCATTTGATATATGTTATAGATAAAAGGAATATATTTTTCTACCATTTTTATTATTATTTTATTGTATAATTTACTTAATAATTTTTTATTAACTTTTACATGATTTCTTACTATTAACTTTCATATGTATTTTTCAAAAATTTTATTTAAATAAAAAATATAAATTTAAATAAAAAATAAAGTTTATATTTTCATTAATACGTATTAAAAAATAATTAGACGATCTATATTGATCTATAGACGCACATTTAAAAAAAACATACACACTCATGCTTTATGGCAGCTCAATTGTTAATACTATTACCAATTAAATCTCAATTATTAATTAATTAATCTTACAAAAATTAAGTTCAATTTCATCAAATTTAAACCATACAAAAAAAACTTATGTTGCGTAGTTAGTTCGATTCAACACCGACTCGTTCGTTCGTTCTTCTTCATCTGTTGTTAAACCCATTCTCAACTCGTTACTGAGTTTTGCAGAGAATGGATGATAACGCATTGAAAGATGAACATCTTGTTGTAAACGAACAGCAAGAAATCTATGAATCCTTTGTTTGCTGCGTCTGCCTGTGAGTTTGTTTTAGTTCTTTGTGTTTTTGTTTATCTTGTTTCTTAATTTTGATTTTATTGAGTTTATGTTAAGAATTTATGATTTAGATTAGATATTTGAAATTTCATTGGAATGTGGATTGTATTGATTGATACGTGATTTGATTATATGATCCAATTTATGTTGAGGAAGAATGTAGGGTTTGACTTTTGTTAAGTCAGTGATTTATTTTAGGTTTTAAATTTATTTTAAGTTGTTAAGAAAGATCTCGAAATTAACGATTTGGATTGATGGATATAAGCATGATTCTGGATAGAGTTATTGTAATCACATGTATGTGCATTATTAAATCATGGAGTTGTTGAAAATTGAAACAACGCGGAATGGTTTTGTCGGATTACACTTACTTTGGAGGAGTTGGATTCATTTTTTTGGTTTTGGCTGTGTGGATTTGAGAGGGAAGGGGATCGGAGAATCTCGAGTTTGGTCTGGAAGGAAGTAAAGTTTGTTTAAAGATTGTTCGAGCCTGTGATTTCACTTGTATAGTGTATTACTTGATAATGCAATTGGATACTTAGCTGAGTTTTACAAAATAAGTTATTTGAATGTAAATGTAATCACATGTATGTGTGCTATTAAATCATAAAGTTGTTGAAAATTGAAATAACAACTATTGATTTTTTCGGTTTCCACTTACTTTCGAGTAGTTAGATTGAATTTGTTTTTTTCGTCTTGGCCACGTGGATTTGAGAGGAAAGGGGCTCGGATATTCTCGAGTTTGGCCGGGAAGTAAGTAAAGTTTGTCTTAAGATTGCTCGAGTCTGTGATTTCACTTGTATAGTGTATTGCTCGATAATACAATTGGATATTTAGCTGAGTTTATATGCATATTCAAAATTGAATTATTTGGTCTTTATGACTTGGTTTTGCTTCCATTCCACGACAAAGATTGCACATTTATGAACTTTGGGTTAAAACATCTTTTTAGTTCTTATACAATACTCACTAATCAAGTTTAATCTTTACAAAATAACTTGCACATTGATGGAAAATTATTTGGCTTAAAACTTAATTATTTGGTCTTTATGACTTAGTTTTCCTTCCATTGCACGACAAAAATTGCACATCAATGGAAATTTTGTATGTATGAACTAAATTTGATAGGATAGTATTTTATGGTGACTGCAAACATATTTAACCCTTTTAACTTATTTTTAATTATGTTGTCTATTTAGGATGTAGCTGATTTTTATCATTGTGTTTGTTTAAGTTGGTCTACAAACTGCCATATTAACTTTATCAAACCTTCCTTACTGAATTTGACTAATTTTATAATGCAGGGATCTCTTGTACAAGCCCATTGTGCTATGTAAGACACAGCATCAAATTCTGAAAAATACTTAATTTAAGTAAATTGTGATGAATTTTCATTATTATTTCTCTTGTGTAGCTTGTGGTCATGTATCATGTTTCTGGTGTGTCCATAAATCGATGAATAGCTCGCGTGAATCCCATTGTCCAGTTTGTAGGAATACATACCATCACTTCCCCACAATCTGTGAAATGCTTCACTTTTTGCTTCTTAAGACATATCCTGCAGCTTACAAGAGAAGGGAAAATCAGACACTTGGTATGTCTCTCTTTCTAAGGGCTTATACATGAGCATAATCAAATCTAAGTTTGGAGCATGTGTCACAAAGTTGTGTTCCGTAAAAGCATATCTTCATATTTTACTAGAATTTTAGCTAATTGAAGGGTTGGTAGCAGTTGTTATTTTCATGCAGTGTTGTCAATCGCTAGAGGTACCAAAAAAACTATAAGAGAAACTATTAAGAAAGATCTTGAAATGAGTTGGATAGAAATATGGTCTTTGATAGAACATTATGGCCGAATTTGATCCATTTAGCCGACCCTACTTAGTGGGATAAACTTGGTTGTTGTTGTTGTTAATCGCGGATTGTGGGGAATAATGGTTGTTTAAATATTGTTACGTTATAGCCACTTTTTTTGACAACACTTTGTACTAAATAGAGTATTGCGGAACAATAGCAATCAAGTCAAATTCCATTGTGCTTTAGTGCGGCAATTTGACAACACTGTTTTTATGCTAATTCATTTAGAAAAAGTTACTTTGTCTATGCTGATTCTGTATTATAGTATTTATGGTATTCTTTCCTACCTTACTTAGCTGATTCTAATCCTAAAGCTTAGAAATTAGGATTTGATTTGTTCAACCTTATGTTATAGATTGTAACTTGTACAAATCATCAACGTTCCAAATCCGATACATAAAATATTCACTATTGAGTCTTAATATGGTCCAATTGTTTTCTTGTTTGGAAACCCTTGTTTTGGGTTCACCCTTCATCAAGGAGGTTGGCCCTTATTTTGGTTGTCGGGTGTCAAAAAACCTCATTGTTTGGTTCAGAGGCCGCAATCGACTGATCCATCGAGCACTTCCACTATAAGAGTAGTTGCTGATTTCCATGCACATTTAGCCGACAAGTTTCTTGCTGGCATGTGGGTGCAAGCTCCATCTTCTTGTCGTCTGTTTGCCGCACAGCTATTCAAATTTTGTTTCCATTCCTAGTTCTGTTGAGACCACTTTTGAATTCTGGGTCTCTTACTTGGGTTTGTTCCATCTATGTTTTTTTTAATGATGTTGTCATGTTGACTCATTTTTTTATAAATTGGTTTCACCACTGCTGCTTCTAGTTGTGCATCAGCATCAGCTTTACATTTTGGTTTTTTCATCATGCGAAGAACTTCGAAAGTTGAACCAAAGGTTGAATTTCCACTGTTGGTTCATGTACTAGTAATATTACAGTTTACCTCTCTAAGATAACACCTGTTGGATCTCTGGTTTTGGACTCTGGTGCTTTTGATCCCTTGACTACCGATTCATCTTTTTTCTCCGAATTATCACCTCCCAAAATTCAATAAGCAAAAGGATTACTAGAAGTGTTGTAACTTGCAGATATGATTAACTCTTCTTTTTTTCTGACTACTTTGCTGATTGAATTTTTGTCATTATGGAATATATAATATTAGTATATTCCCTGCAATCAGAACTTCAATATATAGAATGGCTTTTATTACAACACAATGCAAGGAAAATTCCCAGACCTACTAAGACAGAGGGGCATTTTTTGTTTTGATAAAACTTTTTGACTGCGCGCACGTACACACACGCTTGCGCGTGTACTCACACGCTCGCGCGCGTACACACACACACGCTCGCGCGCACACACACACACACACACACACACACACACACACTTTTCTCCTCCCCTCCATTTCTTATCTTTCTAATAAAATTGCAGTTATTATAAAACACACACACACACACATCGGCAGTTTTCTCCTCCCCTCCATTTTGTCTTTCTAATAAAATTGCAGTTATTATAAAACACAATTAATCCCTTTGTCTACATTGATTGTGAAACGTTTCACCACAATTTCTAATTTAACCTTATGTTTCAGAGGAAGAAAAGGAAATGGATTACTTCTCCCCTCAAATTATATGTGATTGTCCGGGGAATTCGCCTACCTCTACTATCATAAATCAGGCATCCAACTCATGCAGCACAGAATCTTTTGAAATTATGGAGCAATCAGGGTCTGCAAATCATAAAGGAGATGAAGGAATCATTTCTGAATACTCTTCTGACAGGAAATCTCATATTATAGGAACTCCTTCTGTTGAAGGAAAAAGATTGCCTCAAAATGAGCACAATCAGCAGCCAAAAATATTAGTTACAGATTTAATGTGTCCAATATGCAAGCAACTGCTGGTTCATCCTGTTGTTCTTAATTGTGGTCATGGTAGATGCTCTACTTTTTTATCCTGTTAATAACATATTAAAGCTATCAATAGCAAATTACTTCATTTACATGTTTTAATACCAATTTTGCGCTCATTCTCTGCAGTATATTGTCAGACTTGTATTACCGACTTATCTCTTGAGATGCTTAGATGTAAAGTTTGTCAAAGTCCACATCCCAGAGAATTTCCCAAAGTTTGTTTGGCTCTTGACCAATTTTTGGAGAAGCAATTTCTAGAAGAGTACACCCAAAGAAGAGATGCAATTCAACTTGGCCAAATCAAAGTCCAACCCGAGACCATATCTTCTTGTATGTATCTTTGCCTACTACTTTTTATTTTTATTTTTATATTTTGATGGCGTGAAACCTATTGTTAGTTAAGTCATTGATGCATTTGTTGGTGCTTTCCTCTAAGCATATGAGAGGAACCCAATGTGAAAGAAACTGAAATGTATATTCCTAATTCAAACTGCAACTATTCCTAGACTGAAGTTCCTTAGGAAGCTCCCTCACTTATATAAATGCTAATGCAAACACCTTACGAGATCATGGTAGTTGGACCCGCTACATGTAAAGTTAGGTCCAACTTGCTACTCTGCAAACAAAGAGATGATACTTGGAGCTCTATTTCTCGAAATATGGAGTTCTGTTTTATGATCCCTAATGTAGGATGGTGCTTTGGACCCTCTGAAAGTAATTAGTTCATTTTATGTGTCTAAAAACCAACACCCTTGAACGTATTTTTCAATTAAATAGGACAGGGCCATTATGTAATCCTTCACACTGCTACCACAACATATTACTGTGTTGCTTTTTGAACAGGTTCATCCTCACAAAATATAATCTCCAGTAAATGTAGGCTCTTATCCCCGGTTGATATAGGAAATTGTCGATAAAGAGGAATAACACAAGTACACAACCCTTCAAATATCTTAGGAATCTCCAAACCATTGATACATAATTTGCTGGCCTCCCTAGAGAACTACGAATTGGTACGAGAGTACTGGTTCGTGGTACTTTTGCAAACCGGGGGGATATTGATTTTTAGAGAGTTTGTAGGCAATGTTTAAAAACTCGAGAGTTTACGCAAAAACGATAGAGGATTGAAAAATCGTAACTCGAGGATCGTAGCACAAATTGTAGGAACTCTCTTGGTCATCGAAACCGGTATTGAAATCGTCGCCACACCATTGCCATCACCATATCCAGTACCCGACTTGCCGTTGTCTCCATTGTGGACAGTGCTGTGTGCATAACCTCTGTTTCCATTACAGCGTCCACCGCCGTTTCCGTTGCAGCCGGTACTTGGGTCTTCTTCCCTAGATTGTGAACTTAGAGGTTCTGATACCATATTAGAGAAAATAGGTAAATATTCTGATGATTTATTCCTCAATATGAACTAGTTTAAAAACATAGAGAGATTACAACTTTAATTATCTCCTTAAACAAAGGGGAATAATAATAATAGAGAATCTTTGTAGCTGTAACAATTAGAGATAAATAGTAAATAGGCAAATATTTGAGGATCTTAACCTGGCTAGTAAGATCCTTCCTAAAGACAAAATTGTACTTAAATACACAAGCATAAAAACTATCATAAATGACTAAAATAAACACTAAATCACGACATTAAACTGAGTTAATTATAAATTCATAACCATCAACCCATGAGTTCTTATATAACTCTACTATGTTCATACCTTACTCAGAATTTGGGTTGGGCCTAACTCATCCCTACAAAACCGGCTTGTAGGGTGAGTATTGCCCCCACTTATAAACACATGTTCAAGCCATATATTATCCGATAACCATCAACCCATGAGTTCTTAAATAACTCAACTATGTTCATACCTTACCTTCATAATAAGTAACTCAAGGCATAAATAAATCATAAGAGGCCTAAGACCCACTCGAAGTCATTGCAGGTTACTCTACATAGTTCAGATTAGGAAGGGCAGAATAAAACAAAAAACTTAGACATAGTACACGATAAAACCATAAACAAAAGAAGTAAGGGCCATGTGAAAAAAAAAGGAGAAGGGAGAGAAAGATGGCAAACCAAGCGCGCAAACAAGAGTGAGACAAATTTAGGGTGTTTTAATCTCTTTTCACTTTTAGAGTCTGTGTTTCAGCAAAGTGTTTACCTAACATGGTTTTTTTTCACAATACCTGACCTGTTTTTGGAAGGACCATTGCATAATGAATGACCCAAAGCTTGTGATCCTACGAACCAATTCAAGCCCGAGAGTTCGACCCCACCACACATTTCCAACGATCCTGGTCATATTGCCTCACAGGGTTCAAAATAATGGTGTCTGTATATTACATGTCTTTATGCCATAACACTTCTGTAAAATACACATATTCACTTAAATGCTCTTTCATTTTCATCTTTCTCAATAATTTCTCTCATTTTCTCATTTTTCTTCCCTAGGTTTCTAATAGTTCTCATAATGCTTTCTAAACGTTTTAGACTTATAAATAAATATTCATATCTTTTTTTCTCAATGTCATGGAAACAAAAAGAAAGAAAATATTAGAACAACTGACCAGTGATGTGTAAATAGGTGTTCCTTTGATATTGTTTCATATTGTTTTCTGAGGTTCATTGCCTAAGGACAGCGGAGAAAAGATATCTTGGTGGTCTAATCCTGAATTGTTGGTTCACAGAGGAGCTGGTTGTGATTTTTGCGGGGTAAAATCTCTTTATCATAGCATTTATTTTATTCAATCGTTGATTTGCTTTATTTTTCTTTTTGTGTAGTTATAGTTGGTGAGAGTTGAAATCAGTGTATGAAATGTGAGTAGGAGGACTTTGTCAAAACTCTGTCTCAATATATGTGGCTGTTTGCCTTTGTTGACTGGTACATATACACAGGGCTGGCCCAGTCAATCCGGAGGCCCCGTTCTAATTTAAAAAATGAATCCAGTTTTTTGAAAAAATAAAATTAAAATAATTAAAAATGACATAAAAATCTAATTATATATTAATTAAAAATAAATTTAATTATAATTATTTTGACTCTTGAACAATATATAGCTTGAAAAATATATAGCTTGAACATGAAAATAAATGGTGACAATCCTCAATGTGGTTTAGGAAAATATAATTATAAGCACATGTTCATGTTCAAGCTAATTATTTAGGGTGTGGTTAGAGTCTCATATCGGACAATATATAGCTTGAAAACATGAACATGTGCTTATAAGTGGGGACAACCCTCACACTACAAGCCGTTTTTGTAGAGGTGAGTTAGACCTAAACTGCATTTCTTAACAAAATCATAAAATCTATCTCTAGGGTTAAGGCTGCATACATCTATAAATCTATAAACCCGCCTCAGACCCCGCATGGTAGGAGCCTTAAACTATCTTTAGGGTTAAGGCTGCATACATCTATAAATCTATAATCCCGCCTCAGACTCCACATGGTAGGAGCCTTAAACTATCTCTAGGTTTAAGGCTGCATAGATCTATAAATCTATAAACCTGCCTCCGACTACACATGGTAGGAGCCTTGCGCATTAGACCACCTCTTTTAGTTGTTTTTCAAAATTTATCTGTATGATATCACTTGAAAGTTGCATTATGCTAAAATACTGATGCATTATTCAACACTATTGGATATGATCTTTCCTTGAACTTTTCATTTGTGCTTCTAGTTTTCCAATGTGTTGATGTATTTAACTTCTCCCTACAGATGTACCCAATAATCGGGGACAGATATAGATGCGCTGACTGTGAAGAGCGTATCGGCTTTGATCTTTGTGGTGATTGCTATAAGAACCGCTCAAAGCGTCCAGGACGATTTAATCAAAAGCACACTCCTGACCACAAGCTCGAGCTTGTACAATATCGAAGGATGCTAATAAGCCGTGGACAAGATTCTTCTGATTTAATAGTTATACCAGATGATCCTGCTTCCTCCACTGATGAAGATGAAAACCAGAGCGACTCTGATGCCACCAACTGAAACTTGAAATCACAAAATCCCATATTTTTTTGTGATATTTCAGTCCAGTTAAGTTGTGAATCCTCAAATCCATGGTCTATCTGGTTTTCTTGATATTTGCTTATTGGTTTTATTTTCTATCACAACCGACTCTGTCGCTTGGTTGTAGCAATTAGTGACTTTATTTTCATATGAGTATAGGTATTGTGTTGACTTAGGCCTTGACAATAAGCATCTACTTCTATTGATAAGGTCAGATACATATTTCTAAGAGTTCTCCTGAATTTACAAAGATAAGTATACTCTAAAAACATATTAATGAAGTATATATACTTGAACCCTTTATAGTAAAGGTAGTGTATTTGCAAATATAACTTTTTTCCAGTTAAAAAATGCATATTTTTTGGCCTTCAAAAGTGAAGCACAATTTTTGGAAGCACTCAATAGTAATGATTTCATCCAAGAGGCTGTGAATAAGTATTACTACTAATGAGCACGCTCTCTGCATGTAACAACAGAAGGGGACAACCCTTTTGTAAAAAAGCAAGATGGTATGGAATATTACTTTTTCTATATTCTTATGGTGTTGCACGCTGCATGTGTTGCAAAATGCAAGTGTCAAATTATGAATTTTTAACAATTTTTTTCTTAACATTTGCTCTTTCGAGCTTTCTTCTCTTCACTCATCTTTAAAAAATGGATACTCTTAATACAATAGGATACTCTTAACACACCACTTCAAACACATGGTTGGTTGGATATATGGAGCATGGCCTGAATGAATTTTTGAAGGACTATGATATGGTATTAAAATTTGAATTGATCTTAATTTAATACTCTTAATTTAAATCAACTCTTTTAATGGAGAATTCTTGATAAAATTATTATAAAATTAAAAATATGTACTTTTAATAAATAGTTTTGTATTTTGGGATATAAAAGCTTCAAATTTTATTTGGTTTGAATAATTATTCTTAAAATATTTTATTAGATATTTCTGAATTTTTTTAATAATTTTTTTTTAAAAAAATTATTTAATTTTGAAGTTACTTTAAATAGTTTTTTTTTTTATAAAAATCATATTTGAATATAATTTTTATTAAAAAAATTGCGATTTCGAGCCTGTTTTAATCTCCACTAATGTATGTTTATGTTTTAATCTCCACTAATGTATGTTATTTTATAGGATGTTAAAATTAATTTTTTTAATTTAAAAAATATAAAAAATTAATAATATTTTAGAAAACAGTTTTATAAAATCTATTTCTAAAATTAAAAAATGAAATTTCATTATTTTGTGTAAAATAACGTAAGGAAAAGATCAACACAATTTTCTATATATCTAAAACTAGTATGCAAATAATTAGAATAATTGTGAAGTTAATGTTTTAAAAAAATAAAATACATCTTTCTTTAACTAATATAACTAAAATATGTGGATGAAATTTATTAAAAAAAAAGTATTACTACAAAATATTAAAGTATTTGATCTAAAGTTGGCTCAAATGGATATTTTTTATGGGATTCTAAGAAAAAGGAAACTATAAAATAAAACAAAAATAAATTATTAAAAATGAGTATTTGCAGTTTATTCTATAGAAAGAGTTTCCGAAATAAGAAAAATTAAGGGTTTGTTTAATTTAGTTTTATAAAATTGTTTTAGTTTTAAAGAAAATATAATTTTTTGTTTATCTAACTTTACAAAATTATTTTTAAAAAATACCTTTATTCATAATTGAAACTAAAATTTAAAATAAGTTGTTGAGGTTAAAGTTTTTATTTTTGGAAAAATAAATTGGGATGAAAATAAAATGAATGTATATGAATGGTCTTTTTATTTTATTTTATATATATCAATATATATACACATAAACCATTGGATATCTCATCTGATAAGTTTTGCAGGAAGAGTTGATTTGATTAAGAGCACTCTCTGATTGCAATTACTAATTTCTGGTTGCAAATCATTCCCCTTCCAAAGAAATGTCGTTATTTCCTTTGGCCTGGCACTAACAAAAATAATTATAATGTGTCAAATAAATATTCAGATTAGATATAAATACGTGTATTTTAGTATGCACATTGTATATATAAATATAATTGATGAAATTTAAAGATGTTAAAACAATTTAATATCATACTATAAATATTTTTGAATTATATTTAGATCAAAATTTAAGATATTAAAACAATTTATCGTAAAACATGAAATACGAATAAAACAAGTTTTCTCTTTTAATTTTATTTAAATATATTTTGAAAGTAAATCTATAAATTTTATTTTTAAAACAATTTTCAATTTATTATTGAAAAAACAGAAAAAACAAAACATAGAGGAAAAAAAGAACACAATTACAACATAAGAATGTAACGTGGAAATTCTAAAATCAGAGAAAAAAATCACGACATTTGTCAATAGACAACTAGAAAATAACACTATGTAAAAATTGTTACAACACATAATATATCATCAACTAAATTAGGCCCCAGTACACTCACACTCTCCAAATCAAATACTTAAATAAATCTCACATTATAATACAAGAGTATAAGAAAACAGAGAAATTCAAATATAAGATTAAAGTGTTTTTGACCGGTGCATTGAAATGAAAAATTTGAATCTTTTATATATCATTGGATTCCCATTTTCCTTCACAAAATTAAATTTTGTGAGACTTCAAAGAACTAGTATTCTATATATAGCATTAGACTCTCTCTTCATTCACAAAACTAAACGATGTGAGACTTATTCAACATGTATATTTTCAATCAACCTCAACAATCTCCACTTTGATTGAAAATAATACATTAACTTTTAGTGTCTTCATTGACAACCATACTCCACCATAAAAAGTATCAACATATATATTTGACAATCATGTAGAAGCACGCCTTCAACCTCGAAGATTTTGATGAAGACAACACGGCGCATATCTTTCAGACCTGCAAAAAGTCAAGAGCTCCAACTGATCAAGCTTCAAGCAACCGGCTTTGCTATCAAGCTTCGTATGCATCATCGTTCTACTTCATGCTTGGATGCTTTTGTTTAGGTATATCAATCTCTCTTTTAAATTGATGTACAAGTGTTCACTCATTCAATCATATATTAGCATATTGCATAAAATACTTTGATATATTTTTCAAACCGTTTAACACTCTTTAAAAACCTTCTGTTTCTGTTTTTAACAGTGTTAACCGGTTCAAATTTTCAATAATCCAGTTAACGTTTATAGGCGTTAACCGGTTAACCATTTGGTTAACCGGTTAACACTGTAATATTTTTGAAAAATATTTTTCTTTGAATTTCAAATTGCACCTTTTGATTATATCTCTTCATAAATTATTTTGATTCATAATTTTCATACCTTTTCAAAAGGGTGTCTTGTATAATATAAAATCTGAATTTTTTCAAATTCAAAAACACCTTCTACAATCTTTTGTAAAAATCACTTGAATCAAATTCATTATCATTTAAAATATTTTCATATTTTCAAAAGTGTTCATAAGATATTCATCTTTCATACTGAAATTCTGTGATCAGGTATGAGATGTCCTAAGAGATGTCCCAACACTTGACAGATTTAACCAAAACTTAAATAGCAAGAAAAGTAAACAACACAGAAGTTTGTTAACCCAATTCAGTGTATAACCACACTTACATCTGGAGGCTACCAAGCCAGGAGGAAATCCACTATAAGTAATATTAATTCTAGACTTAAACCACTCTGTTTAATCTATCACTTAATAACTACCCAATGCAATTTCTACCTAAGACACAACTTAGATAAGAGTACCCTACTCACTCCCCCTCAATCACACAGTGATCAAGTTTACAAGTTTAATAAAGTTGAAGACATCCTTCAAACAAAACAGCTTGATCTTACTTCACAGTTTCAATCAAGTCACAAATGCACTTTTGCTTAAAAGCTCATAAAGTGGTACAATTAAAACAACCTGCTATTAAAACACTAGACACCCTATTTTGTCTTCTGAAATTCGTACTCAATTCTATGAGTTTCTGTTGATTAAATAGGTATCTGTAATTTGGGCTTTCTGTAGGATGATCCAGCCCTAATGCGCATGCAGCTTCCACCTTGAATTTAGGGTTTGTTACTTCCTAGATTCTAGGTGATTTAGGCTTTCTGTTTTAATCTGAATCCTCAATATAAAACTCCCTACAGATGCGCCTTGTTCTGTTTTTATCCATCATTAATTAATTCCAGATAACTCTCCTTAAATATCTCTGATCAGTTAGTCAATAATTAATTCTGGTAGCAGGTTTGAGATGTCTCAACATCTGTTGGGACATCCTGAAAAACTGAACTTAAGTCATTAACACAATGTCCCAACATCTGGTGAGACATCCTGAAATAAATTCATATACTCTGTTTGATAATGTCCCAACATTTGATAGGACATTCTGAACTGAATTCAATATTTCTTGTTGGTCAAAAATTCTGCCAATTCAAGACATCTACAAACTCCCCCTTTGGCTAATTTTTGGCTAACATCTTTTATGGTTTTCAAAGTGCAGCAGAAGTTCTTTTATCAGAGTATAACATTACTTTTCTGTTGATTCATATTTGAGATTACTCCCCCTCAAACCTATATGTATCCAGTCTTGTTGCAACAGAAATATTTATCAAAACACACTGGTTCAGTTCAGAAACAGACAAACAAATTTTTCATTCATAATTAAACAGCAATACATTTTGGTTGTTGTTGTTCTCCCCCTTGTTAGACACAAATTATGGGGCCAAAGACACTATTCCAGAATTACAATGCAGTGCTGTCATTACATTTGTCCTCACATACAATGATCACTCAGACTCATCACTTTCAGTTTCTTCATCAACTTCAGTTTCTTCATCAGCTTCAGTTTCTTCATCAGAGGCAGCTTTCTGATCTCCTTCACTCTCCAGCCTTTGGATGATTTCTTCAAGTTTCAGCTTCCTTGCTTCAAGTTCTTTGCAGGTGCTCTTTAGTTCAGCAATTAATGCAGTCTTGGAGATTGGAGTCTTAGCAGTTGAAGGACCTGCAGATGTCCCAGAAGGTGCTTCAACATCTGTTGCATGATGACTAAGGAACAATTTGTAGTGAAAAGTCAGGGGGCTTTCTCTTTTGCAGACTGTGTCCTTTTCAGTGAGGATTCCAGGGTATTGATTGAGCACTATACCACACAGCAAGGAGGGAAAAGCTATTGGCAGCTTTGTTGCAGAAGAGCTAGCATGCTTCAAGGTCTGATCAAATATGTAAGCACCATAATCCAGCTTAGTCTGAGTTCCCACAACATAGATAAACCTGGCCAGGCCAGTGGATATTGAAGATGTGTGGTTGGTAGGCACCCAGTTTGCTGTACCAATCCTGTTCAGCATGGCATATTTTCTTGTTAGTATGCTCACTGAGAGCTTTCCTTTAACTGGCCATGCCTTGACCTGGTTTGCAGTGATAACCTTGCAGACTTGGTTATCTGTCTTACCTAGCTCATTTGGTCCATCTGTTTCTCTTCCTAGGTATTGGTTGATGATCTGAGGAGAGAACTCTACACACCTACCTCTAACAAAGACTTTTCTAAATTCAGAAGACTTACCATTGGCACAGTCTTCCTGAAGATTGACAATGAATTCTTTGACAAGAAGTTCATAGCAGGGAGAGAGATTTGAGACTGTTTTGAAGAGGCCTGCAACAGAGATGAGGTCAATCAGTTCAGTGCACTCAAGTGCATTACTGCTCAGCTCTCTTTCTAGGGCAACCCTTCTTTGGTACACAAACTTCCATCTGTTAACACTAGAGACATGATGGAATGAGATGTTGTCCAAGGGAGCTTCTGGAACAGCAGTTGAAGCCCTAGATGGCGCTGGTTTCTTCTTGGGAGGAGATGTTGGGACATCTGATTCAACATCTGATTCTGATGGGGTGACAACTTTCCTTTTCTGGGTTTGGACTTTACTCCATTGTTTTGTTGGACCAAAAGCAGTTTTGGCTTTGTCTTTCTTTGGAGTGGCTTGCTTCTTCTCAGGGACAGCATGTTCTGCTTGCATCTTACCTTTCCTAGACCTGAGCCTTTTGGCTATGCTAGGTCTTATAGAGGCTATGATCTCTGTATCAGAATCCTGCTCCAGGTTCACCACAGGAGGAGATTGAGCAGTCTCCTCTTCAGCTGGTTGATCAGCAAGGCTATGATCTTCAGTTGAGGCTTTGGTCTGATCCTCAGATTCTTCTTCATCACTTTCATTTGAGGCCTTTTTCTGGTCCTCAGTTGGTTCAATATCAACATCAGATGAGGTCTTTTTCTCATCCTCAGATGTTCCAACATCTATTGGGACATCCTGTTGAGTAGGAGTGTCCTTTGCAGCTTGAGGTTGTTCTTCTTGAGGGGCAGGCATGGTGTTCAGAGGAATAGAAATCCCACTAACCACTCTTTGTTCAGATAGGATCTTGGTAACCAACTCCTTTATTGAAGCATCCACATATTCAGAAGATTTTTGAGGCATGTTTGCTGGAGAAGGAATGCCTTTGGATTTGCTGCAGACTTGATCTTTAGCTCTTTTTGGAGTTCTTGGCTTCTTAGCATGAGGAACACTTCCTCTTATTTCGTCCAGTGGGGTAGACTCCATGGGAACTACAGAAATAGGAGTTGCATGAACCACGTCTTCTTTGTTGAGAATTTCTTCAGGAATGTTAGGGTTTTGAGACATTGTCAAAGAAGATGGATGAAGAGTTTTAGGGTTGATGATTTCTGAAGAACAGCTAGATAGTGTGATTCGCTTTTGATAGTATGATGAGGATGTTGATAGCTGATTATAAGCTGTTACTAAATAAGTAGCCGTTACATTGCAAATCATTAGGAATGGAATACCCAAGGTTCTTGACCAGACTGGTGTTGCCATCTGGAACTTATGCCATACAATGTCATATGACATGTTGGCACATTTCATTAACTGCTAAATCTCACATAAACAGATTCCCAGTTTGCCCCTTAAGTTCTCAAATTGTGTAGCATCCAATGCTTTGGTAAAGATATCAGCCAACTGCAGATTTGTAGCTACATGTTCCAATGAAATCACCTTTTCTTCTACAAGATCTCTGATGAAATGATGTCTGATATCAATATGCTTGGTCCTGCTATGTTGGATAGGATTCTTTGATATGTTGATTGCACTTAAGTTGTCACTGTACAATGTCATGACATCCTGTGGGACATTGTACTCAGTGAGCATTTGCTTCATCCAAACCAACTGAGAACAACTGCTTCCAGCTGCTATATATTCAGCTTCAGCTGTAGATAAGGATACACAATTTTGTTTCTTACTGAACCAAGAAATCAAATTGTTTCCTAGAAAGAAGCATCCTCCTGAAGTGCTTTTTCTGTCATCAGCACTTCCAGCCCAATCAGCATCACAGAAGCCAGTGAGAATTGGTTTGCAACCATGAAAGTACATTATGCCATAGTCACAAGTACCATTAACATATTTAAGAATTCTCTTGACTTGATTGAGATGACTGACTTTTGGATCAGCTTGATATCTTGCACATACACCTACTGCAAATGTTATGTCTGGTCTGCTAGCAGTCAAGTATAACAAGCTTCCAATCATGCTTCTATATAAGCTTTGATCTACATTCTCACCCTTTTCATCTTTAGTAAGCTTCAAATGTGTGGGAGCAGGAGTTCTCTTATGAGTAGCATTTTCCATTCCAAATTTCTTGACTATGTTCTTGGTATACTTGCTTTGGGAAATGAACATTGAGTCTTCCATTTGCTTTATTTGTAGACCAAGAAAGTAGGTTAACTCTCCTACTAGGCTCATTTCAAATTCAGATTCCATCTGCTTGACAAAATGTTTGACCATCCTGTCAGACATCCCACCAAAGACAATATCATCAACATATATTTGAGCAATTATGATATTTCCTTCTTCATCTTTAACAAACAAGGTTTTGTCAATTCCACCTTTTCTGTACCCTTGCTTGATAAGAAATGTAGTCAGTCTTTCATACCATGCCCTTGGAGCTTGCTTCAGACCATAAAGTGCCTTCTTTAGTTTGTATACATGATTTGGACAGCTTGGATCAACAAATCCTTTAGGCTGTTCTACATATACCTCTTCATTAAGATAACCATTTAAAAAGGCACTTTTCACATCCATTTGAAATAGCTTGAACTTTAAGATACAAGCAATTCCCAAAAGTAGTCTGATTGATTCAAGCCTTGCTACTGGTGCAAAGGTTTCATCAAAGTCTACTCCTTCAATTTGAGTGTATCCTTGAGCTACAAGTCTAGCTTTGTTCTTTGTAACAACTCCTTGTTCATTTGACTTGTTCTTATACACCCATTTTGTTCCAATCACATTTATGTCATCAGGTCTAGGAACAAGATTCCATACTTCATTCCTTGTGAATTGACCTAATTCCTCTTGCATAGCACTAATCCAGTATTCATCAGTAAGAGCTTCCTTGATGTTTTTAGGTTCTATTTTAGAAACAAAACAAGAACCTGAAATTACTTCTCTTGATCTAGTGCTCACACCTCTGTTGGGATCACCAATTATCAAATCTTTGGGATGATCTTTCTGTATTCTGATGGAGGGAGGTTTGTTGGATTCTTCTGTCCTTGTATCAGTTTGAGTGAAGTTATAATGATCATTCTTTTCTTCAGCTTCAATCTTAATATCAGCAGATGTTCCAACATCTTCTGGGACATCTGTAGGAGCATCATCAATTATCACATTTATGGACTCCATGATTACCTTGGTTCTAGAATTAAATACTCTATATGCTCTGCTGTTTATAGAGTATCCAAGGAAAATCCCTTCATCACTTTTAGGATCCATTTTTCTTCTTTGCTCCCTATCTGCCAGAATGTAACAGTTACTTCCAAACACATGAAAGTACTTAACTGTGGGTTTTCTGCCCTTCCAGACTTCATATATTGTGGACAAAGTTCCTTTCCTTAAAGTAACTCTGTTATGGATGTAACAAGCAGTGTTCATAGCTTCAGCCCAGAAGTACAAAGGTAACTTTTTAGCATGGATCATAGCTCTTGCTGATTCTTGAATAGTTCTATTCTTCCTCTCAACAATCCCATTCTGTTGAGGAGTGATAGGTGAAGAATATTCATGATTGATTCCTTCTGAAGAGCAGAAATCTAAGAACTTTTGGTTCTCAAATTCTTTTCCATGATCACTTCTTATTCTGATCACACAGCTGGATTTCTCCCTTTGTAATCTTTGGCATAATTCTTTGAATACATCAAATACATCAGACTTTTCTTTGATGAAATTTATCCATGTATATCTTGAAAAGTCATCAACCACCACATAGGCATACCTCTTGCCACCAAGACTTTCAACCTGCATAGGTCCCATAAGATCCATATGCAATAGTTCCAAAACTTTGGAAGTTGTCAGATGTTGGAGCTTTGGATGGGACATCTTGGTTTGCTTGCCTATTTGACATTCACCACATATTTTGCCATCATCAATCTTCAGTTTAGGAATACCTCTTACAGCATCCATAGATATTATCTTCTTTATGCCTCTGAAATGAAGATGACCTAGCCTTTGGTGCCATAGTTTCACTTCTTCTTCTTTAGCTAAAGAACAGGTTGAAGTAAGACTGAAGTCTTGAGATTCCCACATGTAACAATTGTCTTTAGATCTGGCTCCTTTCATGACAACCTCTTGTTCTTTGTTAGTAACTATGCATTCAGTTTTGGTAAAGTTTACACTGTACCCTTGATCACATAATTGACTTATGCTGATCAGGTTAGCAGTTAAACCTTTAACTAGCAGCACATCATCTAGTCTTGGAACATCTTGACAGTCCAAGGTCCCAACTCCCTTGATTTCTCCTTTAGCTCCATCTCCAAAGGTTACATACTTGGATGAATGTGACTTTAAGTTTACTAGCAGATTCTTCAATCCAGTCATGTGTCTTGAACATCCACTGTCAAAATACCAGTCTTCTTTAGCTGATACTCTTAGTGATGTATGTGCTATATATGCAGCATTTTTATTTGACCATTTGAGTTGAGATTTCTTTTGATGCCTCTGCCCTGTGTGTTGTTCATTAGTAGATATCCAAGATTGATTGTTGTTCTTGTAGCTTTGATCAGTCTGAATGCTAGCTTTTGGTCTCCATACCTTCTTGATGACTTCTGTCTTCTGCTTAGAAGGTTGCTGGTTTCTTTGATGTTTATGCAGCACTTTCTTGGTAACTTCTATTTTCTGCTTAGAAGGTTGCTGATATATCTGATTTGGATATCCATGCAGCTTATAACAATGAGGTTTGATATGTCCAAATCTTCCACAGTGATGGCATCTCCATCTTTGATACTTCTTCTTCATTTTGTTCTTTCCAGAATGTTGAGACATCTGTTGGAACATTATGTTTGACTTTGTGTTCTTTTCCTGATGTTGAAGCATCTGTTGGGACATCTTGTTTGACTGTATGAATTTTGAAGTAGTTTTGCTAGAGCTGGCTTCATCTTTATGTACTCTGTTAAATCCCAGTCCACTTTTATCCCCTGAATGCTTATTGTTGTTGAGAATAACATCCAGTGTATTTGAGCTGCTGTTCAACATTCTAACAGATTTGGACATGTGTTCCAATTTGGAGTTGAGAAGACTTACTTCACTTTTCAAGGTGTCAATGATCTCTTGATCACTTGCTTTTTCATCTTCTAGTGCCTCATTCAGCTTCTTTAGCTTTATAACTTCACTGCATATTTCAATACTTCTTTTGTACAGATCTTTGTAGGCTTGCTCAAGTTCTTCAGCAGTAAGTTCCCCATCACTGGAATCACTGTCAGATTCACATAATCCAGCTAAAGCAGTGATATGCTTAGTTGATTCTTCTTCTGAATCACCTCCTGAGTCTTCATCAGACCAGGTCACAGAGAGTCCTTTCTTTTGCCTTTTTAAGTAGGTAGGACATTCATTCCTGATGTGTCCATATCCTTCACATCCATGGCATTTGACTCCTTTTTCTTGACTGGTCTTTTCAGCATAATTTGACCTTCTGTTAGCATCATAAGGTCTCTTGTTCTCAGTGGAGTTTGTGTATCTTCCACTGGGATTGGATTTGCCTTCCATTCCTCTGAGAATCTTTTTGAATTGTCTTCCAAGCATAGCAATGTTGTCTGATAAGCTTTTACCAGTTTCTGATTCATCATCTTCTTCTTCATCAGTATTTGTTACCAAGGCTATGCTTTTGTTCTTCTTAACATTTGTGTCATTCATTCCCATCTCAAATGTTTGAAGGGAACCAATGAGTTCTTCAACTTTCATAGTGCATATGTCTTGAGCTTCTTCTATTGCTGTGACTTTCATGTCAAATCTTTTTGGCAAAGATCTGAGGATTTTTCTTACAAGTTTTTCATCAGTCATCTTTTCTCCCAAAGCTCCAGAAGTATTAGCTACTTCTAAGATGTTCATGTAGAATTCATGAACTGTCTCATCTTCCTTCATTCTCAAATTTTCAAACTTGGTGGTGAGAAGTTGAAGTCTTGACATCTTTACCTTTGATGTTCCTTCATGAGTTGTTTTGAGAGTATCCCACACATCTTTGGCTAGCTCACAGTGATGCACAAGTCTAAAGATGTTCCTATCAATGCCATTGAATAGAGCATTTAAGGCCTTGGAATTGCCTAGTGCTGGATCTTCTTCTTCCTTACTCCATTCTTCTTCAGGTTTCAACACTTTTGATCCATTTTTGGTGTCTTGGATAGGATGTTCCCATCCAATGTTGACTGCTCTCCAGGCCCTGTTGTCAAGTGATCTTAAGAATACAATCATTCTTGGTTTCCAGTAGTCATAATTAGATCCATCCAGAATAGGTGGTCTATTTACTGATCCTATATCTCTGTCCATGTTTCCAGAATTTGTATTCCCTAGATCTCACCCAGTATAAACAGGCAGGGTGCCTGCTCTGATGCCAATTGAAATTCTGTGATCAGGTATGAGATGTCCTAAGAGATGTCCCAACACTTGACAGATTTAACCAAAACTTAAATAGCAAGAAAAGTAAACAACACAGAAGTTTGTTAACCCAATTCAGTGTATAACCACACTTACATCTGGAGGCTACCAAGCCAGGAGGAAATCCACTATAAGTAATATTAATTCTAGACTTAAACCACCCTGTTTAATCTATCACTTAATAACTACCCAATGCAATTTCTACCTAAGACACAACTTAGATAAGAGTACCCTACTCACTCCCCCTCAATCACACAGTGATCAAGTTTACAAGTTTAATAAAGTTGAAGACATCCTTCAAACAAAACAGCTTGATCTTACTTCACAGTTTCAATCAAGTCACAAATGCACTTTTGCTTAAAAGCTCATAAAGTGGTACAATTAAAACAACCTGCTATTAAAACACTAGACACCCTATTTTGTCTTCTGAAATTCGTACTCAATTCTATGAGTTTCTGTTGATTAAATAGGTATCTGTAATTTGGGCTTTCTGTAGGATGATCCAGCCCTAATGCGCATGCAGCTTCCACCTTGAATTTAGGGTTTGTTACTTCCTAGATTCTAGGTGATTTAGGCCTTCTGTTTTAATCTGAATCCTCAATATAAAACTCCCTACAGATGCGCCTTGTTCTGTTTTTATCCATCATTAATTAATTCCAGATAACTCTCCTTAAATATCTCTGATCAGTTAGTCAATAATTAATTCTGGTAGCAGGTTTGAGATGTCTCAACATCTGTTGGGACATCCTGAAAAACTGAACTTAAGTCATTAACACAATGTCCCAACATCTGGTGAGACATCCTGAAATAAATTCATATACTCTGTTTGATAATGTCCCAACATTTGATAGGACATTCTGAACTGAATTCAATATTTCTTGTTGGTCAAAAATTCTGCCAATTCAAGACATCTACACATACTTCATGTTTGAACACTTGTATTGATATTTGAAAAGTGAATTGTGTACATAGGAGAAGATCATTATTGATATTAAGTCTTTGTATTACTCACTCAAAATTAAAAAATATAGAAAGGTATTTCTATTTGTGACTTGTGTTCCAAGGATTGTTTGGACATAAGGGTAAGTGTGGCAAGATGATTGTTCTTGCACACTTGTATTAGTTTGTTAGAAAGTAGGCCTCACCATTGAAGGTGTGATAGGTTGTACTTTTTCTAAAAACTAGTGGAAATCTCTTTCAAATTGAAAGGGGACTGGATGTACCTTCGGACTGTGAAGGGAACCAGGATAACTCTCTGTGTCACTTTTATTTTCTGCCTTACTGCTTTCCTTTCATACAAACTTACAAGCAAAAATATATCCATCAAAGAAAAAGAATTGAGAAAGATTATATACACCTAATTCACCCCCCTCTTAGGCGCATTCTGATCCTACAATTGGCATCAGAGCAGGTTTAGGTAACCTGTTCCTACAAGATCATATGGCTTCCGCAAACTCGAATCCCGTTTTCAAAGATGGTGGAAGTAGCAACAAGCCTCCGCTCTTCTCCGGCGAATACTTCGATTTCTGGAAAATCAGAATGATGGCACATCTTGAAGCCCAAGGAGAAGGCATATGGGAAGCAATCGAAGAAGGTCCGCATAATCCCGTCAATGTAATCAACGGTGTTGGAACAGCGAAGTTGAAGAATATGTATGATGAAGATGATAAAAGAAAGATCCTAAATGAGAAGAAAGCAATCAACATACTTCAAAGTGCTCTTAGTATGGACGAAGTTTTTTGTGTATCACAATGCAAATCGGCGAAGGAGATTTGGGATACTTTGGTAGAAACACATGAAGGAACAACAGAAATTAAAAGATCAAGGCTTAACACGTTAAGTCAAGAATACGAAATGTTCCGCATGCAGCCCGAAGAATCTATTGTGGCTTTACAAAAAAGATTTGTTCATCTAACCAACCATTTGATTGCACTCGGAAAGACCTTCACCAACGATGATCTTAATTTGAAAGTTATAAGGTCTTTGACAAGGGAATGACAACCGAAAGTGACCGCAATCTCGGAGAAGAAGAGTCTCTCAACAATGACATTTGCATCCCTATTCGGCAAACTTCAAGAGCACGAGTTGGAACTTGGAAGGCTCGAAAAGCATGAAAGTCAAGAGAAAAAGTCCAAAGGAATTGCCTTGAAGATTGACACGAAGGATGACAAAGATGACGAGATCTCCGAAGATGAGAACTTCATGCTTCTTGTTAAGAGGCTTGGTAAGTTTTTTAACAAAAATAATAATTCTTCTTTTCCTAAAAAGAATAAACATTTCAGGAAGAAGGATGCATCCACATCGAACCAAGAAGTTACATGCTATGAATGTGGAAAGCAAGGTCACATAAAACCGAATTGTCCAAGACTTGTGAAGAAAGGAGGATTCAAAGGCAAGAAGGACTTCAAGAATAAAAAGGCTTATGTCGCGTGGGATAACAATGAAGTTAGTTCCTCATCGGAATCGGAAAGCGACAAATGTGCAAATATGGCGTTAATGGCGTCACATCACTCCGATGAAGAAAATGACGAAGTTAGTAGTAACTTTTCAATTTATGAAAATGATGCACAAGAAGTCATAGATGAACTTCTTAAGGAATGTAAGACTTTGTACAAAAATATTTCATCCCAAAAGAAGAAAATATTATCTTTAGAAGAACAAAATGCATCTTTTGAAAAATACATTGAAAATGAAAAACAAAAGATAATGGATGAAAAACAAAGTCTTACATGTAAAAATTGTGAGTCATTGTCCTTTCAAATTGTTCAACTCAAAAGAGTTTTAGAAAGATATGAAAAAGGTCAAATTGGCTTGGAGGAAATCCTTAGGCACCAAAGATATCCAAATGATAAAAGTGGCCTAGGATATTCTAAGTTTTCCAAACCAAGCACAAGTGAAACCGTTTTCGTAAAAGATAGTAAACAAATTGTTAAGGAAAAGACTAACAATGCTAAAACTATGCATCAAAGTCATAAAAAGAAAAAGGATTCTTAATAAACAAAAATATGTTCCTAAATTCAAAAGTCAATTTCAACCTATTTGCTTTTATTGTGGAATCAAAGGTCATACACCTAATGCTTGCTATGTGCGCAACATTGGGGTTGCTAAAGGGCATTATGTGTGGGTTGAAAAGGGTACTAACTATCAAGGACCCAAAGCAATTTGGGTACCTAACAAAACCTGACTTTGTTTTGTAGGTATGCTTGAAAACAACTTCTACGCAATGGTATCTCGATAGCGGTTGTTCAAAGCATATGATGGGCGACATCAACAAATTTTCAAGTCTAACACTTAAGGCCAAAGGATACGTTACTTACGGTGATGATAATAGAGGAAGAATTCTTGGAGTTGGAACCATTGGTGCATCTCCTCATACAATCATCGAAGACGTCCTTTATGTGGAAGGCCTTAAACACAACCTTCTTAACATAAGTCAATTGTGTGACAAAGGGTTCCGAATCAACTTCACAAAGGAGAAATGTTTGATAGAACACGAAGTCACTCATGAACTCTTGCTAAAAGGTAAACGATTTAATAACATTTTTATGATTTCTTTTGATGACTCTCTCTTGAAGGTGAAGTGCTTAATGGCAAACAACAACGATGCATGGCTTTGGCATAAAAGGATTGCTCACATTCACAGGGAGCATTTGATTAAATTATTAAAGCATGATCTAGTTGTTGGTCTTCCAAAGATGAAGTTTATCAAGGATAAGCTTTGTGACGCATGTCAAAAGGGGAAGCAAACCAAAACATCCTTCAAGACCAAGAAAGTGATATCTACTACAAGACCACTCCAATTGTTACATATGGATCTTTTCGGTCCATCAAGAACAAAAATCTTCGGAGGTAACGTTTTTGCACTAGTTATTGTTGATGATTTCTCTAGATATACTTGGACCTTGTTTTTAGTGCAGAAAAGTGATGCCTTTAAAGCATTCAAGAAGTATGCCAAGCAAATTCAAAATGAGAAGTCACTCTCAATTGTTTCCATAAGAAGCGACCATGGTGGCGAGTTTCAAAATTCATCATTTGAAGATTTTTGTGAAGAGCATGAAATCTCTCACAACTTTTCCGCACCAAGGACTCCTCAACAAAACGGTGTCGTAGAAAGGAAGAATAGGGCACTAGTGGAACTTGCAAGGACAATGCTTAGCGACTCGAATCTTCCTAAATATTTTTGGGCGGATGCGGTTAGCACGGCTTGTTTTGTAAGTAACCGTGTCAATATTCGACCTATTCTCAAGAAGACCCCTTATGAGTTGTTCAAGGGAAGGAAACCCAGCATATCTTTCTTCCACATATTCGGATGCAAATGCTTCGTTCTCAACAACGGTAAGGACAACCTTGGTAAGTTTGATGAGAAATCCGATGAAGGTATTTTTCTTGGATATTCTCTATCAAGTAAAGCTTTTAGAATTTTCAATAAACGTACTCTTACCATTGAAGAATCCATACATGTTTCGTTTGATGAGACTAACCCCTCGAAAGAGGATAATATTATTATGGATGATGATGATGTAGTAGATCTATCACAACAACAAAGGGATATATCAAAAGAACAAGCAATATCACAAGAAAATAAGTCACCAACCATTGAAGAACATCAAGATCTTCCAAAAGAATGGAGAACTCATAGAGATCACCCGATAGATAAAGTGATTGGTGATATTAGCCAAGGCGTTGCAACTCGACTCAATCTCAAGGATGCTTGCCTTAACATGGCGTTCGTGTCTCAAATTGAACCAACAAAAATCGATGAAGTCTTAGGCGACGATCAATGGATAATAGCTATGCAAGAAGAACTCAACCAATTCGAAAGGAACCAAGTTTGGACTCTTGTACCAAGACTGGAAAACAAACACATCATAGGCACAAGATAGGTGTTCAAGAACAAACTTGACGAGAATGGGATCATAGTTCGTAACAAAGCAATATTGGTCGCACAAGGCTACAACCAAGAAGAAGGAATCGACTTTGATGAAACATTCGCTCCGGTAGAAAGATTAGAAGCAATTAGATTATTACTTGCTTACGCTTGTTCTATGAATTTTCAGTTGTACCAGATGGATGTCAAAAGCGCTTTCCTAAACGGTTACATCAATGAAGAAGTCTACGTCAAACAACCTCCCGGTTTTGAAGACTTCAAGAACCCGTCTCATATCTACAAGTTGAAGAAGGCTCTTTATGGCTTAAAGCAAGCACCAAGGGCTTGGTATGATCGCCTTAGCAACTTCCTATGTGAGAAAGGTTTTACTAAAGGAAAGGTTGACAAGACTTTGTTCATCAAGAATCTTAAGGGTAACACCTTACTTGTTCAAGTCTATGTCGACGACATCATCTTCGGTTCAACAAACAAAGATCTTTGCGAAGAATTCTCTCTTATGATGCAAGGCGAATTCGAGATGTCCATGATGGGAAAGATGAACTACTTCCTTGGTTTACAAATCAAGCAAACAAAGGATGGCATCTTCATCAACCAATCCAAGTATTGCAAGGAGTTATTGAAAATATTTGATATGGATAATTGCAAAGAGATGTCTACTCCAATGGGATCCGGAACGTATGTTGATCAAGATCTTTCCGGCACTTCAATAGATATTACAAAGTATCGAGGTATGATCGGTTCACTCTTATATTTGACGGCGAGCCGTCCTGACATTATGTTTAGTGTTTGTTTGTGTTCCCGCTTTCAAGCTAATCCAAAGGAATCACATCTCACTGCCGTGAAGAGGATCATGAAGTATCTCAAAGGAACGACGCACGTCAGACTATGGTATCCTAAAGGTAGTACATGTTCTTTAATTGGTTATTCTGACGCTGATTATGCAAGATGTAAGACCGATAGAAAGAGTACAAGTGGTACTTGTCACATTCTCGGGAATGCACTAGTGTCATGGGCATGCAAGAAGCAAGCATGCGCTGTACTTAGCACGGCCGAAGCGGAGTACATTGCAGCAGGAAGTTGTTGTGCTCAAATCTTGTGGCTCAAACAACAACTTCTCGATTTCGGTATAGATCTCGGTTGTATCCCTCTCCGGTGTGACAACACAAGTGCCATCAATATCACAAAGAACCCGGTCATGCATTCAAGAACAAAGCACATAGATATCCGACATCATTTCCTTCGAGATCATGTTTTAAACGGAGATGTAGATGTTACGTTCGTGGATACACACAATCAACTCGCCGACATATTCACAAAACCATTGGCTAAGGAGCAATTTTTCAAGATTCGACGAGAACTTGGTATTCTCAATGAAGGTGACATCTAATTTTAACCTAAAAATTGATTGTTATATGTTTTTATTGCATTATGTGTGTTTATATGTGTTTTTGCTCTCTTTAATGTCATAAAATGCTAGCACTCACATTTCACCGTTTTTTATTTTTCTCACTTTCGTATACCCGAAATCAATCGGCTTCAAAATATTTTTTGATCGAAAGTTGCGGAATAGCAAGTGCTAACACTTTATGAAATTTTTTTTTGAAAATTTCCTCCCATTTTTCCCCACCAAAGCTGCTGGTTTTTTAAAATTTTTTGAAATTTTTTGTCCGTTAACCGGTTAACACCTTCAAAACAGCAGTCCCTACCTGCGTGACAGGTTCTGTTACTTTTAAAAAAAAAATTTTACTCTCAAACTAAAGTCCTAAGTTTTTAGGCATTTTTGGTTTACTTGCATTATGTTTGCGTTTTATATGTGCTTGCTTGTATGATTGCTTGTATGATGCTATACTTTTCATGTTCATGCTTGCTTGTTGGTCCCTTCCTTTTTGCTAATGCCAAAGGGGGAGAAGACCTTGTTTCTCTAATGACTCTCGATGCAGATTTTTTTTTCCGCTACTGCTGCTTCATTTAGGGGGAGTTGCTGTCCATAGGGGGAGGATTCGCTTAGAGAAATATTGATCAAAGCTCTCGCAGAATTTCCGGTTGTCATCATCAAAAAGGGGGGAAATGTAGAAGCACGCCTTCAACCTCGAAGATTTTGATGAAGACAACACGGCGCATATCTTTCAGACCTGCAAAAAGTCAAGAGCTCCAACTGATCAAGCTTCAAGCAACCGACTTTGCTATCAAGCTTCGTATGCATCATCGTTCTACTTCATACTTGGATGCTTTTGTTTAGGTATATCAATCTCTCTTTTAAATTGATGTACATGTGTTCACTCATTCAATCATATATTAGCATATTGCATAAAATACTTTGATATATTTTTCAAACCGTTTAACACTCTTTAAAAACCTTATGTTTCTGTTTTTAAATGGTTAACCGGTTAACGGGTTCAAATTTTCAATAATCCAGTTAACGTTTATAGGCGTTAACCGGTTAACCATTTGGTTAACCGGTTAACACTGTAATATTTTTGAAAAATATTTTTCTTTGAATTTCAAATTGCACCTTTTGATTATATCTCTTCATAAATTATTTTGATTCATAATTTTCATACCTTTTCAAAAGGGTGTCTTGTATAATATAAAATCTGAATTTTTTCAAATTCAAAAACACCTCCTACAATCTTTTGTAAAAATCACCTGAATCAAATTCATTATCATTTAAAATATTTTCATATTTTCAAAAGTGTTCATAAGATATTCATCTTTCATACTTCATGTTTGAACACTTGTATTGATATTTGAAAAGTGAATTGTATACATAGGAGAAGATCATTATTGATATTAAGTCTTTGTATTACTCACTCAAAATTAAAAAATATAGAAAGGTATTTCTATTTGTGACTTGTGTTCCAAGGATTGTTTGGACATAAGGGTAAGTGTGGCAAGAGGATTGTTCTTGCACACTTGTATGTTAGTTTGTTAGAAAGTAGGCCTCACCATTGAAGGTGTGATAGGTTGTACTTTTTCTAAAAACTAGTGGAAATCTCTTTCAAATTGAAAGGGGACTGGATGTACCTTCGGACTGTGAAGGGAACCAGGATAACTCTCTGTGTCACTTTTATTTTCTGCCTTACTGCTTTCCTTTCATACAAACTTACAAGAAAAATTCTATCCATCAAAGAAAAATAATCGAGAAAGATTATATAAACCTAATTCACCCCCCCTCTTAGGCGCATTCTGATCCTACAAATCATACTCCACCATAAAATGTATAGTCACTTGAAGCTACATCACTAAAAAAAATTCACATTGTCTTCACTGATAATCATAATTTTAAAAACTATTATACTCTCTCATGAATAATATATTTCACTTGAAGATAAAATACCTCAAGAATGTCACATTGTCATCACCGACAATCATATACTTTATCATAAAGAATAAATTTTACTTGAAGCTAAATCATTCCAAGAATTTCACATGTCAAAAACCATGTTGAAAACATATGGTGCAACTTCCTTGTTAGCAGAAAGCTCTTCAACCACCGACATAATCTTGCACCTTATGTAATTTTGATTGTATCAACACATCTTTAACTTGAACTTTCCACAAGTTAAAAAAATTCTTCCATCAAATTTCTCTAGCCCAAACCCAATACTAAATTTGTTACATCAACTCAACAACTCTTTCGCAACACTACCATTCTTTTCTAATGTGAAAAATCAGACAAAACTGCAACCACAAAGCATACTAAGAATATTTATCCCTGGATCGAACTAGGTTCAGATACCGGTTGTTGGAAGAAAAAAACCAAATCATGGAGAAAAAAGAGGAACATAATCACAACACAATAACATAACGTAGAAACTTTAAAACCGAAGAAAAATTGCGGCAGACAACCATAGAATAACACTATTCTAATACAATACATATTATACTCTTAACTAACACAGACCCTCAGTACACTCAGACTCTCCAAAACAAATATTTAACTACATCTCATAATATTCTAATACAAGAGTATAAGAGAACAAAAAAACTCAAATACAAGTTTAAATTGCTTTTGACTGATGCATCTTAGAAGAAGAACTTGAATCCTATATATAGTTTTGGACTCCATATTCATTCACAAAATAAAACAATGTGAGCCTTCAAATAATTTGTATCATATATATAGCCATGAACTCTCTCCTTGTTCAAAAAACTAAGCGACATGAGACTTCTTTAACATGTATATTTTCAACCAATCCCAACAAAGATTAGAAAATATATTTTATTTTGTTTTTATTCTAAAACAGACTTATTTGTAATTTTTGAAAATTTAAAAGGATCACTTTGTAAATTTTTGAAATTATTAGGAGCCAAATTGCAACTTTTTGCAATTTTCGAAGTCAATTTAAAAGTAAAAAAAAAATGAAAATCAACTTACAAATTTTTAAGAAATTAATAATAATTAATTTAACATTAAAATTAAATAAGTAATAGAAAAATTTTAAATTATTATCTTCTTTGATTTTGTTTAAATAAAATTTTGATAAATAATAAGATTAATATCTAATTCGCCTCAATCATACAGAGTGATCTAAAAAAAAGGGTAAAAAATATAGATTTTCTCATTGGAGTTTTATAATTTTTATTTTTATTTTGATCTTTTAATCGATTTGATTATCTTAATCTTGAATTTTAACATTGGCTTCAGTGATTCTTAAATCCTTAACTCTAAATTTTAAATTCTAAATCTACGAGAGATCAAAATAGAAAATTTTAAAAACTCCAATAGAAAATTTATGATTTTGTTTTTCAAGGTTTTATTTTTCTCCAACTCGTCCGATGAATTGAGTATTAACCCTAAAATATATCATAAATAATTTTTCATTTTTTTATCTAAGTAATATTTTTTCATTACATTATTTAAAATTACCTTAAAGAAATTAGTTTTCCTTTTATTAAAATTTATCATCCAATCATCTTCGTGTCAAATATGGATGATTTGGACATATCACCACAACCTTAACAACTTTTAGATGCATTGAACAAAAATTAGGATTTTTTCATTGTACTTATAACAATAAAAAACCATGTCCATTATAATCTTCCACCCTCTTTCCTATAAGATCAGAAGTATATTTCCTACAAATTCAACTAGTGAACTACAAAAGCACATGGCTATAACTATATTATGATATTGCCAATGCCACCATACATAATGTCATGTCCATCACTTTATATGTGACACATGGTAATGGCATGGCTCTTAAAGACTTTGACTTGGACCCAACACTTTCTTTGTTCCTATCTACATGAAAGGAATGGAATCATTAGTGAAAGATATCATATCAATATACCATCATGTGAGTGATATAGAATCATGTGTGACCCTACTTCATTAACTATATGGTGTCCTACATAAGAGGTGGTGTGCAATCATAAACCATAAATTATCGAAAGTGGGTGTAACAATCTTTATCCTGGTTTTGATGATTGTCTTTCTCCTTTACCTGTTTTGTTTCTTTCACGTGTAAGGGGATATTACTTTATATTATAACTTTGCTTTGTGTTTTGTAATTTGTGATGAGATTGTTAGCAAATAGATTGACTTAAAAGAATTAGGAGTTTTTTTTTTCTCTCCAAGATTTTGTTCCTTAAATGATGGGCTCTTTTCACTCTTATTGGTGAAGTTATACAATTTGAAAATTGTTACAATATTCTTTTTAATTTCGAAAGTATATTTGAACGTCTCTATTATCTATTATGTATCAAAACACTAACTCGAGATGTGTGAAGATATCCTCCTGCAAGTCTGTGAAGGGAAAACGGTAACCGGCTTCCCAAAACGCTAACTCGTACATAGGGAACCGAAGAGAGGATAATGCGAGCATATCCTCTGATCAGGTTTCAAGGAAAAGGCCTGCTAGTTCACGGGATCCCCCTTCTTCCTCCTCTCGATTCGGTTCCATGCATCCAAAGCATTCACACTGAATTGAGAAGCCATTTCAAGCGGCTCATCCATGATCCACAATTTATTAGTAGCGAGGACATCCGCGACGCCCTGAGCGTCACTTGAAAAGTTGTCTTCGAGTCCATGGTCGGCTTTCCGGCTCCCTTCACCTGCAAAGAAAAGGAAATACAGTGAATTCGAATATCTCAAATCCACCTTTCCACTGCAAGTCAAGTGAAAGGGCGGCGATTAGGACCGAGGAGGTGTCCCCATCTCGACCCTTTTTTTCTCAGTTAAAAGCTGAAGGGAACGAGCCTGACATGTTAGAGCCATCCTCGTAAAAATAACATCATCCTCGACTATAAGAGTGAGGAACCTACCAGGGAAAAAGTCCCCTTACACGATCATCATCTACTACAACCTAATGCCCGGTCAATAACACTAAATCTTTCTAACCAGAATCTAACAAGGATCAAGCGTCAGTCTGTTCATCTTCTAAAAATCTAACCCTAGTTCATCATGACATTCATACGCACTTGATGAACATTCATCAGGTTTCAGAAATTCATAGAGATTCCCAAGAATTTTGAAGGTTCCCATAAACTTCATAGGAAACCTAATAAATGTTCATCACCCGGGCAACAAATTGAAGGGAAAAAGATGAAGATTATCTTGGTTTATGGTAGAATCGCAATCAATTGTCCGATTAATCTCAATAACTATAATTTGAAGCCATTTTTCTTCATCATACAAAGAATGAATTATTGTGCATTTCCATTTAAATATTAGTATAGTGCCTCATTGTCAAAATAAATAAGACAAATTTGTATAATATTAGAAAACTCACCGTTATCAAAGGAGTCCATAAATTCTGCACAAAAGTAATTTGCATATGTTTCTTGATAACCAGACACTATCTTTATTTTTAATATTGATAATAGCAAGACTCAAACAAAAATATTCATTCACATTGTTGACAAAAATAGCAATATTTATTGAAAGAGAGAAAATGATTAAATTTGAAGTAAAAGGGGACAGAAAGAGTAACATGACAAAATTGTCAAAACTTGCTTAACAACTTTTGTTCTTGCTTTTCTATGTAAAGTTATGTTTTTCTGACTTTTCTTATTACATCCTTCCACTTTTTTTCATCTTTTCAGCCGTTGAAAATGAATGGCATAAGAAAAATAAATAGAAAAGCACCGAATCAATGAAGAAATTTGAGTGTTATAGTAAGAAATAGAAAATTTTGTTATTATATAAGTTTATATAATGTATATATTTTAAGAATATTTTTATTATTATTAAATCATTTAACATCAAATGCCAATCTCCTTTTTCAACACTTAAAATCATATTAATTAATCATATTAATCAGTGTTTTCTATTCATAATTCAATTAAGTTAAGTATAAGTAGTTAACAAGGATAAAATTCGAAAAGAAATTTTAGAATATTAATATATAGTGACATATTTAGAGATGAATTTTGAATTTTTTTTGAATTAATATCGAAATTTGTACTTTAAATCTTCTTTAAAAATATGCTAACAAAAGGAATTAAAGAAATTTTTGACTTAAATTGACTTAATATTGTTCACTTGTGCAAATTTTAATATGAATATTGTTATTTGTCATTTTTTAATTAAATGAAAACATACTTTATCCAATATATTTTGTATTTTCGGATAAATAAATGTTCATAATTTCACATTTTCATATAGCAAAATACATTTGTATATAGAACAATCAATGTTGGTTTTCTTTATTAGGACACTTGTATTTTTTATTTTTTTTTAAGCATATATATTTTTAGACTAATAAAATCATATTATTTCATTAATTACTTGATATTCAATACAACGAGGTATCAAATGAAAATTATTACGTCTAGATAAAGAATTAACCGCTTTTGCTAACAAGTAAGTGACCCAATTTGTTTGGTGCTTAATAGACTTTACCTCAAAGTTAGAATGAACTTTTAATAACGATTTAATAATAAAAATGATCGGGCTAACTTCTAAGTTACTTTCCTTGTTTGCATGTAAAGTTTGCACCACCAATTAGGAATCACTCTAAAAAAATAACAAACTTCATTTGTAATTTAATGACTCACATCATGGTTTCTCTCAACGCCAGAGCCTCAACCTCTAATACAAAGTATCGCCCAACATCTCAAGCATTACCCGCCATTATGAACATATCGTTCCAATCTCTATAGCACCATTCTATATTCGTTGGACCCCTTTAATTGTTAAAATCAACATCAACATTACATTTTATCTACCCGACTCTAGGTGATTGCCATACACTTTGATCATTGGGTTGTTGATCAATGTTATTATTGAGATGAAATGTTTTTATCGTAAATCGATCCTTTCAATTATGAAATGTCTGCGAATCTAATTTAATCGCCTCCTTTTTTTCATTATTCAAAATCCAATTATCTACTTAATCTAAATCTAAGATTGTCATGATGGAAACCCTATTACAAATTCAAAACTTATTAACTTTAACAATCATAATAATAATAATAATTATTGAGTTACTATTATAATTTTTATTCTTATGTCAGTTACTAAACATCAAATTAGGAACAATTATTATTATCATAAGTATTTTGTAACTCATATATATATATATATATATATATATATATATATATATATATATATTTATCTTAATATTTTTGTTATTGTTTATAAATACATATTTTATTATTGAAAATTTAATCATCTCATCGCACACTTATCCATATTTCGTTTAATAATAATTTGAAAAACATAACTCATATCCGGAGGTTCGAGTGGGTACCTCCGGATATGAGTTATGTTGTCATGCTTAAACCTTTATTTAAAAATAATTTAAACAAATTAAAGAATCACAATAAATAAATCAAACTAATTCAAAACAAAAATAAAATATTAAAACATAATAACTAAAATAAAATTTAAATAATTTAAAAGAATACCTAAATTAAATAAGATATAATTATTTAAAACTAATGCTTAATATCCTTTTTAGTTTTGTATTAACTCTATAGTTTATTTTGGTCTATTATCTTTAAAAAAAAAAAAGTTTATTTTGATCATTTAACTCTTCAAAACATTATGTTAGTAATTTTCATCTAATTAATGACATAAAAATTCAAAATCGATCACTAAGAAATTCATCGCTAATTAATTAAAAATGACTAATATGATACATTTTCAATAATTAAGGGACTGATAATGAATCTTTTTTATGTTAAAGGACTAAAATGAAGCTTAAGTAGGAAAAAAGTATTAAACCTAAAATAAACAATACAACATACTTATTTGAACAATATTTACAATCAATATTGACGTGGATAGTGTGAGTATTTAAAAGAGACAATCTATGATGATAGAAACTGGTTAAAAGAAAATTATATCGGGTGTTAGAACTTAGAAGTTTGTATGGTAAAAAACAAGGATTTTTTTAATCGATGACATATTAAAATTTTTCAAAAGAAAATTACAAAATATCAATTTGATATATTTTTCTGAATTGAGCAGTTTCACAAAATCGACTACGATTCTTTGGTTCGAACGACTTTGAATGGTTCAATATGATTTTTCCTGTTTTATTTTGATTTTGACTTATTAACGATTTTAAGAAATTGATCGAACTAGATTCAATTTCGATTTTCAGTCTAACTGGTTAAACCGGAATGTTCAGTCCGGTTTATAAAATAATGGTCTAAACTCTAGAAATTATATTATTGTATCATACTTTTGAAATTAAACTTCAAATCAATGAGCAATTTTACTATTCAATTAATCAAATTACGTTTTCTTTAATGAATTAAATTTATTTTTCCACACATAATTAATACAATATCATAAAAGACAATGAAACCGAAAAACCAATTACTATTTCATATAGTAACACATTATTCATTTCAAACTTCAAACCACTATTTCATAACTCACACACATTCATACACACACAGTATGCATTTTTATATAGTTTTTGTTGTTATTATAAGATATTGTTCTTTGATTTTCAAGGACAACATGATTATATACATTTTTCAACTTTTTTTTTTTTAATATAAAGTATGATATATAACGTATAAATTAAGTTTGAGAGAAAGCAAGGTATGTCCCACAAGAGAGGTCCATTAACTTTGGACAATTGCAATCTATGCATTGAGCACCAACTGTTGAATGAAAATGCTGAAAGAGCTACCACAACATCAACATTTCATTCATCTTTGTTTTTCTTCTCTCTTTCTCTACTTCACTACTACAACTACCTTAAACTCACTACTATTGTTTTACCTTAACCTTTACATTCTCTGTGTTTTTGTTCTCACTCTCTAGTATGGACCGTACTTCTGACAAACAACATCAGCAGCAGTTGTCTTTGGGGAAGAATGGCAGACAAAGATACAATGAATGGTTTGTTTCATACTTTTCTTTGTTTCTTGTTTTTAGTTCTTTGAGTTTTGTTTCTTTCTTCTTTTTTCTTCATTGAAAAATTGTTACTTGAAAGGTGTGTTTTTGTTTCTGATATTGTATGTATTTTGAGCACTATTCCGGATAAAATTGACCAACGGTTCTGACGTTGGTCAATTTTAACCGGAACAAGTAGTTTGTTTGTTTGATCTTTCCTTTATGGATTATGATCATTTTGTATATTTATGCTAATTGATTTTGCTTCGGCTGAATTTTGTTGTTACTGTTTTTCCTTTAGTTATATACTCAACTCAACTTGTTGCTGAAATGGAATGATAAAAAATCTATTATGAGATGATGCTATATGATGTCGAGCCATCTCAATTTTTTGGAGGTTATGTATAGATTAGTCTCAGTTTAACCATGACAAAACATATAGATTATATTTAACTACAGGTTAACCGAGACAAATTTTAGCCACGGTTTAATCGTGACAAGTTTTAGGCCTTGTATAGTAGTCTGTCTTGTACGCCCTCAAAGACGGCTATGATATAATGTATCTATCGCAATTGTGAATCTTCTATGCTATCGATGAATTCTTCTACCATCTTATTTTCACTTTGAGTTCAACTTTTGAAATCATTAGTTAGTCTTTTGAATGATTTTTTCATTGTTTTCTTGCAGGATTTTTCGCGATGTACCGAGTGATATAACTATAGAAGTTTGTGGGGTAACATTTTCATTACACAAGGTAAGTACTTACCTCTGTTAATTTTAGTGCATATTCAGAATCACTGTGATTTTGACAGAATTACAATGACACTGATTTTGATTTTGGTATGTAGTTTCCTCTCGTTTCTCGGAGTGGTAGAATTCGAAGATTAGTTGCAGAACACCGAGATTCTGATATCTCAAGAGTTGAGCTTCTTAATCTACCAGGAGGAGCTGAATGCTTTGAATTGGCTGCCAAATTCTGTTACGGTATTAACTTCGAGATCACATCGTCAAATGTTGCGCAACTATGTTGTGTTTCCGACTACCTCGAAATGACAGATGATTTCTCAAAAGACAATCTTGGTTCGAGAGCCGAGGAATATCTCGATTGTATAGTCTGCAAGAATCTTGAAATGTGCGTTGAAGTCTTGCAACAATGCGAAAGTTTGATTCCTCTTGCGGACGAGCTGAAGATAATTACGCGTTGCATTGACGCGATAGCTTCGAAAACTTGCGCCGAGCAAATAGCTTCTAGTTTCTCGAGATTAGAGTATAGCAGCTCGGGTAGGTTGCACATGAGCAGGCAAGCCAAATGTGATGGTGATTGGTGGATAGAAGATATATCGGTTTTAAGAATCGATATGTATCAACGAGTGATAACAGCGATGAAGTGTCGTGGCGTTCGGCCAGAAAGTATCGGTGCTTCCCTTGTGAATTATGCAGAGAAAGAATTGACAAAGAAAACGGCTTTGTGGAATCAATCTAGCCAGAATAAAACTGACTCGAATTCGACTTTGCATGAAAAGCTCGTCGTTGAGACTATCGTAAGCCTTTTGCCAGTTGAGAAACTTGTCGTTCCGATTCATTTTCTTTTCGGGCTTCTGCGAAGCGCGGTTATGCTTGATTGCGCGATTTCCTCTAGACTTGACTTGGAAAGAAGGATTGGATCGCAGTTGGATCAATCAACGCTCGACGATATTTTGATTCCGTCTTTCAAGCATTCGGGTGATACCTTATTCGATGTTGACACAGTTCATAGACTTCTAGTAAACTTCAGTCAGCAGGATGATAGTGATGATGATCTAGAAGATGGTTCTCTTTTCGAATCCGATAGTCCTCGATCGCCCTCGCAAACTTCGTTAGTTAAAGTGTCGAAGTTAGTCGACAACTACCTCGCTGAAATTGCACCTGATGCAAACTTGAAGCTTTCTAAGTTTTTGGTCATTGCAGAAACATTGCCTGCACATGCGCGTACCGTTCATGACGGCTTATATCGAGCTATCGATATTTACTTAAAAGTATGATTTTTTACGAGATTATGCTATTTCAAATTACCAAGTTTAACGATAAATGTCTAAGAAAATTTCGCGATTTTAAGCTGATTCTTTCTGTAAATGCATTTTCAGGCTCATCAAGGTTTATCAGACTTGGACAAGAAGAAACTATGCAAACTAATCGATTTTCAAAAGCTTACGCAAGAAGCTGGGGCGCACGCGGCGCAAAACGAGCGCCTTCCTCTACAATCAATAGTGCAAGTTCTATATTTCGAACAACTAAAGCTAAGAAATTCGTTGTCCACGACCAACGGGGACGATGACATCAAGCCAATGCACGCATCATGGCGCATAAGTAGCGGTGCACTAAGTGCGGCCATGTCTCCACGCGATAACTACGCGTCATTGAGGCGCGAGAATCGTGAGTTGAAACTCGAATTGGCTCGACTAAGAATGAGACTAAATGATCTAGAGAGAGAGCATGTTTGTATGAAGAGGGATATGGCGAAATCGGGATCGCGTAAATTTATGAGTTCTTTTTCGAAAAAAATTAGTAGGCTTAGTCTCTTTGGACATAGTTCTTCTAGAGAAACAAGTTCTCCATCTAGAAACTCTCATAGAACAGATTCAAAGGTGATTGAGAGAACTTGTGCTAGCACAGAATAGGGAAAAAATGTATAGCTTAGCTTCCAATTTTCTCTTGTTTTTGTTCTTCAATGTACTCATTTGGGAACTCTAACTTATGTTCATGGTGATATATTCACTTCATTTGTCAAACTTATTTTCCTTGACTTTCTTTTTGTCGAGTTTCCGAAACAAGACATAATCACATTCAAATCACAACCGAACATTTTTATTAGTGATTGAACATTGATTAACCAGAATTAAGGATGACAAACAGACATGTCTGTCTCATTTAAGTCTATTTTGTAAAACCTCGAAAAAAACATGACAAAATAGTTGAGTGCATAGACTTAAAACCTTGATCCGCCTCGAATAAAATGAGGGTGGGGGCAAGATGATGCGGGCCTTACACCCTAAAGGCTAAAAGTTGTAAAAAATTTGTTAATATCTATATCCGTAAAAGCACACAAAAAACATAAACAAGATGTGACATTCACGAACCTAAAACTTTAATTAACTCCACAGAAAAGTACGGACAAAACGAACATGTCCGACAGACTGAACCTGTTTTGTCATTCTAGTTAGAAGGTTAGAGACTAGACTAGTGTCTTCTCTAAAAACTCAACTCCTAGTTGGTTGGTGGTTGGTTGAGTTGTATTGATGGTTGAGTGAGGGTGCATATACCAAATTCAAGTAAAGGTGCCACATTTTAGGGATACTTTTAACAACTACTTATTGTTGGAAAATAAAAACTGGTATCTATGTTCCTCAACTCATTATGAATTTTGGGTGGAAGAAATGATGTGAACTTGAGAGAATTCTCTGCGCGTGTTAAGTGGTAACAAAGATTACCCACATGCAAATTCAGACATTATTATACACTGTTCCATTTTTTTAAAAATCTAATTATTGGTTTCAACCAAATCATTGGACTCATTGTATTCCATTAATCAACTATACCTTGATTATTTAATTCCTTAAGTAGACAAAAACTATTACTTATTTACTATCTAAGATTATGCATGAGTAACGTGACAGTTAAATAGTTCTTTTAGTCAATGGAGTTTTAGGAAGCATTTGGAAGAGCTTATTTAGACTTATTTTAGACATAACATAAGCACTTGCATAGTGCTTGAAATAGTTTATAAAAGTAACATGTCACATAATTAAAAAGTTATTTTTTTTCTTTTTCTTCATATGCTACTTAAGATATAAGGTTTTTTTTCTTTAACTTGAAGAATTTTACGGCATTACATTTTTAATTGCTGAAACAATTATCAAAAAAATTTGTGGTCTAATAAATCTTTGCTGATGGGTTTTCTCTCGTCTTCAACCTCTGCCGTCTAAGATCTCTTTCACCTCATCCATGGATTCTTCTCCGATTATCGTTCCCTGGGCCTGTCTTCAACCATATACTCTAAACTCTTCCAATGATAGCAACAAAGTTCCCACGATCCCGAAAAAATTCTTTGCTGAGGCAGTCAATAATGTTTGTGATATACCAGGAGTATTGGAGACCAAAAATATTATATGTTATTGCTAGTGCTATTGAGAGTCTTATTTGTATGGATGACACCACCACCAAATCCATGTTTGACCGCTCATTTGGGCATTTTGCTAGGATTTTAGTAGACTTAGACCTCACCGGACAAGTTAGAAACTCCATTCTAGTGGAAAGAAAAAAGTTTGCATATTTTGTGGATATCCACTATGAAACATACTTGATTTCTGTGATCATTGTAAAATAATTGGGCGTAATGTGAGCAATTGTAGGAAAATTGGTCAAGTGAATGAACTGAATAGACAAATACACCCCACCGCCAGTAAAAAAGGTTTTTGTGCAAAAAGATACTACTGCTGGTAGTAGTAGCACAAGAAACATAGTATTGAATACTACTGGGTTACAATTCCCAGACAAAACAGTTGATGTTCCTATAGATGTTACTCATCAGTTGAGCCCTCACATCAAGAAGGGTACTTCTCCCGGTTTTGATAATTCTTTAAGTGTCTCATGGGGTTTAAGTCAGCCCTTTGTAAGCCTTAGGGGTGTTATTACTAAGACTTTTGTTGTTGAGTATGGTCCATTCTTACAAGACAACACCCTTGCTCTTCTCTCTGATCCAAGCAATCATCTTCATGAGTTACTTCCCAATCCTATTTTGGAGGAAATTTCTAGTGGTTAAGGGTCAGAATTTGTTGATGCAACTCAGATGGACAATACCTTATTGCTTGAATCTGAGCCTCATATTCAGCTGCAACATGACAGGGATTTTCTTAAGCAGTCACGTGCTAACATGGTTGAAGAGTCTAATGATCCTTCTGATACAGACAACAATTTTCAGTTGGTGGTTTCCAAACAACACAAGAAGAAATCCAAATCTGTCTAAAAAACAATCAAGGTTGGTTCTAGTACTAGAGCTCGAGCAAACTCTTCTAGTTTGGCAAGATGAAGTGTATTTTATGGAATGTCAGAGGAATATCTAATCATCCCACTAGATTAGCTTTTAAAAACCTTATTTTAAAACAAAACCCTGGTATTTGTTTCATTGCTGAACCCTGGATGGATTTAGAGGCTTTTCCAGCTAATTTTTTCTCAAGATTAAATTTAAAGGTCTTTGCAGTTAACCATAGACCTGGG
Source organism: Lathyrus aphaca (assembly GCA_963966055.1). Lineage (NCBI taxonomy): Eukaryota > Viridiplantae > Streptophyta > Magnoliopsida > Fabales > Fabaceae > Lathyrus > Lathyrus aphaca. Next base: position 541,812,513 of record OZ014521.1, read on the forward strand.
AAGCTTCCCAATTTGTGGTGCCTCTGCTCCCCCCACTTGGATCCTCATATTTTACTTCAAGATGAGCAATATGTCTCTTTTTATTGAGGATGGAGCTTACTGTTTTGGAATGGCAGCTATTTATGCTTCAACTAGTTATATTAAGAGAAGGGAGTTGTGGTCCACTTTTTCCAATTTGCCTAATGTTAAAGATGTGTCTTAGAGCTTTTTAGGTGATTTTAACACAATTCTTGGAGCTCACATAGAGGTTGTTTAAATCCGGGCAGAACTCCTATTGAAGATTTTCAAGACTGGACTGACACTAATTCTCTAATTCACCTCCCCACTAGGGGAGCTGAATTTACTTGGCATAATAAAAGAAAGAGAGATCATTCTATTGAAAGGAGGCTTTATAGGGTTATTTGTGATCATAATTGGGTTTCCTACTGCAGCAGTACCTCGGTTTCTACACTGATTAGACATAAATCTGATCACTTTCCCATTATTTTTGTCTTTGATTACTCTTTTGTCAAGGTAGCCTCTAATTTTAAGTTTCTATCTATGTGGTCAGAACACCTCGATTATGTTAATGTGATCAAGAAGTGTTGGGAGTTAAAGTTATATGGTTGTCCAATGTACATCCTTGCTCAAAAGCTTAAGTTTCTTAAACAAAGGCTCAAGACTTGGAACAAGGAAACTTTTGGTAATGTGCACGAACTTCTTAAAAATCACACCTCTAAACTTGATGACATTCAAGCCCAGATCCACAGAAATGGCCAGTCTGAGGATCTTATTGATAAGGAGCAGTCAACTCAAATTAACTTAGAAACTGCTTTGAATTTATAGGATATCTTCTGGAAAGACAAAGCAAAAGTCAATTGGCACACCAATGGTGATAGAAACATGGCCTACATCCATAGGATGAACAAAGTTAGAAATTGTACCAAATTAATTTATTCTATTCTTCATGGTGGAAACCTGATTACTGACACTAGTTCTATCTCTAAGGTTTTCTTGGAGCATTTTGAAAGGCTCTTCAATAATGCCAATCATTCATTGGAGAATGGTCTTGTTGAAGAGGTGATTCCTAAGCTTGTTTCTGAAGAGTCTAATAACCTACTCACATCTCTTCCTAGCCCTGATGAAATCAAACATGTTGTCTTTACTTTAAACAAAGATATCTCCCCAGGTCCAGATGGTTTTGGGGGTCATTTCTTCCAACACTATTGGGACATAATCAAAGAGGACGTCATCAATGCAGTTACTCAATTCTTCTCTACATGATGGCTCATCCCTAATTGGAATGCCAATTACCTTATTCTTATTCCTAAATATGCAAATTCCGCTCTGGTTGACAACTATAGACCTATTGCTCTGGCTAACTTCAAGTTCAAAATTCTCTCCAAGATCATGGTAGACAGGCTTGAACCTTTAATTCCTTTCCTCATCTCCCATGAGAAAAACAGATTTATTAGATGAAAGTCTATTGCTGACTACATTTGTCTTACCTATGAGTTCATTAATCTGCTTAACAAGAGTTCCTTAGGAGGAAATATGGCAATTAAAATTGATATAAGAAAGGTTTTTGACACTCTGGACTGGAAATTTTTGTTGTTGGTTCTTCAGAAATTTGGTTTCTCTGATAAATTTTGTGGGTGGGTAAAAAAAATTCTGCAATCAGTCATGCTTTCAATTGCTATCAGTGGGGATTAGGTTGGGTATTTTAGTTGCAAAATAGGGGTGAGGCAGGGTGATCCACTCTCCCCTCCCCCCTCCTTTTTTGCCTTGATGAGGATGTCCTGAGTAGAGCAATTTCCAAATTGGCAGATGAAGGCAAGCTGAAACTCTTTAAGGGACCTAGTAATTATACAATTCCATCTCACACACTCTATGTTGATGACATTATGTTATTTTGCAAGACAAATAGTTCCAATGCAGAGGCTTTGAAGAACTTTTTCCTCAGATATGGGCAATGCTCTAGTAAGATGGTTAATCCATCCAAGTCCACCTTTTATGCAGGGTCAGTTCCCTCTACAACTCTAAATAGATTCATTCAATCTCTTGGTTTTATGGAAGGACAACTTCCCTTCAATTATCTTGGTGTCCCCATCTTTAGGGGAAAACCAAAATTGGTTCATTTTCAAGCCATTTTAGATAGAGTCAGAGCTAAAATGTCTAAATGGAAAGCCTCCCTTCTGAGTATGGCAGGTAGAGTAGAACTAGTTAAGAGTGGCATCCATAGTATGCTAATGTACAACTTGTTAATTTATTCCTGACCTGTCAGCTTGATTAAAGAAATGGAAAAATGTATTAGAAATTTCATTTGGAGTGGGGATATCTCTAAGAGGAAGCTCATTATTGTAGCCTGGAATAAAGTGTGTAAACCAATCAAGGAAGGTGGGCTAGGAATAAGATCTTTGATTAAAGTGAATGAGGCAGCCAACATAAAAAAATGTTGGGAATTTCTTAACTCTTCCAGCCAGTGGGCACTGCTGCTCAAAAAAAGAGTTTTGAGGAATAACAAACCTATTCACTATCATATATCCTCCTCCATTTGGTCTAGTCTAAAAGGAAGTTATAACATTTTGGTTTCTAATTCTTGGTGGAATCTTGGAAATGGTGGTAGAATCAATTTTTAGACAGATAATTGGTGTGGTGAGCCTTTGGTTCAGCAGCTGAAATTCCCTCTTTTGCTCATGAGAAACTTAGTGCCACTGTATCTAAATTTTTGGATAACTTCACTTAGAACTTACCCCCTGGCATATCTTCTTGGTTTCCTAATCTCAGTTGTATTCTTGCTAAGGTGCAGATTCATGTAGGCCCTTTTACTAATCAAAGGCATTGGGCTCATTCTAATGATGGGAACTTAAATCTTAAAGAGGTCTATTTGTTCTTAACTAATCATGGTAATTAGGTGGGATGGGCAAAACAAATATGGCACAGAGGCATTCCTGCGGCCAAATCAATTTTCGTATGGAAGTTGTTACACTTGAAATTTCCCACTGACGATACTTTGGCAGCCAAAGGATATATGTTATTTCCCTCTAAATGTGAGATGTGTGGGGTTAATGCAGAATCCAACCTGCATCTTTTTTTCCTCTGCCAATTTGCTTTTGATTTATGGAAGTGGCTAGCAACTGTTTTGCAGCAGGGCATAATCTACAACTTCATAAATGTTTGGGATGTCTGCAATGGACCTTGGTCAAAACACTGCAGATTGGTCATTCAATCAGCAATAATTAACATATTCAACACAACTTTGTATTGTAGGAACCTGAGGAAATTTAAGAAAAAATATATTCCCTGGAAGTCTGCTCTCAACACTATCATATCCAATGTTCATATGTCATATACTTGTTTTGTTGGCAATTCTCAATGTTCCATAAAAGACTTTCTTGTGCTTAAAGCTTTTAGAATTAAAATTCCTCCTCCCATGTTCCACCATCATAGAGGTTATCTGGAAACCTCCTTTGTCCTCCTGGATCAAGTGCAATTCTGATGGTACCTCAGTTGGTATTCCTGCTAAGGCAGACTACAGTGGTATATTCAGAAATCATTTTGCGGATTGTATTGGCTGTTTTGCTCAAAACTTAGGTGAAGAGTCTGCTTTAGTGGCAAAATTCATGGGGGTAATTAGAGCAATAGAAATAGCTGTGGATTATCAATGGAACTTCAATTGGGTTGAGACTGATTCTTTATTGGTATCGAGAGCTATTTCCAATCTAGAGTTTGTTCCTTCGTCTGAGAAATCGGTGGTCGAACTGTATTCAGAATACTGTGCATATGTCGTTTATTTTATCGCATATTTATAGGGAAGCAAATCATTGTGCAGACATTTTAGCTTCATTAGGTCTTTCCATTCGAGGTTTCGTTTGGTGGGATGAAGCTCATGTGTCTGTTATAGATGATCTTATTAAGAATAGACTATGCATTCCTTCCTTTAGGCACTCTCTTAGAGAGTTTTGGTTCTTGTCCCCCTCTATTTTTGTAATGGTTTTTTCTCTCTTTAATATAGTTCTTTTTGTTTAAAAAAAATTACTAAAACAATTATTACAATTTTTGTGAATTAATCCCTAATTATTTTTAAATAAATTGAATAATCTATATATCTGATTGAGATATATTAATTATTTAAATATATCTAAAAAGTACACACGCTTAAAAAAAATATATGTCCGAAACATTTGAATAAGTTAGATATATCTAAACACACTTAATTAAGGTATTTATCTAAATGTCTTAGTTATGCTTTGCTGCAAACAGTTTGCGAATATGGTTGCAATGTTAGGGTTAATTTACGAAGTTTAAATTCAACTTATTTGGTTCATGAACTAAGTCTAACAAATTAATTACTGAATCAAATTCCAAATTATTTTTGAATTGGTTTAATTCATTGTCAGTTATGGTTAAGGTGTTTGATGTGAGATTCTATGTTGTTGTAGATTTGATTAGAAACCATATCTTATATCCCTAATCATTCCACTTCTTAGTTCTTGCACTTTGTGCATCTATTCATACTTATATCCCATAGTCTAGAATGTCATTAAGTTAATAATATCATAGATCAATATTGATATGCAAAACTACAATTTCATTAACCAACTTGAATATTTATTTTTAACAAAGTTGAGTGGTGGAAGAATTAAGATAATTCAAAATGAATTTTCTAATCATAAAGTAAAAGAAAAAATTTCAGTTGCCTTTGAAGGAACCTAATAACAGACAGTTGAACTTAATATTTTCTAATTTGTTCTTGTCCACAAATTTCTTCTTAAAAGAGGAACTTATTCATTGCCAACAAATAACATGGAGTACCTACAAACAAACATGTCCAAAAAAAACAGGACAGAACACAACAAACATAGTAGAGAATACATGCCTAAAATCATGATCCATTATCCGTCTCGCTCATAAAAGAGGATAGGGCAGAACCTGCATCCCTAAGGCCTAAAAGTTGCAAAAAATTTATTAATATCGATGTCTACAAAAACAAAACGGAATAGAACATACATAATTGAGAATGCATACCTAAAACTTTAACTTGTCCTTAAAAAAAAGGTGCGGGGGCAAAACAGATATGCCTAGTATGATTTAGGCATGATGTACCCATTTTGCCACCCCATCCTGATACAAAACCATTGGCATGCCTAGGTAAATGCTTACTAAAGTGAGACAGGTAAAAAGGGTGGAAAGGAACTTCAGAAATTTCTTCATACCACTTTTATGATCAAAAGTTTGTGCTAGAAAATGAAAACTTGTATCAAATGGATAATTTTTTAAATAGTTTATTGAGAATGAACCAAAACAAAACTTACACAAAAATAAAAATCAGCATACAGAGGCAACACAATAACACAATCAAACTCAACTATGTCAGCATACTAAGCACTAACAATCATTTACAGCACACCATAAACATATTTAAAATGGAAAATAGAATAAGAAGCATCGAGAACATAGACGGAATCCAAAGAAACCGAATCCAGGAATTAAACTCCACCAGTCCAAAACTTTATACTGTGAAAACTCCATAAAACTGTTCGGATTCCAGTAGCAAATGAACGACAGCGAAAGACAATACGAAGTTTTGACAGAAAAATTACAACGAAAAAGCAAATAACATTTTATTGCAAATGCTGCTAAAAAATTTAAGTTCTCTTGCTGTTTTTAAATGATTATGTTGATTTGTTGTAGAACCGAATACCAACTGCAACGCCCAAGATAAACAACGGAACAAGAAATTGGAGGATCTTGATGATGAAATCAGACGTCTTGTCCTGATTATAGTGAGGTTGTTTTGGAGGAGTGTACTCAACCTTGGAAGGAATGGTTGATGAATCAATGTCTCCGACATAAAAGTCGTCCAGCAATGCTGTCGCGGTTATGCTGTGACCGATATCATCGAAATCATTAGATGCATCTTTCCCTGCAAACACAAACACGGCTCGTTTTGACTAAGATTACGAGGTTTGAATTGAATGAATAATTAAGATCGTTTTTAGAGACAGTGTAGAATACCTGTGGAAGACACTAGGACATCGTCACCCCCAGGGTGGTCCTCCAAGAACTTCGTCACATCGTAAACCTGTTCCATAATCAGTCTTTAACAGAGTAGCCACATTACATTAAACTTTCAAAGTCTACTTTTCCGTAATCACGCTTAACACGCCTTGTGATTAAATATCAATCACAAAGAAAACAATCATGAAATCCAATGAAAAACCCTAATCCAAATTAAATTTCATATGCCTTCAAATTGAACTCAGCAACTCAAACACAGCACTTTGAACAGAAGAAAAAAACTTCAAACGATCAAAACAATCAACCAGAAACCCTAAATCCTAAAACATAAACCCTAGTTTAGTTTGCTTTCAGCTACAATCAATCCTCTTGAAGCAAATCATTATCCTTCAAAACACAATTATCAATCACAGATCACAGAAAATAACACTATGTGAAAATTTCACTGATCTATAGAACCGCAATAACCGCTATTCGACAATAATTTACACTAAACAGACCATATCACACAACAATCACAATTTGTTCAAATCCACAACACTACCATGTAAAACAAACATAGCATAAAAAAAAACACAATCTAATATTTCAATAAAAACAAATTCAAACCCTAATATAGATCTAACCATTCCAATCCTCTAACTAACATAGTTTACATGAAAACATTAAAATGCAACATGAATTTCAACAAATAAAAACATCAGAAAAACAGCATTACCTTGTTGTGGATAACAAGCCAGCAGTCTTTGGGAGTGTTATGCTTGGAGACTTCAGACAAAGTGAAGGTCTTGGCAGCCATTGTTGAGTGATGAGTGAAATTGAGAGTGTTTGAAATAAAAAAGAAAAGGGTGGGTAGTTGGTGAGGAAATAAAAGGAAAAACAAAAATGTGGTTGGTATTGGTAATAGGCCGTTGTTGAAGGTTGAAAATGTTTTGTCACCAACCTATTCAACTTCTAGAAATATCTATTTTGTATATTAATTTTATATGTTAAAATATTATATAAATAATTAAAATAAATAATATTTATATCATTAGAGAATAATTGTCATGCATAGTCTTGTAAATTTTTTACAAAATCAATTCAACACAACTATTCATAATTATTATTTTAAATGTATTTAAAATAAAAATTAAATATAATTTAAGATCTGACGATTATTCTTCACTGATAATGTAAAAATATTTTATATCCTGAGTTGTGAGTATATTTCAATTAAATTTTGTACATATTTATCTAAATAAATAATATTAATTTTTAGAGAGATTTTTGTCTGATCCTTTTAATTCTAGAAGTTAATTGCGTTTAATTTATGTTAAACAAATATTGATATTAAATAAATATATTCTTAAATTACTTAAAATTATATTATTAAATAATTAGATTGAATGTATTAATATATATATATATATATATATATATATATATATATATATATATATATATATATATATATATATATATATATATATATATATATATATATATATATATATATATATATATATATATATATATATATATATATATATATATATATAATTAAATTCTCATTCTTTGAATATAACAAAATAATAATTATTTTTTTTATATTTTTGAATCAAAATAAAAATATATATCTGAAAATAACATTCTTTGAATATAACAAAATAAAAAATATTTATTTTTTCCTTTCGTATTAAAAAATTATCTATCAATTTTATAAAAAACTTAAAATAAAAGGAGACACTCTTTGACTCCAATAAAAAAAAAATCAAAATAACCCATATTTGTATACTCCTATATTCAATACTATTCCTTCATCTTTTTAAAATATTTTTTTTAATTCAGATCAATTTGAATAACCAATGGAATGACAAATGAATCCTCTTGTTTTTATTTTTTTACATAGATATCAACAGATTATTTTTAAATCAAAAGAAAAAATTATATATTAATTATTTTGCTATATTTTACAAATGATATCTTTATATCATTTTTAAGTATAATGGCAATAATTTAATTTATATATACTTTTAATAGTTGATTAAATTATTTTATACACGAATGTATAATATATATTACATAACATAAATATATTAATTATTTATTAAATTTAATTGGAATGAACTGTCAGTGTAAAACAATGTTACAATATCAGTGAATAGTAATCGTCATATCCAATATATTTGATTTTTATTTTAATTATATTTAAAGTAATGATTGTGATGGATTGATGGTGTAATTTTTTTACATTGACAGTACATAACAATTAACAAGTAATCCCTTATTTATTATATTTTAACGTTATCGGAACACTCAACCGTCAATCGTTACCGGAACACTCAACTGTCGTCGTTCGGCGTCGTTAGCATTACCAAGTAAGTTTTTCCATCCTTACGTAGCCGTAGGTTTTACTGGTGGTCGTCGTTCTGGGAACACTTGCAGTTCCCGACGATAGGAGCCACTAATGAATTTTTTGTCATGGGCATGAAGTTTCCGATGAACATTCATCGTATTCGTGTCGAGGAGGGTCCTCCTCGCGTATTCTCCGTCGATAGTTTTTAGGTTTGCGGCGAGGAGAGTTATCCCCGTGCATTCAGATTTTCCTGTAGGGGACTCGGGGACGCTCCTCCCCGGTAGCAACTTTCAGTCTTCTGTTGTCGTGCATCTTCTTCCTTGTCGACGGATCTTTTGGGGTTGTGACCTCGGGCCCCTCCTCACCCTTTCACTTGAACTATGGTGGAAGGGTAGATTTGATAAGTCGAATTCATTATTTTCCTCTAATTTTCAGGTAAAATGAACCATCGTGATGGAGATGAGGAGATGCCCGACATCAATAACTTGGATCCTTTTACTGTTGAGTATGTTACGACCGACCTAACTTGGGTCGCGGAAGAACCTCCAGAGTTGCCTTCCCGTTTTGCGGACGATCCCTGGAGTTCCTATAATGTCCTAGAAGATTTAGAAGAAGGGGCCCCAAGAACTGGGAGTGTTACGCTCCTCGTTGCCACCAGTAGATCTATTTGGTGTTCGCGTGAACGCACTTCCCAAAGTATGAGTTCGACTTCAAGGAGGCCCAACTTCAGCTCCTTTTTAGAGGCTTTCAGGTGGGCGTCTTCTATTGGATGAACTTGGCCCCCTCTCAGCTTCACCCCAACGCAATTGCATTTATCCGGGCGTTCGAGCTCGTGTGCCAACATCTCGAGGTCGGTTGCACGCTTCCTCTGTTCTTCTGCATCTTCCACCTACAACGTTCGACTGTGAACAGGAAGTACATTTGGGTTTCTTTTAAACAACTGAAAAGGTTATTCAAGACTTATGTTGATTTTGTCCGGGCCTTCAAGGACGGGTGGTTCACCGTGAACCCCTTATTGCAACACCTCATTTCTACCTGATAATTATTAATAAAATCAGAGTATAAAACTTCAACAAAACAATGAGATGATACATTTCAACTTAAAAACATCATTCATCACCTGATAAGTCTTTAAAATAAATAGTGCATTAATACGGAGCAGATTCATACAATTCAACTGAAAACAACGTAAATCGTATCCAACATGAAAACAACTCAAAAACAATAAGTCTTTAATAAAACAACTTTAAAATTCAGCAACTAAATCAAAAGCCAACATCAACATAAAATAAGTGTTATCCCCCGAGTGCTACGTATCAGAGCGATAACACCGACTCAAACCTACTAAGATACTTCGCTTTACTCTGGATTACCTGCACGTTACCAATAGAGGGAAACATTCAAACATAAGAGGTGAAATGTCTAATAATATAATCAAGAATATGATAAATAACATATTGAATTAGATTACATAGATCACCACTTCACAACTTAATAAACAACTTAAAAACCAACACCAGATACAACACAACAACATAATATACAACTAAGATAAATGTGATGCATGTGGTACCATCGGAGAAAAACTTCCAACTTATAATCATGTCAATTAATAGAGACGCAAAACAAGGCATAAGCGTTCAACTTTACTTTTGCCAATCCAAACCAAATTACCGAGCAAATAGATCCAACTTAAAATATGATATGTTATGCGACTCAACACGATTATCAAACAACCACGACTATAACAACATAACAACATAACAACATAATAACACAACAACATTCAACTTTGGTCAAAGCCTGTAACTCATAATTTTGCCATTTATAAGGCATTGCAACATACAACAACAACCAGCCACCTCTCAACTTACAACAAAGCAACACAACTCGAGTACAACTATTATAACACACTCTTATTTACAAAGTGCCGACTAACTATTTAATACATTCTATTATTATTGCTTATTACTAGTTAATATTTTTCGTCTGCTGAATCATGACAATAACCAGCACACCAAAACTGCTACTAATCTTATTCCACTGTTATTAAATCTATTACTAATTCACTTTTATGTTACTCATTGGTTCTCTGTCAATTGATTATTATGCCTCTGCTACTTCATATAGCATTCTACCACTTATTCGTATACATGAAGTGGATTATGATCAAACAGCATTACATACACATAAAGTAGAAGCCAAAACAACAAATTCTCCCAGACCCCGTGTGACCATCGTCACACTTTGGGTGACCCTCGTCACACTATGTGATTTTCGTCCTAGGGATGTGACAGACGTCACAATTCCCAGATGGACGTCAGGCTTAAGGGACGGTCGTCCCACAACCAACCATGTGTTCTCCTTCGTTGTTTTTGTCTTCTCCGTCTCTATAATCTTCTCATTCCAAATTCCCCTTAATCCAGCATGACAATCCAACAACAACTCAACACAGTCATAATTTTCTTAATCATCTAAAACATCTTATTTATCAAAACGACTTATTCATCAAAACTTATTAATCCACACAAAATAACAATTGACAACAACAATTATGTACTCATTCCCATACAAATTTATCATATAATCCCGATTATAAGGTTAGAACCCCACCCTTACCTTTGGATTGAAGGCGACTAACGTTTTTTCGATCGGAACCCTAGCTTCTCCTGCTCCTATGCACTTCATGTAACCTCTAATTCTCAACTTCTTGTTTTTCCCTTCTTTTACTGATAACTCCTTTTTTCTATATTTTCTAATTACTTAAAGTTTTTCTTTTAATTAATCTTAATAATTCTATTGGGCTTAAACCACACACCTCCCACAATTATTACTCATACTCACCAAACAAACCCATTTATCAAAATAACACAATTCTACTAATAACCCACAACTTAATTAACTCAACTTAGTTCAACTATCCAAGACACAACTTTACTCGACTTAATCGACTTATTCAACTTAATTCAAACCAACTTAGCAACTCAACGCAAAACAACATCAAACATACGACAATATTTAATTAAATAAATAGTGTGTTACACGTATTCCCGCGACTATCGACTCGTTCTATGTGGCGTAACGAGATCCAACTGGTGTGGAGTGCCTACACTCAACTATGCCCCTCGAATGGCAGCGGGGCATTTTGATCGCTCGACGGATCATTTTTTTGTGAAGCCCGAGAATTTGGGACTCGACGATACAACTGCCTATAATACATTAATGGCCTTTGTCGACAACTTTACCCGACCATATTTGTGGTGCGGGACAACAATTTTATTTTGACGGAGACCAGGTGTAGCACCCTAATTTTTGCCCCTAATATTTTGAATATTTTCATTTGCATCATTGCATACAAATAAAATCATGCATTGGTTCTTCTATCCTTCTCAGTTGCAGGATTACGCCTCACAGGGGATCACAATTGCTTTTGTGTGCCTGTTATTTGTTTATGTTTACTAACATTTAATCAAAATCCAAAAATATTTGGTTTTTCATCTTTTATTAACTTTTTCAGGAAGAAAGCAAGAACATCAAAACTGTTCCTCAGCTCGAACAATTTCATCTGAACAAAGACAAAGTTGATTTGCAAGCAATTCAAATTCATCTGGCCAACGATTTTCTGATTTTTTTATTGATCATTATTCAAGGAATTCCAAGGTTCATATGTTTATTTTCATGTCTTATTTGACGAGCAAAAAAATCGAGTCGAAACCACATCAGTTCAAAAAAGGTAATATTTTCCAAAATTTGTACTGTGTAACCGGTTAGCACCCAGGTGATAACCGATTATACACGTAAAATTTTGAAAAAATTGACAGCAAATTCAAATTTTGTAATTTGACACCATTTTCATTCGCTGATCACATGAAATATTCTTGATCATCTCCATTTAATTCTCCTATATCATCAAAAATTAATTTCTACCATGTATTTTCATTAATCACCACTCTTTTGTTAATTTCCCGAAAATTTAATTGACGATGTAAAATTATTTTACACTATCGGTGTATACTAATTAAATTCATTTTTTAAAACAAAAGAAAAAATTATATATTATTTATTTTGTTATATTTTACTAATGATATTTGTAAGTAAAATGATAATAATTTAATTTATATATACTTTTTAATAGCTGATTAAATTATTTTATACACGATATATCTAATATATATTAAATAAATATATTAATTATTTATTATATTTTAACGTTAAAATGTTATTTTTTATAAAGGACGGGTAGTGAATATCGAATTCATAAAGAGCATTAAACATACAACATTAAATTTAATGTATATGGTACATGGACAAAAATATCTTGTCGGTATGTAGTAAAATCTGACCCCAATCAAACCTAATTAAAATATCCTGTGGTGATTATAACGAAGGTACATCAACAAAGTATTCAAAATTATTAAATTATTTTTGTGTTTATTAGTTTTATTACAAATTTAGGGCATGTTTGAATCCTTTTCAAAAACAGTTTTTTAGTTTTAGAAAATTGAACATTTGAAAACTTATTTGATAAATAATTTTTAAAAAAGTGATTTTGAAAATTGTTTTTGTTTTTTAGTTTTAAAAACTCAAAAATCAAAACTGGTAAAAATTGTTTTGATTATTTAATATTTAAAAAATAAATAAATATTTTATATTGAATGCTTTTATTTTATATGATTATTAGTTTTTTATACTATAAATAAATGTAATACAAAGATTTAAATACATTTAAATTTGTTTTATTTTGATGAAAAAGAAAAAGATTTCTAGTACCAGGGAAACTCGCCTCCAAATAGTAATCCCCTAGTGGATTTGGGAGTGGGGTATGGGTGGAACAAGGTAACAGGGATTGGGTGGTAATATTGAAAACCTTCTCTGTCCCATTTGATTGTCACATCTAGGGTCTTTCAGATAAAAATTAACAATCGATTGATAAGTTATCTGATAGTTTATAATTTATGATTGATGTTTGATGATTGATAGTTTATAATTTATAATTGATGATAGACGACTTATAATTGATAAGTTAATTGAAGTGTCTGATAAAATTAACGGTTCAATTAATTGATAAATTAAAATGACATAAAAGATATTTAATATATAATTATTTTATTTAAATTTAAATAAATTATAAATAGTACTAGTGGATTTTAGTTAAAATAATGACACAAATGGAAGAATAAATGATAAATTATAAGATATAAGTTAAAATGTTATTTAAAATAGTATCTGAAAAATATGATATAAACTTGTAATGAAAAAACCATTATCAAACATGTATTCTATTATCATATGAGCCTATAAGCTATAAGCTATAAACTCAAAAACGGTCTTGCCAAACATAGTCCTAGATGGCATGTGTTCATTTAATCTTTTATGTATAAATTTTCTGTATAAAAACGGTCTTACCACATTTGTTTGCAGCTTAAAGGTACCAAGCACCCCATTACTTATAGTGTCCCCTACCAATCTTTGTGGAAGGAAATCTGGAAAGCGGAAATACATGTCAGAACTCGTAACTTCATTTGGCTCTTGGCTAGAAATATCCTACCTTGCAAGAAGAATCTCAGCAGGAAAAGTGTTTTATTGGATACACAATGCTCTTTTAGCAACTCTGCAGTGGAGTCTAGCTATCATTTGTTTGTGCAGTGTGTTTTTGCAAAACAAGTCTTCTTCTCTTCTATTCTTGGCTATCAGATTCCTACGGGGCTCAATTTTCATGACTGACTGCTAAGCATCTTCAGATGTGGTGACTTGTTCAGCACTCAACTTATGAATACTATGCTGCAAAAAATCTGGAAAGCTATGAATTTTTTGTTGTATCAGCAAAAGTTGGTGGAGCCTCCTAAGGTGACTCTTGCGGCGCTGGATTTTGTTTCTGAACTTAATGCCTAAAACCCTGATTTTGGGAGGATGAAAGGTGTTCTTATAAACCGAGTGTTGGATTCGGTGGCTGGGAACTATTATGTGGTGCAGGTGGATGCATGTATTTTGGAGGAGGATGTTGCGTGTTATGGTTGTATAATCAGAAACCTGGAATTTGAGATAATTATTGCTGCTAGCAGAAAGGAAGGTATTGCAATTTCACCGACGATAGTGAAAATCCTTGCGATTAGATGAAGCCTTACACTCGTTGTGGACTTAAAGCTGGACAGGGTGTCGCAGTGAAAATCAGATACAAGCTATTGAGTTAACTTGAATCGCACCACCAACTTTAATTTTATCTAAAGGGAAAGAGAAAAGATCGTAAAAAAAAAAACTCTAAAGGAGTAGAATCTAAGGTTCGGAGGTTGGTTATACCTAGGGAAAGTGTTAGCATCCTAAATATTTGTAGTACTATATAGGAACATCTTGTTAATATTTGTGTTTTTGTTATTTATTGTTTGTTATTATTAAATGAGACCTAAGGTTTTTATTTCTAAGGGTGCTCGCCCAACATCACGTTGTGTGTCTACATATCCTGACTAGGATGGAATCAGAGCACTCATAGTTCACCTAACTAAGGGTGAACGAACACTTGATTGTGATCAAGGTTCGAAAGGGGAAGTAAGTGTTATGGAAAACACTCACGTGACTCGACAAAGTCACATAAAGTTGTAAAATAAAAGCTAAGGACCTAATGGCTAAGGTCAAAGGGAACTAGGGATTGCTAAACTACCTATCACATTGAGTCAATAGAGAAGTTCTTTCCCTTGGATTTATCAATAACATGAAAAGAAAAAGAAAAGGTAAATAAAGTGTGTAAGCTCCCAAGACTAAGGAAAAGGTTGCTACTTAAAAATGAAATGGAAAAGTAAAATAAAGTAGATGACAAATCACAAGGTAAACGGCTTACAAAGTTGGGTTAGAGCTTGATACATGGATCAAGAATGTTGGGGTGGCAAACAAGCTCATAATAGAACCAATTTAATTAAGTCAATTTGTTTTTAAGTGCTATTAAAGTGTGGTGTGTTCAAGGTCGGTGGCGAGGCTAAAAATACTCGACTTATAAGGATGGTATGGATAAAGTGTGTAGAGAACTCACATGGCGTTAGACCAAGGATCTTTTTTTTTTTTGAAACATTGATTGAGTTTATTATTTGAATTAAAAAAACTACCTAAACATAAAGCAAATAAGAGAAAGCGGTAAAAATCATTACATGTCATGGGAGCGGGTACATTTTCAAATGGGGAATAAGAATGGGCTCAACAATTGTTTGAGGATGAATACGAAAAGTAACACACAAGGTGCAAATTAGATCGCAAAGGCAAGCAAAGTTTAGCTCGTATTTTGTGGTCTTTAATCACTATCACATTTTTTCTACTTTCTGATTTTTATATTTTTCATGATAAAGTTGGTTATCGGAGGGAACCAATATCTTAAACTAACCCTTCTTTGCATACTGTTGATTGACAGATGCCCACATGATCTTGTTCTTTCATAAATTATTTCCCCTAGGTATAATGCATATTTGTTCTTCTTGATATTTGAGAGTTCTCTTCAATTTGGGTATGGGAATGAGATGAGTGTTGATAAGATAGGGTGATGTTGATGTTTTTGGTATTTGGATATTTCTGATGTTTTCTATTTAGATCCGGAACCTAATTATATTTTTTTATTTGGTGTGCTCGCAAAGATCTTACGACCTTTTGCCTACGTACCCCTAAAAAGAGAATTGAGGGACCACAACATCGTAGTTCCTCCTAAGGCTAAGGCTAAGAGGAAGGTTGATTTGTATCCTAGTTAAAGAACAGGATGATGATGCTCAAATGGTTTGTATTTGTGTCTTGATCAAAGCCCAAGATTGAAGTTGAAAAGGTTTGTTGTAACTGATATGGGTGCTTGAATTTCATAGCTCAAGACATAAGTTGAATTTGGTATCTTGATTTGCATAACTCAAGAAAGGCTGAATGCTTATCCTGAATTGCATAGCTCAAGTAGGACTGAATGGTTGACATAAATTGCATAGCTTAGGAAAGCTGAATTTGGGTGGAAAAAATGACTAGAAAATGATCTTAGTTATAGTCCAAGTGTATGTCTGAAGAGATTATCTTAGTTAGAGTTCAAGACTATGATTGTTGGGTATTAGCTTAGTTAAAGTCCAAGACTATGATTGTAATTGAGTTAGCTTATTTAAAGTCCAAGACCATGACTGTAATGTTGTTATTAGCTTAGTTAAAGTCCAAGATATGACTGTAATTGATTGACTGTAAAGTGTTTGACTTTTGTGCCTTGATTGAAGCCCAAGGTTGAAGCTAAAAGAGACTCAGTCTAGAGAATTTGTCATATCTAAAGAGGGAAGATTGATTTATATGTGCCTTGATTGAAGCCCAAGGTTAAAGCTAAACGAAGAAAACTGACTCTATGGGGAATGTTTTTATCTGTGTCCTGATTTGGAAGCCTATGTGTGAAGCTTATTTGGTGAGAGAGTAACTCTTGATTTATTTGTATCTTGTATGAAGTCCAGGATGGTAGGATGACTCTGTAAAGAAGAGTGTTTTTTCTGTTTATTTGATAAAAGGTTTGAGTTCATCAGACATTCCTTTGTTTGGGGAGCTTCCATTGTACAAAGCCCGAGATGAGGCTATCTTGGTCATCCATCGGGGAGAGGGAGACTATTGTATGTGTTTGATTCTAAAGGATTTGTTCCTATGCTTTTAGGAAGCCTTTGAGGGTCCTTGTGTTTAAGCCCAAAAGGAGGCTAAGTTACCTTTAAGAGGACCATGAGTCCTTAAACATAGCCCCAGAGGAGGCTGGGGATGGTTTTCAAAGAAGCATTTCACCGGGAAACTTCTTATCTCTGTAAACCCCTAGTAAGTTGTAAAGAAACATCCTAAGTGTTTTGAATGGTGTATCTGTTTGGATGAAGATAACCTAACTACTTAGAGATTCTAGAAGATGAAAATATATATACAGATGAAATGTATGCAGACAAATAAATGTGTCACTGAATGTGTTGAACATTTTTTAGTATGCCATTGCTATGGTTTGAATATTCTTAAGTGATTTTGAAGAATGATGTTGGGAGTTACACTGGGAAACAGAGGCCCAAAATCCCGAGGGAGAGAGAAATTACATATATGTTTTATATTGTATCCTCTTTGATGATTAAGAAGTGTTTCATTATCTTTGCTTTAGTATGGGGTAAAGAAAGATAGATTTAAATAAAAAAAAAACTAATCTAACAAGCAAACAGTAGTTTAAGAAAACAACGAGAAGTTAGAGGTTGAAGAGATGGCTCAAAAGCCAATAATAGGGCTTATACATAAGGATGCATATGGAATATGTTTTGTATTTTATTATCTTGTGATTTCATACACATGGTATGACTTGGGTGAAAAGCTGCCTATTGCCTAGAAAGCAATTCACTGGAGTGAAGCTCAGTCTAGTAGTGGGTGTATTAGATTTTTAATTCAAAAAAGATCAAATAAGAATAGGAGTTGGTACTTGTAAACAAGTGGCACATTATATCTCTTTAGGATATTGAAAATTGTTTAAGAAAACAGTTGGAGGATCAGGACTTATACAGAAGCCTGACAGAGTTTTAAAATAGATCGGAGAAAGTTTAAAACAGAAAAATGGGTCCTAAACACAAAATATTCCCCATGAAACATTTTGACAAATCATTTTATAAAATAAAGAGTATGTGTAAAGAAATTCGCAGAAAAGAGATTCACGTATGAAAATGCAATGCAGTAAAAAAGGCGTTCGCGCCAAATTTTTGAAAATGGCTCAGATAAACCCTAATGGTTTACTTTTCAAAAAGGGATGAGTCTTACACTCTAATAGAGACACAAAAGTATAAGATTTGAAAAATTAGGGGTGATAAGATCAAAACCCTAAATTTGATATTTAAAATATTAATTTTTGAATTAAATGATTAAAACATTTGATAAATTTCAAACATGAGTGAAAAACCAGAGAAATTCTTGGATCAATGTTTGAAAATTCATATTTTATCCATAGAATGACTTGAGATTCATTTATGTTTAAAAAATCAAGAAAAAAAATATTTTTAAAATATTTAAAAATAAATTCTTTACAAAAATACAAAATATATTAAAAAGTATATATTTTTTGTAATTTTTTGGTGGAATAAAATATTTAAACATTTTTTAGAATTAGTGAAAAAAGAATCACTTAAAAACTCAAAAGAGTCAAAAAGTTATTAATTTTTGAATCAATTAAACAAAATGGATAAAATTCAAAAATTCAAGTATTTGAAAATAGGCGCCAAGAACACCTCAAGAACACGCGTCATGGTTTAGTTTGCCCAGATTTGCAAAATTCATCATATCTCACTCAAATTTTAATGAAAATACATGAAATCATCCTCAAAATTGTTGCAAATTCACTCACAAATTCAAACATGACAATTAATTTCATTTATTTTAAGTGTGGTGAGAGAAATCATTGATGAAACTAAAGAACCCTAATGTGGCCTTAGCCTCATGAAATTCTACATGATGATGATTTTATGAAATTGATTAAGGGGAAACATTTGATATATGATTATCACACATGGTAAAAAGATCATGCGAGAAAATATGCATGAATTGAGAGATGACAAAGTTTGAGGCTTACCTGCACTTGGAGTTGCACAATGAGATGTGATTTTGAGCTGAAGGTGTTGCAGAGATGTTATGATGATCTGGACAACTTCCCTACACCATATGGAGTGTGTTTGAACACTTGGACTTGATTGCAAATGGTTATATCAAGTTATGGCCTTCAATTTACAAAAAACAAGGTTTATTTGAGGTTTTGAGGGGTGATTTTGGGTTGGAGGTGTTTTTGGGTTGGTTCAAGTGTTTGAACACCTCAGATACATCATATGTGATGTGTTTGAGCAATTGCTTTGAGCTTGTTGTGGCTCAAACTTAAAACTCGGTAGTGGTTGCTCAAAATATTAAGTTTTGAGTCTTAGAGAGTGAAGAAGACAAAGCTTGGGATTCAGAGGCTTTGGTGTATCTTTTATGATCTATTGAGGTTGTCGTACCCCAAATTTTGACCACTCACTATTTTATTTAGAAAGGTTTTGGCTGCTACAATTTTCTAATGATTTAACACATAATTATCATTTAGATAATTATGACTAATTCACTAGGAAAATATTAATAAGTCAAATATTAATATTAGAGGGGTATACTTTTATTATTGTGACTAATATTAGAAATTAAGGGGTTTTAAATTATTATTTAGTTATACTTTAGAAATTATTAGTATTAGTATCATTATTGGTTTTGGTGGCATTTTATTTCAAATAATTTAAATGACCCAATTGGTTAAAACTTAGAGTGTAGGGATGGTGAGTGTGAGATCATGAGTTCAAGTCTTAACTTTCCCACTATTTATTTATTTTCTCTTCTATATGCTTCTAACTTTATTTCTATTTATTTTCTAAACTACAAAAAAGAAAATCACAAAAATTACTTTTTTTCATTTTTATTTAAAAAAAATTGTATTAATTAAATATGCATTTCTTAAAATTATTTTTCACTTTTTATACTTTTTACCAAAAAATATTTTTTAAAAAAATCTCTTTTTTATTAGTACATTGTTTTATTATTTACCAAAATTATCATTATTTCTCCATAAGGAAAAAAATTCATAAAAAAAAATTTAATTTAATTTCTTTGATCCATTCTAGTTATTAGGAATTAAGCGAGTGATTCTGTTTTAATCATGACTATCACTATCATTAATATATTTAAGTATTATTAATATTGATTCTTTAAATTAGTAGTGATATATCATTATTATTATTATCAATTGTTAAATGGTATTAGTTGAAAGAAAATTAAATAAAATAGAAATCAAGATGGTTAAAGAGATTTTTTAGGTGAACTTTCACAAGTCAAACATCAAATCTTGCCCAAAAAGGATTAGTGTATCAAAAACTCCACATCATTTCAAATATACATTTAACTGTGAAATTAAAATAGAAAATCAAATCAAATCAACATTAGTACAAATAAATCCAATTTATTTCTCCTAACCTAATTTCAACAATATAAATAGGAGGTCATTCACTACTAAACTCTCACCCACAATTCACACAAAAATCAGTATAAAAAGTTGTTGTTCTTCACATTGAAGAACAACAACACTAAAAGAGAAGAAGGGTCGGGATCTTGCACTACAAGAAAAAAAGATCTTGCATCAAAGGATAAGGGAGAAAAAGTACGAAAGAAAAAAGAATCAAAGGAGAAGAACAAGGGAAAGGGAGAGGACGAGGCTCACAATGTGGATGTCTTCCCCTGATAACTTTCGGGCGGGTAAATTCTTATCTTATTATCCTTATTATTGTGTTATATATATATTGTGGTGTGTTGTATAGTTTATTAAAAATAATTTTTTAAAGTTCTAATGAACTAATTTTTATGGATGGTCTTGATTTCTTAAATTATGGTATACAAAACTCACTATTAACACTTGTGGGTTTGATATTGGAATTTTCATTTGGTTATTTTGTTAATGAATTGCTTGAATTATTATATATATAAGAAACAATGATAAATATCAAAATAACTTTTTTTAAAGCCAAAATCTCATACTAAACTAAGAATCAAAAATCGTAATTTTTACAAATTATGAACTTTTATGATAATTAAGTAATTAATTAATTACCTAATTAATTATTTTAAATTAGGTTTTGGTATTTTAAGGGATTTAATTATTAGAATCTTGTGGATTGTGAAATATTATTATTTTGTTTAGGGATTTATTAATTAATTAATTGATTACTTGATTAATTAATTAATTAGGATTTATAATAATAATTATAGATTTTCATGGGGAATTAGGAATAAACAATTATGACTTATTTTGGGGTTTATTTGGATTTTCATAATTATTAGATTTTATAATCTCTATTTTGTTAATAATTATATGTTAATATTTAATAGAAAAAGGATTTTATATTATCTTCTACAAAAAATATGTTGAGATATTTTCTTTAGAAATTTGGAGATTAAACTATTTCGGGATTAAATTTTATTATTTTTTGGATTTCAAAATATGTGGGAATTAATGGCATTTTGGGGTTTCAAATATATTTATTAAAGGGATTTAATATGGGGTCTCTTAATAGGGGTTTTGGGGTTTCATAACTATTTTGGGGTCTAACAAATTATTTTGGGATTTTTATAATTGTTTTGGGGTTTTATTATTATTTTGGGGGTTTTAAATGAGATTTTAATTAAAAGTTTTTATAAAGAGAAAATCAGGGTTTTCTTAAATACTTGATCAAAATGGGGTTTTAAAAAAATAAGGGTTTTTATTTCTTAGTAAGGGGTAGGGGATTAGGGGTATTGAACTACGACGCTCTGATCCCTCTTTTGAGGGTACGTAGGCATATGGTTTTTGAACAAAGACCCTAGCGAGTACAATAAGGGATAAAATTAAGATTTTTTGGATTTATTAAATTTAAATTTATTTGGAATTTATAATCATGGAATTTATAAAAATAATCAAACAACCCTAAGAACATAGAAAGGATCCTATTGGATACAATAGAAGTGAGGGGTGCCTAACACCTTCCTCTCATTTAATCGGCTTCCGAACTCGAGGTCTCTACCCTAGGGATTTAGGTTTATCACTATTTTTACCTAAAAATGTGATGGCGACTCTTAGATTTAAAGTCGGCCGCGACAGAGGTCTCTATTTATATAACATGTTGAGATTTCTTAGCCTCCAAGTCTTAAAGAGATGAGATCATAAATTGTTGATCATTGCTTGCCTTAATATCTCTTACAATGTTGTTGTACCCCAAAATTTGCCATCTATTTTAACTCTAACCGACTTTTTGTTTCACATTCATTTGCATCATCTTCATAGCATAACAGGTATTTCGTCTTAATATTAGCCGGAATTCGGAATTTACATACGGACTGGTCAAATTAATTTTTAATTGTGCCTAAAACCAGTAAACGAAAAATGTCGCATTTAAATTTGCAAACGTCAGTAATATTAATCCGGTTCATGTAGATTAACCTAACATGCTAAAAATATTTTTACGACTATTTTTGGTCATATGTTGATCAGTCTGAGCAGTTTAAATGGTCATAATTTTTATTTCAAAATCCGACCAAACGCTGTATTTTTCCGAGTCATTTATTTCGCGCTGATTATTTTGACATGTTCATTTTATTTTTTCGAGCATTTTTGGCGCCCGACTTTTATTTTTTTGAGTCTGTTTATTTTTACATTGTGTCTAGAGTAAATAAATAGGTTAATTAGTTTTTATTTTAATTTTAACTATTTTTATTAAACTTTATTTAATTATTTATATTAATATTTTATTGGGTTCCAAAATAAATATTTAGGCCCATTTTACTAACCCTAATTGGTCCTATATATTTAGGCCCATTTTGTTAGTAATACATAAAATTCTCATGGCATAATTGGTATAGTTCCCACATTTTAATATGCATAGAGAAAACGTTACAAATATTTTTCATAAACATATTCATATTCTATTTTTTTTTACTTTTTATTTATAATATACATAATATGTACGTGATGATCATATATACACATGTTTATATTTTATGAGTATTTTATATATAATATATAACAATATTTATAACATATATTTTATATAATACGTATTGTTAATATATAAAATACTTTTTTTTCTTGATTGTTGTTTGTTTTGTTAAATACTCTTTTTTATTATTTGATTAGATTATTTAGATCGGATCGTGTTGATACGCCGTTTTCACATCTATGTATATGAGGCGTGACACTTGTGTTGATCCGATCCAGTTGCGATGATCACATTTTTGCGTTAGCAACATCGTTGTATTTTTTAAATTTATTTTTATTTTTTATTATACATATATTTAGATCTGCACATTTTTTTTCATAACTAATTACCCTGATTTTTTTCCTAAACCTTGACGATTTTGCCTCAACTATTTTTTTATATGTTTTGTTTTATTAATTAATAACTATTTTCCAAGTACATTCACATATGTAATAGCTTAAGTTTTCTTTTCTAAACTAATTCCTATATGTAATAGCTTAAGTTTTCTTTTCTTTTGCCTATATTATTATGTAACTGCTTATTTAACTGCCCCGAAGCCATGTAATAGCGTATGAATTTTTAATTTTTGTCTTTAAAATTCTGTAAATATTTAAATTGCGTGGTTAGTAATTTAGGGAGTGCAAAGAATAATTGAAAAATAATTTGGACTTAGATCACTAATCATAAGATAAATATCTGAAAATAGATATTCACACACGTAAGTCGATCTAAGATCGTCGTCTGCACTTTCTAGGGTATCCCTCTTGGTTGCCTTCTTTAAATGGTCAAGTCCCTCGAATATAGAGGTGTCTTAAGCAAAGTCCCTTCACGTATAAATCAAATAACATACGAGAACATGAAAGACTTAATTTAGGGTAGGTACCTCTTAGTTGCTTGCTCACATTTCAAAATACTTTTTACACCTCACTTTCTTAAACATTTTTCAAAACGAGGCTTTGTATACATCCATACGAGAATCATTACAAAGTACTTAGAAAAATTTCTAATCACACATTACACTCTTCAAAAACAATTTAAGTGAGCTAAGTAACTAAAAGCCCATGCATAACCATGGATATAAAGGGTGCTAATACCTTCCATTTATATAACCTACCCCCGAACCCAAGTCTTTTAAAATAGGTTTTTCCTATTCTTTTATGTCCTTTCCACTTGGATAAAATAAAAGTCGGTGGCGACTCTTGCTATCCGCAACATGACTAAAAGTCAGTTCTTCCACCGTGTTACAAATGTGAATGATGAAAATTCTAAATAGCTCAGTTATGCAACAGGTAAATTCACATTCCTCAGTCCTTATAATATTTATTTATGAAGCCAAGTGGGGCGAAGATCATAGGATTCTAGCATGTGTTTTTTTGGATCAAAATGACCATTGGATCAAATGAATAGGTGTTGATTCTCATAAATGCCATAAATGGAAATTCCTTGCTGCAATCATGAATTTACATATTGATCGGGGTTGTAATGATTGCTTTGATGCTATTGACCAACTAATCTTATCCTTGACTCATGAAATCTCAATTTCAAGCCTTGTTCCAAAATCTGTTTTTGAAAACAATTGTGACATGGTGTGTTTGGCAAGGGATTTCTTTATGCTCAAGCAAGATCTTTTCATGCCAACTGGTTCTTTGAATTGTTGGTAACATTTGTGATAACATTGGTGTTTTCAAAAGGATCTGAATCAACTTGGAACTATGTTAAAAAAGCCTCTAAGTTTTGATGTTTTGACTGATTTTACACTTAAATAGATTTTTCTAAGTGTTAGAAAATCCTTAATTATCTTGATTTTGATCCAACCATAACTTAAAATCCATGAAGAATTGGAGTTTCTTGTAGTTGAATCATTTGTAGTATGTAGCAAGAGATTTCAATCAAGCTTGGAACCACAAAATTTTGATACTTGGATCACAAGATATGATGCTTGGAAGTAGGATACTTGCACATTTTCTTATAACTTAGAAAATTTTCTAAGTTTCAAAGATCGCCCCTTTTGCAAGTTATCTCAAAATTCTTGATTTTTTGCGATCAAATTCATCAATGGACCATATATTCTTGTAATATAGGCTATGGGGATAATTTTGGGTTAAAAAGTCAAACTTTGACATTTTGGTCCATATGGAAATTACACTATATACCCTTGGTTTTTTGATTTTTTGGCTGGACATCCTCTGATGAGGTATATATCTTAGTGAAATTCTGGTATCAGATATGTGATCTCGAAGGCGATGTCATGATATTACTATCTGAACATTAACAAAAAACAGAATAAAGTACATCAGTAACAACACAAGAAATTGTTAACTCAGTTCAGTGCAAACTAACCTACTCTGGGGGCAACCAAGCCAGGAAGGAAATCCAATATCAGTAGTATCAATTCAGAATTAAACAATCCCAATTTACACTCTTCACTTAATCACTACCCAATGCAATTTCTATCTAAGAACCCTTAGATAAGAGAACCCCTTCTCAATCCCCATCAATCACACACTGTGATAATCAACCAAAACCTTACAAAGAAAATAGAAGAACACTCTTCCAAGATAAACAACTTGATCTTGCTTAAAAGCTTCAATCAATAATAAACACTCATGCTTAAAAGCTTAGAGTTGACAGAATTACAACTAAATAAAATCAGTCTAATTCAAATATCTAGGTGATGTTAGAATGGCTCACAATCAACAACATAAAACAAAACCCTAACTCAGAATGGGCAACTTTTTCAATCTCTAATTTATGTAACTTTCAATTAGGGTTGCACCACTTTAAGTAGAGAACAATCTTCATGAATATGAGAAATGAAAGCTGTCAAAATTGATCTTCCTTAAAAATTGATTGATCTTCAAATCTCTTTTGAACAAATTGTACAGGAATAGAAACATCAGATATTTCCAAAAATAACAACCTAAAAGATATGAAAAAAATTTGAAAATATCTTCAAATATATGAAATAGAACAACTTCTGTTAATCATAAAATTCCTCCTTGATTTTTGCCACCAATTAGACTAATCACAAAAACAAATACCTGCAAAAAATCCTCCAGAATCAAATCACAACTTTCTGCAGAGTTGCATAGAACAGACAGACAGATGTTAAGACATCTGCTCTGACATCACAAAACAAAAATAATGTCATGACAGTTGAAGATGTTTCAACATTTGTCTCAGCATCTACCAAGTATTATAACCACATATGTATTAATGTCTGAGTAGCCATGTGAGGACTTCTTATCTGACAACTTGCTAAACCTTCTATAGAACTTGTTCTTCAGCATGTTAGAACATTTTGTCCAACATGTTGCTATCAGGTTAGTTTTACCAAAATTAATATCAACACCCACAACAACAGAACTTATAATCTCCCCCTTTGGCATATTTTGGCTAAAACTAACCAAATAACCCTTCTTACAGATCATAGGCTAACATCAGGTCAGCAACAAAAAACATGACAACCTTTTCACAAAGATCTTCTTCTACATCAAATAGTTAAAAATCAGAACCCCCCCTCAAGGAAACGACTAAAGAACACTACTACTACTACTACTACTTACTTCTCCCCTTTTTAGACATAATATAACAAACCAAGTAACTATGCATTACGAGTAATCAACCAAAAGTAAGTAAATTTGCAGCATAACACATCCAATCACCAGGAGCAAAAAAGGCACTAAAAGAAGCAGAAATTTGTTTCCCAACTGCATCTTGCTTTTTTACTAGAGGCATGAAATTCTGGACATTATGTTCAACATCATACTCTGACTCACTTGAGTATGCTTCCTTACTTTTCTTAGTAACAAAAACCACATCATCAGTATTCAAATCATCAACATTGACCATCTCTGTAGATTAATGGTTCTTTTCATCATCACTTTTCTCTTTGTCTTCAGACAAATCTTTCTCACTTTCAACAACCTTAGGTTTCCACACCTTTCTAGTTTTAATCATACCATGATTATTCCTAGGTTATGTTGAGTGTTTTGGACAACCATACAATTTGTAACAGTAGGATTTTATGTGACCAAACCTTGGACAATAATGACATTTTCACTATTGGGTCTTGCTTCCGCAATGATGTCTTTTTTGATGTTGGGACTTTTGACCTGACATCTTTTGTTCCCGTTTTCTTTTAAATTAAACAAAATTCATTACAGACATTTTTCCTTTCTTCATCATAACTTGATTATCATAAATAAGACCTATAACATCTCCAACTTGATTGAATTTACTTTTGTCATGATGTTGATACATTTGATTCAACTTTTTTTGTTTAGGTTTAGGATGAATGAAGTCTGAAAGAGATTCCTTTCAATCATTAAATTTTATTCCACTCATATCTCTTGCCACTTTTCCAACCTGAAGAATTTCATCTAATGTGTCAGAACAACTATTCAGCATTCTGACAGACTTGGACATTCTGTCAAGTTTCACTTCATTTTCAAGCTTAGAGATAGATTATATGTGCTCTTCCTTTTCTTCCTTCAGTAAGTTATATGTCGTAATTGTTGTTCGGTATTGTTGTATGTTGATGATATATGTTTTGATATCGCTATATGTTGTTATTGTAGTTGTGGTGATATGATGCAGTAGTTGGTATATGTTGTTGTATGTTGATGAAACATGTTGTTGATGCGGTTATGTATTGTTGGTGATGCTAATGCATGATATTGTTGTAGTTATATGTTGTTGATAATTCCAATGCATGAGTTAATTGTTGTTGTATGTCATTAATGTTGTTGTTGTGTGAGGTTGATGTTGTGGTCATTGCATATGTCATCGGTGTTGAGTGACTGTAAACACCCCAAATTTGCCCTCACTTTTTATCACACCATGGCTTGTGATCTTTCATTTTTGTTTTAACATAAGCATTACATCTCATGTTTCATATTTGTTTCATCTGCATAGTTCAATTTCATTTGCATCTAGGGTTTGTGATCTGAGCAATCCAAGAATCAATCTGAGTTATACCAATGGTCTTGAAGATATCCAAGAGGGTCCATGTGTGTTCTATGATCATGTTATGCTCCCCAAAGTTCATGGAAGTCAAGAAATCACAGGGATTGGCAAAGGCATGGAAGCAAAGCTAGGATTTTCACTGCACAGATGACGAAAATTAGGGTTTTAGTTTCAGAGGCCTTAACTCCAAATTTTTTTGGTCATTCTTGTTTCTAATGTTCTTAATATGTTATAAGGATCATGTTTACCAAGTTTGATGAAGAAATTCATTGTGGAAGTTATCTGATCATTGGGTAACTTCTTGAGCAAGTTAAGTCAAAATCAGGGCATCTGATGCCCCCAACAATGGAACCAAAGGGTCATTTTCATCAAATTGAAGTTCAATGATCTTTATTTGATCTTAGAAGTGGTTGGAAGTTCACAAGATTGAAGAATTTTGAGCCAATTGCAAACTTGTCATTTTTGGAAATGACTTGAAATGCAAACTTTCCATTTTGGGAAAGATTTTCAACCTCCTCTTTCATGACCAAGAATGCTTCAAATGAAAAATTATTGGACATGAAAGTTGTAGATTAGGTCTTTCCCTTTTCAAAAAGTACAAGAGCATGTCTTGATTCATCCTAGAACTCAAGATATGGCCTTTCAAAGTTGGCAAAAATCACATAATTTTCAAGTTCATGTCAAAGAGGGATTTTTGCATAATTGGTATTCCAAGCTTCTAAGTGACCTCTAATGTGCTCAAATATGTCATAACATGTTCAAGCAACCTTCAAAGATCAGAATTATGCATTGAACCTAGGGTTTTGGTGACTTAATTCTCAAGAAACACCAAAGAGGGAAAGTTGCATAAAGCTTGCCATCTCTCCATCCAAGCCTTCCAGCTGCATTCCAATGATCCAAGGGCCCTCCATGAAGCATGCTGAAGCAATCTAGCCACATAAATCACCTTTGCACAAGCCCATACCTCAAGTACACATAAGTTGACATTTTTGCATTTCCTCCCATACCAATCAAACTGAGCCACCACCCACTCTCTGACCAATCACAACCTCTTATGCAAACCCTAATGAGACCATTTCATAGCACATTGAAGCCTGAAACACCTTAGAGCTCAGAATTCGCAAAATTATCAAAAACCTTCCTTTCTTCGAAACTCAAAACACAACCATTAAACTCCAAAATAAACTTCACCAATCATCTTTAAATCACTCATAGAACACAAAACACCCCTCACCATGGCCTGAAACCCCCCAAATCAAAAATACGATTTCTGAGTTATCAGAACCAAACATCTCAAACCAGCCAAAACAAACTTGTTCTAAGCCTTTCAGAAGCACAAGGGGGATCATTGGAGTGGTTTTGCACAAGAGAGGAGGTCAGAAAGCTCCAAACTGAAAAGCTTCAACTCAGGTATACCTCAAGAACAAATTTTCCAGAAACCTTCTTTTAAGTTTTAGAATGATTTTATATGTTCTCTAGATCACTCTGATATGTTTAGTTTTAAAAATGATTGAGAAATGAGCATGTATGGTTGTTCTGAAATTTTTGATCTAAAACTTGATTGCTTCGATTCAGCCTTGTTATGCATGATAAATGATTTTTTGTGTGGCTTCATGTTCTATGATGTTAGAGGAGTGATTCTGGGCAAGAAATTAGGAGTTTAAATGCTTGTATGAGTTTCTGGAATTTTGTTTCGCCGGAGAAGATGACCGGAGCTAGCTCCGGTCACCTGAAAGTGGTTAGGGTTCTAATTAGGGTTTAGTTTCCAGATGCGTTATGGGCCCTTAGATCTTGTTTTAATTAGTGAGCGAATGGCCAGGATTAGTTCACTTAAGTTAATTCTGATTAATTAATTTAATTAAAATCAATTAAGCCAGTTTGAATATGGACCATTGGATAACGCGCCAAGTCAATTCCCACCATTTTTATTCAAATCTCAGCCATTGGATGCGCTGACTTTCATTTTTCTTCAATTTTAATTCATTTTATTTTATTTTATTTTATTTTCATTTCTTTTGCATATTTATTTTAAAATACGAAAACACTTTCAAAAAATATAAAACTTTGTATTTCTGTTTTAAATATTTTTCTCAACCTGAAAATGATTTTTATTTTATTTTTTGCATATAAAAGGTATTTTTAAAATATTTAAATGTTATTTTTAATTAATTAAATTTTTTGAATTAATTAAAAATGCATTTAGGTTTCTAAAAATCACCAAAAAAATCATGAACCATTCCAATACATTTAGAAACATTTTCAAACTCTTCATACAACTTTTTTTTAGGTTTGATCATAATTTCATAATTTTCTTTGAATTAGGGTTCTTTAAAATCACAATTTTTAACCCTAACTTTGGAAAATCATTTCTGCCTAACCAAGAAGAGTTTGAACTTGATTCTTTATGCATTGTTTCACATATTGCATGTAGTTCATAGGTTATTTTCCTCATGAATTTATCTTGCGTTTTCAAATTGATTTGCATTTTTCCTCTTGAATCATCCAAAAACCCTAGTAAACTTAGGAAAATCATAACTTTCAATAGGTTAGGCTTCTGACCTTCTCCTTTGGGGTGTGACTTTTTGTGGGTTTAGGGTTTGATTGAGCTTGGTTTCAATTTTTTATCATGTTGTATGATTCTGTCTTGTTCATTTGCATCTCATATGTTCAAAAAACCCTAATTTTTCATGTTCATTTGCATTCTTCCTTGCATATTCACCATCATATGAACTTGCCATGACATTTCAAGAATTCATATGTCATCTTAGACATCATAGGACATGTTAGAACCTTGCTTGATCATTTCTTCATCCATTTGCCATGTGTTGCATTAATTTATTTTCATAAACATCCATGTGTTTTCAAGCTTCCAAGCATGCTTTCATGACATCCCATCTTTGTATGATCATTCATATACACATTGTATGACTTTGCATCATCTCATATGCCATTTGCATTGCATAATCACTTCTGACGTTGGTCATTTCATCTCATTTCAATTCTTTTCTTTATGCTTTATGTCTTATGCATTCATACTAACTTTTCAGGAACTTTTGGTAAGTTATTGTGGGAGGTGGATTTACCTTCACTTCCCACTTTTTCTTATCCCATTCTAATGCATATTTACATGTATTTGAAGTGAATCCAATTCACTTATGTTCCATCTTTCTCACTTTCTTCCTTTAAGTTACTTATCTTCTTAGGAAGTAAGTAACTTATTCTTTTGCTTCCTCCTCCCTTCATCTTCTTCTTCCATTGGTGGATTCCTTGAAGATTCCTTCTCTTAAGCCTCACAAACCATAGGATACCTAAGCATGATAACTTTTAGGTTTGTGTATAGTCCCCCTTAGAGTTTTTACCTTTGAGTCTCCTTGAGTCTCTCTTCTCATCTCAATAATCAGAGACTAAACTCTTAAAGTTTTAGGACTTTGGAATTAGGGTTATGCTTGCATCCTTCTCTTAGGATGGAGTGTATAACTTTAATCCTAAGTGTTAAACCTTTAATTTGTTTAAGCCTCTTAATTAAATCACATTAATAATCACCAAGACTTTATCTTGTAACTTGGGCCTTACATTAGGGTTCTAACTCTTCCTTATGGTTAAGAGGGACTAACCCTAGTGTTTAATGGATAAGTCCTCCTCAAGTTGTCTTACAAACCATAAAATACACTTATTAATCTCACCCTTTAATTAAAATCCACTTAATAAAGGCTTGTTATATAATTAATTTAGTCCCTAACCATGGATTAAGTTGAGGTATCTTCCTCATCTTAAGTGTTCTCATCTATTATCCTTCTATTAGGATGGTGTAATGAGTTCACTAATCTGTGATTAGAGATTAAACTCATTACTTAACACTAAATAAAAACCCAAAAACATCTAATTAATCACAAGTAGGTTAATGATCTTAATCCTACATCATCATGGTAATTAAGTTGAGATGCTTATCTCATACTTAAGTAGGCTCATTATCCCTAATCAGGGAGGATATAACGAGTTTACAAGCCTTTGATTTAGGCTTAAGCTCATTAACTTATGCAAAACACCAAAAATAATAACAAAACTAAAAACATAAAAACAAACAATAATCGTCTCCTCCGGGGTTATTTTCTCATCACACTCATTCATAAACGAGAACTTGCTTCTTTCGTCTAATGCAAGACAGTTAGCACTCGGGCCAGACGAGTCATACACTTGAGCATAGACAAGTAAGCAGTTCACAGTCAAATTCATTTTCAGTCTCTTTGAGTCGAACTAAGGTGTTCTGACTTCCTCATTGCACGAGAGGATACGTAGGCATAACTTAACAGTTATCAAACAAAAGTGTCTTTGTCTTCCCCCTCTCCTTTCAGCTTTCTTTCTAAGCCTCAGCCTTGAGCATTTAACCCTCTCTTTTAGCACTGACACCTGTACATTCATTCTTAGCTTTGGCACACAGATAGAACATACACTACCCCTTTAAACACAATCTTGTAAGCGTGGACCCCGTCGAGTACGACGGACAATCTGGGTGCTAATACCTTCCCAGGTTGTAACCAACCCCCTTTCTCAGTTTCTCTGGTTCGCAACCGTCTTATCCATCTTTTTCTAGGTTTATGCAGAATTACCTTTCCTTCGGGATAAAAAGGCCTAGCTGGCGACTCTATTCAATTCACCTTCATTTTTCTCTTTTCGCCGACCGTTCGCGTCTGCACCCTGGGACCATGGTGTCTTTTCAGAGGAGCGACAGTGACATGTTGCATAGTTGTATAACATACCAAGGTAAGGTATGTCGTTGTTGTGATGTTGGTGCGGTCATGAAATAGGGATTGTACGTGGCCATGAAATATGGGTCGAGGGTGTGATCATGAAATAGGGGTCATACTGGACCATGAAAGAGGGGTCGAGAGTTTCGACAGGAACTAGATCTTGAAATAGAGATCGGAATCGGTACCGCATGCATAAAGTCAAGTAGAGTCTTGTTGCATAAAGGTTTTTGTTGTGTATGATGTTGATGATGTGTATGATGTTGTTGTATATATGATGTGGTTGTAATGATTGTTGTTGAGAAGTGGTGTTTCATTTCTGATACTTGCTAATCCTTATTATATTACTCTTCATGATGTAAGTATCTCACCCCTTCTGTTTGACTGTTACCCTTATGTTGGTAACGTGCAGGTGATTAGGATTAGTAGAGTGGAGTTCGGTGGAGTCGGTGTACTTTACACTTATATGAGTCGGCTTTGATACGTGCTTTGGGTGTCGGGACGACGTTTATTCTTGTTTACTTAGTTTTAAGAAAACATTTTGTAAACGAATTATGATTATATATATCTCTCAAGTTTTCCGCTGCAAGTTGAACTATTTATGTAAAACGTATCACTGTGCCATGTGTGTTTTGTTGACTGTGACACTCAGAATAAAATAATGATTTTTATTTGCTCTGATTTTTATTTATAAATTCGTGGGGAGTATTTTGGGTGTTACAACTTCCTTACCAATTTCACTTGGTTTGATGTTATACGATGTAACCATTTACATCTGACACTTCATCCTTTCAGTATCTTACTATAGACAACACACTTAGTATAAAATTCTCTAACCTCTATACTTATAAACAATTATCTTTTGATTCTCAATAATCCGACTGAACTCTCTCATTTGTCTCCTTCCACTATGCTCTCAAATTCTAACAGGGGAGACACCGCGAATTTCCAAACAATACTAGGTAGTTGATAGTATGCGGAGAACACACTTATCCATTGGAGTTCTCACCAACCAACGAAAATAAAACTTGCAGACATTCAAGGATAAAACAATTTACTTACCAATCACACGATAATAACATCGGTCCAAACTCTCTAATGACGGAGATATAGGGGTTGTACTATTGCAATCAAAACTGGTACAATTTCCAAATCCATTCTAAACTCGAAACAATTCATCCAATTAAGCTTAACGAATATGACTATGGTTACTATACTCCCTCTCAATCTTCTCCACATTATTCCATTCACTCAAGGCTTCTGTTGACACAAGATCTCCATTAATAACAATGTAGCAACATCACAGAGCTTACAATCATTAGCGAGTCACCCGTACCAAACTTAAATCATTCTTATTATACTTGATGATTTCCATAACACTTTCCTATTGCATACAATATTCCACACACTCACCCTTTAAGACCACACGAAACTTCTAGTTCAAATCATTTTCTCTCAAGGGTCTCGTTCCTTAAACGATTCAATTCACATGCTAACTTTGGAACATCCACCTCCCACTCTTACTTAGAATGTAACTTAAAAATCTATCTCTTTGAGTGCGACTCAACTGCACACACCTAGTATTACCCTTACGGAGTCCATAACTGATATTAATAATTAACGATATTAAAAGTGACCAATTGTTCATCCCTCATCCACATAGTAATTCAGATACCAAAATGTTTCCTGGAAGATCAACACTTCATGAGTCTCTTATAACTTCGCAATTTAGGTCCTTAGTAGTCGTAACAACGACACACCAAAAGTTCAGATCATTAACTACCTACCAGTCATGTTCCAAAAGAAAGTCCAACACTTTATCCTCCGACACTTCAAACTGAAACTAAAACAAACTTACAGTTCAGAAAGTACGATTCTCTAAAGTCTTACACAAAAGTCATGTGTCGATCGATTACCTATCCGAGGCTAAACGGCCGAACACTACTGAACTTGTTCCTCTTGTTAACAAACAATCCAACTAAAAAACTACCAATCCAGTCCACACTAACTTGTAAAATGATTCTCATTTACGGTTACTAAACATGTATAACATTCACCCACCGCTCGCAACTCAAGGTAACACAGAACATGATACAGCAAACGAATTACATACTCCACAAGCGACAAAGTAGAACTATCATTTCTATTACGATCACATCACGAATACTCAATGGAATAGTTCGATTCCACTCGTACAACGACGTTGGTAAGAAAACGACAATGACGACCTCAAAAGGTTATTTAGTCACAAGCTAACACTTGGTTCGTTCGTAAGCAAAATCCAACACACAATCTTTATTGGGTAAAACAAAACAATGGACATCTTATGTCTTAGTATACAACTTTGTTCCCTCTCTGTAATTCCTTGGCGAGAATTAAAACAACAACATTCTTAATCCCACTAGGGATAAATTCCAAATATATTCCGATCATTCACAAATTACAGAAGCTTTCCCTTAAACTTGAAAACTGAGGTAATGCACTCTTATGAAGAAACTTAGATATCTCTACTTACGCATTAACCTGGGTTCTCTTACCCTCTACTAATCATCTCATAGAAAGTCTCCACAACTTCCTATCGGTACCAAGAACGCTTCGATTGGGCACTCAAGTCAAAATGTACAAATCTTAGAAAAATCAAGTTTCCAAAACTTAACAATGATAACCGGTTACTACCAGGAGGGTAACCGATTACTCAGTGCAAATCTAAACTTCTAATAGCTAAAAGAGATTTAGAAACACAATTCTGTAATCGGGTGCTACCCAGAGGGTAATCCGATTACTCCAAACACAGAAGCACAATTCTGGTTTTTATTGCTACCTAAACCTCCCAAACTCATTCCAATCACGTTCAAAAGTTATAACAATCATCAATAGATGATTCCACACATAAATTAATCATACTACTAGAGTCCTAATGAGCGAACCATCATTGATAACACTTCCTTAACTTTAGTTTCAACAATAACTTAGCAACTCCATTATGCATTCGTCCAAAATACATTCCGTTATCACTTTCTCATATTGCGCTGCTAATATTGTTTCCATATTGTGTTCACTTCACGCTCTATGGTAATCCTCTCATACACAACATAATTCATCTTACTAGAATTCTCCCGAATCTAGGGTCCTTACTCTATCTCTTATCACTACTTCAACAGGTCCACACCAATTACACCTCATGTTATTAAATAAGGCTTATTCTTTCCTCGACATTATACCTTACACCATTCCTTGGGTAATTCAACACTTCCGAATTGATTCCTTACTAAACATAACATCATGATGTATTACTCTAAACTTTTTCTCCACGGTCATAACCGAATATACAACAACAACCTTCTACTCTTCGTCCGGGGTAAACTTGTCTTACTTGAAACGCGTAATCATATCCTCGTGTTCCTCTTCACGCTTCACCACGACTTTAGGTTCCCATAAGAAAACAAAACATTATTTACTTGTAACTTCTATCCATCCATGAGGTATTATCCGAATACATTCCTTAAAGTACTCTCATTCATCTAAGATGCCACTCCGACCTTAGGACTGAAACACTAACAATTAACTCATTCTCGCAACTTATGTCACACATTTCACAAAGCATCTTCTCTTACCAGTGACCAATAATGCTCTACAAGTGACTTTACATATTCTTTGATGCACTGACCACTCATCATGTAGATATCTATACCCTTCAGATTCTATCCATTCCAAAGGATTTCTCGAACAACACACTACTCTGCAACTCTATGTTACAGGAAGTACAACTCTTAATAAGACTCCAACTGAGCTGACCAAAGCTCCATCTGCTAACTCTTGGCTTGAGCCTACTCCCACAACACAAGTTACGACAACACTTCAAAGTCCCCATGGTCACACAACCATGATTATACATATCACATATATAGCATTAGGCTGATCAGACCCAATACTACTTAATATGATATTAAGAGTCATGCCGACAAGACACACTTAGGAGGCAAGAAAGATTTACTTATAATGTTTCAAGGCTAGGTCGAGGATACAACCTTCTCTGATACCAACTGTAACACCTCATATAATAAATACCTAGAATATCATTATACAAGAGTTTTATTGGTACTGACACCATCATAAGTGCCTAATAGCATGATTCACATTCTTGACTAATTCTAAAAATAATACAACTATGGTACAAGACATGGAAATAACACTAAAATAAAATTTACTAAGATCAATACAATATCCATTATGCTTGAAACATCCCAAGCATAGCTCCACTTGTAAATCAACCTGCAAAAGAAACCTGAAAAGAAACAACAATAGTGGGGTGAGATAAAACATCTCAGTGAGTTCCATATCTTAGAGTTCTCTCGGCTCTAAAGGTTCGAATCTAACTGTAGCGATAATAACATGAGTGTAAGCTATTGATTAACTTAACTCAAAGTAAACAGAGTCGCCACCGCGCTTTTATTTTATTCAAAGAGGAAAAGGAAAAAAGAGCGAATAAATCCTAATGAATCTAAAAGCAAAAAGCTAAAGAAACACAACGGAGAAACATGTAAGGGGATAGGTTACACAATGGGAAGGTTTTACACACCCAAAATGTCCGTGGTACTCCACGAGAGCCCTTTGAAAAATTTAATGCTTTTGGTTTGAAAATGGTTTGTTAAATGAGAGTGGAGGGATGAGAAAAGAATTATTTTTTACATTTTTTGTGTTTGGATAGGTTTACCACCTCATGCCTACGTACCCACAAAGTGCAATGCAAGATCAAAACCCCGTAGTTCGTGGTACAAATAGTGAAAAGGGTGGGTTATGATTCATTTTATTAAGTGAAGAGAATTTGTCCTCTTCAAGTGGATGGCCAAACAAACTACCATGAGAATGAAGGTATGGACTCATACATCATTATGGGGAGGGCGCCAACTCGGATAAAATCAACGAGTATGCCACTAAACCCCCACAAATGACAAGAGACTCAATTACATCAAACTACAACCATGGAGATTGAGAGACTTGCACCCGACTAAATAATAATGACTCATAATCGGCACTCTTTAAAGAAAATAAACAAAATTGCACAAAAGCACAAAACAACTTGAATGAGTTTGATTCTTTTTATTTTTTGAATTAAGGTCAACATGATTAGATTCATTGATTTTAAAAGAAAAGAAAAAAAAAGTAAAAGCCACTTGGAAAAAGTCAAGGATTTTGGTTATTAAAGAGGTGACGATTTAAAAAGAAGGAATCCTTTGAAAAAGGGAGAAAGTTTTGAAAATTGAAGAATGGGAGGAGATGAAGGGACTATCCTTAAAAAAAGAAAATAAGGAGATAAGGGAAGAAAGATCTAACCAAACTTGATGACATTCCAAATTATGAGCATAAGAGTTCCATCCTTATGAGCTAGCAAATGGCCAAATAAAGGCTAAATCCAACTTCATGAAGATCAAAGCAAGGGGAAGAGATCCTAAAATCTAATTCCAAAAATCTTCATTCCAATGCCAAGGATAGTAACCAAAAGTCCACAAATTAAAGTCACAAGTCTTTTAGAAGTTTAATCCTTTATTAATGTTTTTTGGTATCCAATTGGCAAAAGAAAAATCAACAATTAAAATAATAAGAACAAATAATAAACATGATATGGATGAATAAAGAAAAATAAAATAAAGGCAATAAAAGTGCAAGAAATTAAATGTCAATAACAAAAAGAAATTAAAGTGCAAAAATCTAAAATATTAATAGTAGTAATAGTATAATAATATTTACATAATAATGGTATGGTGAACTTAATCAACCACAACAAAAAAAAAACAAAACCGAAAGGCAACCGGATCCGCTTAGCATCTTACACTATAGCGATTAATCAAGGCAAACCGAACCGAATTCAATGAAATTTGAAAAGCGATTGGGAGACCCAAAGCACCTACGCATTAAACATTCATAAGTCTCAATTCTTAATGCAATATGATTAACCACTTTGGGATTACGCGATCAACAAGAGATCCGGTCCATGAAATTGCAAGTACCCAATTAGATTTTTATTCCGAAGTCGGGACACATTTAGGTCTATGTTAAGCAATCGCCGAGTAATTTACGAAGTAATTACCCTACAAATGAGGCCGGCCACCACCAATTAAGGTGCATAATATTAGTGCTAATGCATGCGAGATAAACGATATGTAAATCGTTATCCGGACGCGATACCGCACAAAACTAAAAGTGAATACCAAATTGAGTCGCACTTATGGTATTCTTCCATCCTTAAGTTCAATCACTATTCTTGGTGGATTCAAGCATGAAAATGTATCACTAATGCAAAGTACCTTAAATGAATTGAATAATCCACTTAAAGGTAGTTTTGAATTAATGAACATTAACTACTCTAATCTACACCCAAAGTTCATTGAAATTAAGGAGAAATCACTCCCAAAAGTGCTTCCCAAGGTAAAAATAAAAAGGAGGAAGAAGAAGAAGAAGAAAAAGGAACCAAAAAGGGGCTTGAAACAAGCCAAAAACACCATTCTGACTTGTGTTAACTGGTTAACCAATTGGTTAACCGATTAACGCAAGTAGATTTTGAATAATTTATGTTGTTTTGAAACTGGTTAACCGGTTAACCAATCGGTTAACCGGTTAACATTGTACCAGTAGCAAAAATATGCAGAAAATTCAGCATGATCCGTTTTGAAACCTTTTCTCAAACATTGGATGATCATGATCTGAATTTGCACGAATTATAAAACCAAAATACAGTGGGATCCCTGCAATCAAACAACAAATAAAGATCCAAAGGATCTAGAAATAAAGGCACTAAGAATCTACATCTTGAATGTTGATGGTGAATATAGGTTTATGGAGTGAGAGGAATTACCAAAGTCACTTCTTCAAATTGGACCAACACAAGCTTAGATCTACTGAAATTGATGAACAAAAGAATGAAAGGATGAAGTTTTAGCTCAAGTTAATCAAGAATTCAATGTGAATTCTTGATAACTTCAAAAGAAAGAAAGTGAGCTTTTTAGAATTTTGGTGTTAGGGGAGTATTTTGCAAGAGGTTTTGTGGCTATCAAAAGCTTGTGGAATGAATAAAATTGTGGTCCTATTTAAAGGCCTTTGGTATGGAAATTTGGTGGAATGGAGCTTGCTTTGGTAATTTGAATTTAGGTTTGGTGATTGGAATTTTGGTGGGAAATGGAAAACAGTGGTGATTAATGAGGGTTTATGGTGGGAAATGATCAAAGTGATGTAGAGAAATCAGAAACCAATAGATCTAGAATATTCCAATTAAATCAATTATCTAAGGGTGCTGAATTTGAATAAAAAATTCAAATTTCGCACTGGTTAACCGGTTAACCATTTGGTTAACCGGTTAACCATTTGGTTAACCGGTTAACTAAGCTGAAATTTGAATTTTTTATTCAAACATGGTTGCTTGGTTGTTTCGGCCCGATTCTTCTTGTGCGTCGAAGAAATGAACACATGAACCTTGGAAATCCTTTGAATGAATTAATTAACTTGAGAAATTCTCGATCTGATAATTTTGAATTATTTGCGGATCGTCTTCGACTTTTGTCTGTGAAATTTACTCGAGCTGCAGGACTGCTATTTTTGGCATTTTCACATGGTTCCTCTTCCTGAAAAAGGTTAGTAAAAGGAAACAAAATTATTTTTGAATTTTGATTAATGGTTAGTAAACATAAACAAATAAAGTAATTAAAGACAACGGTGATCCCCTGTGAGGCATAAACCTAACCCGAGAAGTACCATGAAACCAATGCGATCTTGTTTGTATGCAAGATGTATGTGAAAAATACGAAGAAAACCTAGGGCAAAAATTAGGGTGCAACAGCTGCC
This sequence comes from Lathyrus aphaca, assembly GCA_963966055.1. Lineage (NCBI taxonomy): Eukaryota > Viridiplantae > Streptophyta > Magnoliopsida > Fabales > Fabaceae > Lathyrus > Lathyrus aphaca. The sequence goes on from OZ014521.1 coordinate 541,852,907, forward strand.
CCTATTTAAGTTTCTTCAATCTGAAGATACGAAGATTGACATCTTCGTCTCTGCAAGATGGGAGAGACTTAAATACAGAAAACCCAAATTTTTGTCCTAAGAGAACATGATATGATATGAATATGAGATGATATACAAACCCAAGATCTCTGTGGGGAACATACGACCACTAGAGGAAAGCAAAAGCTTGGGGACACAAAAGAAATATCCCGCTGGGAAAAACAAAAGACACCAAAAGAATTATCAGGAAAACAAATCACTGGATAACCGACTCCATATGGGGGAAAAGAAAAATATAATACAATCAAGGTAACAGGGTTCAACGGGAAATAATAAACAGTCTTCCAGGGAACAATAGCCAATCAAGTATTCGAGTCCAAAAATGGAGGAATACCGAGTCGGAACAGAATCATCAACTACCGGTTTACTAGATAGGAAAACAAGGGACTCGACTATCGATTTACTAGATATGAGCAAAACAAAGAGGGATAACCTCTACTACCTTTTATTGGGTAGAAAAACCTCAACTACCTGATTTACTAGGTAGGATCACAACAAAGGGGAACAACTTTTATTACCTTTTTACTGGGTAAAAAGAAGAACTCTCAACTACCGAATTTACTGGGTAGGAGTACAAGCAAAAGAGCTTGATTAATTTGGTAATATTACCCACTATCGAAAAATTGATAGCTTAATTCCAAAGTAATATACTAAAGCTAGAGAAAATATTGCCCACTATCAAACAATGATAGCTTAATTCCAAAGCAAACATTACTCACAAAGGGGACCAAAATTCAATCCAAGAACAAATTGGAGAGAAACGGTCAAACAAGACTCATCCCGAGGAAGAAATATCTCAACTGGGGAAGTTCCATCCAGATAATAAATTGGGGAGGAAACTGAATCAAAATCATCCACGAGAAGCAAACTCAGTGGGGAAATAGAAAGGATAAACATTTTCTTCTTAAGGGTTGACACTCTAAACTTGAGAGGAAAATCACACACACACACACACTATATGGGGAAAAATCACACCAAAGAGCGGGGAACAAAGATAAATGCAAGAATGCAAGCAAAAGATGCTATGCTCATGCATATGAATATGCTGACAAAACAGACATAAAGATAAGCAACGGGTGACATAAACACCACAACAACCGGATACTCGGCTAACCAGGGCAATAAGGCCGGGGACCATGCTGGAGATTCGATTCGAAATCCTGCAGGGGAAGATAAAAAAAACATCACAGGAATAAAATCCTACTACAAGGCATAACTCAGACTGGGGAAAACAACTACTAGGGATCCAGTCCACAAAGCAATCTTCAAGAATCCATAAAAGGATAACATCAAAAAATTCCACTCTGAGAGGATAACATGTCGGAGATATCTCAACAACTCAAAATCTTCCATACTCTGGGGGAAAAGGGAAATGTCCCTATTAAACTCTGATGGGGACGAATATCTTCATAAATCTGGATAAAGAGACGAAGTAAAGATCTACTAGTGATGCAAATAAAGCATAGCCTATTGGAGTATCAAACATCAATCATCAACTCTGCATAGGGATGCCATCCTATTGAGGAAAGGTAATGATCTGCCGAGGGGGGGAAGAACTTCCACGGTCCATGCTTGGGACAGAAATGTTCTTAAACAAATTCCTGCAGGAACAACCATCATACTATTTCTGCTCCATTCAGGGACAGAATTATACCACTCTCACTCTGCTTGGGGAATGAGTTACGCCACTCCTGCTCTGCTTAGGGAAAGAGTGCAAAACTTGCCAAAGATCAAAAATAGAGATCTACTGGAAACCATCACACGCAGACTTACTGGGGATCTATGAAGATCTTTCATCACTGAACGTTTTGACTTTTCGACCCACGGGGGGATACCAGAGGTTAACATCATAGCAAATCACAATTACGAGGGATTTTAAATCAATAATCACCAACAGGTGAAAGAAAACCTCTAAACTGATTGATATACCCATACTTCTGCTGAGGGATGCAACCAACTTATGCTGAGGAGCAAAGACACGGTCGGGGGCTTCCAAGACTTTTCAAGTCAAGGGTAAACTACTGAGGAAGAGATCAAACCTCAGCTGGGGATTTTCTAGGATATATCTTCCAACAAATCTTCTGGGGGAAAGGAACAAAATTAAGAGTATTTACAATCCTTGCTCATGTTGGTTGTTGGGGAATAAAATATCATTAACATCGACATGTCAGGACCAATAAAAAATTCCTTAAGGACACAAACAGATCAAACCCTGCTTTGGGAGAGACAAGTTACACACATCCGGACTTTACCATCCCTAGAATCACTATTGATGTCCTTTCTTTGTTCACAAATCAAGAGAAAATGTTTTTATAATCTACAAAGATTAAATTTGTTTCAAAAATCATCATCAACAATAAATTGAAATTTTCTAAACATAAACAATATAAAGAGTTTCAAACAATTGGATAAAAGCTAAAATTTATTGATAAAATGGTAGTCAGCAAATGGCGGGACTCCATAGATCATTACAAGTTTGAAAAATGATAAATACATGGAAAAAGGCTACATTGAAATACAATGATGACTATTATCCCTATCAACTTTGAATTCCAGTGTGCCCGAAACTTAAATCAAGGATGAGTGAATAAGAATCTTTGATGGGCATTTCTTCTGAAGGACAAAATCTGAAATCCTCGGTCGTTACAAGTGATTCAATTTGTCGATGCAGTTACTTGCCATGATCCGTAACTTTTGCTTAGATTGTCCTTTCGGGTTTTTAATCTACCGGGATAATTATTTCTGTTTTTGTCTCTAATTTTTTCCTGGACCGCCCTTTCGAGTTTTCAATCCACCGAGACGCTCATTTTTTCCTAAGCCGCCCTTTCGGGTTTTCAACTTAGCGAGCTGTTCTTTTATTTTTTAGGCGAATTATTTCTTGACTGCATCCGCATTCACATGACGAGTGATCTCCTCACCATCCATAGTTTCAAGAATTAATGAACCTCCAGAGAAGGCTTTCTTGATAACATATGGGACATCATAGTTCGGATTCCACTTGCCCCGAGAATCTGTAATGAAAAACTGGATCTTTTTGAGCACGAGGTCTCCTTCTCTGAATACACGAGGTTTGACCTTCTTGTCAAAAGCTTTCTTCATTCTTTGCTAGTACAATCGACCATGACACAAAGTTGTTATTCTTTTTTCCTCAATCAAATTCAAATGATCAAATCTACTCATACACCATTCAGCCTCAGTCAACTTGGCTTCCATCAGAACTCTCACTTATGGGATCTCAACCTCGACGGGGAGCACTGCTTATGTACAGTAAACAAGTGAGAAAGAGGTTTCCCTTGTTGAGGTGATGACAAATGTACGATACCCATGCAAAGCAAAAGGGAACATCTCATGCCAGTCCTTGTATTTCACAACCATCTTCTGAATGATCTTCTTGATGTTTTTATTCGCAACTTCAACAACCCCATTCATCTTCGGTCTATAAGGAGAAGAATTATGGTGTTGAATATTGAATTCTTCACAAAGCTCTTTCATCATTTTATTATTCAAGTTCGAACCATTATCAGTAATGATTCTATTCGGAACACCATATCTGCAGATAATGTTATTCTTGATAAACCGAACCACAACTTGCTTGGTCACATTAGCATACGATGCCGCTTCCACCCACTTGGTGAAGTAGTCATTTGCCACAAGAATAAAACGATGTCCATTCGAAGCCTTGGGTTAAATCATACCAATCATATCAATTCCCCACATAGAGAAGGGCCATGAGGAAGAAATCACATTGAGATAAGTTGGTAGCACATGAATCTTATCAGGATACATTTGGCACTTATGGCACTTTTTCACATACTTGCAACAATCAGATTCCATTGTCAGCCAATAATAACCCGCTCTCAACATCTTTTTAGCCATTGCATGCCCATTAAAGTGAGTACCAAAAGATCCTTCATGAATTTCTTTCATTAACATGTCTGCTTCGTGTCTATCCACACATCTGAGCAAGACCATGTCAAAATTCCTCTTATAAAGCACATTCCCATTCATGAAGAAATTGCCTACCAATCTCCTCAAAGTCCTCTTGTCTTTATCGGATGCCCCAAGTGGGTACTCCTGACTCTGAAGAAAACATTTAATATCATGATACCAAGGCTTTTCATCATGGACCTCTTCAACTACAAACACATGAGTTGGTCTTTCAAGTCGCATCACCCTGATCATGGGAACATCATTCCACTGGTGCACCTTTATCATAGAAGCTATAGTTGCCAAAGCATTTGCCATCTGATTTTCATCACGAGGCACATAATGAAACTCAACGTTAGTGAAGAAAGTTGATATCCTCCTGGCATAATCTCTATAAGGGATTAAGTGGGGTTGATGAGTTACCCATTTACCCTTGATTTGATTGATTACCAAGGAAGAATCTCCATACACATCAAGATGCTTAATCCTCAGATTGATAGTTTCCTCAAGACCCATAATACAGGTGTAATACCTCAAAATTTGCCCTCATACTTATTCCCTCTATTGGCTCATCGTTTCGCATTCATCTGCATTTCTCATTAGGTCACAACAATCATAATCACACATTTGCATAGACTTCTTCAAGCATGGGGTCAGTGCTCTAAAGAACCAGTTTATTCCATTGGTTTGTGGTCCCTACTTCACTTAATTCTGCTTCAACTGGTTTCTGTTTGGATCATGGAATTATGGTGTCATACTCCACTTATGGTTATCAGATGAATTCAGAATCTTGGCTATACAGCCATCGATAGCATCCCCATTCATGCTCTTGCTACTTGGTTAGGGTTTATTTCCCTGGTTAAGTAGTCTTCAAAGAATTTACAGGCAACGATAGCTCATTGGTTTATTGGGCTTGTCGTCAAGGCCCCATTTTCATCAGGCGAGACATTACAATCAAAAGCCCTTTATTTGGTGTTCGCAAGTGATTTCAAGTATGTCATTTCTAAGAGATTCGAGAAGCATGGTTCAAGGTGTTGGTTTGGAGATTTATCATAACATCATAGTTCTTGGAGAAAGGGGTTTTTGTTCAAACGTTCGATGGATGAAAAGCGTGTGGCCATGATTTATTCGAAAGGGGGTTGTCCGAGTTTAGTATACATTCTCATCCGCATTCTTAAACTCTATTAAGCCCGGTCCATTTCTATACTAAATATAAATCATCAAAGCCCATTGCAAAATCTTGAGTAGAATTATTCTAAGCCCATTTTGTTGTCATCTTTTTTAAGTTTCTATCCAAATTCATTCAACACAGTCCGTATTTTGATACATTTCCAGGCCCATGACCTTTAAGACCATATCCATTTTTTGTATATAACCAAATTCCATGTTTTTGTTTCCATTTTTCGTTTAAACCATTTTTAAGTGTTTCAATGTCCATGATAAGTAATTTCATTAAGTCACAATACAAATATCAATTTTTCCATCACTCTTTCAATATAAAAGAATCATTTTTCAAATCATTCACGCTCAATTTCTCATATCCTACATAAACCCTAATTTCTCTCTAGAAAATAAGGGATGATGGTTGATCAAGGATTGGAAGGGAGCCGGACGATGGATCTACAAAAACATCCTTCAAGGATTGTGCTTATGCGGAGTACAATCCCAAGCATCTTTGCTTCCGGCAAGATGGTTTGTACTGGAGCCAAGAGTTAGCAACAGTCCAAACTGGCAGCAAGGAAGTATGCTCGTATTATCCAAAAAAAACTTGGTTTCCCTGCCAAATTTAAAGTTTTAAGATCCAGAACATTGTTGGCTCTTATGGTATTAAATTCCCAATATGGTTGGAGGGTCTTGCATATTCCCATGGTGGTTTCTTTAGACATAAACCAGAGTGTTCAATGGGAATTAAACGAAAAAAAACATACGCAAGAATTAATAGCATTACTTCAGATCGCACATTATTGAGAATGTAATTCAAACAAAACATCAGTTGGAACTCTAACTGGTATGATGGACTAAATACAGTTACAGTAAGTATACGCACACAAAATAAAACAGTTAATGATAACAGGATGGTGACAGAAAAATTCAGAAGCGCTTTTCATATCAATTCAGATTACAATCGACCCAACCTTTCTCTGCTAACTCTAACCTTGTGTCCTAAGAGTCATCATCTCAACAACTGGAAACTGATATTCTTGCCGACATTCTTCCTCCTGCACCATTACCTGAGATGACATCACAGCAAAACAGTTCATCCCCTTTTGGCCAACCTTCAGTTTCCTTTTCAACTTCATCTGGACCATTTTCTGAACCAGCGGGTCAATTTACTCTGCCAGGTCTCTCAGCTGCAACCAGTCAACCTGCGCAAACCTTTTACAGCGGTCAATTTACTCAGCAACCCTCTTCAACTCCTAATTCATCTTTTCCAGCTAACACCAGTCCATATGCACAAACACAACCACCCTTTTCTTCTCATTCTAGTCAACCTGCCTTGCGTGGATTTTCATCATCTACCAGCCATTCTATGCAGGCCCCTTATGCTTCTCAAGGTACATCTCTTGCTCCAGGAGCTCCAAACTTGTATTCTCAATCACAAAATAAAATAAAATAATAAGAATCATCAAAGAGGTCCGAAATTGAAGAGTTAGCACCAACTGTCAAAACAGAAAAAAAATCAAAATGAATAACTGAAAATAATGCTAACTAATTCATAACTGAAAAGCTTAACAAACTTCTAACCGTTTTTCTGGAAGCTTCATCTGGATTCTTCACAAGTTCACTTCTATAAAGTTGAATTCAGCTTCTTCTATTGCTTTCTTCTTCCCACTTCTCACCATTTTTTTCCAATCTCAATCCTTCTTCTCAACTTCTTCACCAATCCTTCACTACTTTTCTTTTTCTTCTGCTCCTGCACACAATTCACACATCACTGAGCTTCAACATCTTATTCATTCTTCTACTTCCACCAATCCCAAATCCGAGCCATACCATTCTCCTCCTTCATCCATTTCTCTTTCTCCATTCTCCCCTACTTCTCAATCGGCATCCCTCTCAATCTCCACCGCCTTCAACATGCATTAACAACCTGCAAAAAGAAAGCAAAGAATAAACAAATTGCCAGAATCAACAAATAATGCGGTGAGAGTTTTGAATTCAGAAGCAAGATAAGAACGAAGCAACAATCAAGAGCACACTGCACCTTCACCGGATCCGCGAAGTTCAAGAACACGGATTTTATCGCACGTCATTACCGGCTTCAATTGGATTTCTTCGACGTCAACGGAATCGTGAATCCGTTATCTTCATCAATCGAAGCTGGATATTGCGAATCTTGATCCACTTCTGAGCTAGCTTCATCATCAATTTTGCTTCATCAATAAGGTAAATTCTCGATTGCGCAGCTTCAACGAGACTGACGACCATTATTCTTCGTCAAGGTACGAATTTCTTGAATCTCCCTCGTAGTTGTGGCCTGGGGACTTAGGATCCCATGAGAGACTGTTCGTTTTGCTCACGATTCAATCGATTTGTGTGTGATGACTTGTTGGTTCGGTTTTGGTGAGGTATGAGTGTTACGATGCGAGATGGTGAGGAATTTTGGATAAAATTGTTCCTGGATTCATAATCAATATAGAATTTATGATTTAGGTTAAGTTATGATGTTGAGGTGATGACGGTGGTGGAAAGGGCACGGTGAAGAAGAAGAAAGAATAGAGACGAACTCGCGAAGAAGAAGATGGGGTTTAAGGTGATATTGGTTTCGGAAAAGGTGAGAGAAGAGGAGCTTAGGGTTTCGTCGACAGCGGCGAAGAATTCTGCAAGAAGATGAAGAGGAAAAGACGGCCGAGGGTGGAGGAAGGGGAAGGAGATTAGTATTTAGGGTTTTGTTTGTGTTATCTTGTATGAGTAATTTTACAATTTGTATAAGTTAATTTCATTAAGTGAGATTAATTTCTTTTGGTTAGTGGAATCATCAGAAGATTAAGGAATTAAAAAAGAAATTAATAGCCATAATTTAGAATAAGTGAGCCCTTAAACCCATTAATTGTACCGTTTCAGTTCCAACCACAGGATAAGATTAGATTTTGAACTTTCCAGCCACACCGGCAGTGACACGTGTCACCGTCCGGTTGGCTTTTCGTGAGGCTGATCGTGCGCGTAATCCCCACTGTAAATCCTCATGGGCATGCGTTTTAGAGTGTTTGATCTAATTACCATAAAGGAAGACATGATCCAGTGGCCATTGTTAAGGTCAAATAGTTGACCAAGGACATACTGTATACACTCCCATTTCCTGCGCAGGACTGGGCTTTATATTTTTTTTTTCTGTTAACACCATCATTATGAGCCCGGTCACGAAAACAATAAATAATCTTCTTTCTGCACCTCCCCCCTGGCTCCAGCGTTTTGGGCCTTAGCAGCTTTCTATACGCACCCCCGTATTGAGCCCAGTTGATGCGTGTTTTTCGCAAGTGTACGAACACGTCAGAGTAATATAAAAGATTGTCGAATCCACAGAGACCAAGTGTCAATCTATCGTACCTATTGTTATGGTGTGTATCTAAGGCAACTAAATATAAGGGTTTTAAGAAGGGTGCAATGGTAAATAAAATAATAATTTTAAACAATAAACAAAGACAGGCTCGAATGTAATTCACGTAATCAATGATAATCCAGTACTTGTTAATGGAACTACTTATGGGCAATGTTTTCTCCTTTGAAAAGAACTAATTTAACAGGAACTGTCGCTTTCGCGTATTCAGAACCGAGTTGTACTCTCTAATCAACCCCTCCTATTGTCACGGATAAAAAGGTGCGTACTGCGTTAGAGTAGTAAACCTATTTTTAAGAAATGTAGTATCTTAACTAAGTTGAAAAGTATTTTAACCTGAACTTCTTAGCAAAATGAGGTTCTTACGAACCAGACTCTAAACTTCCTAACGCGTCCGAAAATCGTTTTAAAATCTCTTTTCTTTTTAATCTAAAAACTCCTAATGAACTAGACAAAGCGCTTTTGGCTGTTTTTGAAATAGTTAAAAACAATTAGATTGAATGATAAAATAGCCCTTTAAGTGTTTCCACGAACAATTATACGGATTACTGGTTCAATTACGATCCTTACATTCTAACCTTTATGGATTTAGTTAGACATGATAAAGTAAAGATTATTTTTATAATTTTTCATAAAAGTAATTTAGTGCGAGTGCGGAAAGTAAAGGAATTTAGTGCGAGTGCGGGAAATAAAGGAATTTAGTGCGAGTGCGGGAAATAAAGGAATTTAGTGCAGGTGCGGGTAATAAACGAAAATAAAGCGAGTGCGGGAAATAAATAAAGTAAAGCGAGTGCGGATAATAAAGAAAGTAAAGCAGTGCGAGAAATAAATAAAAGTAAAGCAATGCGGGAAATAAATAAAAGTAAAGCAATGCGGAAAAGTAAAATACGAACTGGAATTAAAATGGCGGCAGGATTAACTTCCTCCAGAGTGCTCCAAAACTCGATCGCACAGACAGATTACAGACTCGATCACTCGATTGCAGAAACACCCCAATGTGGAATGGCAACTGCTTTGAAACTGATATATGCCTAGAGTAATCTAATTTTGGATGAAGAAAAACGAAAAATTAAAGTCCTATTTATAGGAAAACTAAATGCGGGAAATGACCAGGACGCCCCTCCACTAAAAAGTGGAGGGAACTGAATTTTGCCTTGTGGCGCCCGCCACAGGCCTATGGCGCCCGCCATAGTACTAATGGAGAATGGAAGAATGGGGATCGTGGGTCTTGGCAGTTGTGGAGTGGTCTTGAGACGTGGCCACGTCATGGCTAACCCCATGGCGCCCGCCACGGTGGGTGTCGTAAGTGCAAAACGCTGAATTTCTAGGTTTTCGTCCGTTTCCACTCCTTTTTCGCTCCTTTTCTCGATTCAAGCCCCGATTACAATAAAAACCTGAAAACAAAAGAAAACAAAGTAATAACATAACAAAACAACAATAAAAGCTAAGAATGCATGCGAAATCGGAGTCAGAAATACGGTGAAATTTAGTGTGATCAAATTCTCCCACACTTAAACCTTTGCTTGTCCTCAAGCAAACAATAAAGCTCAAGAAAATATGGTGTCAACACGTGTTTCTGGGCTAAAGGGCTTCTAAGTTCAAGTCAGGATGCAGTGACAGGTACTAACTAAGTGAACCAAGGGTACCATAGTAACACGAACACAAACTTCAATCCTATATTAACCACTCCATATCATCCCACAATACCTAGGCCTATCTTTTCATCTTTTTGTGTCCTTTTCATTCAGGCGCAATCACATTAAGCCCGTTATCCGTACATGCTTCATAGTAGAGTGACCGGTTAGTGATTCTGATCCATAACATAAGGTTTCTGGCACATAAGCATGTGTAAACCTGTTTTTATTTCGCCTAAATGTAGCTGCGGGGGATCGGATCGTAATCCGCCCTACCAAGTTCAGTGTCAGATACCTCTGAACCAACTAACAATAGGTGACTTGCAAATTTTTTTTTTTTTCTTTTTTTTTTTTTTGTGGCAAAATTTTTTTCTTCTCTTTTTTCGGTTTAAATGACTTTGTGAGGGTCACCTATCCCAGAGTTTGCCTTTTTTTTTTCTTTTTTATTAGCACTAGATCATTCACTTATGTTCATCGGCCCCCTACGTAGAGCATGCTTAGGCCGGAGCTGACTGCTAAAATAAACTACTTAGGACAATTTTTAAAATGATAGTAAAGGCCATGGTGGTGGGGTTTAGGAGTGATTCCTATATTCAAGAGGTCTATGGTGCTAAAATGGTTCTGATGTTTCAAAAAGTTGACCTAAGTCACCACATCCTAATCTAAACTTGTCTCAAAGCCCAAAAAACATGTGAAACAACATTATTTTCTTTTTGAAATTTTTCTGGTAAGGCTAAGGAAATGGGAAAAAATGAAGATGAACTAAAAATACACTATACTGGTGACTCGTCAGACTCATGCATTATCTAAAAAATAAATTACTAAAAAGGGAAATAACTGAAAGGAAATAATTAACTAAAAAGGGAAATGACAGAAAGCAATAAAATCCCCTCCCACACTTAAATCGAACATTGTCCCCAATGTTTAGAAATAAGATAAGGGGGGTAACCTGAAAAAGACTACTGAGGAGGAGCACTGGTGCCCTCGCCGTCCTGCTGTGATGGTCTGGAACGACGGGATCTACTACGATGTTGGTCCCTCCGGTCGAGTCGTGCTGATAAAGCAGCCTGAGCACTCCGGACCTCTCGAAGGTTACCTAAGATGGAACCCTGAGTGGCCTCTACAAGCTGGTAGTGCCGGCTGTTGAACTCTCTCTGACGGTTCTGCTCTAATGAGATATCGTTCAAGGTACGACAAACGTTGCTATAAGCACGATCCGAAACCAATCGCGATTGTTGCATGAAGCTCATGTTGTCCGTCAGCTGTTGTGAAATAGTAGAGAGAAGGCCGTCTCTCCTTTCCTCTCTAGCTGTCATATCATGCCACATCTCCTCGGTGACATAGAATCCAGGAGCAGTACCTGCAACAGGGTTAGAGGAAAATGGTGCGGTGTGTGACTGTGAAGGACGATGGGGGGACATGTGAGGGATGGGAGACTTCTCTCTCCGATCATACTCTTCATCAGTGTCATGTGCCTCCCCATCGGGAATATTAGGAGGAAGTGGATCCAAAACACGTGGAGCGTTAAGATCATAGGTCCAGTTCCTTTCATCACGTACATCAGTACGTCTACTGCATGGTAAAGCAACAGATGGGATAGCTACCCCATGAACCATCAACTCATAACCACCTTCTCTCCTCGTTCGACACAATTTCATGTCTTTCAGAAATTTTAAATTAATTGTGCGAGGAGGTAGTGGTTCAAGTGTAGCTATCTCATTGTTCAGGCCAAGAGCCCGAGCAATAGACGTAACAAGCCCTCCAAAAACAATCGGTCCTGTTTTATTAGTAAATAAAGTCATGTGGGCAAGCATAAACGGGACCGGATTGATGTGGGTTCTAGTGAGGCATCCTTGCAAAAATAGGAGTTCTCTAGCATTTACCTTGTTTGGACTTTCCCGGCCAAAAATAGTACATGCCAAAAGATGTCTGAAAACTCTTATGGCCGGGTTGTGAATGGTCGACGCAAGTATCCCTTCAAAAGAATTAATTGAAGTACTTGAAAGCCTTTGCCAGAAGGTAAATACCTCGGCCGACCATTCCGCATCCAAAGGTGCCTCACAAATCGCACCTTCCCTATGAGGGATTCCTAACAAGCCTGCTAGCTCGTTGGTACTGAATTCATATTCAATTCCAAACAGTCTAAAAATGACAGTACCGACAGTGCTAGCAGTGTTAGGACTGACAATGTATATCAAAGAACTCAAAAACTCAATTGTCAGTTTCTCATAGGTAGGTTCCTGATTAATGAAAATATTATGCAAGCCTAGAAATTCTAATAAATTAAAAACACTATGATAAATACCCAAAGCATACAGACAGTTATCGTCGACGTACCTAGTCGAGAGAATTTCTCGACTCTGAAGCCTCTGAATAATTTTCCGTTGCCTATCACCCGGTCTTCCATCACGAAGAATAAATCCATTGAACTCCATTGTTGATTGCTCCTTAGGTAGTGAAAATGGTAGAAAAATGGTTTATGAGGGAAATGATAAAGTTTTGATTTTTATGGTTTGTGGTGGATGAAAATGAAAATGGATGTTGGATATGTTTTATGGATGGAGGGTATTTTGGAAATGGGGGAGCTTTAATGGGGTTCAAAAATGGGTTTTTGGTGAAGAAAGGGATGAAAATGGTGGAAAATGAAGTTCTGCCCCGAAATAGGGGAGAACGCCATGGCGCCCGCCACAAGGCTATTTCCTGGGCCTTGGATTTTTTAAATCCTCCTTTTGGGCCTTCCTTGCACCTTTGGTCTTCGGGGGGGGGGGGGGGGGGGGGGGGGTTCTGGATAGCGTTTTCTTCTTCTTTTCAAGGCATGAGGCTTGCATATTTTTTTGTGAAGACAAAAATGAAAATATTTTTGTCTTATATTTTTTTTTTCTTTGCACGACAAAAATAAAATAATTAAAAAATCAAAAAAAGAAAAAGAAAGAAAAATTAACATTAGTGCATAATATGTATATATAGGAAAAGTACATGAAAATATAATAGATGCAATAAAGTGAGATATGTCTGGAAATGCGATAAATAAAATAAAGCATATAAAAGGAAATTAAATACTAGGGTAGCGCTGTCAGTGTAGAATGAGTCATGTGGTAGGCTTCTTTTCCTGGCTTGATCCACGAATCTCAGTTATCTCCCTCCGAAGCTCTTCAATCGCCTGATATAGAGCATCGGCCTCTGAGGCATGAGTGAGATCAGAAACCTGCATCTGTAACTCTAAGTCTGCCACTTCCTGCTTGAGCAGGGCAGTCTCCTTACGGAGCTCATAAATATGTGTTTGTAGGTCAGGCGGCTGCAGAGACATATTGTTAGACATAACAGTGATTCGGGGAGTAAGAGGTGTAGGAGTGTACTCAGCGGCGGGAGGCGATTTCGGCTCTTCGACAGTCTCTCCATAACCCTCTAGAGCATAACTCCAATTTGCAGGATCATGGACACTGGTCATCAGCGTATCTGGTAATGTAAAGTAGTGTATCGCTTCGCCGTCGATCAGTAATTCAAACATGTTGGGCTCAAAAGAAGCCCTCCTCATCAGTCCTCTGTCAAGACAAAAATCAATATCCAAGGTGGTGTAGCAGCAAAAGGTCCTGAGGTGGAATAATTTGTGAGACAAGCCCAATGCAGTAGCTATCTGTGTAACAATCCCACCGACATGTATGATGCCTACGGATGATCTGGCAACACTAGCAAGTCCCTTCAACAGAAAGTTGCCACAAGCAACTGAGCGAGACTGAGTCGCACAAAACAGTAGGAAAATCTCCTCTTCACTTAGCAGGGTCTCTGTATCTGGCAAACATAGGAAAGAATGCGCTAGAATCATCTGGAAGTACCTTAATGCAGGGTTGTGGATTACCTGAGAAAACTGGGTGGAAGGATCTTGGCTTCCTCCACCTGATATTTTAGACCAAAACTTTTCCACTTCTCTGCTTATAAAATACCCCATCGGTGTCTCTGGAATAGCATCAGGAGTAGTCTGGAAACCTAGTAAATCACCACACTCTTTGTGAGAGAAGGAGTAGTCAATCCCGAACAACCTGAAAACAGCGAGTCCATCGGGTCCAGCCCAAGGGTCATGATGAAACGAGCTGAGGAACTCAAGAGTCAAGTTCCTATAAGTGTTGTTCCTGTCGTCAAACTGGTCCCACTGGAGTTGATGGCATAAGAATCTGACGCTTGGCTCTATCCCCAAGGCATCCATGCAGTCATGGTCAGGGTATCTGGTAGGAGCCATAGGGCGTATCATGTGGACATAGTAACGCTCTCTCTGTGCGTCGTCTCTAAAGGCCACGTGCATGTCATCAGGGTTCTGCATTCTGTACAAGGTTAGCAAACAAGTCCTGAAAGCACATAAAACATTCAATCGTTAGTCCTGACATAATAATAAAGTAAACAAATTAAAAATAAAGTAAAAATAAATAGAAAGTATATAAATAAGAAAACCACGGGTTGTCTCCCATGCAGCGCTTGTTTAACGTCATTAGCTCGACGACCGATTTTTAAACATCATTGGAAGGATATGGTGGATCACTCAGAGTATGACAGGTGTATGTTATTGGGATGTCACCTCCTTCGTAGGGCTTCAACCTCTGTCCATTGACGATGAACGGTTTACATGTTTGGTTCTTGATTTCAATAGCACCAGATCTTAGGATCTTAGATACTTCGAAAGGGCCAGTCCATCTCGAACGAAGTTTTCCTGGAAAAAGTCGTAACCTAGAATCGAACAGGAGAACAGGATCGCCTATTTTGAAGTCTCTTCTTATGATTCTTTTGTCATGCCAAGATTTTGTTCTTTCTTTGTATATGATGGCATTTTCGTAGGCGGATTGTCTGAGCTCTTCTAATTTGTGGATATCAAGGATACGTTTTTCACCAGTAGTCAAGTAATCCAAATTCAAAGTTTTGATGGCCCAATAGGCCTTATGCTCCAACTCAAAAGGTAAGTGACATGATTTTCCATAGACCAGTTGATAAGGGGTTGTTCCTATAGGAGTTTTGAAAGTGGTTCTATAGGCCCATAATGCTTCTTGAAGTTTCTGTGACCAATCCTTTCTAGATATAGAGACAGTCTTCTCGAGGATTTGTTTGATCTCCCTATTAGATACTTCCACTTGTCCATTGGTCTGTGGGTGGTATGGTGTTGCTACTCTATGCTTAACTCCATACTTGCTTAAAATTTTATCAAATATTCTCGATATGAAGTGTGATCCTCCATCACTTATGACTAAACGGGGGGTTCCAAACCTGGGAAATATATAGTTTTTGAATAATTTGATGACTACTCTGGTGTCGTTCGTGGGTGCGGCGATAGCTTCAATCCATTTAGACACGTAGTCAACTGCTACTAAGATGTACTGATTTCCAAAAGATGGTGGGAATGGTCCCATAAAGTCTATACCCCATACGTCGAAGAGTTCTACTTCTTGGATATTTCTTAACGGCATTTCATTACGTCTTGAAATATTTCCTGTGCGTTGGCATCTATCACATTTGACAATGAAAGCGTGGACATCACGCCACATAGTAGGCCAGAATAGGCCAGCTTGAAGAATCTTGGCGTAGGTCTTAGATGTGCTCGTATGTCCACCATAGGGTGCAGAGTGACAATGCTCAATTATATTATTTACCTCTTCTTCTGGAACACAACGGCGGAAAATGCCATCTTTACCTCTCTTGAAAAGAAATGGTTCGTCCCAATAGAAGTTTCTCACATCACTGTAGAACTTCTTCTTCCGGTGGTAGTTTAGATCAGGGGGTATGATGTCAGCGGCTAGGTAATTAACAAAGTCTGTATACCAAGATACATTGCTTATAGCTAAGGATTTATGAAAATGCTCATGAGGGTCTGGGTTATCATCTTCAATAGTTTCTAGTTGGGCTATTAGTCTATCATAGGCAAAATCGTCATTTATGGGTACTGAATCAGGTTTCAGGTATTCTAGCCTAGATAGGTGATCAGCAACCACATTATCAGTGCCTTTCTTATCACGGATATCCAAATCAAACTCTTGCAATAATAGAATCCATCGAAGTAACCTAGGCTTGGCATCCTTTTTGCTTAGCAAGTAACGAATGACAGCATGGTCGGTGTAAACTATAATCTTGGCTCCTACTAGATAAGATCTAAATTTGTCTATGGCAAAAACTACAGCTAGGAGCTCTTTTTCGGTTGTTGCGTAGTTGAGCTGTGCAGCGTCTAGGGTTCTACTGGCATAATAAATTACGTGTAACTTTTTGTCTTTTCTCTGACCTAGAACAGCTCCAACAGCATAATCACTGGCGTCACACATTATCTCAAACGGTTCTGACCAATCAGGGGGTTTCATTATAGGTGCTGAAATCAGAGCTTGCTTCAGAAGATTAAATGCTTCAGTACATTTTTCATCGAAGATGAATTCAGCATCTTTCATTAAAAGACCAGTTAAAGGCTTTGTTATTTTGGAGAAATCCTTGATAAAACGTCGGTAAAATCCGGCATGTCCAAGAAAACTTCTTATCTCCCTGATAGTCTTCGGCGGTTTTAGATTCTCTATGACTTCTATTTTTGCTTTATCTACCTCTATACCTTTTTCGGAAACTATATGTCCTAAAACAATCCCTTCGGTGACCATGAAATGACATTTTTCCCAATTTAGCACAAGGTTTACCTCCACACACCTCTACAGGATTTTCTCAAGGTTGATAAGACAATTTTTGAAATCTGATCCACAAACTGAGAAATCGTCCATAAATACTTCCATGATTCCATCTAAATAGTCTGCAAAGATAGACATCATGCAGCGTTGGAAAGTGGCAGGAGCATTACAGAGTCCAAAAGGCATTCTTCTATAGGCAAAGGTTCCAACTGGGCATGTAAAGGTAGTTTTTTCTTGATCTTCGGGATGAATAGGTATTTGGAAGAATCCTGAATATCCATCTAGGTAGCAAAAGTAAGAGTGTCTGGCCAGGCGCTCCAACATTTGGTCTATGAATGGTAATGGGAAATGGTCCTTCCTAGTTGCTTTATTTAATTTTCTATAATCTATGCACATACGCCAACCTCCATCAGTTCTTTTTGCTACAGGTTCGCCCTTCTCGTTTTGCACGGCTGTGATGCCTCCCTTTTTAGGTACTACATGCACAGGACTCACCCATTTACTGTCCGAGATCTGATATATTATACCTGCCTCTAGTAACTTAAGAACTTCAGTCTTAACTACAGTACTCATTATAGGATTTATTCTTCGTTGGTGTTCTCTGGAAGGTTTTGAATCTTCTTCAAGCAAAATCCGATGCATGCATACGGATGGGCTTATTCCTTTTAGATCAGAGATCTTATATCCTAAGGCTGAGGGGTACCTACGTAAAACTTCTAATAATTGATCGGTTTCTTCTTGGTTTAAGGTAGCACTGACTATAACTGGACGATTTATATCTTCATCGAGAAATTCATATCTCAGGTTTTTAGGCAGTTCCTTAAGTTTTACGGTCGGTTTCATAGGGCAAGGCATAGGATCTGGGGTAAGAGATAAACATTCGTTAAGGTTATCATCAATGTAGGGTCTTTTATAATTGTCATCTTCCAAAATAAGGGTTGATGGCAATTTTATAGATTCAGTTTCTTCTTCTTGTTCTAATTCCCTAATGCATTCTTCGATGATATCTAAGGCATAACAAGCATCTCCTATCACAGGTGCCATAAGAAATTTTGACAATATAAATTCTATTTTCTCGTCACCTACCTCAAAAGTTAGTTTTCCTTTTTTAACATCTATCACGGCTCCAGCAGTCGATAAGAACGGTCTACCTAGGAGGATTGGTATGTCGTCATCTTCTTTAATGTCCATGACAACAAAATCAGTAGGTATAAACAGCTGACCTATCCTAACAGGGACGTCTTCAAGTATGCCTATAGGGTATTTAACGGATCTATCGACTAATTGAAGTGACATCTTAGTAGGTTGTAATTCTCCTAAGTTTAATCTCTCACAAACTGCTAAAGGCATTAAGCTCACACTAGCTCCTAAGTCTAGAAAAGCTTTTTCGATGACATGATTTCCCAAAATACAAGGAATGGAAAAATTTCCGGGATCTTTATCTTTCTTTGCTAACCTATTTTCGGAAATAGAATTACATTCCACGGGTTTCGGATCTTCAAGTCTACGTTTATTCGTAAGTATGTCTTTGAGAAACTTAGCGTAAGAAGGTATTTGGGTGATGGCTTCTGTAAAGGGGATTTCTACGTGAAGTTTTTCTATAACCTTAACGAATCTTTGATATTGATTATAGATTTGGGTTTTCTTTAATCTTTGAGGGTAGGGAATTGGTGGTTTGTATGGCGGTGGTGGTACATAGGTTTTATTTTTAGGTTCTTCTCCTTTTTCTTGACTTTCCGGGGTTTCAGACTCCTCTGGTTCCTTCTCCTCATTCCTCTCAGAAGTTTTGGGCTCACTTAATCTAGGGTTTAAAGGCTCCTTATAAGCGGTTCCACTTCGTAGAGTAATGGCATTAGCTTGCCCTTTCGGGTTTTGTTGAGGTTGTCCAGGGAACTGTCCTCCAGGTGTAGTCTGTGGGGCTTGGTTTAACGTTACCTGAGAGATCTGGGTTTCAAGCATCTTATTATGAGTAATGATTTGATCAACCTTGGTTCCTAACTGGGTAATTAGTTCGTTAACATGGACGTTTTGGTTCATGAATTCTTTGTTTTGTTGTGTTTGAGCAGTGATAAATTTTTTTACAACTTCATCAAAGCTCAGACTTGGTGGCACAGGTTGCATATGTTGATTTGTTCTTGGGGCTTGGTAACCTTGTTGTCTCGGAGGTGTGGTATTTTGAATAGGGTTATTATTTTTGTAGGAGAAGTTTGGGTGATTCCTCCATCCAGGGTTATATGTGTTTGAAAATGGGTTCCCTTGGGTATAGTTCACTTGCTCAGTGTTGGTCTCATTCAACAGATTGCATTTGGCGGATTGGTGTCCTTGCGTTCCACATATCTCACAATTCGGCGAAACTGCGGCTACAGTATTCGGAGTTGTGTACATATGTTCGACTTTAAGGGCCAACGCGTCCATTTTAGCCTGCATCATATCTATAGAGCTTAGCTCATGTATTCCTCCTTGGGCTTCCTTCTTTTCCACTGTCACTCGTTCTACTCCCCATGATTGATGGTTTTGGGCCATATCCTCGATAAGGGCACTAGCTTCAGGGTAAGGTTTGTTCATCAGTGCGCCACCAGCGGCAGCGTCGATGGTCATCTTAGTGTTATAATGAAGTCCATTATAGAAGGTTTGGATGATTAGCCAGTTCTCTAAGCCATGATGTGGGCATGCTCTTAATAGTTCTTTATATCTCTCCCAGGTTTCGAACAACGACTCTCCTTGGTGTTGGGAAAATCTAGTTATTAGGTTTCGAAGAAGAGCGGTCTTACTTGGGGGAAAATATCTAGCAAGGAAAACTTTCCTAAGGTCATCCCAAGTTGTTATTGAATTGGGTGGAAGGGAATCTAACCATGATAGAGCCTTATCTCTGAGGGAAAAGGGAAATAATCTTAAGCGTATCGCCTCAGGAGAAGCTCCATTGGTTTTAAAGGTGTCTGCTAACTGAAGAAAGTTTTTTAAATGTTGGTTCGGGTTATCAGTAGCGAGACCTGCGAATTGTCTCTGTTGCACTAATTGCAGCAGGGATGGTTTAAGTTCAAAATTATTGGCTGGGATAGCGGGGTTTACTATACTGGAACTAGGTTCCTCGTTTGATGGTTGGGCGAAGTCCTTAAGAGGTCTTCGGTTTTGATCTTCGGCCATAGCTCTCCTATTCCTATGGAAAAACAAACGTGCGCGAGCGTAACGTTCAGGTTCAGCTAGAGGGTCTACTAAACTTCCGGCACTGCGAGTCTTTCGCATTGACCGGTGGGTAACAACCTTAGTCTAAACGGTATAACTACAGGGTAATGAAATTTGACGAAATTGGTCCCCGGCAACGGCGCCAAAAACTTGATGCGTGTTTTTCGCAAGTGTACGAACACGTCAGAGTAATATAAAAGATTGTCGAATCCACAGAGACCAAGTGTCAATCTATCGTACCTGTTGTTATGGTGTGTATCTAAGGCAACTAAATATAAGGGTTTTAAGAAGGGTGCAATGGTAAATAAAATAATAATTTTAAACAATAAACAAAGACAGGCTCGAATGTAATTCACGTAATCAATGATAATCCAGTACTTGTTAATGGAACTACTTATGGGCAATGTTTTCTCCTTTGAAAAGAACTAATTTAACAGGAACTGTCGCTTTCGCATATTCAGAACCGAGTTGTACTCTCTAATCAACCCCTCCTATTGTCACGGATAAAAAGGTGCGTACTGCGTTAGAGTAGTAAACCTATTTTTAAGAAATGTAGTATCTTAACTAAGTTGAAAAGTATTTTAACCTGAACTTCTTAGCAAAAAGAGGTTCTTACGAACCAGACTCTAAACTTCCTAACGCGTCCGAAAATCGTTTTAAAATCTCTTTTCTTTTTAATCTAAAAACTCTTAATGAACTAGACAAAGCGCTTTTGGCTGTTTTTGAAATAGTTAAAAACAATTAGATTGAATGATAAAATAGCCCTTTAAGTGTTTCCACGAACAATTATACGGATTACTGGTTCAATTACGATCCTTACATTCTAACCTTTATGGATTTAGTTAGACATGATAAAGTAAAGATTATTTTTATAATTTTTCATAAAAGTAATTTAGTGCGAGTGCGGAAAGTAAAGGAATTTAGTGCGAGTGCGGGAAATAAAGGAATTTAGTGCGAGTGCGGGAAATAAAGGAATTTAGTGCAGGTGCGGGTAATAAACGAAAATAAAGCGAGTGCGGGAAATAAATAAAGTAAAGCGAGTGCGGATAATAAAGAAAGTAAAGCAGTGCGAGAAATAAATAAAAGTAAAGCAATGCGGGAAATAAATAAAAGTAAAGCAATGCGGAAAAGTAAAATACGAACTGGAATTAAAATGGCGGCAGGATTAACTTCCTCCAGAGTGCTCCAAAACTCGATCGCACAGACAGATTAGAGACTTGATCACTCGATTGCAGAAACACCCCGATGTGGAATGGCAACTGCTTTGAAACTGATATATGCCTAGAGAAATCTAATTTTGGATGAAGAAAAACGAAAAACTAAAGTCCTATTTATAGGAAAACTAAATGCGGGAAATGACCAGGACGCCCCTCCACTAAAAAGTGGAGGGAACTGAATTTTGCCTTGTGGCGCCCGCCACAGGCCTATGGCGCCCGCCATAGTACTAATGGAGAATGGAAGAGTGGGGATCGTGGGTCTTGGCAGTTGTGGAGTGGTCTTGAGACGTGGCCACGTCATGGCTAACCCCATGGCGCCCGCCACGGTGGGTGCCGTAAGTGCAAAACGCTGAATTTCTAGGTTTTCGTCCGTTTCCACTCCTTTTTCGCTCCTTTTCTCGATTCAAGCCCCGATTACAATAAAAACCTGAAAACAAAAGAAAACAAAGTAATAACATAACAAAACAACAATAAAAGCTAAGAATGCATGCGAAATCGGAGTCAGAAATACGGTGAAATTTAGTGTGATCACCAGTCACGAAAACAATTAGAAAATATCACTTCTAGCACCCCCCACCTTTATTTCTTTTTTTAGATTTTTAGTTTTTTTAGTTTCATATGTTTAAAAATAATGCATAAAAAATAGTAAAATGAGTAGAAAAATTCCTAAAAAATTCAAATAGACTTTTAATCCTCTTTAAAAATAATTGGCACTTTATTTTTCTGTTTTTGCCTTATTTTTGATTTTATATTGAATTTTTCATGTAAATGGTTCTTAGTGAATTTTCTTCCAATACACATAAACTTGTAGATTTTATATTTTAATCTTCCAGTAACTTTTTTTGCCCATTCTTTTTACTGTAGTCAGAGGACTCATAATAGTACTTAGGGTAATTTTGGAGGATTTTTTAGATCATTTTATCTTAGGTTTTAGTGGCTTAATCCTTAGAAATTAATGGTTAATTCTTAGGTGAAAATAAACAATTCTTAGACATAGCAAAATTAGGATTTTTTAGGATTCCTTTTAACACAATGTTATAGGACCCCATAGATTAATTTTTCATAATTTTTCCAGAACTTTTGATATTTTTTAGAATATTAATTCTTAGGGTTTGTTACATATAAGTTCCATTAGTTTAGGCTAGTATAGTAAAGTCAATAAAAATAGTTTAGATTAGATTTAATTTTAGAATTTAATATGGACTTAGGTTAGTTTAGATTCTGATTTTTAGAAGGAAAATATTAGGTATGACCTTAGTTTAGAACTTAGGTTTAAGATTCATTTTTAATTAGACTTAGAATAAAAAATAGGACTATTTTAGTTCATGCCTTTAATTGAATTGTTTTGAATTTTATTCTTACTTGCAAATTTAAATGTTTTGTATGTTGATTAATATTTCAATTTCTTTAGATTTTCCCTTGGCTTTAGGATCAACTTGTCTTCCTTAGGAAGTAAGTTGCATTCTATTAGTTCTAGGTGTTTTTTTTTCATTAGGTTAGAAACCTCACAAACCATAGGATTTCCCATGTAAATAATTCAATGAAATTAGGGTGTGTCTTAGTTCCCATTAGATTTTTCCTTTTCCAATTTGAGTCATTCTTTCTCTTCTCATAAAGAAAAATAATAAAACATTTAAGGATAAACCGAACAATCTTGTACGATACGAGACTTTTGTTGCGGAGTGTTTATACGCGTCCTGTTTCGGGGCGAGGTGTAAGTATTTACCGCGATGGATAGGTCTTAGTATGAGAATGTTCACAAACAAATTCAAAACATTTCTCATAAAAGACAAAAACAAACAATAAGAGACTATCCTGCGGGAACTTTTTTTCTCATCTCATTCACTCACAACGCAAACTCGCGACGACTTGTCTCGTATGCAAGACGGTAAACGCACTCGTACCAGACGAGCCTGCAACACCTGAGCATAGACATACGCATTTCCAGCCATAAAAAACACAAACAAATAGTTCCCGCCTTAGTTAGGCGAACTACATCGACTCTGATCCTCATTATCCCGATGAGGTACATAGGCAGCGGGGTAGGGCCTGTTCAAGCACATTCTTTATTTTCCCTACATTTCCCCCTTTCCATTCTCCAATTTCTTTTCTTATTTCAGTTCCTTTCTCATTTCCATTCCAGTTAGCAGTTCATTTGTTCAGCAGCATTCGTATTTTTCACACCCTTTGAAACAAAACAAACAAGCGTGGATCCCGTCGGGTACGGCGGACGATTTGGGGTGCTAATACCTTCCCAGGTCGTAACCGACTCCCGAACCTAGATCTTTGGTTCGCAGGACCTTGTCCTTTCCTTCTTCCTTAGGTTTGTGCAACATTACCTTTCCCATTCTTTCGGGATAAAAATGTCTGGCTGACGACTCTACCTTTTCCGCGCCACTTTCGCGTTTGTACTAGGATGAAAATCCCAGGAGCGACAACAGGCTTCATACTCAGCTTCATTATTGGTACAAGGGAAAGTCAACCTTGCAGCAAAAGGAATATGTGAACCATGGGGAGTAATGATCATTGCCCCAATTCCTCTTTCGTGTGCATTCACAGCACCATCAAAAACTAAACCCCATCGAGATCCAGGCTCCGGCCCTTCCTCAATCAAAGGTTCATCACAATCTTTCATTCTCAAATACATCACATCCTCATCTCTGAACATGCGTCAGCGTTTGTTTCTACCGATACTCGTCTGTATCATGGTCTTAAGGATGCTCGTCCACATCTTTAATCTATACACAGCATCAAAACACTTATACCTTTTATTTCTTAACCGTAAGCACTCGTCTGTGTTTACCATTCCCCAGTAGAACAACTTCTTTTCTATCCGACATTCGTCCTATGTCGTGATACTTTCAGCAGCCGTACCCTGCCAGGTGATCGTCCTTCACCTTTGGATGACCGTCCCTCATCCTTTCCCCAGCGGAGTCTCCATTATTGGAACCCTTTTCTATCCGACATTCATCCTATGTCGTGATACTTTCGACAGTCGTACCCTTCCAGGTGATCGTCCTTCACGTTTGGATGACCGTCCCTCATCCCTTTCCCTAGCGGAGTCTCCATTATTGGAACCCTTTTCTATCCGACATTCGTCCTATATCATTATATTTTAGCAGTCGTACCCTGCTAGGTGATCGTCCTTCACCTCTTGATGATCGTCCTTCATCATGCTTATCCGATGGTTGTCCCCATCGTCGACTTTTTCTATCCGACATTCGTCCTATGTCGTGATAAAGAGTAGCCGTCCCCTGCTAGGTGATCGTCCTTCACCTTTGATGATTGTCCCTCATCATTATTTCATTTATTCTTTGAACCGATGGCCGTCTCCATCGTTGTTTACCTTACTTTGCAAATTTGATGGTCGTCCCCATCATTGACTTTACCTTTAAATCCCCAAAGAATCTTATTTCCTTACCCGATGACCGTCCCCATCATGATCCCTTTATTTCCCCAGCATGTCGGCCGTCCCCGTCATTGCTTTATCCCCAGCAGTCGTCCTCTGCTTGATGGTCGTCCTCCATCACCCGCACTTTATAATCATACTATACTACCTTTTTTAATTTATATCCCTTTTCTTCTTCTCCCTAGTGAGTGCAAATTTCAGACTGTCTTTGGTATTCAACCACAAGTTATTTTGTTTGTCTGTTAAGCCAGGCGCTTACACCCTGCACAGCTAACTCATGCTTGAATAGGGGCAGCTGTAAACACCCCAAATTTTCCCTCACTAAGTTCACACCATTGCTTGTGACCTTTCATCTTTGCATTAGTTTAAGCATATCATATCATACTGCATTTTTGTTTCACTGCATTGGTTCAAGTTCATCTGCATCTAGGGTTTGTAATCTGAGCCATTCCAAAGGTCTCCAATCATTCCAAGAGGGTCCATGTATGTTCTATCATCATATTATATCCCTCAAAGATCAAGGAAGTCAAAGAATCACAAGGACTTGGAAAGCATGGAAGCAGAGCTAGGGTTTCACTGCACAGATGACCTGAAATTAGGGTTTTGGTTTCAGAGGCCATAACTCCAATTTTTTTGGTCATTCTTGTTTCTAATAGTCTCAATATGTTATAAGGATCATGTACTACCAAGTTTGATGAAGAAATTCATTGTAGAAGTCATCTGTTCACTGGGTAACTTCTTAAGCAAGTCAGAGCAAAATCAGGGCATCTGAGACCCCTACCAATGGAACCAAAGTGGATTTTTCATCAAATTGAAGTTATATGATCTTTATTTGATCATTTAAGTGCTTGTAAGTTCACAAAATTGAAGAAAATTGAGCTAAACCAAAAGTTGCCAAAAATGAAAATGACTTGTAATGTAAACTTTCCATTTTGGGAAAGTATTTCAACCTCCTCTTTCTCAACCAAAAATGCTTCAAATGAAAAATTGTTGGTCATGAAAGTTGTAGATTGGATCATTCCCTTTTCAAAAAGTACAAGAACAAGTTCTAATTCATTATGGAACTCAAGTTATGATCTTTCAAAGTTGGCAAAAATCACATAATTTTCAAGAATACACCAAAGAGGGATTTTTGCAAAACCACTTGCCAAGCCATTTTGTGACCTCTAATACACTTCTATGCATCATACCAACATAGTACATTGCCTAAAAATCAGAATTGCCCAAAGAACCATCTCATTTCATGCCTTGCCCATCAAGAAATCACAAAGGGGCCAAAATTCATGAATATTGCAAAATGATACACAACCATGCTTCCACTTGCTGAATCACCACAAAACCAATTCCATGGCTCTCCTTGATATCTGCTGAGCCAGGACAAGCAAAAAGCCAGCTGCAAAACCAGCCCATACCTCAAGTACAAGTCATGTTGACATTTTGGCAACTTGCCCATACCAATCACCACAGTCCATAACAACTCTTCTGACCTATCAAACATTGTTATGTGGATCAAATGCAGGCCATAACACAACACAAGCCAACCTGAATGCTCAGAATCATCAAGCTCTCAAAAATCACCCCAAAAGCAAAAGCTTTCGAAACACTCTGCTCACACACTAAAACTCCAACCTTTTTTCATCAATCAACTTAGCAACACAAGAGGATCATTTACCACCCTTCATTGCAGCCAAAACACACCCAAAACCAAAATACGATTTCTGACCAGTTGAGTTGCAAGCCCTCAAATCAGCCATTATAAATTTCCTCCAAGCATCAAAGCATCATCAGGAGGATCATTGGAGTCGTTTTGAACCAAAGAGGAGGTCAAACAGCTCAAATTGAGAAAGCTCCACTTCAGGTATCCTTAAGAACAAATTTTCCAGAAATGTATTTTTAGGTTATAGAAATGTTCTGTATGCTTTGCTGATCATCATGATCTATTTGGTTTTGAAAATGAGTGAGAAACAAGCATTTATGAAGCTTCTGAAATTTCTGTGTTATTTTCCGTTTTGCTTCGAATCTTGATGTTCATGTAAAATAAATGATTTTGGTTGCTGGATTCTTGTTTAGAGTTGTCTAATGGTTGTTTCTGGAGATTTTGGTGAAGTTTCATTGCGTTTTGAGAGAGATAGTAAGAGTGAGTGGCCGGAGAAGATGACCGGAGCTAGCTACGGTCACCTGAAAATGTTTAGGGTTCAGATTAGGCTTAGCTGAGTTATTAGTGTGATTTTGAATCTCAGCCATTAGATTAGGTTTCGTGCGCGTGAACCAATGTACCAGATCATCTCATTAACCTTAATTTCCTTTTAATTTAATTAATTAGGTTTAGTTAATTAATTAAACCTGATTTGAATTCCAGCCTTTGGATGTGGCGCCAGTCAATTCCCGCCCCCAGCTTTGAATCTAAGCCCTTGGATCAGTTGACCAGCCATTAATTCAATTTTTATTTCATTTTTTATCATTTGTTTTGTATAATTTATTTAAAATACCTAGAAATTTCTAAAAATATTTTCCTTCTCTATTTTTAATTCAAATATTTTCCTTCACCCAAAAACATTTTTATTTTTATTTTTTTGCATTAAAAAATCATATTAAAAATATTTAAATGTTTATTTTAATTAATTAATGGAAATTAATTAATTAAAATACCATTTAGGTTTCTGAAAATTCCAAAAAAATTCACATTGCATCTTAGGACATTTAGAAATATTGTCAAACCATCCATACAAATTTCTTTTTTGGTTTTGATTCAACTTTGACATTTTTCTTGAATTTAGGGTTCATAAAAATCCCATTTTTGAACCCTAACTTCAAGAATTCTTTTCTGCCTAACCATGAAAGGTTTGACATTGTTTCTTTTTGAATTGATCTTCATATAGCATTTAGTGTCTAGCATATTTTTGTCACAAATTTATCTTGCATTTTCCATTTGATTTGCATTTTTTCTCTTAAGGTACCTTAAAACCCTAGCAAACTTAGAAAATTCACAACTTTCTTTAGGTTTAGAGTTAGACCTCCTCCTTTAGGGTGTGATATCATATGGGGTTAGGGTTCTTTTGAGTTCATTTGAAATTTTTTATCTTATGATTTGCTTCTGTTTTTGACTTTTGCATCTCATGTTGCTTTAAAACCCTAATTTCTCATGTTCATTTGCATACATCTTGCATATGCATCCATACATTAACTTGCCATGACATTTCTTGCATTCATATGGCATCAAATACATCTTAGGACATATTAGAATCATGCTTGATCATTTCTTCATTCATTTTCCATGATGTGCATTCATTTCATTTCACAAACTTTCATGAACTTTCAAACTTCAAAGTATGCTTCCATTGCATTCCATCTCTTGTATGAACATTCACAATATTTGACATGTCTTTGCATCATCTCATAGCATCATTTGCATCATGTTTATGCTTCTGGTTTTGGTTTTACCTTTGCATACATTTCATTTTCATTTCATTTCTTTCCTTTATGTTAACCTTTTCAGGTGGTAAGTAATTTGAGAAGTGAATTTGCTTTCACTTCTCATTTCTCTTTTCATTCTTCTTATGCATCCTTGCTGCATTTTCATTTGCTTTAGAGTGAGCTTGATCATTCATGATAATCTTTCACTTTCTTTCCCCCCAAGTTACTTATCTTCTTCAGTGAAGTAAGTAACTTGTTTCTCCTGCTTCTCCTCCTTTCATCTGCTTCTTCCATTGGTGGCTTCTCTGAAGATCTCTTGCAAGCCTTATAAACCATAGGAACATCCAAGCATGACAATAATTAGGGTTTTGATTAGTCCCCCCATTAGTGTTTACCTTTGTGTCTTCTTTGTGTCTCTCTTCTCATCTCATCATTAGAGATTAAAACTTTAAGGTTTTAAGGCTTTGTGATTAGGGTTATGCCTGCATCCTTCTCTTAGGATGGAGTGTATAACTTTAATCCTAAGTGTTAAACCCTTAATGTGTTTAAACCTCTTAATCAATTCATCTTAATAATCACTAAGACAATAGCTTGTAACTTGGGCCTTGCATTAGGGTTCTAATTCTTCCTTAATTGGTTAAGAAGGTCTAACCCTAGTGTTAATGGATAACTCCCCCTCAAGTTGTCTTACAAACCATAAAACTAATTTATTAATCTTACCATTATTTAAAATCTACTTTAATAAAGTCTTGTTTTGTCATGAGTTTAATCCCTAATCATGGATTAAGTTGAGGTATCTTCCTCAGCTTAAGTGTTCTCATCTATTATCCTTCTATTAGGATGGTGTAATGAGTCCATTAAATCCTTGATTATGGTTTAAACTCATTACTCAACACTAAACAAAAACACCAAAAACATCTAAATAATCACAAGTAGGTTAATGATCTTAATCCTACATCATCATGGTAATTAAGTTTGAGGTGCTTATCTCATACTTAAGGTATTCTCATTATCTCTAATCAAAGGGAGGATATGATGAGTTTACTAACCCTTGGTTTAGGCTTAAGTTCATTAACTTATGACAAACACAAAAAAAGTAATAAAAGATTGAAAACACAAAAAACAAACAATAATCGTCTCCTCTAGGATTCTTTTCTCATCTTCTTCACTCACAAACGAGAACTTGCTTCTTTCGTCTAATGCAAGACAGTTAGCACTCGAGCAAGACGAGTCATACACTTGAGCATAGACAAGCAAGCAGTTCACCAGTCAATTTATCTTTCAGTCTATTTGAGTCGAACTACGGTGTTCTGACTTCCTCATTGCACGAGAGGATACGTAGGCATAACTTAACTGTTATCGAACAAAAGTCTTTGTGTCTTCCCCCCCTCTTCCTGCATTATTCTTTAAAAGCCTCAGTTCCTGAGCACTTCACTTCCTTTTGCACTGGCACTTGTATTTTCTTTTCCAGCTTTTGCATACAGACAACACATACACCTACCCCTTTAAGCACACACAAACTTTCAAGCGCGGATCCCGTCGAGTACGACGGACAATCTGGGTGCTAATACCTTCCCAGGTTGTAACCAACCCCCTTTCTCAGTTTCTCTGGTTCGCAACCGTCTTATCCATTTCTTTCTAGGTTTATGCATCATTACCTTTCCTTCGGGATAAAAATGCCTAGATGGAGACTCTATTCATTTTCACCTTCATTTTCTCCTTTCGCCGACCGTTCGCGTCTGTACCCTATCTGACCTTGTGTCTTTTAGCGGGAGCGACAACATGGAATACCGAGACTCACAATCAATGAATTTCTTACTCAAGTAGTAAATTGCATATTCTTTTCTTCCAGATTCATCTTGCTGACCAAGCATACAACCCATGGAATCTTCCAGCACAGTCAAGTACATGATCAACTATCTACCTTCCACCGGAGGAGACAAAATAGGAGGTTCAAGCAAATATTCTTTGATACTTTCAAACGCTTTCTGACAATCATCTGTCCAGATACAACCTTTTTCTTTCCGAAGCAACTTGAAAATTGGAGCTCATGCGGCAGTCATGTGAGAGATAAACCTCGAAATATAATTCAAACGGCCCAAGAATCCTCTTACTTGCTTTTCAGTTCTTGGAGCAGGCATTTCCAGAATAGCTTTCACTTTATCAGGATCAACTTCAATGCCTTTTTGGCTGACAATGAAACCTAACAACTTTCCAGAACGTACACCAAATATGCACTTGTTCGGATTCAAACGAAGCTTAAACTTCCTTAATCTCTGAAACAACTTCAGCAAATGTTCAACATGATCTTCTTCAGTCCTCGACTTAGCGATCATATCATCAACATATACCTCAATTTCTTTGTGCATCATATCATGGAAAAGTGTGGTCATAACTCTTTGGTATATCGCACCAGCATTCTTCAATCCAAAGGGCATCACTCTGTAGCAAAATGTTCCCCATGGTGTAATAAATGTGGTCTTTTCCATGTCCTCAGGTGCCATCTTTATTTGATGATAACCGGAAAATCCGTCCATAAAAGAGAACACATCAAACTTAGCCGTATTATCTACCAACACATCAATGTGTGGCAATGGAAAATCATCTTTTGGACTGGCTTTATTCAAATCTCTGTAATCAACACATATTTAGACTTTTCCGTCTTTCTTTGGAACATGCACAATATTGGCCACCCATTGAGGATAATTAGATGTAACAAGAAAACCTGCATCAATCTGCTTTCGAACCTCCTCTTTGATCTTTACTGCCATATCAGGATGAGTTCTTCTCAACTTTTTCTTCACAGGTGGACATTCGGGCTTCAGCGGCAATCTATGCTCCACAATATCAGTATCAAGACCTGGCATGTCTTGATAAGACCAAGCAAACACATCAACATATTCTCTAAGAAGCTCTACAATCCTCTTCTTAACATCAGGACCAAGCAATGCTCCAACTTTGACTTCTTTCTTATCATCTTCAGAACCTAAGTTGACTATCTCTATAAACTCTCCATGAGGCTGAATAACCTTCTCCTCGTGCTCAAGCAACCGAGAAATCTCATCAGGAATCTCTTCAACATCCTCTTCCTCAGCTTCGAACACAGGGAATTCAAAATTGGGAGTGGGCATAGGATCATTGTTTTCAATGGATTTATCAATTAATCTGCACAATGATTTTATTTTCATTTTAGATTATGAACAAAAGTGCAAACATTATGCAAATAAACAATGGTTATTTTTATTTTGGGTTTTTTAGGTTACCATTTTTCAGAATAAAGCAAAAAAGAAAAACACATATGGAAATAACAAAATAACATTTTATTGATGATGATAAAATTTGAAACAAAGCCCGACAAAAATCACTTTCACCTTGGACAGAGTGAAAGGATTTTTGAAAGAAAATAAAACAAATTACTTTGAAGCATGAACAATAGAAGAAACATCAATAGCGATCCAGTTCTTGCAAATCTTTCGGTGCGTAACAAAGTTAGGCATTTCTTCATCTTCATCATCTTCAATGATGGCAACAACGGAATGATCGTTGATAAACCCATCACTTTGAAATCCTTCCTGAATAGTCTTCGGGTCATTGAGAACCACACCTGGTGTAAAACCAATACCGAATCCTTCTTTGTTGTCAATAGCATCAATAACTCGTCCCCAACCGTCAGATCGGCCAGTTTCGAGTACGCGCAGAGCATCCTTGAGAGAATACATAGTCATGACATTCTTCTTAGCAGCATTATCAACAACAGAAAGAGCCTGAAATGAAGTTCCCACCTCTTCTTCAGCATCAATATAGGAGAAAGATGACAAATTGCTAACTAGCATCGCCTTTTCACCGCCAATAGTCACTAATTTCTCATCTTTCACAAACTTCAGCTTCTGATGGAGAGTAGATGTCACAGCTCCTGCCTCATGAATCCAGGGTCTTCCAAGGAGACAACTATAAGCGGGACATATATCCATTACTTGAAAAGTAATTTGAAATATAAACGGTCCAATCAGAATAGGAAGATCAACTTCACCAATCACAGTCTTCTTCGATCCGTCAAAAGCTTTCACAATAATCCCACAATGCCTCATGGGAGCACCTTGGTACGCAAGCCTTGACAAAGTCGACTTCAGCATCACATTCAGAGAAGACCCAATATCAACCAACACCTTAGACATATCATCTTCCTGACACTTCACTGAAATATGTAAAGCCAAATTATGGTTCCTTCCTTCTTCAGGCAAATCATCATCACAAAAACTCAGATTGTTGCACGATGTGATATTAGCCACAATACTATCAAACTGATCAATAGTCACATCGTGGTCAACATAAGCTTGATCAAGAATCTTCTGCAAAGACTGCCTATGAGCCTTAGAGCACATCAAGAGTGATAAAACTGATATCTTCGACGGAGTATGCAACAATTGCTCAGTAATGTTGTACTCACTTTTCTTTATCAATTTTAACACTTCATCTTCACTATCACCAAATTGGCCTGATCGGGAAACAACATCCATAATCTGTTTACTCGCATTTATATCTTCAGCTCTCTTCGGAGGATCCGAAGCATAAACTCTACCACTTCAAGTAACCTTTGTCACATCAGCAATGCTAACCACAAACCTTGGAGAAGGAATAGGAACTTCCTTACCATTTTCTATCATCGTAGCATTATATCGATATGGAACAACTTTATCAGACTCATATGGCATTGGACCAGGCAAATTAATCACCAAGGGAGTAACAACATATTTGCGGCTATCAAAAGAAATAACCACTTTCTCAGGAACAACCCTCTCAGGAATATTGAACTGAGGCACAATAACATTCACTTCATTTTCATACTCATCTCTTTTTGCTGTCACCTCTATCAACTTATCATCCATCATATTTTGAATGTCTCTCTTAACAATCACGCAACCATGAGGGTTCACCGAGCAAATGCAACAACCAGCATAATCGTGACCAATATCATGATATTCACTTAAGAAAGCATGCATCTCAACCAAAGACCTTCGAATATGGAGGACCTCATAAATCTTGAATAAACCAGGACAACCATCCACCTTATGCTTCAAGGCTCTCATCTCCTTCTGTATCTCAGCAAAACGACCTTGAAAATCATCAAGTCTTTCAATCACACCAGCGCCTTCACTGGGCTCTGCATGGTAAATCATTTCATCATGGTGCAGAATAGTGTGCATCACAGGCGGTGCAGTAGTCATCACTGGCGGAAGAGTAGTCACAACTGGCGGAAGAGTATTAAATGCAGCAGTCTCAGGAGGAGGAGGATGATAACCAGCAGGAATGAAATCAACCGGCATGCCCCACAGTGTACTAGCCGGCATGCGATAGCAAGGAGAAGGAACTGTCTCAGTAGGAATTGATGCAGTTACAATCTCAGAGATGACTATATTCTGAACAGGAGAATTAGGAGGAGGTGGCTGATTCTAAGCAGCCACCAAATTTTCCATCATGGCAGTAACTCTTTCTAAGCTTTCCCTCAGATATGTAACCTCCTCGCGAAGCTCGCGATTCTCTTGTTGTAAGGTTTCCGACATCTTCTTCTGATTATCTCGAGTATCAACTTTGCGAGTCAGCTTGACAGGAGAACTGAATGAAGACCAAGAAACAACATAAGATCCCTGGACAACACTCAAAAAGCAAGACAAATGCGGGTATGATGCATGGTATGTGTATGCAAATGCAAAGATTTCAAAGGACCATAAGATAAATTGCAATATTTATAAAGAAACACTTTTTGAAGTACTTAAAGGTCTTCTCATTAAAATCAAAGTAAGGATTACAAGTGAAGTACAAGCCTCAACAATCCTAATACATGAGAGAAAAAGTAAACTAGGCCTAGGGGATCACATCCGTAGAAGATCTGGATCCTGGCTGGTATTTCATGCGAATCCTCTTAATCTCTTTCTTGTAACGATTCTCCATGTCTTTCTTATCCTTCGCGAACTGGTCAACAATGGCCTTCCAAGCACCTGACGTAGGAGGAATGGTAGATGAAGTACTAGAGGAAAATAAATCCTCTCTTGGCCTCTTCGTAACACGCCGCTCAAGTAACTCAATGAGATCATCCTTCTCCTTCAGCTGCTCTTGCATCGTAGTCTTCTCAAGTAGCCATTCTTCTTTCTCTTTCTTCATCTTGTCCAACTCTTCTTGAAGAGCAACCTTCTCATCAATAGGAGGAAGAAAAGAAGACAATGGTAGTATAGGAAACAAAGGCTCCTCGGGTGGATAAGGCATCTTGAGCTTGGAAGCCCTAGATTGAACCCACTGGATGTAACACTCGGAGGGAGCAAGGTGTTGTCTTCCCAATTGACCTTTCTCTTTCCGATGAACCGCATGCCAAGAATGATCAATCATTTTCTTCATTTCTACATGATCTGCACCATTAAGAAAGAAAAAAAGGGATAAGGAAAGGTTGCTTGGTACGTCCTTCAAACAATATCCCAAGTGTCGCCTAGCAAGAATAGGGTTTTAACTAACTCTCCCACGTGTACCAAGAAGAGGTACGTTAGAAAACTTTCCACAACTGTCAATAAGCACTTCAATATCATTATGGGAACAATACCAAGTCATATCCTTGTGAGAAAGAGACATAATCGTTTGATACCATCTTCGCTTCTCTCTATTATCCTTGAAGACGTCGGACTTTGGTAGGTGCAAAATAAACCACCTATAGAGAAGAGGCGCACAACACACAATCTCTCCATCACCTTTGGAGGTCCTATAATGAAAGGCATGATACATGTCTCCAAGCAAAGTAGGTACCGAATTCTTCTTCAAGAAAATCTGAATGGCATTCTCATCCACAATACCATCTAAGTTAGGAAACAAGACAATCCCATAAATGAGCAAAGAAAGAATAGCCTCAAATGCATCCTTATGACCCAAAGTAAGAGAAGTAGAAGCTTTTCCCATCAAAATTTAGCATTAATACCACATACACTCCCTTTTGGAAGAAACTTTCCATTAAGATCAGACTCCTTGAGAAAAAGGGCTTTGGCGATGACTTTGGTCGTAAGCTCATTCTCTAAACCACTGGAAAAAAATTCCTTGTCCAAAATAGGTAGACCCATCCAATGAGAGTACTCCTCCAAGGTCGGCACAAGCTGATAATCCGGAAAGGTGAAACAATGATGCAATGGATCATAAAACTGAGCTAAGGTAGGGAGAATCCCCTCTGGTACATCGGTATCCAAAATAAACAAGAGATTTCCATAACACTTTCGGAACTCCTGGGTGTCAACCACCAACGCTCCTAGCTTTCTCAATTCTACTATATTAGGATTTTTGAAGGTGTACTTCTTTGTGTTCCTCCTTTCAAAATTCATAACCATAGACATTTGAAATTTTGCAATAATATCTTATGAGTCCCTTGAAATCTCAAAAACAATGCTCATGAATGTATGATGGCATGTATGCAACAACCATAAACAAGATCACACAAAGCACACGGGTTAAGGTTCCGAGTTACGAGCATGAAGTCAAGGTAACAAAACACCAACCCACACAGGTAAGTACTAAAGTTTTGTCTTCATTGTACCTGCAGAAAACCAAAAGGGTGCTAACAGAGGTGTCCGAAGTTATACGCCATCTTTAGAATATTATCGGTACGTTGGATTACTCCCCAACCGATAACATTCTTAAAATAGACCTCGTCCGAGTGTAGTATCGTGTAACAACCACCTTAGGTTTACACCCAGATAATTTCCGCACTACGTTCCTAAATTGGTTTGGATGGGTTAAGGGTTCTACGGTCCTCAGTATGATCAGCTCAAGGTAGGAAAATAATGTCAGGTATGATTACTCATCATGACATTGATAATCCAAGAGAGCCTAACCGAGTGGAGATTATCAAATTGATATAGCTTTGGACTACTTCATCGCTTATCGCTTTGAATATCGTCGTCCTATCATAAGTTCAACTCAGATCCGGGTTAGAATCTATCTCACTCACAGAGGATCATCATAACCGAAACATAACAAACAAATAACCAACAAATCAAACCAAAGCAGTAAATAAATCAAAGTAGGCCGAATCCACTTAGAGATTACTCCCCAACAGAGTCGCCACTTTTCTGTAGCGGTAAAAACATGAGTGTAAGCTATTGATTAGATTAACTCAAAGTAAACAGAGTCGCCACCGCGCTTTTATTTTATTCCAAGAGGAAAAGGAAAAAAGAGCAAATAAATCCTAATGAATCTAAAAGCAAAAAGCTAAAGAAACACAACAGAGAAACATGTAAGTGTATAAGTTACACAATGGGAAGGTTTTACGAACCCAAAATGTCTGTGGTACTCCACGGGAGCCCTTTCAAAAAATTAATGCTTTTGGTTTGAAAATGGTTTGTTAAATGAGAGTGGAGGGATGAGAAAAGAATTATTTTTTACATTTTTTTGTGTTTGGAGAGGTTTACCACCTCATGCCTACGTACCCACAAAGTGCAATGCAAGATCAAAACCCCATAGTTCGTGGTAAAAATAGTGAAAAAGGTGGGTTATGATTCATTTTATTAAGTGAAGAGAATTTTTCATCTTCAAGTGGATGGCCAAACAAACTACCATGAGAATGAAGGCATGGACTCATACATCATTATGGGGAGGGCGCCAACTCGGATAAAATCAACGAGTATGCCACTAAACCCCCACAAATGACAAGAGACTCAATTATATCAAACTACAACCATGAAGATTGAGAGACTTGCACCCGACTAAAGAATAATGACTCATAATCGACACTCTTTAAAGAAAATAAACAAAAGTGCACAAAAGCACAAAACAACTTGAATGAGTTTGATTCTTTTTATTTTTTGAATTAAGGTCAACATGATTAGATTCATTGATTTTAAAAGAAAAGAAAAAAAAGTAAAAGCCACTTGACAAAAGTCAAGGTTTTTGGTTATTAAAGAGGTGACCGTTTAAAAAGAAGGAATCCTTTGAAAAAGGGAGAATGTTTTGAAAATTGAAGAATGGGAGGAGATGAAGGGACTATCCTAAAAAAAAGAAAATAAGGAGATAAGGGAAGAAAGATCTAACCAAACTTGATGACATTCCAAATTATGAGCATAAGAGTTTCATCCTTATGAGCTAGCAAATGGCCAAATAAAGGCTAAATCCAATTTCATGAAGATCAAAGCAAGGGGAAGAGATCCAAAAATCTAAGTCCAAAAATCTCCATTCAAATGCCAAGGATAGTAACCAAAAGTCCACAAATTAAAGTCACAAGTCTTTTAGAAGTTTTATCATTTATTAATGTTTTTTGGTATCCAAATGGACAAAAGAAAAATCAACAATTAAAATAATAAGAACAAATAATAAACATGATATGGATGAATAAAGCAAAATAGAATAAAGGCAATAAAAGTGCAAGAAATTAAATGTTAATAACAAAAAGAAATTAAAGTGAAAAAATCTAAAATATTAATAGTAGTAATAGTATAATAATATTTACATAATAATGGTATAGTGAACTTAATCAACCACAACAACAAAAAAACAAAACCGAAAGGCAACCGGATCCACTTAGCATCTTACACTATAGCGATTAATCAAGGCAAACCGAACCGAATTCAATGAAATTTGAAAAAAGATTGGGAGACCCAAAGCACCTACGCATCAAACATTCATAAGTCTCGATTCTTAATGCAATATGATTAACCACTTTGGGATTAGGCGATCAACAACAGATCCGGTCCATGAAAGTGCAAGTACCCAATTAGATATTTATTCCGAAGTCGGGACACATTTAGGTCTATGTTAAGCAATCGCCGAGTAATTTACGAAGTATTACCCTACAAATGAGGCCGGCCACCACCAATTAAGGTGCATAATATTAGTGCTAATGCATGCGAGATAAACGATATGTAAATCGTTATCCGGACGCGATACCGCACTAAACTAAAGGTGAATACCAAATTGAGTCGCACTTATGGTATTTTTCCATCCTTAAGTTCAATCACTCTTCTTGGTGGATTCAAGCATGAAAATGTATCACTAATGCAAAGTACCTTAAATGAATTGAATAATCCACTTAAAGGTAGTTTTGAATTAATGAACATTAACTACTCTAATCTACACCCAAAGTTCATTGAAATTAAGGAGAAATCACTTTCAAAAGTACTTCCCAAGGTAAAAATAAAAAGGAGGAAGAAGAAGAAGAAAGAGGAACCAAAAAAGGGCTTGAAACAAGCCAAAAACACCATTCTGACTTATGTTAACCGGTTAACCAAATGGTTAACCGATTAACGTAAGCAGATTTTGAATAATTTACGTTGTTTTGAAACTGGTTAACCGGTTAACCAATCGGTTAACCGGTTAACGTTGTACCAGTAGCAAAAATATGCAGAAAATTCAGTATGATCCGTTTTGAAAACTTTTCTCAAACATTGGATGATCATGATCTGAATTTGCACGAATTTTAAAACCAAAATACAGTGGGATCCCTGCAATCAAACAACAAATAAAGATCCAAAGGATCTAGAAAGAAAGACACCCAGAATCTACATCTTGAATGTTGATGGTGAATATGGATTTATGGAGTGAGAGGAATTACCAAAGTCACTTCTTCAAATTGGACCAACACAAACTTAGATCTACTGAAATTGATGAACAAAAGAATGAAAGGATGAAGTTTTAAGTCAAGTTAATCAAGAATTCAATGTGAATTCTTGATAACTTCAAAAGAAAGAAAGTGAGCTTTTGAGAATTTTGGTGTTGGGGGAGTATTTTGCAAGATGTTTTGTGGCTATCAAAAGCTTGTGGAATAAATGAAATTGTGGTCCTATTTAAAGGCCTTATAAAATTTTTAAAACTGTTTAATTAACTTTAAACTTTTAAATTTTTGGGTTAAATATGTTTTTAGTCCTTATAAATATATCAGTTTTCAATTTTAGTCCATATTAAAAAAATAATATATTTTAGTCTATACAAATTTTGTATCCATGCAATTTTAGTCCTTGTTGTTTTCTAAAATTTAGAAAACTGTTTATTTACCCTTAAACTTTTAAATTTTTGAATAATTTTTTTCATCCATGTTTAGAATACTATAAAATATTTCTTTACTAAATTTTAGAATTTTTTAAAATGAGAAGAATTAAATATGAATTTTAAATTTTAAAATATAATGATAAAAGTAATGAAAATCTCGAGTTAGAAATTAAATTTTGAGTTTTTTTTTTACGAGAAACTTTTTATAACATTCTAAAGATGTCTGCAAAAAAAATTATTTAAAAATAGACATTGATTTAACAGGAGAAACTAAAACTATGTGCATAATAATTTTGTAGGGATTAAAATATATTATTTTTTTAATAGGGACTAAAAATGAAAATTGAGATATTTATAAGGACTAAAAACATATTTAATCCTAAATTTTTTAATAATTTTTTTCATCCATGTTAAGAATACTATAAAATATTTTTTTACTAAATTTTAGAATTTTTTTAAATGAGAATAATTAAATATGAATTTTTTAAATTTCAAAATATAATGATAAAAGTAACAAAAAACTCGACTTATAAATCAAATTTTGAATTCTTTTTTTTCGTGAAACTTTTTATAACATTCTAAAGATGTCAGTAAAATAATCATTTAAAAATACACATTGGTTTAATAGGAGAGACTAAAATTACGTGCATAATAATTTTATAGGAATTAAAAGATATTTATTTTTTAATAAGAATTAAAAATAAAAATAAAAATATTTATAGGGACTAAAAACACATTTAATCCTTAAAAAATATTGTCAAAAAAAAATCTAGAGACAAATATGTGATCATTTGGTTTTTATTTATCTTTATTAAAAATTTAGAATTTTGTTTCATTTAATTTATTAAACCTATTTTAACACTCAAAATACCATTAATGGCATTATGAGTATTTTATTAATTTAGTAATTAAATCATTCATCAAACCTCTATTTCTTCTTTCACCAACCTTCATTTCAACATAACTACAGCAATGTTTTAGTTATTGTTAGAAGAAATTTTTTATTTTTATGCTGTTTTAAAGAGGGAGAGAAAAAATTTAGAATTTTCTTTCTTATTACTTTAAGTGACTGCGTGGTATGGTTTTGGTTTTGGTTTTGGTTTTATGTGGTATGGTTTTAAAAAAGTTAAAAGCAATTTATTTATTTTTATTTATTTATTAGAGAAAATAGAGGACAATAATATATATAAATATATATATATATATATATATATATATATATATATATATATATATATATATATATATATATATATATATATATATAATAATAATCATACGCCCAATTCATGCATGCACCCTCGTTTTTGTTTTTAAAAAATAATTTTTTTATTAGTTTTAATTATTTAATTTTGTATTTATTTAATTGATTAAATTTTTATTTATTTAGTTGTTTAGATCTTAATTAATTAATTGCCTTTTTAAAGTAGATTATTCGATTAATCGATTTTATTGTGTTTAGTCGTTTAATTAGGTAATCTTTATTCATGCTTATCACGTATGTAAATAACCACACTCGATATTTTGTACAATAAATTTTAAATCATTTCTCAAATCCCTTCAAAATCATTTTCATTTCACTGAGGGACGATCGTAGGTTTCAAGTTGTTGGAAAACGGGGAGGTGTTATGACCGTCTGCAAAGTTGGTGTCGTGGACGATAGTTCCACGATGGTCGGGGTTGTCACCGTCACCGAGGAGGATGGTGACAGGATTGTTGATGACGTCGTTGTGCTTATCAATCATGGAGATGAAAAAGG
This sequence comes from Lathyrus aphaca, assembly GCA_963966055.1. Lineage (NCBI taxonomy): Eukaryota > Viridiplantae > Streptophyta > Magnoliopsida > Fabales > Fabaceae > Lathyrus > Lathyrus aphaca. Next base: position 541,893,713 of record OZ014521.1, read on the forward strand.
TTGAAAGCTTTGATCTTTGATAAAAAAAACAGTGGATCTTGATTCAAGAAAGATGGGGGAGTTGTGTTCCCACAGACGACGTCATTGTTTTGATGTATTCCGAACAAATCTTCCTGGCCTACAATGTGAGGCAGTAACAACAGTTGAAGGAAAGAGGGTGATGTACCTACAAGGTACTCCAACGCTCAAGTAAGTTTCAACGGGAGAATGAAAGCAAAGTAAAATCGTTTAGGTAAAAGTATAGGAATAAATTTTAGAGGAAGGTATTTATAAGAATCTATGTGGTCGAAATATGTTGATGTGTGGTCCATCACCATTGTCCTTTTTGTGTTAGATTAAATGGCCAAATCTATCTAACTTCCTTAAATGGACACAAATCATGGTAATTATGGATACGTTCTCAAAATGGGTAGAAGAAATTCCTCTAAAATATAAATAACAAAAATACATGATAAATTTCATCGAAGATAGCGTTGTAGGCTCATAGATAAGCTTTTAAAATGATTAGATATAAACCTAAATGCATTGGCATCTGTATAAATGAAACATGATCTAATAGGTGATTTGAAAGTTATCATTTTGGGGGAGTATGTTGTAAGTAAATTATAAAATCTCAAGTTTTAATTGTTTAAGTAAACAAAACATAATTTATTTTTCATTTTCATTGGTCATTTTTTATATTCTCAATGTAAAACTTATAAGGACATCTTTTAATAATTATATTTTCAACTCATTTACTCAAATATGTTGTAGTAATATCTTTTAATATAATCAATAATTACAAAGTTTAATTCAACACAAATTTCAATACAAATTATACAAGTTATAATATATTAAAAAATCAATGCACACACATAATACCTTAAATGCAAATATTTTATTTTTTCAAAAGCATTAATGGTGAATGTCTTCTCACTAGTTATTTCATAGATCGGAAATACAATGAGTTTGTTCTTTTCTTTGCCATTTTGAGGGAGAATTTAATTATATAACCTCGTTATTACATATGTGCATTAGAGAGAGATACAAAAAATAGAAAGAAATATCACATTATCTAAAATACCAATTTTATTAGAAAAATGAAATTGAAACCTTAAAGATGAAAATAGTATGCTAATATTGACTTGACGATGATTCACTAGGTTTACATATTCTCTCTTTAGTTTCACCCTTTTATTCTTACCAAGTGTTTCTTTTTTCTCTAATTTTCTATAAAGTGTAAGAATGGAATTTTGGGAGAGTATGAAAAAAGTGGGTCTTATTTGATTCTAGGATTAGGAACTTCTCTTTTGATTTCCCTCTGTTAAAATAAATTAACTATTTTTCTGTTATTCTAAGCTTTAGCCATTTGATCGTTACTAGTCTTTTTATAAATATTGTCTTTTTTCTTTTCCTTTTTCACTTAATGAAAATAATGCAGTTTATATTATTGGTTGTTTCCTTTTCTGTAAAATTAATTGCACAATGAATGATGTGTCACCATGGTTAATGTGTTAACATGGTATTAGTGATATATATCTTTCACGCTTCCCCTCATTTACTCAGCACATGAGTTTTTGTTTTCTGTACACGTGGATTTTCATCATTCGTGTATCCCTTCCTCCTCATCTACAATCTTATCCTCTTTCTTCTCCGTTCATCTTTCTTGCATTTTCTTTCGTTTTTCTTGCTTTCTTCATCCATTGCGTCTGAAGTCGGTTCCCAACCACCCACACCCACACACACCAAGAACTCCACCACCCACTGTTGTTCATCCAACGACTATCAAAAAGACATGGTGGATCCTTATTTCATGCATCCCACTGATAACCCTGGGATTGATTTTGTTACTCCTCATCCCAATAACCTCAACTACCATTCTTGGAGCCGTTCCATTGTCGTAGCTCTCCAATCCAAAAACAAATTAGGTTTTTTTGATGGCACTCTCCCTCGTCCCGATGATTCTGATCCACTTACCATGGCGTGGGATCGTTTCAACACCATGGTTATGGTCTGGGTTACTAACTCTGTTGAACCAGACATTGCCCAGAGTATTCTCTGGATGGACACTGCCTCGGAGATGTGGACAGAGCTTCGTGACAAATACCACCAAGGTGACATATTTTGTATTAGTGAAATACAGGAAGAACTCTTCAATCTCAAACAAGGAGATCTCAACATTACACAATTTTTTACAAACCTTAAGAAGCTTTGGCAAGAACTAGAAAATTTTCGTCTTTTACCTACTAGTTTGTGTACCATCAAATGTTCTTGCTCACTCCTTTCCACCATCAAATCTTACCGTGAAACTGACTACGTCATTCGGTTCTTGAAGGGTTTGAATGAGCAATATGCTTCAGTTCGTTCTCAGATCATGCTCATCAATCCTCTCCCTCCTATTAACAAAGTTTTTTCCATGTTGATTCGACAAGAACGACAACTTCTTACACATGTTGATGAATAAAAACTTGTGGCAAATTTCAACAAATCTCAACCACGTCCCTCTGGCTCAGATTATAACCCTAAAAATTCATTATATGGTTGTGGCAAGAACTTGAAGATCTGTTCTTATTGCAATAAACCTGGGCACACTGTTGAATTTTATTCAAGAAACATGGTCTTCCACCATATCTCAAGAAGCCACGGGTCAACAATGCTTCTACTACTACTGAGAAAACCAACACAAACTCAAGAATGGATTCAGAAGATATCACCACTCAACCCACTTTCACTGCAGACCAACATAAGCCTCTTTTGGCTCTTCTGGAACAAACTACAACACCTAATACTACTCAAGTTCAACAATTTAATTCCACCATAAACAACATTGCAGGTATTCTTCCCACACCTTCCTCTTTGAACAATAACAATTACTAGATTCTGGACACAGGTGCCACAAATCATGTATGTCACTCTATAGTTTTTTTTCACACACTTTTCACTATTCAATTAATCATTGTTAAACTTCCTAATGGTGCCACTATTTCCACCGATCAATGTGGTACCATCAAATTTACTAAAGATTTTCATCTTACTAATGTTTTGTATATACCTGGATTTTTTACCAACATCATATCCATCCCTAGACTTACTAATTCTCTAGGTTGCATAGTTCAATTTACCTCCAATCATTGCACCATATAGGTGAACCATACCCGGAGGATGATTGGTACAACTGATTTTCATCAAGGGTTTTACATTCTTAGCTTACCTCACTGTATTTCATCCACCAAACATGATTTTCTTTTACTAATAATTCTAGCACTATAGATTGTACTTCAAACATTGATAACAAATGTAATCTGTGGCATTATAGATTGGGACATCCTACCCATGACATAGCCTCCCACATTAATAAAATGTTTCACTTACATAATTTCCAACCACATAGTACTCCTTGTGACCCTCGTTTTTATGCCAAGCAAACGAAACTCATGTTCCCCCATAGTATTACTCACTCCCATCATCCTTTTGATATTGTTCAAATGGATATATGGGGACCTTATTCTACTGCTTCTATGTGTGGTTTTCGTTATTTTTTTAACTGTTATTGATGATCATAGTAGGTTCTACTAGATATTTTTGATGAAACTGAAATTCTAAACTAGTCCTTTTATTAAGTCTTTTGTTTCTTTTATACAAAACCAATTTAATACTATAATCAAAACTATAAGAAGTGATAATGGCCCTGAATTTTTACTAAAAGATTTTTATCAAACAAAAGGCGTCATCCATCAAACTTCTTGCATTGATACCCCCCCCCCCCCCCCAACAAAATGGGATTGTTGAGCGAAAGCCTCAACATCTTCTTAGTGTGACTAGGTCTATTATGTTTCATGCTAAACTTCCTAAAAAAATTTGGGCTCATGCCCTTAATCATGTTGCTTACTTAATTAACAGATTACCATCTAAATTTTTACAATATAAACCTCCTTACATTTCTCTACATAACATAGCTCCCAATTATGCTACTCTAAGGATTTTTGGTTGTTTAGTTAATACTACCATTTCTAAAAATAAGACAACTAAACTTGATAGTCGGAGTAGAAAATGCATTTTCTTGGGACACAAAGATCATACCAAAGGTGATATTTTGTTTGACTTGCACACCAAACAAATTTTCATATCCAGAGATACAGTTTTCTTTGAAAACCTATTCCCATATCAACCTACCCCTGCTTCCTCTAATGGTCCACCCATCCAAAACTCTACTTTACCTTCTTCAAACTACAACCCTAGTCTGTTAACAGGTTATGATTATATCAGACCTACAACACCTCTACAAACTCATCCATAATCACCAACCATTACTCCTACTGATTCTTCTCCCACACTAAACCTTACACCTCCTCCCAACAATTCCCCACCTGAGACAATTAAGAAATCTACAAGGATTTCCAAACCTCCCAACTATCTCATTGACTATCACTGCTCTCTTCTAACAGGTAAACACAACCATCAATCTCCAACTGCCTCAGGTACCACTTTTTATCCTTTGCATAATTTTTATTCTTACTCTAATTTATCTTCTCATCATAAATTGTTTAATATTAAGTTATCCTCTCTAGAAGAACCTTCTAGCTATGAAAAAGCCATCACTGATCCTAACTGGATTAAGGCTATACAACAAGAATTATCCTCCCTCACTAAAACCAATACTTGGGACTTGGTCACTCTTCCTCCCAACAAAAAACCTATAGGCTGTAAATGGATCTTTAAGATCAAATTCCATGCTATGGGACTCTAGAATGATACAAAGCCCGTCTAGTAGCTAAAGATTTCACTCAAACTGAAGGGATAGAATACCTTGAAACCTTCAGTCCTGTTGTAAAAATGACCATAATTAGACTTATTTTATCTATTGTTGCTTCTAATAACTGGTTTGTTCATCAACTAGACATTAATACAACTTTTCTTCATGGTGACTTAACTTAAGAAGTCTATATGAAAGTTCCCCCTGGCCTTCCCATTAATCAGAAAAATATTGTTTGCAAATTAAATAAATTCATCTATGGTCTTAAGCAAGCTAGCCGCCAATAGAGTTCTAAATTAACCACCACACTTACCACCCTTGGCTACACTAAATCCAAAGCAAACTATTCATTATATACTAACTCCTCTAATAACAACTTCACTGATATTTTGGTGTATATTGATGATCTCTTAATTGCAGGTAACAATATCTTTGAGATCAATCAACTCAAACAAGTTCTGGATTCTGCTTTCAGCATCAAGGACTTAGGCAATATCAAATATTTCCTTGGTTTTGAAATTTCTAGATCAAAAGCTGGCATTTTTCTCTATCAAAGAAAATACAGCTTGGATCTCCTCAATACTGCAGGCCTCTTAGGAGCAAAACCTGCCACTACTCCTATGGACCCTACTAACAAACTCACCACTATTGATGATGATCATTTAACTGATCCTACAACCTTTCGCGGATTAATTGGTAAGTTTTTATATTTGACTCACACACGGCCGGACAAAAGTTACTCTGTCTGCAGGTTAAGCCAATTCATGTCAAAACCATCCACGATTCACCAATAGGCTGCTCTAAGGATACTGCGGTATATAAAAAATGCTCCAAGCCAAGGAATTTTTATCAAAGCTGACTCTACTCACCAATTATTTGGCTTCTCTGACTCAGACTGGGGCTCGTGTGCTGAAACCCGCAAATCAACCACAGGCTTCGGCTTCAATCTTAGAAGCTCGCTTATCTGTTGGAAATGCAAAAAGCAACCTGTCGTCTCCAGATCATCATCAGAGGCAGAATATTATGCTCTCACCAATGCAACATGTGAAGCTCAATATCTTTTATTCCTCCTCGACAACCTACACATCTCTCACACACAACATATAACCATTTTTTGTGACAATAATTCAGCTATCCAAATTTCCAATAACCCTGTTTTCCATGAAAGAACCAAACACATAGAAGTAGATTTCCACATCACTCGAAACAAAATTCAAGACTACACCATCCATCTTATGTCAATCTCATCAAACCAACAAGTGGCTGATATATTCACTAAACCTCTTCACCTTGATCCCTTCTCCAATCTTATTGTCAAACTTTGAATGGTCAATATACATTCCAGTTTGAGAGGGGGTTGTTAAAATAGATTAACTATTTTTCTGTTTTCCTAAGCTTTAGCCGTTTGACCGTTACTAGCCTCTTCTAGATATATTGCCTTTTCCTTTTTCACTTAATGAAAATAATACAGTTTATATTATTGGTTGTTTCCTTTTCTACTTTTTCTTTTCTACAAAATTAATTGCACAATGAATGATGTGTCACCATGGTTAATGTGTTAACACCCTCTAATCCTAAACACATTTGAATTAATTTGTTTCGACTTTTAAATTTAAACTTAACTTAGCCTCAGTAATTCAAGTAATCACCCTCTCGCTATTATTATAAGCTAGTAGCATAACCTAAAACAAATATATAAAAAAACATTTTTAATAACGATAAGGCTCAATTAATTCATGTTTTGTTAAATTTAAAATAATAGAGACATTAATTTATAAGCAATATCACTTAGTAGGTCAATAAAAAAATCTCCTCATAAACTAAAATTAATTAAAATATTTTAAATAAAACTAGATTAAGTCTTAAATTTCTCAACTTCATCATATTTTTTAATTATGGATTAAGTCTTAAAAGATTAAAATACTAACCCTTCTTCTTGTAACATTTTTTATCGGTCTGCAAAATATAAAACGCCAACAATCCATTATTACAACTTGCTAGATATTTTTCCAAATAAAAATATTAAAGATTTATGAATTAGGTTTTATATTACATATTTAACCGGATAAATTTTTTCAACAATCCATTATTACATCTTGCTAGATATTTTTCCACTACCAACAATAGAAAACTCAAATTAAAACACCAACAATAATATATAATAAAAATAAAATAAGTTCAATATTACAAAAGTAACACTAAATAACATCAACATCCCATTACGGTGCAATTATGAACAAAACCCCTTGATTCCTTTGTCGCGAGTCGATTCCACTGTGGTGCATTATCGTCTGGGACCCAAACATTAATTTCCAGTATGCCTCCACCATGATGACTACGACCTCCAAGAAATACTAGTTGATTTCCACATGCCCGAAAGGTCAGTCCCCAACCATTCATTGAATTGGCGTGCTTAGGAAATCCTCCAATAGTAATCCATGAATTATTTCCTTTAACATACTTCTTTACTTCCTGTTGTGCATAATCAGCGGCATACAATACATTGTTAACAATAACAATCAAAGGAGGTGACCCAAAAGAGGGTGGTATCTCAAATACCCCATTTCCTATTTGGAACATGTTGGGTATTTCACGCCATTCATTTGTCGCCATATCAAACTCCTCACCGCATGAAAGTTGGGTTATTTTGTCAGCTGCAATTCCACCAACGACATAAAATTTTCCATCCATAAATATACCTGAACACATTTTTCTTGCTTTATTCATATTAGGAAGGGTTTCCCATTTTCCAGTTTCTGAGTTATAAAGCTCAGCAGAGCTTAAGATGTTGCCACGTGGATCACAACCACCTGCTAATATGGCAATTCCTCCAAGGCTAGCAGAACCAAACAAGCATCTAGGAGTATTCAACATTTTTCCAACTGACCATGTATTTGTTAGAAGACTATACTTGTAAATTTCTTGAGCCATTATTTCCTTACCAAAAACTAAAAGCTCAGTACCAATAGCCAACGACTCCTTATCAGACAACATAAAACATTCATCGCAAATCAATTTAGGTAACCGCATCCATCGACCACGATTTGGGTCAAATGCCTCCCATTGAAGAACTTCACAGCAGAAGTAAACCCAATGTTCTATTATTCCCATTTTTCTTCTAAGTTGATAAAGTTCCCCAGTTCGAATTAGTGATCGAAAACTCGTATTTAATGCAACAATTGATCCATAATCAGACCTTGACAATTGAAGGAGACAATTAATTGATATATCTCGACCAAGATGTTGAATAAGAAAACTCGGATCAGGAGTCTCAGTAGCATGTCGTTTACCATTGTTATTTCCTTTTGAATGGGACTAGAAAATAATGTTCGTTTGCTTGCCCTCTTCTTGATTAGTTTGCTCTTCCTTTTCCTTATAATCTTCTACTTGGTACTCTATATTTTTAGACATCGCTTTTGTTTTTATTCTAAATTTTATTATTTTTCTTGCTTGGAAGATCAATCAAGTGATAATAGTAAAAAACAAACTATTTATCTTTCTTATATGATTTTGGCATCAAATATACATGATCTGCAAAGAAATATAAAACAAATTTGTCTACAAATGTCAAATGGAATGAAAAAATACTATTGAACAATTTTCATCATATAACTTTTTTATTTAAGAAACATTAATATTTAATAATATAAAGAATTTTAATTTTCATTATCAAATAATTGTAGGTTACCATAAGGACAAAATTTAATTATAGAGGAGTTTTTTAGAATTAATTGAATAAATAAATTCAATCTAAATGATGAATTTCATATCCAAATTGAAGAACTATAACATTAAATCCACAAAAAAAAAATTGTTTAGAAAAATTTATACTCAATTAGAAAAATTTGATGACCAACCAGAAACACAAAAACACATAAAAAACTCAATAAAATAGGAGAACAAGAAGAACAACTTACAAAGTTGGAAGAACTAAGAAGTAAACTTGAAAGCTTAGTTATCTATCTACAATCCCTATTATCTCCAAAGTGTATATAGTCTCTCATTGTTATTTGTATGTAAGATCATGTCATTTATATGTCAATAGTGTTGTTTATATAGTGTAAAAATTCAAAAAAAAAATAGCAAAAAAAAAAATGTGCGTCCGTCCATAATATAATTAAACTACGTAATGCAAACTCACTATTTGAGATTATCTGCTTGAAGTCAAACACATTACTTCTTCAACACACATTGTGATCTTAGGTCGTTGCATAACATTTTTTTTTTTTAATTTAGAAAATATTTTGTTTTTTCTTGATTTTTCACCACATCTTTCCATTCACTTTATTTCATATTAGTTGTCATTTTTGTCTTAATTATAAGTTTTTTTTAATCTACTCTAATTTGGGTAATCTTCAATAAGTGTTTTAAGTTATCCCATAGTTTAGGCCCTCTATGAGTCTAGTCTTTGAGACGAGGATGTGACATCATTTTTTATATGAATTGGGTTGTCTATCTAATACATTTTTTAGTACGAGTCGTGTTGTCAACAATTAGTTTTTCTTGATTTTTTCAGTCTTTGAGACGAGAATGTGACATCATTTTGAATCTCTTTTTCTTTGAATTTCAACGATTATTAAATATGAGTAAATATAAAGTGTATAATTTTTCAGTATTTTGTGGAAAAACTGTCTTCATTAAATTCAACTTTAGTTTTAATTTATATTTGTTGTATGATGCATTGTATTTCTTCTACTATATCTATCATATAAAATTCAATTGCATTAACTTTTTAAAATTTTCCTTTCATCATAAATTATTTACACTAACAAAAAGATAATTTAGTAATCAACTAATATTTACTTTTTTTCATTTTCAATCCTACTACATCATAACAAGTGACATTCATTTATCAACTCTCAGCCAATTAAATTTTAATTAAATATTACACACTTATTATCTCTCTTCATTCAAATTTCAAATATCTCTCCTATTTTTTTCCCACACTTTTTCACTTTCATTTTAATTTATTTTCTCTATTTATTTACTATCACTAGAAATACTAATAATCTATTTTTTAATTTTAATAAAATTAGAAGTTCATTATCAACGTAATATATATTTTATTTTAATCAACATTTATCTTAATTTGAGAAACAAAATTCTTATTTTTAAATACTAATTTTTTTCTTTCTCCATCTTATAAAATTCAATTGCATAACTTTCAAAATTGTTCTTTCATTATAAATTATTTACACTAACAAATGGGTAATTTAGTAATCAACTAATGTTTATTTTTTTCATTCTCACTCCTACTACATCATGACAAGTGGAATTCATTTATCAACTCCCACCAATTAAATTTTAATTAAATATACATACACTTATTATCTCTCTTCATTAAAATTTCAAATTTCTCCTATTTTTTTCCCACACTTTTTCACTTTCATTTTAATATATTTTCTCTATTTATTTATTATCACTAAAAATACTAATAATCTATTTTTAATTTTAATAAAATTAGAAATTTATTTATCTCACGGGTCATTATCAACGTAATATCTATTTTATTTTAATCAACATTTATCTTAATTTTAGAGACAAAATTCTTATTTTTAAATATTAATTTTTTTCTTTCTCCATCTCATAATTATGTTTTTTCTTTTATATAATTATTTAATACAATTTAATTTATATGATTATTTTTCATTTTACTATTAAATATATTATTTTAAAATTTATATTTGTTTCTAAATACATTTTATATCGCATCAAATAATTTTTTTTATCTCACGGGTCATTATCACATCAAAATTTTCTTTTTTTATCTTTCTTCATGTCACGAGTCAATTATTTTTTCTTTTTGCATGATTATTTAATACAATTGAGATTGTATAATTATTTTTTAATTTACAATTAAATAGCTCATTTCAAATTTATATATATATATATATATATATATATATATATATATATATATATATATATATATATATATATATATATATATATATATATATATATATATATATATATATATATATATATATATATATATATATATATACACATTTTATATTTTATCAAATATTCTTACTATTTCACAGGTCAATATAAACACAATACATATTTTATTTTAATCAATAATCATCTTAATTTGAAAGATAAAATCATTATTATCAAATATTAAATATTTCTCTTTTTTATCTTACGAGTCCTTTTTTTCTATTTGTATTTTAATACAATTGAATTTATATAACCATTGTTCATTTTAAAATTAATAACTAATTTTAAATTTAGGTACGCATATAAATACATTTTATAACGTTCCAAATTTACATACATATTCTTCTAAATATATTTTATACCATATCAAATAATCTTATTAGTTTTTCATGAAAAGTTTATTAACTATTCTTTGTTCCTTCATATTATTCGTTTTAAGTTCATTTTATAATATCAAGAAAACCAATAATTTTTATTTTAAAATTATTTATCTTTTTTAATAATACAACTAAAAAATATTTATTATGTTATTTCTTTAATGAAAGCATTGTTGATAAAATAATGGATAATGATATTGTACTTTAGAAATGATAAGTAAAGATAAAAAAAAATTTAAATGATAATTAAATAAAATTGTTTGAGGAAAGAATTTATTTCAAAAATAGATTTGGAAAAATGTCATTAGTTAATTAAAGTAATATTAATATTCATCGCAGATATAATTAAAACCATGTATTGTAAGGTTATAAAGCTAACTTTTTTCAATTGAGTTAATATCTCAAATACGTGTGTTATTGATTCTACAAGTAACTTTAAAGAGAGTTATTATGTAATGTCATTCAATTTGAAAATTTAATTTCATCAATCCAATCCTTAAATTAAAAGATATACTTGAGTATCAATAATGATAAGATTTCACAAAATTTTACATTTCTTTTAACATATGGATAGTCAAATGTATAATAAATAAAATTTAAAAACTATTATGAGTTTTTTTTTCCTTCTATTGGATCTCAAAGATTTTTCAGGAAAAAAATCACAGATAAAAGCTTAAATTAAGTATTAATTTTATATATACATTTAACAATAAAGACATATAATTTTTATGATAAAACTATACAAACTATTTAAATAGAATAAAATCATTTTTATTTTAATTTGAAAAAAATGTTGGCTACTTTAATGTAAAATTTGACCATACAAGTCATATAAAAATATTAATGTAAATATTAAATATTTTATAAATTAACGTATTTATTATATTATTTTTTTCTTTTTTTAAATATTTAGAATAGTTTTCTTTACTGCACCTTTTCCAATGAACATATATTTATTTTTTAAATCATTTAACTCACTCAAATCACTTGTTTCAAGAGATGAATGCAGAGCAGGATGCTTTTGTTCAGACTGAAGGCAATGATAATAATCTCAACTCTGATGTTGTCATTGTAGTAAACCATCAAGGAGATTCAATGAATTCTGTTCAGTTGACTCAGGAACCAGAAGTTATCCCACCGCAGATAGCAAATCCTGCAGTTGATCAAAGCCCGAATTCAAACTTGCGGGTGGTTCAGTTTCCTAGGTATCCATCTGTAGAATGTTATTCTTCTAGTTCTAATGACCAGGTTTAAAAATAATATGACTGTTAGCAATAGGGCGGGCAAATTTGTGAAGAAAGACTTGAAACTTGACATAGAGATACTTTGAGACATATGAGACACCATGAAGTCCACTTGAGGCCTTAGAAGTTCAATTTCCTTTGAGAGAATGAAAACCCTAATTAGGAACCCATTGCTTAGGATAAGAGCTTGAATGTTCAATCCTTGAATAGTCTTTGAGCTTTTGAGACTCCTATGAGCATGAGGATACCTTTTGACACAAATTGTCTTGAAGATGTGAGGGCAAATTTGAGGGTGCAACACTTGTACCCTAAGTTAGATTGTAATAGGTAATTGTTAAAAAGCTCGTTAGGTTAGTGTGTTAGTTTTCTTATAAATACCATACTAGTCTCTCATCTTTTGTATAAGGGGAAATAGGAAGATAAAACCCTAATTCAAAAGTGAGAGAGGTTATTTGTTATTCTTGTATACTTGTAATCTTGTTTCAAGAGAAAAAAAAGAATAACAGTTTATAACCAATCCTTGTTGTTATATTTGCTTACCCTAAACACTAACCCTTGTGGGTTTCTTGATCATAAAGAAACGTATTATACTTTGTTTCTAAGGTATCCAATTCACAACAAATTGGTGCGGTGAGCATGGAGAAGATGCCATTAACAAAGTATGAGATTGAAAAGTTCACCGGAGTGAACGATTTCGATTTGTGGCCCTTGAAGATAAAATGCCTACTTGTTCAACATGATTGCTTGGAAGCGTTGAAGGGAAAGGCATCCATGAATAATGCGTTAACGAAATTTGAAAAGAATTCCATGATTGAGAAAACACACAACGCAATATTGTTGAGCCTTGGTGATAAGGTTCTTCAACAGGTATTAAAGGATACGACGACATCAGGGTTATGGTTGAAACTTGAAATTTTGTACATGACCAAATCGTTGGTGAATCAAATCTACCTGAAGAAAGCTTTGTATTCATTTAAGATGAGTGAAGAAAAAATGTTGGCTAAACAGTTGGATATGTTTAACAAGCTGATTCTTGATTTTGAAAATATTGATGTGAAGATCGATGATGAAGATCAATCGTTGTTGTTATGCGTTTTATCCATAACACATGCTCACTTCAAAGAAATCTTCTTGTATGGAAGAGGGACCCTGACCTTTGAATATGTTCCATCTGCCAAGTACTCTAAGGACTTGAACGAACGAAAGCAGCATAAATCTTTGGCGGTTGGTGAACATTTGGTCGTTAAGGAGAAATTCTTGCGAAAGGATGGCAAGTTCGACAAGAAGAATGGTAAAACTCAGCAGAAGTCTTATGGTGGTGAAACGTGTGGTGTTTGATGCTATCATGTAAGAAGGAGGGACACATTCAAAAGGTATGCCTTGAACGCCTGAAATATCATGGAGGTAAGGATAATGGAAACACAACCATTGTTCAAGATGATTTCGAATCATCCGATGTTCTTGTGGTTTCAAGTGGCGACTCAAGAAAAGAGTGGATTATGGATTCAATTTGCACTTAGCACATGACTCCAAACAAAGATTTGTTTGAGGAATCATGTGATCAAGATGGTGGATCAATGTTGTTGGGAAACAACAAAGCTTGCAAAATTGCAGGTACTAGAGTTGTGAGATTCAAGCTTCATCATGAGTCAATAAGGCTATTGACTAAAGTCATATGTACCTAATTTGAAGAGAAATCTGATTACTCTTGGTGAATTATACAATAAGGGATATGTCTTTCAAGGAGAGAAAAATATCCTAAGAGTCATGAAGGGGTCGAAGGAAGTCTTGAGAGGCGTGAAGAAACAAGGCTTGTATACCCTTGGGCTGAAGTTGTAAGTGGTTCGAGAAATGTTACATCCACGAAACTGTTGTCGAAGAGAAAATCATGGCACATGAGTTTGGGCCATGTCAGAGAGAAGTTGGAGTTTTCAGAACCTGTTAGGTGGTGACAAAGTCGATAATGGCCTTGAATTCTACAATGAAGCTTTTGATAGTTATTTGTCGAGTCTGGGATTGTAAGGCACAAGACTGTAGCGGGTACTCCTCAACAAAATGGTCTAGATGAGAGATTCAAATGAATAACCCTTGAAAAGGTTAGATGCATGTTGGTTAGTGCTGGATTAAAGAAGGTGTTTTAGGCTAAGGCTGTTTTGACAGCAACATATCTGATAAACATATGTCCTTCGACCGCGTTAGATATGAAGACACCTGAAGAAGTTTGGTCAGGACATCCACCAGATCACGACAAACTGAGAGTATTTGGTTGTGTAGCCTATGCTTACATTAGGCAAGATAAGGTCGAACCTAGAGCTCTAAAATGCATGCTCATTGGATACCCTGAAGAAGTTACAGCTTATAAGTTATGGTGCCTAAGAGCCAGATCATAGAAGGTGTATCACTGGTCGAGATGTAGTTTTTAATGAAGCTAAGATGGCCTTCAAGAAAACTGATGATGTTGACGAAGAGCTGGAATAAGGAGAAATTCCTGTTGAGGTAGAGCATAATGATGCTGAATTGCATGACCCAGATGAAGTCGAAGAAGAAGCATAAACTGTTGTCGAAGATGAGGAGACTGATAATGAGTACTGTCGCACCTCGAAAAATACGATCTCGCGCGATAAAAGATACCGCGGATAAAAATTAAAACAACAGAGTCGCCACCGAACTTATTTTATTCCAATTAAGGAAAAGGAAAATATCGAGAAACCTTTTGAAACACACGGATGGAACAAGGTCTTTGAAACCAGATTCTAGGCCCGGGAGTCGATTCCGTAAGGGGAAGGTATTAACACCCCTTACGTCCGTTGTACTCAACGGGAACCTCTTAGTTTAACTTGCGATCTAATGCTGACTTATGCTTTATGTTTTCTTCGAATAATAAAATAAATGCGAACAATTCTAATATAAGATTAATAGGAGAAATGAGTTATTTTGTTCCTAGGGTGCTCGGCAAGGAGTAAGATCTGCGTGCCTACATATTCCCTTGTGCAATGGGAAAGTCAGAGCTTCGTAGTTCGTGGTACTAAGGTTGGCTGGTTTGTTTTAATGAACGATTATTTAAACTGCATTCTAACTGCTAAGCGTTGGCTTGTCTGCTCGCGATAGGAGGCGGAAGCGCTAGCTTGTTTGCGAGATAGAAAGGATTTAAACAATGTTCGTTTGAAAAATGTTTGATTCGATTGGTGTTTTAGGAACGAAAGTGCGAATGAACCACGTCCCATGAGACGAGCCTCATAGCGTTCATTCAAGAATTCGAGGAATGCTAGACTCCAGAACTCAATTCTTTCGTTAATTGATATGTGGATTAAACATTTTAATTACGGAAAGTCGAATGAACCACGTCCCGTGGGGCGAACCTCAGGAGCGTTCATTCAAGAATTCGAGGAATGCGAGACTCCAGAATTCAGTTTTTCCGTTATTTAAATATAAAAATATTTGAATATTCGAGTTGGAAGGATTTGATGGCGAGGCACGGTGCGCTCGGCTTACATGGGTTTGCGAATCGATTAAAGCAATAAAATGCGAAAAAATAAATTAACGACAACTATTCGGAGGCGTTGAACCTTTTATTCGGACGCATCGAAATATAATTCGTTTACTTCCTTAGAGCCGATTTAAAATTGAAATCGTGCTATGAGGAGTCGAAACAATTTGCTGGAATGTGCTAAATAATTTGAATAAATCGACTAAATTAAATTGCGAAAATAGAATAATAAATATGATATAATAAATTAAATTGATTAAATTGATGAATAGGCGGAATAATACAATAAATAAATTAAACTAAGTTAAATAATTGAAATAATAAAAAAATGGTAATTAGAAAATAAATCTAACTACCTAGGCCTCATATTAATCAAGCTCTACCGATTTAATGAAATCGGGTAGACCACTTGATTTTTTATAATATCATTGACCCGAACAAATAAAAATGAAAACCAAACAATTTACTAATATTAACTTTTTTTTAAGACATTTTCATAATCAAAGAAATAAAAAGAATCAATAAATTATAAGAATAAAATAAATAAAAGAAAGCAATTACTAATATCATATAAAAAAAGTAAGAGAAATAAACAGGAGGGAGGATGTCGTGCTATTTGATGTTGTCATCATTGGTCTAAATAAAATACAAAAAAAATGAAATAAAACCAAAAAACTGCAAAAGGCAAAATATTAAATGAAATTATACACTAACCATAAAAAGAAGGAAATAAATGAAACAAATTGAAAATAAACAAAATAGAGAAATCTGCGTTGGTAGTGTGAAAGTGTGTGTAGAAATGTGAACCGATGAGCCAAGTCCATATTAACAATAAGAAGATTTAAACCCAAAACAAAAGCTAAGAAAATCAGTCATTCTCCCCACTGTGTCAACATTAAAAGCTAAACTTCATCTTTTAAAATAAATAAAGTTCAGTCCAAGGAAAACAGTTATGAGAAACCCACCCTCTCACGTTTCAGCGGCGCAATCTCACGGCTTCCTCTCGCGACCTTACCCACGACGGTTTCGCGTTTTCAGTTTGGTTTGTTCGGTGGTGTTTGTGGAGGAATGATTCAGATGGTGGCGGCGGTAGCGGCGGTTGCTCTCACTATGGATTCGCGGTTTTTCACAGTGTTTTTCGCGGTGGAGGTATGGTCGCGGATTCAAGGGTTTCACGGTTTCGCAAACAGATCCGGTGGTGGTCTGTTGCGTTTCAGTGGTTTGAATCGGTGATGTTTCAATTGAATTTGGGTTTGGCTTGTGATGTTTCACAGTTTCAACGCTTGTGAGATTTGTGGGGGTTTTGACATTATTTTAATGGAGGAAGAAAAGTTGAGGTCTATGATTGGTGAGTTAATGTTTTTTTTTCTGGTTTTATTTGTGGTTGTTTATGAGAGGTTTTTTGAGAGAAAATTTGGGTGAAGTTTATTGATGAAATGGTGAGTTTATGCAGAGAATTTTTTAGTTTTTGAAGCCCTTTTTTGAGAGGAGATTAAGGGTCTTATTTATAGAGAGGAATTGAGAATAAGGTTTGAGGAATAAAAAAAAGATGCCTGAGTTGTGATTTTGTTGTACCAGTTGTGAAAAAAAATCTGTTATGCTTTGCAAAAAGTTTGTTGTTGTATGAAGGGGTGAAGGAATTTGGCTGAGGAAATACTGGATGTGAGAACCGTACCATTGCAATTGTATGTATGGGTGAAATATATTATGCTGCGTGATGGAGTAACATTGAAAGAAGAAAAATAATTGACATTATTGTTTCTTTATAGAAACTAAATAATAATAATAATAATAATAATAAAAATAAAGGACTGAATTTTTGTGACTTGAGCTTAAAGTAAGATGGGCCCTTTTGTAAAAACTTGTAAAGACCTTAATGACAATCATTATAAATGTAAAGAAAAGATTATTGAATTAATGAATTCGAAAATATAAGAAAAAAGAAAATAGAGAATATATAAACAATGGTTGAGAATAAAAAGAACGAAAATTTAAAATTTAAAGGGAAATAAACATGGATTTTGAATGATAATAATGATAATGAGAAGTTGGATAATAATAACAATAATAATAATAATAATGGAAATAATAATAATTGAAATAAAAATAGTGAAAGAAATAATAATATTAAGAATAATAGAAATAATATTTATAATGAGAAAATAATAATGGAAATAAAAGTGAATTTTTTATTATTATTATTTTTGTGTAGGAAAAGATAAACTTATGAATTGATGATTTATGAAAATGTAAAAAAACAATTTTTTTGGAAATAATAATAATAAAGGGATAATTATAATATAATAATGAAAATAAAAGCAATAAAAATGGATATATTT
This sequence comes from Lathyrus aphaca, assembly GCA_963966055.1. Taxonomy (NCBI): domain Eukaryota; kingdom Viridiplantae; phylum Streptophyta; class Magnoliopsida; order Fabales; family Fabaceae; genus Lathyrus; species Lathyrus aphaca. Next base: position 541,911,838 of record OZ014521.1, read on the forward strand.
TTTAAAGGAAAAGTGGAGAAATAAATTGATTTTTTTTGGTAGAATTTTCCTTGCGATAAAATAAAAGTGATAATCGAATGAAGGACCTCCACACAACACACCGACCTGACAAACTCGAACAAACTCTGATTTTTTTGCACAAAAGCAAATAATACATATTTTTTTATATTTTTTCAAATAACGGACAGAAGAATAAAATGGTGCATATTTTTGGGTTTTCGAAATAACAGTAAAACAAAATAAAATAGTAGGACAAATTTGGGGTATGACAAGTACCTACTGGAAAAAGACATGTCAATAAGAGTCATCATGCCACCTCAAAGACTTGGTTATGTAGACCTTATAACTTATGACTTAATCTCTACAAGTGAGGTTCTATACGAAGAACCTATATACTATAAGGAAGTTATGAGGAGTCGAAATAAGACTGAATGACTGAAGGCCATGGATGATGAGATGAAATCTTTTCATGATAAAAACACATGGGAACTGATCAAGAAACCTGCTGGAGCCAGGTTAGTCAGTTGTAAATGGATTTTAAAAGTTAAGGAAATAATTGAAGGAGTAACGTCAAAGAGATACAAGGCAAGGTTGGTCGCAAGGGGTTTCACTCAGAAAGAAGGTGTCGACTTCAATGATGTGTTCTCTCCTGTTGTGAAGCACAAATCCATTCGAATGTTGTTTGCCAATGTGGCACAATTCGACCTTGAACTGGAACAAATGGATGTGAATATTGTTTTCTTGTATGGTGATCTAGATGAAAGAATCCTGATGAGGCAACCTAAATGGTATGTAGAAAAGGGGAAGGGAGACTATGGGTGTAAATTGAAGAGATCTTTATATGGGCTGAAAAAATCTCCTCGACTATGGAATATGAGATTTGATAAGTTTATGGCAAGCATAAGTTTCATCAGAAGTCAGTTCGACCACTGTGTTTACTTCATATTTCGACCTAGTAATTCATTTGTTATTTTGTTGTTTTGTGTGGATGATATTCTAATAGCAAGAAACAATGTCGAAGATGTAATGCGGGTGAAGGTTGAACTCAATAAGGAGTTTGATATGAAGGATTTGGGAGCTGCGTCCTAGATTCTTGGGATTGACATCCGAAGAGATAAAAAGGAGTTGAAATTATGCTTATCTCAAGAGGCATACTGTTCGCTGTGATTTCTGACGAACAACCTCTGGTTAACCAATCTCTTAGGAAACTGGGTTACTTGCAGGACCAACCAAACAAGTCCTGGGACACATGTGCAATTGTTTGTCGAAATACTCTTAGTGTTGTTAATGATTTGTGGTTTGTTTTGTCAATAATGTCAAAGTGTTAAATGCTTTGATTTTGAAAGTAAAATAAAGTTAAAGTTTGAACAAAAGTAAGAAAATGGCGAAATGATGTGAAACTTTGCAGAAAAGTAAATAAAATTGAGAGTAAAATAACTTGATGAAACAAAGACTAATCACTTTAAATAACTTGAAAGAAAATGGTGTTGAACACATACATTGTTCCAAATATCAGACTCATTTCTCTCACACTGGGTACTTAGAGTTTTTACAGGATTTTTGTATAAGTTTTCACACACACATTCTAAACACAAACTATCCTATTTATATACAAACAAAATAACTGCCTAGAACGGGAAAATTCTAACTAAATGACAAATGTCAGCCTGCATGCAATTTTCTTCTCTGAAGCTTCCATGTGTCCAACTGCCAAAGGTTTGCAACTTTCAAATTTGAATTCTTCCCTTTGGTGATAAAACATTGCATCTCTTCACTTGTCGAAGTGTCGAAGAAGAAGAAACTCTTCAAACTTCACAAACCAATGCTTCTGCCAAACACCTTTTGTCGAAGTGTCGAAAACTACACTTATCTTGACAAATGCCAAACTATAAACAGGTCTCCAAACTTTGCTTTGTCAAACACTATTTGTACTCCTGTCGAAATATTTGATCATATAGCCTTGTCAACATCTTCTGAATATCTTCACTTCCTCTTTCCCTTATCTGCCGGTCATCCTCTCAACAAAAGAAATGACTTCATGTCTCAAATTTCAAAATGTCGAAATTATGAGCTTACAAATTGCCCCCCAGCAAAGATGTTTTCGACTAACTTTGGAGAAATATCCTTTGCTGTCGAAAATGACTTCTGACACCATGTCAGTCTCATTTATTATAAAGTGACTTTGTTGAGTCCCAAGGAAACAACATGATTTCAACTTTCTAAAAAAAACGTCTCATCTAGCCCACGTTTACACAACCTTCCATAACCCTATATTCTAGCTAAATCATGGGCTCCCTACCAACCGTCACCTTTAATCACCACCATTGATCAAGACACACGTCCCTCATGACTAAATTGAAAAGTCTCTTTTTCTTTTTTTTCATTTATTTTTTCATATTCTGTCACTTTCTATAAATACCACTTCCCACACCTTTTGTTCTTTTTACACTCTCATACTCTTCTTCTCTACCAAAGAAAAATCTCCATTAAAACCCTTTCAAACTTTCTGTTACTCCAGCTCTAATCTTCTCATAACAATGGCGCCCCCAAAGAATGTTGCTAACCGTAGTGCCAAGAAAGCAAAGAAGATTGCTGATCTCCCTCCTGCTCACACATTGTCTGGACCCACGCAAGTGAATCAACAACAGTACATCCCAGAACCTCCAAATGAAAGGGAGAAAGCTAGTATCTACAGATCTCAGGTAATAATCCCTATCTTGGTCTCTGGAGTTCACCATGCAATGTTAGGTCCTATCTCTGATCCCAATGCTGACCCAAACCGTTTAAAGGATTTTTATCCTTGCTATTCTGCCTCTAAGCCAATAGGTGCTAGTAAGAACCCTAAAACTGTCGAAACATCTTCTAAGAAACCTGAGATCCCAATAGCTTCGACAGACTTAGACTTGTCGTACTTAAATCAAACTAGTATCTTTAGGAGCCCTCCCCTAACAAAAGACCCTTCAGATTATCTAGCTTGGCTCACTAGAGTCGAAAAAGCTAAGGAAAAATTCTGGAAGAAGACAGGTATTTATGACCTGATTCAGTTGTCGAAAGAAGGCCCACGCTACTGCCAGAATATGCTGCTGGCTTCTTTATATTTCTGGTACAATACCTACAACAACTTCCATCTTCCCTGTGGTATGGTTACCCCCACTCTTTTCGACATAGCAGCCATCACTGGCCTTAGTCCTATAGGAGAAATCTTTAATCCTGAGCACCTAAACAAAGATCCCATAGGATTCGACACCAAACACGCTGGTTATTCCTTATTCATTGCTTATCACCAAGGCGAAGGCACTGAGGAAGTTTCCGACAAAGAACATATTGCTTTCCTCACTTTGTGGTTAGCCAAATTTGTCTTCTGCACCAGATCACTCCAGGTTGCCAGAAGCTATATTACCATGGCCAATCAACTTCATAATGGAGTTGCATTTTGTCTAAGTGAATTGCTTCTGGCAAATCTCTATGAATATCTGAGTGAAAGCGTGAGCAACCTAAAAACCATCAAGGACAAAGGAACCATCAGCCTAACAGGCCCCTTCTGGCTTTTACAGCTGTGGCTGAATGCAACCTTCGAAGCCTGCATCCCTATCAAGAGACCAATTGACGAAGAAGAAGTGAAAGACAGGCGTGTCGAATGGCCCAGGCTAGTTCAACTAACACCTACTGACGAAGGAATAGGTCTTCGACAAGCCTTCACTAGCTATGTAATGATGTTCGCCAAACGTTACAAGTTTACTCCATCCATGGCACCCTTCGCCAGCAGGACTGTGGGTCCTAAATGGTTCACTAGGCAACTCCCATTAGAAAACTAAAAAGAAGAAGACTCCTATATATCCATCTGGGAAGCCTTCCTTATACCAAGACATCTTTTCTCCCATCACAGCCTTAATAACACCAAAGTTTCCCTCATTGTCTATCAACCTAACCTGGTGGCCAGACAATTTGGGCTAACACAGACGAAGACAAAACCCATCTACCATAAGAAAGGCTTCATTTTGTTCTACAACTCATTTCAAAATTTTGAGAAAAGTCTAGAATTGTATAACAAATTTTTCGACGCGTCTTTGGAGGTCTACCCTACCATATTTCGACCAAACTTCTTGTGCACTGAAGACTTCGACGTTTGGTGGAAGGAGTATTATATTAACAAATTCTTTGATGTAACAACTTTCAACACACTCCTGACGAATGCCTTTGCTTTTGTGCAGGATAAAAAGAAGAAAGGTACAGATAAGCATATCAAAGAAATTCAAAAATTTCAAAAATATTTTGAAACTATTTACAGGCCAAATGATCTTCGTCGAACCATAGGCGAAGCAACAGTGACTTTAAAACAAAAAATTTCAGAAAAGTTGGATAAGTTGGGGGTGCCTTCATATATTCCACCACATGCACGTTACAACTTTGCTTACACTTCATTCCCCCCAAAGTTTCCCCCACTCCCTTTTGCAGAATTTGGTGTGGCCTTGTGCCCTCCATTCCCAGATTGGTTTGTGTGTGGATCTCACTTAAAGCTGCTTCGCGAGTCTAGCAAAAAACTTGCCGAACGTGTGGTTCCGACGAAGTATTATTTGGGTAACTTCCCTGGGCACCTTCATGTTGGAATAGAACACGTTAGTGTGGAAGAACCTATTCTTGAAGGTGTCGAAGAAATTAAATCCCTCTTCTTATTTCTAACTCTTTTTATGTTTTATATCAATGTTCATTCATTTTCTTTTCTTTCAGCTGTTAGAATAACTAACAAGAAAACTCCTGGTGAAGGGACCTCTTCTAAACAGGTCGAAAAATCACCCTTAGCTGCTAAAAAGGTTTCGACCAATAATGACATCTCACTCTTCTTCTTTTATATAAATTTCAATATTCTCTATACTGAATACATTTCCTTTTTGCACACCTCAGGTAACTCGCACACCAGCCACAAAAAGAAAACAAGAAGAAAAAGAGGTGAGTGTCGAAGAATCTGAGGATGAATCTCCTGAGCCTCAACCTCTGAAAAGAAACAAAGGCATGAGAATAAAGACAGTGGCCTCCCAGAGATCCCTGGTCCATAGACGAACTCCTCCCAGCAGTCCAACCACCAAAATCCCTTCAAGAAGTGAGAACAGTGGGGATTCAGGCACTCACACTGAGATTCCTCAGGTATTATTTTTTCGACTGACAATATTCATAGTCTTAACTGCATTGTTTCTTCTTTTAAACTTCCCTTTCCTGTTTACTCCAGGTTAACATTGATGTCGAAGAAACCTCCAAGGTTCAAGAAGAGGTTATCCCTTCTGATTCTGAAAAGACTTTAGCTGAACGACTTCTGGAAGAAACCACTCCAGATGCTGGTGTTTATGGTCCTCAGACCTTCAGTGACTTCGACATCAGTGACCCTGAGTCCTCTGACAACAATTCTCCTATTCGTCCAGATTTTACTGTGGAAGAAAAGGCTGCCCCAGACCAGGATGCACAACCTCAAGGGCCAATTGATACAACAGAGGCTGATAAGGAAGCTGTCGAAGAAGAATCAGATCTGTCGAAGCAACCAAACACAAGCTTGAACCCTGGAGGAAGTACCCAAGCCATTCCTACTCCAGCAGAAACTCCAACAGAAACCCCTCTCAATACGGGTTCGACAAGCTTGTCCCATGAGGAAATTGAAAGCCTGAAAGTAAGAAAACCTCTGGAATATCTGAAAGCCTTACTCAGTTCCAGGTACAATTTTCAGGACTCTTCCCACAGCAGCTCAACAACCTCAGGGGCTACCTCTGAAATTCAACCAATCAGTGTTATCATGGCTGAGATTAAGGCAAAAATCCTTGGGGTGGACCTATTTGGAACTCTGGCCGAAAACCCTTCTGCACAGTATGACTTGAAGAAACTCCTAAAGCAAGCCAATCTCCTGGAGGCTTCGACTGAAGAGAGTCGTCTGGTGATGGACCTGATGTTTAGGATTGATTCAGTAAGTGCTGACTTGGTTCGCCAAAAAGAATTTTCTCAGAGCATCACAGCTAAATCTGAAAAACAAGTCTCAGAATGGAATGTTGTAGCCTCTTCGACAGATAGAATCTCAGAGCTAAACAAGCTTTCTGAAGATTACTCCAAAGCTGCTGCTGAGTGCGAAAGTAACATCCAGGCTTATCAAGCTCAGATTGTCGAACTTCAGAAGAAGATCCTCCAAGAGAAGGAACGTCAAGCCAGCCTCCAACAGCCCAACCAAGAAGAAATTGACAGGGAGCTTCAGAAAGGTCTTCAACATGCAGAAACAGCCCAACAACTCCACAAAGAAATTGACGAACTGACTGTTAGCAAAAGTCTCTGTGAACATCGAATTCAGCTTCAACAGAAGAAATTTGATGAACTCAAAGCAACTTTTCTCCAACAGTAGTTTGTAATAGAAAATAGGGAATTTTATTTTTTTTAAGAATTTTCATATGTAACGTTACTTAACGTTATCTGTTTGGCGAAGACAGGCTTTTGTTTGCAATTTTATTCCATTTCTATCTTTATTTCTTGCAATGTTGGCTTATACTTCTTCAAATATTTGCCATTTATTTTCAGCACTCTCCTGTCTTTTTCCATTTCTTCGACTTCATATGCGCCATTTGAAAAAACTCTTAAAATTTTGAAAGGTCCTTCTCATTTAGGAGACCATTTTCCCATCAATCTATCTTTCTTTTCCATGGGCAAAATTACTTTCCAAACTAAATCACCAACTAAAAAGGCTTTAAATTTTACTTTCTTATTGTAAAACTTTTCGACTCTTTCTTTCTGCCTTTTTATTAACTCTAAAGCACGTAACCTCTCCTCATCTAAATCAACTAACTCATCCATCATCATACTCCAATAAATCTCAGATGGAATTTCATGATGCCTTTGAATTCATATTGATTGTAAATAGATTTCGACTGGTAACACTGCATCATGCCCATAAGTTAACTTAAATGGGGTAGAATTAGTTGCCTCTTTAGGAGACGTTCGACAAGCCCAAAGGATTTGATCCAGAGTCTTATGCCAATTCCTAGGTTTTTTTACCCACATGCTTTTTTATCAGATTTATCACAACTTTGTTGGCTGCTTCGACTTGTCCATTCGCTTGAGCATAATAAGGTGTCGACGTTAGTAACTTAAAACCTGTCTCTTTTGCAAATGTTTGCATGTTTCTTCCAGTAAACACAGATCCTTGATCAGTTGTTATAGTTTCTGGTATTCCAAACCTATAAATTATATGTTTCTGGATGAAGTCTATAACTGCTTCCTGATCTACATTCGTCAGTGGTATGGCTTCAATCCACTTAGTGAAGTAGTCTACTCCAACCAAAAATGTATTTTTGCCCCTTTGAAGAAGCTGGTCGAATTTCACCAACCAAATCTAAAGCCCAACCTCTGAACGGCCAAGGCTTTATAATGGAATGTAACTCATTTGCAGGCACATGAGGTATGCCTGCATGAATTTGGCACTCTTGACATCCCTTTGCAAATTCGACACAATCCTTCAACATTGTTGGCCAATACATCCCCTGTCGAAATAGTAACTATTTCATCTTGTGACCTGCCTGGTGTGCACCACATGCACCACTGTGCACGTTCGACAAGGCTATATAAGCTTCAGTCTCACCTAAGCATTTCAGTAAGACTCCTTCTGCAGTCTTTTTAAATAGCTCATTTTCAAAGAGTACATAGCTTAAAGCTCTATACTTTATTTTTCTTTCGACTGTCTGGTTTGGATTTCGTAAATAATCCTTAATAGGTTTTCTCCAATCTCCTACCTCTGGATCATCTACATTAAAAATTTCAAAATTTTCTTCATCACCATATCCCAGTCTTATGGTTTCCAAATCTGATGGGGACAGTCTAGTGGATAATACTTTTCCTCTTACTTCGACAACTCTCTCCAGATTTTCTTTCGACACTTTGTAGCCTGATGCCAGTTGAGCTAAGTCATTTGCTTCCTGATTTTCTAATCTAGGAATGTGTCTAAAGGCTGCACTGTCGAATTTCTTGAGGAGTCTGTTGGCTATTACAAAATACATGATCAAATTTTCTTTGACACATTTGTATTCTTTTGTCAATTGTTTTATTACCAACTCAGAGTCACCCATTATTTCGACCTCTGTTGCCCCCAATTCCAACAATATTTCAAGTCCAGCAATCAAAGCTTCATATTCTGCTTCATTATTTGAACAACAACCTTCTATTTTGTACTTGAACTTTGTTGGAATTTTGTTGGGAGAAATAATTAATACCCCAACATCTGTTCCATTCTTATGACTGGAACCGTCGAAATATAATCTCCAAGGTTCTCTTTCGACGTATTTTATTTCGTCTCCAACTATGGAGTGGTCAGCTATAAAGTCAGCAACCACTTGTCCTTTGACAGCTTTTAGAGGCATATATTTTAAAGAATACTCAGTTAGCGCCAAGGCCCATTTTCCAATTCGACTATGTAGAATAGATTTAGACAACATATGTTTTATTACGTCGAAATGAGAAGATATATATACATCAATGGGTTTTATATAATGCTTTAACTTTGTACAAGAGAAATATACACATAAACATAGTTTCTCTATCATACTATATCTAGTTTCAGCATCATTTAAGACTCTGCTGAGATAATAGATGGCTCTTTCGACGCCATATTCATCTTCCTGACAAAGCATGCTTCCCAATGTTTTGTCAGATGCTGAGATGTAAAGCCTCATACTTCTTTTTCGACAAGGAGACATTAAAACTGGAGGACTGGCCAGATATTCTTTGATCTTGTTAAAAGCATCTTGTTGTTCTTGCCCCCAAGTGAAGTCCTCCTTCTTCAGTCGAAGTAGAGGTGAGAAAGCCTATGTTTTTCCACTAAGGTTGGAGATGAACCTTCTAAGAAAGTTAATTTTCCCTAGTAGAGACTGCAATTCCTTTTTCGTCGATGGCGCTTTCGCTTCCATTATGGCTTTGGCTTTGTTTTCATTAATTTCAATCCCTTTCTTGTGGACCACAAAGCCTAAGAAATCACCTGCCTGCACACCAAAAGCACATTTAAGGGGATTCATTTTTAAACCAAACTTCCTCATCCTTTCAAAGGATTGTCGAAGATGGTCAATATGGTTTGAGCCTGAGGCAGATTTAATCACAATATCATCTATATAAATTTGCATAAATGTTTCAATGAAATCATGAAAAATAGAATTCATTGCCCTTTGGTAAGTAGCTCCAGCATTTTTTAAACCAAAGGGCATGACTACCCACTCATATGTTCCTATTGCCCCTGGACAACGAAAAGCTGTTTTTCGAACATCTTCTTCAGCAATGAAAATCTGGTTATAGCCAGAATATCCATCAAGCATACTTAAATACTCATGGCCTGCTGCAGAATCTACAAGCATTTCTGCTACTGGCATAGGATATTCATCCTTAGGGGTATCTGAGTTTAAATCTCTAAAATCAATGCACACCCTAAGTTTGCCATTTTTCTTAATCACAGGAACAATATTAGCAATCCATTCGACATACCTTGTTGTACGGATGAACTTGCATTTTAGAAGTCTTTCGACTTCCTCTTTAATTTTCGACAGAATTTCAGGTGCGAAGCGTCTGGGAGTCTGCTTTATTGGCTTTTTCCCTTCCAGTATTGGCAACTTCAATTTGACCAAGTTTCTGTCTAAACCAGGCATTTCATCATAATCCCATGTGAAGCAGTCTTTAAACTCATTCAGCAGTTGGATTATTTCGACTCTGAGCTGAGGATCCATCTTGGCACTGATGTAAGTTGGCCTTTTCTCTGCCCCCAGTCCCAGATTGATCTCTTCTAAGGGATCCTGTGCCACCATTTTCATATTGGTTGGAGCTGGATCCTTTTCAAACCCCAAGGGTTCGTCATCATAAATGGCATCAAGCCTTTGATTCTGCCATTCGCCACTAGAGTTTTCTTCAAAACTCTGTTTTGCACGTTGTTCCTCAATATTTTCTTGAAGATGTTGTTCTTCGACAACTTGTGTGTTGGCTTTAATGGCCATATTTTTTACTTCGGCCTCAAGGGCCGTTTTGAGTTATTTTTCGGCTATGTAAGCCGTAATCCTTTCTATTGTTGATGCTTCAGTCATTTTCACTGAATTCACTTCCCCACCCAGTTGGATTGACATGGGCAGTCCCCCAAGTGTAATTTGTCTCCCCAATTATTTCTTTGTCCCATTGGAAACCATGCGTAGGGTGGAGGTACATGGAACAATATGCGTTGTCGGAGGCTGTTAGGTCGAAACCAGCAGGATTGCAAGGTGCTATGTGGGCCAAGTTCTTGTCGAAGTTACGACTAGTGACATTGTTCACGTCAGCCATGAAGTAACTTTGGTCTGCTTCTATGTTTTTGACAATCCCATCTGGCCTCCAGATTGCTATCCTTTGATGCATGGATGATGGTACAGCCCCAATTCCATGGATCCACTCTCTTCCCAACAGCAGGTTGTAATTTGCTTTTGATGTTATCACCACAAACATTGTAGGCCTGGTAATGGTTCCTACAGTCAGGTTCAATTGTATTACCCCCAATGTTGTCCCTACCTTACCTTCATAGTTGGACAACACCATGTTGTGAGGTTTGGTGTCTTAGTCATCTTTTCCAATCTTCTTTATCATATAATGAGGAATTAGATTCACAGCTGCTCCTCCATCTATCAGGATTTTGTTGACACCCACGTTTTCTACTTTCCCTTTTATGAACAAAGGCTTTAAATGAGCCTTCATTGCATCATCTGGCTTTTCGAAGAAAGCATTTTGCTCTTCGACACAGCCATTGTTCATTATGTAGTAACATACAGGCTTAAGCCCTATGCTATCATCTGCCATATCATCCTCTTCGTCCTCCACTTCCATTATCCTGTCATAGTCTCTGGGCAACACAGAAACCACATTGCATGTTACGTCGAAGGACGCATCAGACTCTGAGCTGAAGTCATCAGTAACTTCTTCGTCTTCTGGCACTTTGTTGTTTATTTTCTGCATCTCTGTTGTGTCACTAGATTTATTTTTCTGAGGGAATTCTTCTTTAGCCAGAGATTTTCCTTTGCTCATTGTTTGCACATACTTGCTTAACTCAGCTTTATTCTCACCAATCCTTTTTTGTTCCACAACTTCTTTTTCAATTCTCTTCTGCCTCTGAAACCTTCTCCACTGGGACCTGGACATAGGGTTCTTCCCCTTGTAGTTTTCAGAGACGTACTTTCGCTTTACTTTTTCTACCTCCTTTTTCACTTCTATTGAGGCACCCCTATTCACTTCGAAACTTTTCCACCTCTTCTGACCTTGGGCATCCCTTATAGGTTGGACCCACTTGTCATCGTTCAGTTTGTTGGACGGTTTATAGGTGTTGTAACGTCTTTCTTCCATTCCTTGGTTATGATGCTCCCTTCTTCTTGGGTCGAACCTTTCATTTCTGACTCGTGGGACTGCTCCCCAGTTCCTTTTCTTTTTGATCTTTTCTGCTGCTTCTAAGTCATTAGCTGCTTTCCTGTCGAACACAGCGCTGCACCTTGGGCAAAGCATAACTTCTGCATTCTTCCTCTGGCACCTCTGGATGAATTCGACAAGACTTTCATTTTCTTCTGGGTAAACCATCTTCTGATGCTTCTCTTGATAGTTCTTTCTGTTGGTGTCTGGTCCTATCTTCTGAGTGACCTCTACCATATGAATCCCTGCATTCTGCTCACTGGTGATCTTCAGTTTGTTCATTTTTTCGACTAGCATCATTTCCTCAGGGATATTCTCTTTCAACTGATTCATACTGCCTTTTGGGTGTAAGCCCTTATGGATGTACTTGCAGCATTGTGCAATTTGCTTTTCTTTTGGGTCTTCTATTATTCTGCACAGAATCCCATGAGGGGGGTGCTGCACAACATTTTCGACAGAATCTTCTTTAATCTTGGTGGTGCTTCTGTCTATTGGTTCGACAATGTGGACATTGTCAGCAGTCTCTGTTTTCTTGATCTTGTCATGACTAAGGCCTTCAGTGGCCTCTTTTTGGATAATGAGGGCTTTGTTATCTTCCTCCTCATTATCATTTTTGAAATAATCTCCCCATCCTGTGGGTTTGATTTTTCTGATGTCAGTTTTGGAGCTTGGTGGTGCAGAATACTTCACCATGAAGTCAAACTTTCCACTGGGTTCTCCTAGAGTGTCCCAGACCACTCCATGCTCAGCATCTCTGTCACAGTTCTTCTTGTCGAAACTTCTACCAACCTTGATTGTGTTCCCTTCGTCGAAACTTTCAGTAGTTTCAATGGCGTTCTCTATGTCGAAGCCTTCAGTAGCTTTGACTTCTTCTTCCTCAGTCTGGTCAGTAAGGTCATCAGCCCCCTCAACCACATTTACATGGGTGTCGAAGCCCTCAGCAGCCTCTATCATGGTGAAGTTGGTGTAGAAACCTTCAGTAGCTTCTACCATTTCAAAACTTTCCCCAGCCATGACTTCCATTTCGACCACATTCACCATTTCTGGTTCAGCATAGTTGGCCTCCACAACCTGCATTGGATTGGAGTCAATCCTCATCTGTTGCTTAGCTTTGTCTCCAAATTTCAACCTTCCATTCTGGATTGCATTCTGGACGAGATCCCTGAAAAGGTAACATTGAGAAGTTTTATGACCCAAAAAATTATGGTATTTGCAAAAACCTCTCTTTTTCTGTTGGTCTACAGGAGGCTCCTTAGTGCCTGCTGGTTTTATCAACTGACCATCTTTAACTAGTAAATAAAAAATTTCATCACATTTGGTGATGTCGAATGTGTAGGTTCTTTTAGGAAACCTGTCATTCTTTTCCATTTCGACTGGATTTTTTCCATTCGACGGAGCTAAAACTTTACAGGAATATGGAGGGCCTTGTTTTAGTTCTGCCAGATCAATTTCTTGCTGGTCGAAAATGACTGGTTCGTTTTCGTCATAATCTTCTTCCTGAACTATTCCTACATAGGCCACTCTTTCCTTCTTGTTTTTATTTGATCTAAATTTCTCATTTTTTAGCCTTTCTATTTGCCTTACTCTATCTGTTAGTTGTGCCATATCTCTCAAGTACTGGGTATCTAATTTTTTCCTTATGGAATAATCCAGACCCCCTGCAGCCATTTCGACTAATTCTTGCTCCGGCACTTGTGTAAAACATCTAGCCTTTAGCAATCTAAACCTATTCAAATAATCATCTATAGGTTCAGAGAATTTTCTTTTGACACTTGCTAATTCTTTTAAACTTATCTTAGTTTGTCCCATATAGAATTGTTCGTGGAATAATCTTTCTAATTGGGTCCATGTAAATATTGAAGTTGCAGGCAGAGAAGTAAACCAAGTGAAAGCATTTTTTGTCAAAGAACTTGGAAAATATTTCATCCTTAAGTTCTCATTATTAGCAATCTCTCCCGCCTCTATCAAATAACGCGCTATGTGTTCTATGGTGGACTCACTAGTATCCCCTGAGAATTTGGTGAATTTGGGGACTTTCCACCTTGGTGGTAACTCTTGTTGCAAAACATATTCAGAAAAAGGGGAAGTATAACTAGGCCTTTGTAATCCTACGTTTACTCCATTTTGCGCCATTATTCTCTCAACCATGGTTGCAATATTATTTTCGACAGGCAGATTGTTGTAACGCATTCTCTGCTGTAATATTTCATCAGCATTTTGGTCTCTTTGGACTATTATTCTCCTAGGTTCCTGTCGAATGGGTTCTTCTACATGAGGTTGTTCGACTATTACCTCTTGGCCCCTGGGATTTTCTTGAGGGTTTCCTAATGGCCTTTGGTTTATAGTAAGTTCCTCTTCGACGGGACTATTGGCAGGATTTTGATTCAATTGCATTCTTTGCTGTGCTTGAGGGACTCCAAAAAAATCAGCAATGCGTGCCATTTGTTCTGCTAATATCTGGTTTGTTTGGGTAGTATTTTGTATTAAAGGATTAAACACTTCCCCCATTTGTTGTGTCAATGCCTGCACCATATCATGGTTACTTTCATCCATTTGTTGACGAATTACTTGCGTCGAATGGTTCATCATAGTTGGCATATGGAATCCTGGTGGAACCTGATTTAATCTACTCCCATTTCCACCATATCCTGATCCTTGCAATGGTGAAGACATTTGAACCATAGCATCAGAAAATAATGGTGATGAATTATGTAAGTTTGCCATCATTGAAGTTGGCATTCCATATGGTTGTTCTCTCCCAGACATGGGCATGGAAAAATTAGTAAATGGTCTAAAGGTGTTTCCTCCAGGAGGAGGGGTTCCCATAGGCCTTGAGTGTCCCAAGGTGGAAGAACTAGGCGCATTTTGGGACCCTGAAACTGTTTTTATCGAATCCACTGATGGAGGCCTAATCTGTTCTAAAACAGGGCCAGAGACTGCTACTCCTTCTGACGAAGGGATATGATTGGAAACTGGAATGGTTTCGTTAGGATTGTTTGAAGTATTTGGCAAGTTAGCCATCTTTCTTCCTCTTGTTCTTTTTGGTCTTTCTACGTCGGTTACGGCTAGTTTACCGCTCCTAAGAATCATACAACGCAGCAAGGAACTTTTTGACTAAGAGGATTTTCTATTAATTCTTATTAATTGCACTAGTCCCATTGGGCGTGCCAATTTGTTCGCTGTGATTTCTGACGAACAACCTCTGGTTAACCAATCTCTTAGGAAACTGGGTTACTTGCAGGACCAACCAAACAAGTCCTGGGACACATGGGCAATTGTTTGTCGAAATACTCTTAGTGTTGTTAATGATTTGTGGTTTGTTTTGTCAATAATGTCAAAGTGTTAAATGCTTTGATTTTGAAAGTAAAATAAAGTTAAAGTTTGAACAAAAGTAAGAAAATGGCGAAATGATGTGAAACTTTGCAGAAAAGTAAATAAAACTGAGAGTAAAATAACTTGATGAAACAAAGACTAATCACTTTAAATAACTTGAAAGAAAATGGTGTTGAACACATACATTGTTCCAAATATCAGACTCATTTCTCTCACACTGGGTACTTAGAGTTTTTACAGGATTTTTGTATAAGTTTTCACACACACATTCTAAACACAAACTATCCTATTTATACACAAACAAAATAACTGCCTAGAACTGGAAAATTCTAACTAAATGACAAATGTCAGCCTGCATGCAATTTTCTTCTCTGAAGCTTCCATGTGTCCAACTGCCAAAGGTTTGCAACTTTCAAATTTGAATTCTTCCCTTTGGTGATAAAACATTGCATCTCTCCACTTGTCGAAGTGTCGAAGAAGAAGAAACTCTTCAAACTTCACAAACCAATGCTTCTGCAAAACATCTTTTGTCGAAGTGTCGAAAACTACACTTATCTTGACAAATGCCAAACTATAAACAGGTCTCCAAACTTTGCTTTGTCAAACACTATTTGTACTCCTGTCGAAATATTTGATCATATAGCCTTGTCAACATCTTCTGAATATCTTCACTTCCTCTTTCCCTTATCTGCTGGTCATCCTCTCAGCAAAAGAAATGACTTCATGTCTCAAATTTCAAAATGTCGAAATTATGAGCTTACACATACCATAGAAGATTCTCGAAAAGTCTAGTATATCGAATTCAAAGTCTGTTATGACTCCGACAAACTCTCAATTCAAGTTGAGTATAGATCAGTGTCCCAGTACTGATGTCGAAAGAGCTTATATGAATAGCATTCCATATGCTAATATAACGGGCTTTTGATGCATGCTATGGTTTGTACTAGACCCGACATAACATATGCAGTAAGTCTTATAAGTCGGTACATGACAAATCCAGGAAAGGCTCACTGGTAAGCATTGAAGTGGATTCTAAGGTACATAAATGGGTCTCTGAATATAGTCCTAATTTATGGTGGAAAGCAACACTTTAGAAGGTTGTTGCCTTATCAACCACTGAAGCAGAATATATCGCCATAACTGAAGTTGTGAAGGAAACATTGTGGCTTGAAGATTTTGCAAAGGAGCTGAAACTTCAAGGTTGAGTTGTCACTGTTAACTGTGATAGTCAAAGTGCAATACACCTGTCGAAGAATTCAGTCTATTATGAGCGAACCAACCACATCGATATGAGGTTGAATTTTGTCAAAGGGGTAATCAAGCATGGAGAAGTCCAAATGCTGAAGGTTTCGACATATCATAATGTTGCTGATATGATCACCAAGACGTTGCCCGATTGCAAGTTTTTCCACTATATGCAGTTAATAATGCTGCATGAAGAAAGCTAGTTTTGTTTTTTTGTTGGTATAAAGTTTGGTCCAAGGTGGAGATTTGTGAGATATTGGATTGAACTCTAGTAATGTGTGTTGTAGCTGAAGTTTGTTCTAACACTCATTAGTCAATATTTCTAGGTTTGTTAGCATGTTGAATTGAGTCTTGCTTGTAAGTCCAATTATTTCAGTTAGCTTGTATCCTAAGCTAGCTTATAATAGGTAATTGTTAAAAAGCTCATTAGATTAGCGTGTTAGTTTTCTTATAAATAACATACTAGTCTCTCATCTTTTGTATAAGGGAAAATAGGAAGATAAAACCGTAACTCAAAAGTGAGAAAGGTTATTTGTTATTCTTGTATACTTGTAATCTTGTTTCAAGAGAAAGGAAAGAATATCAGTTTATAATCAATCGTTGTTGTTATCATTGGTTACCCTAAATCCTAACTCTTATGGGTTTCTTGATCATAAATAAACCTATTATACTTTGTTTCTAAGGTATCTGATTCACAGCACACTCAACATTACAAATTTTATTATCAAAAAATTATTTATGAATTTTTCATCTCTAAATAGTATTCAATTATATCATAAGGATAAAAATGTAAATTATTAATAAAATTCCTCCACTTCCCCCTCATGAACAAACATATTTTTAATCAAAATCTCTCTCCTCCCCTCTCTCCTCTCCCCTCTTTTGAACCAAACATATATATATATATATATATATATATATATATATATATATATATATATATATTAAAAACTCTCTCATTCCCTTCCCTCTATTAAAATCCTTCCTCTTCCCTCCACTCATTTGAACCAAATACACCCTTAAAATCAATTTTGTTTACGAGATAATATTTATGTGAAAAAAATTTATATGTCTAGTCAACAAAATTATTTCCAAAATATGATATAAATATAAAATAAAAGAATTTAAACTTTTTTTTAGATAGAAGGATTTCAAATATATTTAAGACTAAAAATTGTGTACTTTAATTAATTATAAGTAGCGTCCACATCATAATTTGTTTTTATGAGAAGCAGAAAGTATTGAATTTATTATACACAATTAGTGCAGAAAACATGACATAGTGCTTGGAGTATTCGAAATTTCACTCCCTACAATAAACAATCAACATTCCATTCCGCCGACACTCTCTTTATGTGTGCACGTCAAGATTTGTATCTCAATAATTTCCGACCAACTTTGTACCATTTCATAAATTTCCTATTAAGATAGATCAAAGCGGTGCATTTTTCGAGGCTTTTATTGCAAAAATGTATAAATTTAATCTAAATCAATCTATATATTTTTAATCAGTTTAGATATTAGATTTTCTCGGAGCTAAATCAAACAGACCATCAAACATCCCTAAAAAAAAATACATTTGGAAATTCGTAATTTCCAAAATTATGTCAATACATTTCTACTTAATATCACAATTTTCAAGATTATGTTTAATTATATATTTCATTCATCTCATGGTAGGTTTTTTATTTGAAATTTTCGTACTTTTAAAAATAATGATTAATTGTGTTTATTTCAATGATAAAATAAATGTTATTTATTAAAATAATCTTATTAATATTATTTTCATCCCAAACTATAAAAAAAATCATGCATAACTTTACAATATTGTCTTCATTTATTTATTACATACGAAAGAGAGATTTAATGAAGAAAAAATTGTAATATATGATAAAGGATATATTGTGAAAATTTTCATTAATGTTAGCATTGAAATTGTTAAAGTATTGTTTTATAATGTGATTTATAATTTGGGACAAATAGAGTAATAGGTAGTGGACATGTTAATACATAAATTAAAATAGACTATTCCCTCCGTCTCATAATAAGTGTTCTTTTTGAGATTTTGACACTTTTTAAGATAATGATTAATTGTGCTGATTTCAATAATAAAACGAGTATCATTTACTAAAATAGCCTTATTAATAATAAATAGTGGAGTTATTATATAAATTAAAATACAATAAATAAGGGTAAGTTAGTAGAAAAAAATAATAAATATCAAATTGATAATCTAAATGGACAAATAATTTGAGACAAATAAAAAAGGAAAGAATACACCTATTGTGAGACAGAGGGAGTAATAAATAAAAATAAAATAATAAATAGGCTTAAATGCACTTTTGATTCTCTATTTTGATTTTTTTTAAAAATTTAGTAATTCTGAGATTTTATTGTGGTTTTAGCGCGATTTTTTTCAAAAGGAAAAGAAGGATTCAACTTGGAGTTGTTATAACAGAACATTTGTTCTTGCTATTTTTGTTCCTATAATTAATGAACTATTTATTCTGATTTGTGCAAGTTCAGCATGCCCAATGCCATTGGAGTTTCTACTTAAGGCTGCTCAACCCTAGTGTGAACGTGTGGAAAATAAGGATTGTGTATTCAGAGTTTTTCGCGTGTGTGTTAGTTCCTTGTGAGCCAAACAATTGTCTTTTGATGATTGTTTTGGACTAAGTGTTCGTATTTTGTCCACTCGAAGCTTATAAGCAAAATTGTTTGTACTTGACTCGAAGCTTTTAAGCAAGCGTGTTTGTACTTTACAATGCTTATCTAAATTTTTGTATGGATCTACAAGATATAACAGGGAGTTTATTCTGTGGAAGATCATCAATAGTGTCTACATTCTATATTTTCCTTTCAGTTTTTATTTCTTTATTATTGTTTGTGTTTCAAGGATTAATACATCCACAAATTTTATCTATTTTTGTGAGAGAAAATAGATCCTATCCTTTTGGGCCATGTCACGATGCATTAGTGTGCGTCAAGGTTGTGGTAGGCTTTCACATTAGCTTCTTGAGATGCTTTCACTTTTATAACTGCTTTTGTTTGTTTATTTAAGAAAGTTGATTTTTTTTACTTACATAGTTTTGCATTTTGGAACAATGTAGTTGTAGCAACTAATCAGCAAGCACCTTAACAATTGCAATACTTGATTGTCATTTTGGTTCATCTTGATAATATTTTGTAATTATTTGATACTTATTGTATTCCATTCTCGATTTGCAATGGTGTTATTGGGTTTTTTCTTTGCTCAATAGAGGGTCCACATGTTGATTTTGTGAACCCCATCAATCCCATTGAAAAGTTAGAAGGTGCTGATAAGCACAAAAGGAAACTTAGGTTCTATAACTCAAGGGTAAGTATGTGGCCCTTATGTTGCATTTACTTAATTTGTTGGTATGAGTTTTGTAACAAAATATGTCCGTTAAGATTGTATATCGCCGGGAAATCTACAATAATATGTCCTTTAATATTGTATATCGCCAGGAAACCTACACACAAGAAAGATCTAATGACCGTTTTGTTTCGCAAATGCATTCAGCTGCTTTTGCACTGCCTGCTTTTCTGAAGAATGAGGTGAGCTTGCTCGGTGGTTATTCTCGTCAATATTCATGGTTGTTTCTGTATTGTACCACAAGTCGTTTGGGGAAATCGATCAATGTGGGAAGAATATGAAACTGATGTGGTTATTTATATGAGAAATAGAAACCTCTGGTGTGGTTATTTATGAGAAAAATAGAAACATGGTGTGATTATTTGTCATCCAATTATTTGTGAACACATTTAGCTTTATTGAACTTATGGAGTTTTTGGATGACAATATCTATAGTTTAACATATTATTATTGAAATAATTTGCTTCGCATAGTGTGTGAATTTAACAAATATCATTTCACACTATCAAAAATAAAATATCACATTGAAAGTGTGTTTAGCTTAGATCATTGGTCTCTTAAATTTGTGGCTGTACTAATCATTGTTTATACAAATAGATAAAATTATATGGAAAAATTTGCTATTTTTGTGAGAACAAGTCTGCTATAGAAATTTCTCGTATTCTAATTCAACATGATCATCCAAAACATGTTGAAGTAGATCAACACTTTATCAAATAAAATTATGGTGTCTACATTCCATTAATGATTCAAACGGTGAGCAACAATGCCCTCTGAGAGATTACAACTTACAAGTAACCATTCATCCATTCTCTCTAATAATGTCTCTAATAGTATGAGTTTATTGAGTGACATGGTTTAGTGATAAATCACCACTGATATAATAAATTTGGTGTAATATGTAATAAAAATAGGTTGTAAACTTGTCAATATCTATGGTAAAATGGAGTGTAATATATCATATTTTTACACCATATTTTAAAAAATCTGGGTGTAAAATTTTCAAAATCTAGAATAAATATTGCTCATTTTACACCCCATTTTTATCAAATGGAAAGTAAATATATTTAATTTAAATGTAATCACTTAAAAATTTACAACTTTTTTTTTAAAACAGGGTGTAATATTAAATATTTATACATCCGTTTTAAACAAAAATAAAAGTGTAATATAAAATAGGGTGTAATATATCATCTTACACCTGATTTCATAAAAAAAGGTTGTCCTATAACATATATTTATATTCATTTTAAAACGGATGTAAATTTATGAAACATTTCTCACCCGTTGAATTCACACCCTCTACGAGTGTAAATTACTCTTTCTACACTAATGACATTAGCAACCCTATATATATATATATATATATATATATATATATATATATATATATAAAAGTATCTGTACCAGTACGTAATTGAATTAAAATGGCAATTCGATCTGGTTCATTCATCAACTTTTATTTCAATTTATTTTAAATTTTCTCTCTCTACAAAACGCGTTCATATACTATAAAATAGACTCTGAATTGGCAAATTGGCCCAACAATAACACACTTCACGTGTTGAGTCAGATCACAGATTAATCAAAAAATACAAACTACTTGCAATATAAAATATTATTATTTCTTCTACTATTATTATCATTACTTTTATATTCTAGCCGTCAACATGTTCATTGTTCATACGAACCTTCAGTCAAAAAATGTTCATACCAAACTGTACGTACTATTGACCCGACAAATATTAGGCATGCATGCCATGCCATGCTTCTTACTTTTTTTTATATATATAAAATACAAATGTTTTCATTAACTTTAATTTGAAAAATGAAGAATGTATAATTATTCAAATATTGTGTTTATAGCACCAAACTATTGTTTAGAGACAGCTAAATACAACTTTTTGTAAAGATCAATATTTAAGTATATCATATTGTTTAATTTTTCTTTTAACGTCACTTCTATTTTGGTCAAAAATATCTTTTGAATAAGACAACATAACATGAAATAAATATTAGCCAGTTGGTAAGGTTGGTGAAACCTCATGTATGGTTTTCAGAGTTATTTAATGCTTAAAATGGTTTAAAAATTGAACAACCCATTCCCGTTTTCGATTGTTACTTGATCTATATCTATCATTTAGTAGAAATTTAAATATTTTAAAATTTTGTTGAAATTATTTTAAAATATTAAATGACAGAAAAAGAAAATATATTTTTAAATTGTAGAAATCGAAGTTTAGTTTGGTAGTCGACGAAGATGGTATAACACAGATAAGTGAAGCTCGCAATAGAGTTGGTATGACAGCTCGTAACATCGTCGACGATGATGACAAAATAGTGGGTCTAAGTCAAAGGTTGATTTTGTTCGTCGGAGTTTAGGTTTGATTTTCTCTATTCGCGTCTATTGGACTTCATTGTTTTAGTTTGTAGATCTATATGTGGCTTGATATAGATCAATTGAGTTTGAGTAGTTAAAAATATATATCTCTTGCATGCTTGCCATCACAACCTTTAGAACTTTAAAGTTGAAGATAGAGAGAAAAATTTGAGATTTCTAATTAATGGTGATATTATTAAGAGAAAAGTAAATTTCTAAGAGTGTATTCTTAGAATTTGAAAAACCCTTGAAAATATCTAATGGATGATCGGAAAACACTTCTAAACACCTCGAGTTTGTGTGATTTATTTATAGGGAGTTAGAGATATTAATAAACACTTGGGTAGGAAATAGAGTTTTTCTTGAAAACTTGGATGACTATTTTCTCGTAACTCATTTTAATATTTTATAACAACTTTTGGAAGTAAAATGCATCGAAGAACCACTCTCTCCTAGAATAAATCTTGACGATTTCTTACTACACCCCAGACACCACACAAATTTCCATTTTTGCCCTCTGATTTCAGATGTGTACATCAGGACACATCATTTTTTTTAAAAACATTGATTTCTTCCGCAAGTGCAAATCAAGAATGTTTTCGGATGTGCACATCCAGAAGAATTTCTTAAAACTTCGCGCCCAAAGCCTTCGTCCCTCTCATTCTTATGTTTGGTAAATTATGGCAGTTCAAAACAACCATAAGTTTTACATATTTTATGGAAAAAAAGGTAAATTAAACTTGTGTTGTATTAAACTTGTGCTATATACTATTTATTCTAATTGGTACTAATAGCTTAAGCATATAGAATATTTTAGTTAATATAAAAAAACATGCAATAGTCTTAGTTAGAAGAATATATTGTAGTTTTAGTTAAAAATGTTCTAGTTAAATATAAAACCATTACTTTAGTTAAAATTGAATACATTAATTAGGCTAGGTGTAGAAATTTCAGTATATCAGTAGCTTTTAGTCTTAGAAAATCTGTATTAATAGCTTGGATTTTAATATAGCACAAGTTTAATTTACCTTTTTTTTCTCTCAAAAAAATATGTGAAAATTATGGCGGTTTGAAATGCCATAATTTATAAACATAAGAATGAGAGGGACGAAAGCTCTGGGTGTGAAGTTTAAGAAATTCTCCGGATGTGCACATCCAGAAACATTCCTAATTTGCACATCCAAAAGAAATCAACATTTAATTGTGTTTATTGTCTTCACTTTATCTTCTTTTGTCAGGTTAAATTAATGTCTACATAAAGATTTATTTTTGTAGAAGACCATTTATTTTGCTTGCCACTATTTTTTGTCCTCACACATCAATTTTTTTTGACGTGATTGGACTTTGAATAATTCTTTTGAAGCGTTTTTAATTATTCTATCTATTTCATAATAAGTAACACCCATCTTGGGGAAACAAATTTCTGTTACAAGTGCGCACCATGAGTTATAAATGACAGATCTATTAGTTTTTCAAAGACAACGATTTTGGTTTGTGGAAAATGAAGATGCAAGAAATGTTAACTCAAGAGAATTGTATTGAAGCATTGAAGGGTGATACATCAATGCCTACACACCTAACATAAACATAAAAGACCAAGATGATGGATTAGGTCAGAAATGTCATTATCTTATGACTCGAGGATAAATTTCTAAGGGAAGTCAATAATGAGAAGATAACAAATTTAATGTGGGAAAATTTGATTCATTGTATATGACCAAGTCTTTGTCTCACATGTCATGTTTAACAAAACATATATACTCATTTCGAATGATAGAGAATAAATCCATAATGGAGGAGTTGTCAGAATTTCACAAGGTTATTGATGATATTGAGGTGAAGATTGGTGATGAAGTCAAAATTCTACTCTTGTTGAGCTCATTACCAAAATCCTTTGAACACTTTAAAGATGTCTTTTCTTTATGATAAGGAATGTATTATTACTTTGGAGGAAGTTCAAACGAGTTTGAGATCTAAAGAATGTAGATCTCAATAGGAGAAAGTGAATGTAGATGATGTCCAAATAAAAGAGGTTTGACAAGTCAAGATTAAAATGTTTTATTTGTCAGATACTCAGTCACTTAAAGAGAGACAGTCCCGAGAGGGGACACAATGAATATTGTGTTCAAATTGCGCAGTTGTCTTTGTTGAGAATAGTTATGAGAGTGTTGATGTATTAATGGTATCAAGTTTGGAGACTCGAGACTATTATGTCATGAACTTATGTTTCTCGTATCACATATGTGCAATAAAAAGAATACTTTGAGATTTTGAAGTTGGAGCAATGTGGAATTGTTCTCCTTAGTGATAATAAGACTTACAAGGTTCATGGTATTAGTACAAGAAGACTTAAAATGTTATATGATCGTAAATTTCTTCTTCATAATGCGAGATATGTTCTAAAGCTCAAACATAATTTGTTATCCATAAACATGTTTGATGATTTAGGTTATTACATTAGAGTTTAACACAAAGTCTTGAAAATTTCGCAAGTTCAAATAATCATAGCTAAAATACGTAAAATATATGGTTTATATATATGTCGGTTATTTCATAGCATTTTAATGAATTTTGTAAAAGACAACAAATAAAAATGTATATCACTATTGTCATTAAAATTTTGAAGTAAAACTGATAGCAAAATAATTTATTGTATTAGCCGACTCTAAACTACTCAGTGTTAAAAAGTCATTAAAACTTTGTTTATTAATCAAATCAATTCGATTTGATAGTAGAGTTATGAATTGTGTTAAAAAAAATTATTTTTTAAATTTATTAAATACATTTTTAAATATATTAGACGTGTTGAAAATTGAATTCAAACTTCCAATTTATTTTTTAAGCAAAACAACATCTATGGTCATTCAACTAAATACATTTGAAATGGTAAAATATAAATATCTAAAGTATTGAAAAGTAAATTCAAACTTCCAATATCCATCTTATCAAGTGGAGACCACATTTCTGGTCACCATGCTTAAATCTCACTTTTTCCCTACAGTCTCAATTATTTATTTAATTAAAATAATTTCATAAAATCAAGATATTTTCAAAAGTTAAGACACAAAAAATCATAATCAGTGTGAACAAACAGACGTTTAAGTGTTTCTTTTCCAGTCAGTTTCGGTCAGCCTGCCCGAATTCGCGGTGGGCAGGTTCAAACTCCAAGGCAGCCATCTCCAATCCATCAAATACATAACTGCTTCTCTCCATTTCATCAACCCAACCAACAAACCACCATAACAGCGTAACCACCACCGCCGTGCAAGGCGGCGCGTGAGAAATTTCCCCGCGCGTGAGGAAGTTTCCGGGTGTATTTTCCTTACGTGCTGCTGATTGATCCATAGGGAGAAGAAATGGGACAGAATCAGTCAGGATGTGGGATGCAGAAGAGAGAGAATGGTGTGTTTGCTTCTGCTGTTGCTAATGGTGAGATGGAGGTTGTTGAAGCTATGGTTGATGATGATGTGAATGTGTTGGATAGGACTATTGGACGTGCGAGGTTGTCTCCTCTTCATTTAGCAGCTGCCAATGGTCGGGTCGAGGTAGTTCTTGTTCCTTGTTCGTTTTTCCTCTCTACTTTAGATTTCTTATATGTTAGTGTTAGTGATTTTCTGGTTATTGGTTTGTTAATCGAGAGTTTTGTGATTAAATTTGGATTATTGTTGAGTTTTTTTAGTTGAAATAATGTATTGATAGAATTTTGAAGAGTTTAGGAAGAAGTTAAAGTGAAGAAATTGAGTTGACTAAAGGTGATTTTAGTCATTGTTGGGTGATTTCAACTTTTGTTTTTAAGTGTTGGTTGAATTTTTTGTCCGAGTGGTTGTAGGTGGTTTAGAGTTGGATATTTTTATGATAATTGATTCATGAGTTTATTCAAAGTGGCTATAACCGACACCTCTGAAAAAAGAAGTGTCAGTGTCAGTGTCTAATATCATACTCGTGATTAGTGTCTATGTATAGTTTGTTCATTTTTTCAAACTATTATCGGCGTTGACCTGTCAGAGTATTTCCGGTTTCCATGCTTCATAGTTTGTATTGGCGGTGAGTTTGGTCGAATCTCGGTGTGACTGTGACACTTTGATTTTTGACACAAACTACACTTTAGAATTTCAACACAATTATGGGGCCACCATGATTTCGCCTCCTATCGTCAATCAAAGTGCGTGTCTTGTTTCCCGTTGGAAACTATTAGAATTGTTTCATGTCTTCCGGATTAGATTTTAGT
Source organism: Lathyrus aphaca (assembly GCA_963966055.1). Classification (NCBI taxonomy): domain Eukaryota; kingdom Viridiplantae; phylum Streptophyta; class Magnoliopsida; order Fabales; family Fabaceae; genus Lathyrus; species Lathyrus aphaca. The sequence continues at coordinate 541,937,839 of OZ014521.1, forward strand.
AAAAATCCATATGTTTAGTAAAAATCAATTTTTGTGATAATCCGTAGTTTATTGATTTTGGGATCTTTGTAATGAAGAGTCTGAAAAAATTGAGTTGTGGTGTGTAAGCTAATTCCAATTTATACATGAATTTATTATTCAGAAGATTCCTAGTCATTGTTTGATATTTCAACTTTTCTTTTGTTTGTTCGGATGTTAACTCAATGTAGCTCTAAGTGAGTTGAAGTTAGAGCTTTTAGTAATAAGTGATTAATGCAACATAATTTGTCCCATCTTGCATCTCTGATGTTGTTTTTCTTTGTCTTGAACTCTTGGTTAGGTGCTTTCTATGTTGTTGGAGCAGAATGTTAAAGTCGATGTCTTGAATCGCCATAAACAGGTGCGTGTATTTGTCATTGTTTCCAATCACCTTTGTAATTTCTGCACTTTCTTGTTTTAAACTTGGTTGTACTACCTATTCTGATTCTTGTTGCGTTCTTATTCTTTTTGGGTCTCTAGACGCCGTTAATGTTGGCTGTGATGCATGGAAAGACCGGTTGCATGGAAAAGCTTATTCAAGCGGGAGCTAATGTATGTTATGCTTTCTTCTTTTTCTTTTCATGCTTAGTTTCATCGATTATTAAGGGGAAAAACCAATAACCTGTTTGGATTGACTTATTTGAGTTTATCACTTTATCTATCAACATAAGCATTTTTCAGCTTATAGCTTGTACATAACAAATTCGCTTTACGTTACATTTTGTTATAGAAATAGTTTATACATAAACACTTATATGATAAGCGCGTATGCAGATATAAACGTTTAGTCAAACTGTTTATCCAAACATGATATAGTTTGAGAAGAATGTAAAAAGGAACTCGGATTTAAAAAAAAATGTTGAATTGGATTTGGTGGTGAATGTGTTAGTCATTGGTTACTCAATTTGGGGATTGATATGACACGTTCTTGTAATATTTCAGATATTGATGTTTGATTCTATTCGTCGAAGAACTTGCTTGCACTATGCTGCGTATTATGGCCACGTAGATTGCCTAAAGGCTATTCTTTCTGCTGCTCATTCCACGCCTGTTGCAGATTCTTGGTTAGACTCTCATTCTTCTAAGCACAAACAAATATGAAAGAAATTACACTAATATCTATTCCGTTAATTTGGACTAATAATGACAGAATCAAATTAAAAAAATAGACATAAAATCAGAGAATCAAACAAATTTTTTCCTGATTCTCCTACAATAGGGACTAATTCCAAATTGTTCAATGGTATTGCCAGGGGATTTGCCAGATTTGTGAATATAAGAGATGGAAACGGTGCTACGCCACTGCACCTTGCTGCTCGTCATAGACGGCTTGAATGTCTTCATTCCCTTTTAGACAATGGGGCTCTTGTTTGCGCTTCGACCGGTGGATCTGGGTAATATAATTGTGTTCTAAGTTTTGTTAGTCTTATTAGATGACAATCGTTGGTTTTTTTTTCTATTAGAACTGATCAAAGCACATTCTGCAGATTTCCTGGAAGGACGCCGCTACATATGGCTGCCCGCGGTGGTTCTGTGGACTGTGTCCGGATGATGCTTGCTTGGGGAGCAGATCGCCTTCAATTAGATTCCTCTGGGTAAGTAAATCTATGCTTGATCACTTCAAGAAACTAATTTAATGTTGTAATTATAGTGTGTTTTTCTTCTTCATCCTTTTTTTTTCCTTTTACAGAATTTAACTTGTAACTGATTCTTTGCAGGAGAATACCATTCACGGTTGCTCTTAAGCATAGACATAGGGCATGTGCGGCCCTACTCGATCCTTCATCAGCCGCACCGCTTGTTTGGCCGTCTCCGCTAAAGTTCATCAGTGAGCTTAACCAGGAAGCCAAAGCCTTATTGGAGAACGCCTTACTAGAAGCTAACAGGGAGAGAGAAAAAACCCTATTAAAGGAGATTGACATATCTTCATCTCCGCTTCATTCTGATAGCAAAGACGATGACATTGTCTCAGACTCTGAGGTACAAAGTCTTCCTTTCTTGAAGATCGAATGTTTTGTGCAAAACTATGAGTTACTTATTTGCTTGTTATTTCTCCTCGTATAGGAAAGCAATGCGGAGTTATGTTGCATATGCTTTGATCAAGTCTGCACAATTGAGGTCAAACCTTGTGGTCATCAAATGTGTGCTCATTGTACCCTAGCACTATGCTGTCTCAAGAAGCCCAATCCTCAAACTGGTTGCACCACCGGACCAGCATGTCCATTTTGCCGAGGTGCCATTCTTCAGTTAATCGTTGCCAAGATCAAGACTTGCAGTGATTCAGAAGTGGAATCAAATCCAACAAAACCAAGGAGGTCAAGAAAATCAAATTTCAGTGAAGGGAGCAGCAGCTTCAAGAGTTTGTCAGCCATTAGCTCATTTGGAAGGATCACTGGTCACAATTCAGGAAAGATTGATACCGAAAAGCAATGAGGGATTTCTTAAGTCTTGATGATTGCCGGCGGATTCTTTGCTTTCATTGACATATGAGTGGTGATTTTACACTAGCAGTGGAGTAGCTACCTATTGTAGTAAGCATGTTATTTGAATTTAATTTTTTCTCATTGTCTAAAAGATCACTAAGATCATGTAAGACAAAAGATGAGCTAGATTCTTATATGGTCTGTTTGAGTCATTGTAATACAAATATCGGTTGAACTTTTGACCAACAGTTGCATTTTTATTTTACCAATTATAAAATGTAAGTATGCACGAGTCTTAAATTCTCTTGGGTGTAGTACTCAGTTTTCGCCTTCATACATGCGACATTCAATTCTCTTGGGTGTAGTACTTGGTTTTCTCCTTCATCCAAGCTGTGTGAGCATCTGATGGCACGTGGCTTGGAGTTTATTCAATTCAATGCTTTTTCGGGCCAGGATTCATTTGCAACGTGGAACTTGTCAATTATTCAACTGAAGAATCGGTATTTTGAATCAAGTGGTTAGTTTTCTCATTCTCTGTACTCTCAATCTTGTTGCTTAGTACTCTGCACAGGTCAATTGTAACTGTGGCTGAGTAATGATAGGTAAATATTGTAAAACTTCAAATATATTGTTTGGGGCATTCATTTATCTCTGAGTTGGAACATATATTGTATTTGATTTTCACTTTCAATATTTTGAATTATAGGTTTGAATATATTTTTGGTTCCTGTAATATACCTACTATTTGAAAAATAGAATATCCAAACTTAAAAATGAATAACCAACTGTGAGAGAAAAAGTGAGATTATGAATGAGAAAAGTGTTTGTTTGTTCTCGCAGTGGCAATGTGGTGAGACTGAAGCTTGAATTTCTAGCTCCGTAAACTCGCAGTGTATTCGACATTAGGACATGCAAATAACAAACTGAACAAATGCTAAAATGAGTGACACAAGGTTGTCACTTTTTGACTCATCGACACAGAGAAGAGAATGGTATTGGTGTTCCATATCTATTGGTCCGCCGCAATGCTCTATTCTCGTCTCTTCCATAATCTTCACTCGATGAACCTGGTGAACTAAGAGCAACTTGGCCACCAACAAATGGCGAGTTCGACTCTTGAACCGGAGAGAAAACATCACATCCGTCAACGAAAGCAGATTCATTCCTTCTGTAAGTACGTCTAGCTCTTCTCTCTGCCACAAGGTACTGACCAAGAGAAGGAACATCGTTCGGACTTACTGCATCAGTAGTTAGCTTTGTACAGAGTGAGAACAACCATGGTTTCATCTTGTGATTCCTTTTGTCTTCCTTTGAGGGTTCCATCTTTCTTCCCCTTGTTGATCTCCTTGAGAATTCTAGGAAGGTAGAAGCACCTAAGAGGCTTCCAAGGGTGATGCTATTCCTGTCATGGAAAAGTGATCCTGTGGACTAAACCAAGGTATATATGAAAGTTAGCAAGATGACATTAGCACATAATAACTACTTAGAACATTTATGATCTATCTTATGTGAATTTTTCAAGTAAAATTAGCATTTTGCTAAAACTATATTAGAATCATAAAAAAAAAATAGAAAAGGAAAAGGGTACTCATATAATGTTCTCTACTCATATAGATCCTCTCCTAAGTCCTACCTAACTTGCATTGACCTTGAATTAATCCAATAGTTAACAATACATTGTTGGATTAATTTAACGGTTGACCCGTCTTTTGACGGGTTGCAAGCGAAAGAGATGATTTGAGCTGTCAATGACATACTAGAGTAAAAAATAAATGCCAAATTCTGTTAAAGCATGGTGTTCTAAGTCATGCTGTGGACCATAAAGAGAACGACATGAAGATATAAAGCATGTTCATTACATGAAGATTCCTTTTTTGAAAGATAAAAAGCTTCATCTTCATAAGACAAATGATCAAAAAGTAAGTAGTCAAAGGCCATGGTTCAAACCAAAAGAGAAAGAGCAAAATAATTCAAAATTAAAATGTGGATTATCCTCTTGTTTTTATTTTTATTATACATAGAAGTGTCTAATGTTTATTCTTAATTAAAAAAAAGGGTTAATGTTAATTTGTTATTAGCCTTAGCATCGAGATACGTCGGAGCTTTTAATTTTTTAAATAAAAAAAAATCGGATGCTCTTTTATATGTATCAGCGGCATAACACATCAGCGTATTGGTACGTTTCAAATACGATACAATGTAGATTTTAGAATATTCATATTTCATTTCATAATACCTCAATCAACAATAAAGCACTGTCATGTAAGTTGTACCAAAAAATATACTGTCATGTTAATTATTGTTGTAAGAATACAAAAGGAATAACCATCATAGCATAAGGATTGGTAATTTTGATTTCCTACCCTTATTTATGATACATATCATTTGTCTTTTTTTCTCTGTCTCTCTTCTTTTTCTGTTGTATCACAGTTCATGTTTTGTTGCTTTTTCTTTTTACAGAAAAACACATGTTAATAATTCTGCTCATATTCTACTAAACTCTTTGAGTCTTAGGACTTTTTGTGACTCTTATGAGTCTGAGATTCAATTCGCCTAAACTTTTGCGTCAAAACTACTAACCTCTGAATCAAGATATGAGGAAGAATCATTTGAACGGATGGAAGAACTGGTGAACAAAGTGCTGAAGGAGATTGATCCAGAGAATTCGCCGTTTCTTATCAGAACGTTTCTCGGATTCAATAAATTCAGCCCAAATGGCCACCCTTCTTCCTGCATCAACATTGCAGCCATAATCACCATCGGAAACCGATTCACAAAACCTTAAATGTACAGATATAAACACAACAATCCTAACACATTATCATTCTGAGAGTTCGAAGTACTTATAAAAACAACTTATGACGACTTATGTTATAAGTTGTTTTAAACTTAATTTTTCTGAAATGAAAAAGAAAGGTAGTTAAAGATGATGATACCTGTAGAGCCATGCTGGACTTGAGAGAATGATATGATTGGAGAGTAGAATGAAATGAGTGATAAAGGAAATGAAAGACTAGGAAGAGTCCAATCCTAAGATGTCACTTCATAGAAGAACAAAACAAAAGAGAATAATAAATGTTATGGATGGATAGCATTGTTTCCTCTGACCAAGGTAACAGTAAAATGAAGAAAATAGAGAAAGGAACAAAACAAAGGAAGTTGTGGTGGTGTACATAGATATGGACATGAGAGATAAAGAGAGGGACAGAATGAGGAGCAATCTGCCAAAGGGAATTTAACTGTATTGTCTCTTGAGTCAAAAATGTGTGTGAGAGAGAGAGACTAAGAAGGTGTGAAGTGAGAGAGACTAGTTAGAAACTTTTTCTGTAGTGTATGACCTATGATTTGGGAAACATTACAGATGTTACAGTAGCATCTTATTCAAGTGTAATCTAGTTTATTTTGTAAGATTTCTAATTTTTCAATTACTATTACTTATTTTATTTTCTTGCATAGATTTAATTAACTTTAAATAAATAAACTTTTTATTTATATATTTAAAAAATGAATGTTCTTAAAAATATTATATATTTTTTTTAAAATTTGTTTCTTCAAAATTTAATGACTAATTTTGAAATCCTATAATATAAACATATATTATTAAAGATTAATACATAATCTAAATTGTAATTTTTTCAAAATTTTAATATCTGAATTTTTATATTGAAATTTTAATATCTGAATTCTTTTTCAATGAAACAATAAAATATTAAAAATAATTATACAAATCATATTTTCGTTTGAAATTTTTATAAAAAATTTCTTTTGTAAAATTTTGTAAAATAAAGATATATTACAATATAATTATTTTTAATTAAAAAAACTGAAACAAAAAGACTTTAGATATTATAGAAAAACACCCTTTCATTTCTGAAAAAGTTTCAAAAAATACATTTCAACGACAATATTGTTATCAAATAAAACGTGACACTCGTAGTTTTTAATTAGAGCTTCTATATCAATCAACACAAAATCCATTCAAAACAAAAAAGAAGTAGAATGACAACCAACCCCAGCACCCAATCTAAACAGCAAACTCAGTGAATTTGATGTTAAAAGAGTTACTATCTTGCAACCTTCCATGCTCAGATCCAAGGAAGGATGTTATTATTCCTTGCTCTGTTCTACAATGTACAATGAATGATCCAATTGATCGGATTAAAAAAATAAATTAATAAAAGGCTTAAATGCATATTTGGTCCCTCTATTTTGAGGTTTTTTATATTTTAGTCCCTATTTTAAAACCCAACTTTTTGGTCCCTGAAGTTTGGGTCACTTGGGATTTCCATGGTCCCCTCAATTTTTGATTACATGTTAGTGTCACTAATGATATGGCAACGACACTGTGGATCCATATCACTATTTTTAATTATTTAATAATCTGATGTTGTATTCCTTTTTCCAAATAATAAAAAATAATATAAATCATTTCAACCATGAAGGTGTTTTTCAAGAACACCTCACGAAGTTCATGAACAAATCCAGTTTTCAAAATTGTTATTCAAATCCAAAAAAGCTAAACACATAACCTACCTAAATTCACATCCTCATCATGAATACACCATTAAAACAAACAAAAACTAATCGTAAGTTCGGATCTGACTCATCCCCAAATCAAACCTAAATCTCATTTTCACATGATTATGCCCAAATACAACCAAATTACAATAATTAAAGTGGTACATAACATGTATACAGTGAATTAAGTGGCGTTCTACTTGATTGATACTGTTATTATCAAACCAGCACAACAAATTTGTGGCTCTAATTAATGGTGTTCTATTTTTCTAATAGTGTTCTTCTTTTCCAATATTTAAAAATTAGCGTTTAGCAAACTTGACAAAATAACATAAATTTAAAGAATAACGTTTAACAAGGGTTACATGTAGTGTTTAAAGAAAAGTTTGGCAAGGATTTACATAAACATTTAATCTTTGATGGGTTTTGTAATTGAAGAAAGAAGAAGCGGCCCCATGAAAAATCAAAGCTTGGTGATTGAAAATTTAATGGGTTGATTTATGTACTGTTTTTGATGTGGGAGTAGAAATCAATATTTGAACTGCAAAAGTTAATTTAGATAGTGCTTGATGTGAGAGTAAAAATCAAAGGAGAGACATAGAGGAAATTCAAATTAGGGTTCTAATGAAATTGGTACTTTTAAAACTAAATTAAAATGATTTACAATTTTTTTAAATATTTTGTAAAATGAATTATAAATTAAGATTAATTAAATAATATAAAAAAAGTTGACTTGGATCAACTGTAGCAGTGCCAGATCATTAATGAGCGTGTCAAGTGTGTAAAAGTGGATGGGGACCATGAAAATCCCAAGGGAAGTAAAATTCAGGGACCAAGAAACTATTTTTTAAAATGGGGGGTCTAAAATGTAAAAAACCTCAAAATAGAGGGACAAAATATGCATTTAAGCCATAAAAAATATCCATATTTATTTAGATAGGTCGGCCTGTTAGGCTTAAAAGGTTTTTTTCATAACATGAGGCCCAGCTAAATAGACTTATAAAAAAAATCCACGCCTTTTATATTTAAAAATAAAGCTTGATCTGGCCTGAGCCTGTGTAGGCCTAGGCTGTAGGCCCCTGTTATCGGTCTGACATATTTCTACCCCTAATGACAACGAGGCGGGTCAGAGACAGTTTTTATCTCCCCAAATTCAAACTCGAATCCCCAAACAATATTCGTTTCCCGCCCCAAACCCAAAAGGGGATGATGAATTAAAAACCAAACCCGTCCCAAACAGATTTGGATCGGGTACGGGTATCCCCGCCCCATCAACATCCATTTAGTAAAATCAATTTTTTTAATAGAATTTTTTTTCCAAAATCAATTTTATATTACAAATAATAAAATAAAACAATCTTAACAAATTGCATAGATATATTTCAAATATTTTAAACAATTAATACAAATTAAAATATCAAACATTGACCACATATTTAATATTTTAGATTAACAAAATTAAATTTTATATATATATATATATATATATATATATATATATATATATATATATATATATATATATATATATATATATATATATATATATATATATATATATATATATATATATATATATATATATATGAGATGGATTTAGGATGGGTATTAGTATCTCTATTATCTGATCTATTCCCGTATTTTTTAATCGGAAAAAATCCAAACCCAGTTAAAATGGATGATCCCCGTTAATTTCGGATGGATACCCGCATATAAGAGTTATGTTGCCATACCTATGGTCAATTCAAGAGAAATTTTACTGTAGTGCAACAATAGTTAGATCTGAAGTGAGACCACCGTAAACAAACCAAATCTCAACACCGAAAGAACAAAATCAAACCAATAGCTAACGACAACCCAATTGAAAGAGTCAACGAAACAAAAAAACTTTGAAGGATGGCATGAGATGCATATGTGGTTATCCGAAGAATAAGTTGTATAGTGCAACCCTGAATTGTGCATTGATTTTATTCAAATTTAAGAGTTAAATAGTGAATTTCTTTACTGGATGTCCTTTTTTTAAATATAGATGGGCCTAACACGGCCCACCACCAAAAACAACAAAAAAACCCAACAGACTACATAGAGTCTCCCAACTGGCTTTTGTTGTTTAAAACACAAACCTTATTGCAATTGTGTGCGGCTAGGTTATCCCTTCTACTAATGAATCCAAACTCTACCCAATTGAATCCTTGCTTCAGCTTTAAGATCGTCTAACAATGTTGGCCCTTCATGTTTCTGGGAATGTCACTGCTATCTCCGTTTAGACTATTAATCAGCTATTTTTCAATCCAAACTAAACCTAACTTTCTTCCTTATTGCATGTAGAGCTTGAAGCATCACCATTTTCATCCCCATGGCTTCTCGCTGCTTCAACATCCTCATTACCATGGATCTTCAACGATTGTTGTTCTAGAATCTCGCCTTTGTCATTGTAAATAATTTCACCCAGCTCTCATTCCCCTGTTTCAGCTCGAATCATCGAAGCATATATTCGTGGTAATAGTGAAAATGCCTTCAGTTATGGGTGTTCGCGGGCTGGTTTGGTTCGATTTTGAGAGAATCCGATACTCGAACCAATTAAAAATAAATGGATTGGTTTGGATTAGATTTCTAAATTTTTGCAATAAAATCCAAACCAAACCGATCCAAAAAACAATGGATTGGTTTGGATTGGATTGATCGGATATATTAAAAATATAAATGTAAAAATATATATTTTTTAAATTATTTATTTACACGCTAAAATATGAAAAATAAATATTTAACATATGACACTCACATATTTTTAAACAAGTTATGATCACCATAATCAAATAGTTATTGTATTTCACATAAATATTTAGTAACTTATAGCAATTTTATTGCATACTCATACTCCATTCCATAACATAAAATTGAAGGTTTGTAGTCTGTAGATACTTGTGATTTGAGGTTTTGCAATTTGGGAAGAAGCTTGTGGTTTACAGATACTTGTAGTTTGTAATTTGTGAGTTTGATTTATAATGGTTATGACTTGTGATGTTTGGTTTCCCTATATTTCATCATAGGTTGATATGTTTGTGATAATTTAAGAGATGTTGTTCTATTTTTCATTGAAAATGTCTAGAGACTATGCCTCTTTATTTCTTTCATTATGGTTTGTACTTGATCATTGTTATAACAATTATTCTCTTCATTCAAATAGTAAGTAATAACTCAATTAAAATTAATAGTTTATTATATGAATTAATTATGTTGATTGTTATTGGTTTGGTTTGGGTTTACAGGTAGCAAATTAGAAATCTGTTGCCTGAACTAATTAACATCGGTTTTAATTGGGTTGGTTTGGTTTTTTCCCGATCATTGGTTTGGTTTGGTTTGGATTCCGGTTTGGTTCGGATTTGCCCGAACCAATGAACACCCCTACCTTCAGTGTTGCGGTATAAATTCTTATGATTTGAAAAAACTTTCTTATCTCTGTCTTTGCTTATTGTTTCCAGGTTGTCAAGTTTCATGTGGTGTGCCTCTCTCTGGTTGTTAATGTGATCTTTACTTTGTATATCGATCCAGTTTCCATTCCACTTGTCTCTATTGCTTAGACATTCTCTACTCTTTTGGCTGTTAGCACTTTGTATAATTTGTTTGTTTTGATTATTGTTGTGTTTGGTTTGCAGATGACTATTGATATTCACGTGCCACTCGCTACTAGTTCCCCTGTTGTGGCTCTTCTTGTTGTTTAAAATTCCTCCTTTCTGATTATTCTCTTTGTTGATTTGCCTCTGATTGTCCTTGATCTTTATACTTGTTCCTTTGTTATATCCCTGTTGTAGTTGATGCTTAAATTCCATGCTACCTTTTGTAAGTTGATTCTCTTCCACAAGCGGTTGTTTGCCTTTATCAATCCTTTTCCTTTTGCCAGTCTTCATTTCCTACTTACCATGCTCCATTTGCCTCCCTATCTCCAAAGCACTAAGGTGATATTGATCCTTTGTATTGTTATTTCTCTTATTATTAGTAGATTTCCTTGTGTTTATCTTCCTAACCTTCGTGTGCTCCAAGTTATTGTGGGGTTAGTTCTGATCCTTATCTGTCTTCTATAGGTTATCTGTGTAACACACCAATTCTACCCGATAATTATTAACGAAAACATGGTATAAAAACTTCAACAAATTGAATCGAGATGATACACTTCGACTTTAAAAATATCATTGCAACACCTGATAAGTCTTTAAAACAACTACTTTATTACTACGCAACGGATTCATAAAAAACAACTTAAATTGTATTCAACATCAAAGCAACTTAAGAAAACAACAATTCTTTAATTAAAGAACTTAAAATTCGGAAACTATAACAAAAGTCAACATCAACATAAAACAACCAACAACTTAGAATCAACATAAGATACAACACCACAACGTAATATGCAACTTAGACAAATGCGATGCATGTGGTACCAACGGAGCAAAACTCCCAATTTATAATCATACCAATTAATAGAGGCGTAAACACAATGCATAAGCCTTCAACTATATTCTTGCATATCCAGACCAACTTACCAAGCAACCAGCTCCAAGTTGAATAATGATATGATATACAACTCAACATGAGTATCAAACAACAACAACTATAACGGTATAACAACACAACAACATCAAACTTTGGTCAAAGGTCTGCAACTCATAATTTTTCCATTTATAAGGCATTGCATCATACAACAAAAACCAGCAACTTTTCAACTTGCAACAAACAACACAACACAAGTACAACAATTACACTACACTCTTATTTACAAGTTCCGACTAAACCAATTAATTAAACTAATTAACATGCTCTATTAATACTACTTATTATTAATTTATTAACATGCTTCTGGCAACTCCCTCAGAGCGACCAACTTGCCAACCTGCTACTGATCTATTTCCACTATTAACTAGTTTTCTTCTACTAGGGAGCCAGGGAGCATTCCATCTCAACGTCGACGACAATACCGGTAGCCAGGGAGCATTCCATCTCAACGCCGATCACAACGAATGACACCCTCTTTCCCTAGCTTCAAATAGCCTGAAACATCCATCAGTTATTAGCGCGAATCCTCTGTTCGAACCTATTCCCATCCCGGTGAACACGGATATGGGCACTCAGGCTCTCATCACCGCCCTCAAGAAGGCTAACCTCGCCCTTTTTCAACAGAGCGATCACATACAAGTACTCGAACACGGTCATCGTTCCCCTTCGCCGTCCAGAAGGCGCAATCATATAGGTTCTCCCTGTCGATCTCGATCTCCTCCACGAGCTCAGAAAGGGAAGGATTCCAAACACCCTTCACCTCCTAGAGACTAAGATCCTCCCGAAGATTCGCGATCAGAAAGAGCCGGAAAACACGCTCGATCCCCTCCTCGAAAAACTAGGTGCTCACTTGAAGATCAAAATCGAGGCAAGAAGCCCCGATACGATGAGGACCGTCATCGTCGGAGCAGATCCCCATACCCTCAGTCAGGTAGCAGTGACGATGAAGACAACCACATACCACTCAACTGCGAGATCATGGAAACCCGCATTCCTTGGGGACTTGAGAAACCTCCCCCGTTAGCCACCTATGACGAGACAACCGATCCAGACGACTACAATGAGAATCTCGAGGCCATGATCCACTACCACAAAGTGGAAGGTGCGATCAAATGAAGGTTGTTCCCTATCACCTTGCGCAAAGGTGCAATGTCGTGGTACAAGCATCTCCCCACAAGGTTCATCACATCATAGAAGGTGCTGAAGAATCAATTCACCATACATTTCATTGCATCTAGACGTCACCCCAAGTCCGAAGCCACCCTCGAAGGGATCATACAAGGGAAGGAAGAGCCCTTAATGGAATACATTGATCGGTTCAACAAAGATGCCGTCGAAGTGCATACTACTGAGCGTATGAAACGATACATCTTGGAGAAAGGGTTGCCTCCAAATAGTGAATTCCGAAGAGCTGGGGGCATCGGGCCTCCTTAGTCTTTAGCCGAGCTGCTTCATAAGGTCCAGGCGTACATCCAGTACAAGGAGAAAGATGACGCATATAAAAGGAGGGATTCACGAAATCAGGAGAGCACGAAACCACACAGGCAGAAGGATATTGACAAGGCCCCATGACGGGAGAAGCAAAGAGATGATCGCCCACGAGAAAGTAGACGACCAGCTGGTCGATTCTCAGAGTACACCCTTCTCACTATTCCCCGCGAGAAGATCCTCAGTGAGTGCATCAACACTGAGTTCAAGCAAGGAGGCGTCTATTTCCCCAAACCTATTGCGTCGAAGGCCAATACCGAAAAAAGCAAGTATTGTCGGTTCCACCGTAGCCACAGACACATCACCGAAGACTGCATCTATCTCAAAGATGCTATAGAGATCCTCATCAAAGAGGGGCATCTCAAGAAATACGTCAAAGACGGGGCTCCTCGACAGGAAGAGGCGAAGAGAGTCGATGAAATCACCGAGGAAGCTGCCCCCATGCAGGTAGCCTTATCCATTACCAGACCCAAGGATTTCTACATTCCTCAACACCTCCTGCACGCAGGGTATTTTGCATCGCACAGTCTCTGGGAATATTTTCCTTCAACTATGCTTATTTCAGGTGGAGGCTACAACGAGATGACTGTTGGGTCCTTTGGGAGAAACCTCGAGCATCTAGTCGATTCGTCACCAATTCAGCTGTCATCCATCGAGAGGGTCAAAGGGAAATCCAAACTGATCACATTCTACAAGGGGGAATTACTCGGAGGATCTCCCAACTCCCATATACCTTTGCTGATCCGCGCAAAAAGGGAGAATACTGATGTGCGTAGAATACTCTTCGACCAAGGAAGCTTAGTTGATATCATATATAGTTCACTCTTTCGAGCACTACAGCTTGACCAGGGAAACCTTTCCCCATACGTGGGTTCTGATCTACAGGGATTCAACGGGGCCACGGCCAAGCCCTGGGGCTATGTCGAGCTGAACGTCACATTCGGGGATAGAAATGCCTCCAAGACAATCAAAACACACTTCCTAGTGATTGATTGTCCGTCACTCTACCAGTGCATTCTGGGGAGACCAACTCTTGCCGAACTCACCGCCGTCCCTTCAATGGTCCACCTCAAAATGAAATATTACACGGAGAAGGGCCACGTAGCAACCCTCTATGGAGACATCGAGGCTACACAGAGATGCTTTGAAGCAGAAACCAGAGGTCAAACCTTGATAGAATCCGCACCAAAAGGCAGTAAGCGTGCAAGAGAGGAAGAATCTCCAGCCGACAACACTCAGCCACGGAATAACCCAACTCTTCTGATCAACACAATCAATCTTGATCCTCACATTCCTATAAATGACAAGGAGAGTTCCCCAGTGGATAAAACAACCATGCTGCACCCTCTGCCCGCAGAAGAATTCGAAGTTATAACATTTGAAGACAACCCCGACAAAGGAGTACGTATTGGAGCGGGGCTCCTCGACGAAGCATCTGGACCTTCCAATAGTGGTGCATGCATTATCCTCGAAAATGAAGAAGGTATTGTTGTCGAAGTATCGTTAGTTATTTCCTTTGCAATATCTAATAACCAGGTTGAATATGAGGCCTTCTTAGCAGGAATCTTCCTTGCAAAAGACATGAGCGCACAAGAAGTTACAATATTCACCAACTCATAACTGGTCGCGTCCCAAATAAAGAGTATCAAGCAAATAACGACAACCTGATCGAATACTTAGCCCTAGTACAGAGTATGCTCGCGCAATTCAAAATCTGGGATGTCCAACACATTCCACGCGAACGCAACTCACTGGCAGACATACTATCAAAATTAGCAAGTATGCGCAAAAAAGGCGGAAACAAATCTGTAATTCAAGAGATACTCTATCGTCCCAGCATCGGGAAAATCGACGTTGTCGTCGATGTCAACGTAATAGGGGGAAACAGTTGCTGGATGACTCCAGTGTTCAAATTCTTGACAACCAGGGAGCTACCCGACGACAAGAAGGAGGTTAGCGCAACGAAACGCCGTTCTTCGGCTTATGTCCTAGTGGACGGCAAAATGTATCGCTGAGGATTCTCCATCCCACTCTTGAGATGCGCCGAAGAAGGAAATGTATTCGACATATTGCACGAAATACATGAGGGAATTAACACTCAACACCCAGGTGGAAGATCCTTGGCCCGAAAGGCGTTGCGGGCCGGCTACTACTGGCTGGCCATGGAAAACGATGCCAGGGAGCACGTAAGGAGGTGCAGAAAGTGCCAACGTCACTGGGATATGCATATCTCACCCCTGACACTCTTAAGACAATGTCATCACCATGGATGTTTGCGCAGTGGGGCATGGATATCCTCGGACCCTTCGTGACTGATTCCTTCCAAAAAAAAATCCTGATCGTGGCGGTCGATTACTTAACCAAATGGATAAAGGTCGAGGATCTGGCCAGAATCACAATGTTCAACATCCTGAGATTTTATAAGAGAAATATCCTGGCTAGATTCGGCGTGCCACAATACCTTGTAACGGACAATGGCACCCAATTCACAGACATATTTAATCAGGACTTTGTCGCAAAAACGGGAACCAAATAACATTTCGCATTCGTCGAACACCCCCAAACAAACGGGTAGGCTGATGCCGCAAACAAAGTCATCATACAGGGTCTCAGGAGAATATTAGGTGAAACAAAAAATAGGTGGGTAAAGGAACTCAACAATGTATTGTGGGCTTACCGAACCACCCCACACTCGACAACAGGGGAAACCCCATTCCGAATGACATACGAAACTGAGACATCATCCCCGTGGAAATCAGGAAACCCTCTCATCACACAGAGGCCCCATAGAAGAGGAGCTCAATGATGAAGCCTTAAGAGAAGAACTCGATCTAGTAGAGGAATTTCGCTCTGGAGAAACTCTCCGCGAGGAATCCCTAAAGAAAAATATCTCATTACGTTACGACAAGAAAATCATCAAAAGGGAATTCCAGGTGGTCAGCCTTGTCCTGTGCAGAAATTAAAAGGATTCACAAGAAGGAAATCTCGCAGCGAACTGGGAGGTCCCTTATGTTGCACCCCAAAATTTGCCCTCCACAAGACAAGATTTTGTGTAATAAGAGGTTCACAAGGTTCACAATGTTCATAAGACATCTCATGAGGTTCACAAGGATCATAGGGTTCACAATTAGTCAGAAAGTTTGACAATTCCCTCAGACAATGCATCCTCCTAAGCAATGCATCTTAAACTAGGGTTTTGACTTTCATCAGGCTAAATGGACTTCCAAGACTTCAAGTGAGCTTCATAGTATCCTATATGAGTTCAAGAATCCCCATGTCATGTTTCAAGACTTTCCCAAAAGATTTGCTCAGTCAGATGATCAGATAGGTTAAAATCAGTCAAAGTAGTTAAAAAGTCAAACTGAGGTCAACTGTGGTCAAACCAAAGTCAAACTTCATGATTTTTTTTCCAACATCAAGTATATGAAGTAAAATTCATCATTTTATCAAGGGTTGATCATGATTCATCAAGGAGATTTCAGATCATCAAGAATCAGGAGTTTCTAAATTAGGGTTTTCACAGGAAAAGTCAATTGAACTTTGACCAGCCATAACTTTCACATGCTTCATCAAAATTTTTACATCCAAAGCTCATTTTGAAGGAAATTGAATTGTCTACAACTTTGTGTCTCACAAGCCAAGCCCAAAAATGCTTCATTTGGAAGGTATGAGCTAAGACATTATATGTCCTTTTAAAAGTCAACAACTTCCAAAGAGCATAACTTGAGAATGGTAAAAGATATGGACATGAGACCAAAGAGGTTGGTTAGAGGAATCTTTAAGCTTTCCAAAATGTCTAAGAACACCTTCATAGCATTAAAATTGAAGGATTTGTGCCCTTTCAAAGTTGGGAAATTTTTGGGAAGTTTATGAAGCAAATAAGGCCTTAAAACCAATTTTTGCTAAATGAGCCCACCAAATTGCCATCCAATCTTTACAAAATCATCAAGCACGACCCAACCCACACATTTTATGATTTTTTATATTTTATTTGATATTTATTTGAATTTTATTTATTAAAATACAAATTAAATTAAAATAAAATATAAAAGTCATATATTTGGAAAAGATTTTGATTCTAGAAGGTCTTAAAATCCATTTAAACTTGATTGACACTAGAATATTTGAGATCATACCAAAATAGCAAGGCTAGATCAAAGAATATTCAAGTTTTAATATCACATCTTTTTCAATCTCCCAAGGTCCAAAAATCCATAGGTTTTGTGAAAGTTTTGACCTAATTTCATTGTATCCTATATAAACAACATTAAGCAAAGCATTGTAGACGAATTGGCAGCCTCAAGGATAAGTTTCAAAAGTTCAAAATTCATTAAAAAATTGAAATTCGGATTCTAATATTTTGTGGTTTTTCAGGTGAATTAAGGACACCAATCTCTTCCTTGAACATCACTGATCATGTAGCAATAGTCATATGCATATCAAACCCCAAGAATTGATCAAACCGAATCAAAGTTCTTGAACTTTTATGAGTTTTTAGTTTTCATATATTTGTGCAATATAAATTGTATTTGATTATTGTTTCGTGTTTGTAACAAGCTAGTGAATGTTTCTGGGCAGTTTAATTTGAGTTTTGACGCAGGATTGAAGATTGGCCATTGTTAGGGTTTTCGGCCTCTTTTAGGGTTTACCACTTAGCCAAGATAAATGAATTCTAAAGACATGGAAGGATCGTAAATGTCATTAGGAACTCAATGACATTGTTAATTTCATGAAATTTCACTGTTTGTATGGAGTTTGACATTCACAGGTTTTCATACGAACACAAAAACGCAGGAAAACTCGCAGGAAATTTCGTAAGAAATTTCGCAGGTCATGAGGTAGAAGATGAAGCTGTTGGGCGCGAAAATCATATTTGAATTTGGTGCAGGGCTTAAAACGAATTAGTTTTTGTATAAGTATCAAAACGAGCGCGTAGCTCAGCTGGTTTTGGATAAATGCCTTTGAGGCCAGTGACCATGGTTCGATCCCTAGGTTGCTCATCTTTTTTGCTTAAAATTTATTTGTTTTAACAGGCTTATTATATTATTATTATTACTCATCCTATAGCCACGCTGCACACGCAGTTCAGTTGGCTGGATGCTGGTGATGGAGGCTGGGAGACCTGGGTTCGACCCCAGGCTCCAGCAGGTAAGTTTTGTTTATTTTTTTTATTATTTCACTAATTATTTTTGTATGTTTTAATATATAGTTAATATTATTAATATTATTTAAGTATAATTAACATTGTTAACATTATTTCAAAATTTTTCTAACAACTAAAAACCAATGATTTTCTTTATTTCAAAATTTATGTTTCTAAAATATTTGTAAGTAAATTAATTATTATTTTAAATATGTAAACCCTAATTTTATTTTTTAAAATTCATAACCCTAATTTCTAAAACCCTAATTTTATTTTTAAATCTCTAACCCTAGTTCTTATTCAATTTTAAATATTAAAAATATATTAGATTTTTCTAATGTCTAATTAAATAATTAATAATGTTTTCTTTGTAAATATTTATTCCATGACTTCATATTATTATTCTCATTATATTTTCTTTCAAAAATTCTTTTAAAAAATGTTTATTTAATTCAAGAATAATTAATTAACTTGTATATATTTTTGTGCTAACCTCTTTTTCTTATAATTATTTTTATTACTAACCCTTTTTATTATTTAGTATTTAATCGTTTCTATATTTATGTAAATGCGAAAGCCTTGTAATAGTCGTAGGTTTTATTTTCTGTCCTTATTTTATTATCTATAAATGTTTATGTGGCCTTGGTTTGTAAATATAGGGAGTGACAACATGTTTATACTTTAAAATTAATTTAGAATCACTAATCATAAGATAAATATATGAACATATACACGCACACAAGTAAGTCGATCTTTGATCGCCATCTCACTTCCTAAGGTTATCCCTCATGTTGCCTAAATAAAAAGGTCAAGTAAGGTGTCTAAAAAGCAAAGTCCATTCTCATGAAATATCATCAAGTCCCTTTAAGATTATAAGATCAAGTCCCTTCGATGTCGCCTACGTAAATGATCTTGTCCCTTTCGAATAAAAGATGATAAGTCCCTTCGTATTGCTAAGACACCTTACAGTTGCCTAAACACAGATGACCCTTCACATGTCCCTTATAACATCCAAGGTAATGACTACCTATTCCTTAATAATAGGGATAGTCTTACCATTGAAAGAACATTTAAGAACAGTAAAGATTCAAATTAGGGTAGGTTTCTCTTAAGTACTTGCTTACTTTTATTCAAAAATACTTCATTACACTTCACATTTTTCAAACAAATTTTCAAAACAAAGCCTTTATATACATCCGTACAAGGATCATTATAAAGTACTTAAGAAAATTTTAACCACACACTACACTTCTCAAAACAGTTTAAAGTGAGCTAAGTAACTAAGAGCCCATGGATAACCATGGATGTAAAGGGTGCTAACACCTTCCCTTTACATAACCTACCCCCCGAACTCAAAAATATTTTAAGGTCTTTTCTGTTCTTTTATGCCCTTTCATTTGGATAAAATAAAAGTCGGTGGCGACTCTTGCTATCCGCAACATAACTAAAAGCCAGTTCTCCCACCGTGTTACAGAACTGGTGACTCTGCTGGGGATCGAATAAAAGAGGGGTACCCTTAGGAATTAGATCACTTTAACTTTGTTTGCTTTGTTTGCTTTACTTTACTTGTTGGGTGCTCTTATATGTGAAAGATCCTAACCCGGATCTAGTGTACCTTAGGTAAATGGCAATAGACCAAGGAAACTGTACGGGGTATACCGATATGGTTGATCTGGTGGCCATAGTTATTGTGACTTCTTGGTTGGTGCTTATGTTCCTTAAGTAAAGTTGAGGATAATATGAGGCTACCATATGTTGTCAATACACTAACTGACTTTTAGAACCCTAGTTATCCCATCTTGGCCTTTAGAAAGTAGTGAGATAACCGGCTTTGGTGAAGACGGAAGTTGGTTGATACTCGATGCTACACTCATTGAGATTCTAAACTCGGAGGGTTTTGGTTGGCAAGTAAGTTGCCTACTGAACAACCACCCTTGTGAAGGATCAATGATATTGAGATCCCTTAGAACCTGGTTACTTTATAGGACAGGATGAACCAACTAAACTTCAGGGGAGGGTACTTACCTTTAAACCTCATGCAAGCCTTCAAACCTAGGGCTATTGTGTGACTTGTTTGTGTGTGCCACATGTTTGTGATTGAGCATAACATCATAGCATCATCATGCATCATAAGCATAGCATTTTCACTAACCATTTCAAGGACCAAAGGATTTATCTTTGTTCTTTGTTGCAGGTCATGGCTTCTGCTTGTAG
Organism: Lathyrus aphaca; assembly: GCA_963966055.1. Classification (NCBI taxonomy): domain Eukaryota; kingdom Viridiplantae; phylum Streptophyta; class Magnoliopsida; order Fabales; family Fabaceae; genus Lathyrus; species Lathyrus aphaca. The sequence goes on from OZ014521.1 coordinate 541,958,194, forward strand.
GAATACTATCCGGATCAACTTTGTAGGAATACCTCCTAAGCTTAAGGAATTGGTTTCTCAAATTTCTGAAAACTCCCAGTTCATCAAGAGACATGGTCACCTATTGGATCTAGTCACCTCAGGGTTCAATGAAGACATGATGAGTGTCCTGTTTCAGTTCTTTGATCCTAAACATCATTGCTTCACATTCCCCGACTACCAGCTGGTTCCTACAATGGAAGAGTTCTCCAAGCTTCTGGGTATACCTATCCTTGATCAGAAACCCTTCACAGGCTTGGAAAAAGAGTCTAAACCTGAAGTCATTGCTGCAGCCCTACATTTGAAGAAATCAGACATTGTCTTGGAAACAAGGAGTGGAGTTAAGGGTATTCTTGCTAAGGTATTGATGGAGAAAGCTCAAATGTTCTTGAAGGCTATGAGTTATGATGCTTTTGAGGAGATCTTAGCCTTATGATATATGGCTTAATGTTGTTCCCGAATCTAGACCAGTTCATAGATGTTCATGCCATCAACATATTTCTGACTCATAATCCAGTGCCTACATTACTTGGAGATATCTTACACTCTCTTCATACCCGTACTACGAAGGCACGAGGAACTCTGATGTGTTGCATACCTTTACTATCTAGGTGGTTTATTTCTCACCTTCCTCGATCAGTGATGAAGAATAAACAAGGGTTCAGGTGGTCTAAGAGGATCATGTCACTTTCTCATTCAGACATTCATTGGTGCTCTAGATCTATGGAGAATGTTACTATCATTGACCGTTGTGGGGAGTTCCCTAATGTGCCACTCCTTGGCATAAGAGGGGGCATTACCTACAATCCTTCCTTAGCTCTACGTCAGTTTGGTTACGCTCGAAGTGATGGTCCTCATGACATGTTGATTCAGGGTATTGTGTTTGACTACGACAACGATCTGCCAGGTTATCGTCAAAGGTTCATACGAGCATGGGGGAAAGTGAACAAGGTTGACAACAAGACTCTGGAGCCCAAATACACTATTCCTATGGAAGCTTATCTCAGATGGGTACGATCTCGTGCTCAGACTCTTATGATGCCATATCCTGCCATCCTGCCAGTTACTATGGAGCCAGTTGCTGAAGGAGATACTTCTTATATCATTCTTCATCCAGACATGCCCACTGACATGGAAGAGCTACAGAGGTCCTGGATCCAGTTGGAGGAGCAAAGGGATACTTTTGAGACTCATTATAAAGCAAGCCAAGAAAGAATCCTGGAGCTAAGAAAACAACTTCACGAGGAGCGGAATCTCAACTCATACCTCAACACAAAGAGGAAACGTCCATGGGAGACTTAAAACCCCATCTTTTGTATTCATTTCATTTTTATTGTAAGCCCAAGGGGCAAACAAATTTATTACTAATAAAAGTTTACTTTTGTGGTTGTTTAAACAAATTTAAATCATGCGGTCCTTGAAAACATTGCATACGCATTTACATATCATATCACTGCATCACAGGTTTCTTATATACAGGTATCTTATCTTCTCGCTGTTTATTTCAGCAGAAATGGCTCTTGAACAGACTGTCAAAGATCTCCAGGCACAGAATGCACAATTCCAAGAGCTGATCCTGAACTTGTCCAAGGGACATGATGAATTGAAGACACTGCTGGCTAAGAAGACTAAGAAGGCTAGAAGATCAGGAGGTCTTATTAATCTGGGAAGAAGGTTCAGAGGTCCTGTCAAGACAAAGGAACAGGTTGAAGATTATGAGTCTGAGGAGTCTGAGAAAGAGGGAGGCAGTCTCCATAATACTATGGGGGATTCTGATTCTGAAGCAAATTATTATCATGATCCTAATGTAGATAAGTTCAAGATGCTGGTGGATAGAATGAATGCTATGGAGTTACAAAAGTCTTCTGGGCTGGATTTTGAAGATCTAAGTTTGATATCTAGAGTGGTAATACCCATTGGTTTCAAGGTCCCTGCTTTTGTAGTATATGATGGTGTCTCATGCCCCAAGCTGCATCTAAGGTCCTATGTCTGGAGGATTCAACCACATACTGCTGACAAGAAATTGTGGATTCATTTCTTCCAAGAGAGCTTGTCTGGAGCTCAATTGGAATGGTACTATCAATTGGAGAGTGCCAATATTCGTGATTGGAATGATCTTGCTGAGGCCTTCTACAGGAAATACCAATACAATGCTGATTTAGCACCTACTCGCATGCAACTCCAAAGCATGTTAATGGGTGCTAAGGAGAATTTCAAGGAGTATGCCCAGAAGTGGAGAGACCTGGCTGGCAGGGTTCAACCTCCTCTGACTGACAGGGAACTAGTGGATATGTTTATGAGTACGCTGAATGGTCCTTTCTATAGTCATCTCATTGGAAGCTCATCATCTGGCTTCACTGAGCTGATAATGACTGGAGAGCGTGTGGAAAGTGGTATAAGAAGTGGCAAGATACAGGTGAGTGCCTCTTCATCAAGCACTGCCAAGAAGCCCCCTAGTGGGAAGAAGGAGTCAAATGCTGTTTATGGTCAACCTGGTCGTAATAGGAGTCACCAATCTGTAGGAGCAGTTCACATTTCCAATCCTACTCCTGCAGCACCAGAGCCACCACAGAGCAATCAACAGAAGCCTAGAAGACAGTTCACCAAGATCAACATGTCATTGGCCCAAGCCTTGCAACACCTGTTGAAAGGGGAACTCATTACTTTGAAGGAACCTCCTCAGAATCCTAATACTTCCTCTCCTCGGTACAATCCTAATGCACGATGTGCCTATCATTCTAATTGTCAGGGACATGACACCAACAACTGCTGGATATTGAAAAACAAGATTCAAGATATGATTGATGTTGGAGAGATTGAATTTGACCCTCCTGGGACTCCAAATGTGATTACTGCTCCCATGCCAAATCATGAGAAGACTGTTAATGCCATTGATGAAGTTTCATATATTTCCTCAGTTGCAGATGTGACTACTCCATTATCCGTTATCAAGAAGAAGTTGGTACAAGCTGGGTTCTTTCTAGGTTGTAATGAAGATTGTTTTTATTGTGCTTATAAACCTAATAGCTGTTGGAAGTTGAAGGATGGTATTCAACGCCTTATGGACAATTACACCATATTGTTTGAGAGGACACCTTCTGTGGAAAGCATGGTTGAACATCTAACTCAAGGTGCGAAGGTTGAAGATGTGGATATGGTCGATAAAGTGCCAGTGAGGATTACCTCCAAGGGCCCTGTCAAGATCACTCATAAGGGTCCTATCAAGATTACTGCTGAAGGCCCTATGAAGACTGTTGCTGAAGCTAGAGTGGCTCCCATGATTATTACCACTCCAGGCCCTATTCCGTATACTTCTGATAAAGCTATACCCTGGAATTACGGTTCCGATGTTTATATCCATGGTGTTAAACAAGAACCTTTGACTGACACCCCTGCTACCGATGATAACCTTGATGTTGATAATATAGATGGATCTAGTAAGATCACAAGAAGTGGAAGAATTTTCTCTCCTCCGGTTACCTCAAAAAATACAGTTACTCCAACTACTACCTCCACTGCTGAGACAAATACTGATGCTCGGGGCAAAGGTCCTGTGGTTGAACCTGTGAAAACTGAGGCACCAACTGCTGAGAATCTTTCTAAGCAGATGGAAGAAGTGTTGAAGATCATTCGCAAGAGTGATTATGATATTGTTGACCAGCTGGGGCATACTCCCTCCAAAATTTCCATGTTGTCTTTGCTGCTGTGTTCTGAGGCTCATGCTAAAGCCTTGATTAAGTTTTTGAAGACTGCCCATGTACCAAATGAAATTTCTGTGGATCAATTTGAAAACTATGTTGCACATTTGACTTATGATAATGGGTTAGGCTTTTCTGATGCTGACTTGACTCCTGCCAAGAGAAATCATAACAGAGAGCTTTACATATCTCTATTGAATGTAGGGGCACTACCCTGTCTCATGTGTTGATAGGCAATGGTTCTTCACTGAATGTACTTCCCAAAGAGGTTCTAAACAAGCTCAGTCCTGAAGATGCTGTGTTAAGACCAAGTAATATAGTGGTAAGAGCCTTTGATGGTTCAAGAAGAGTGGTGCATGGAGAAATAGATCTCCCGATCAAAGTAGGCTCTCAAATTTTCAATTCTACCTTTTATGTAATGGATATTCGTCCTGCGTACTCCTGTTTGCTTGGGCGCCCCTGGATCCACGGGGCAGGTGCTGTAACTTCTACTCTACATCAGAAGTTGAGATATCCAGTGAAGGGAAAGATCGTCACTGTTTATGGAGAGGAAGAATATATGGTCAGTCATGTGAACACATTTAAGTATGTTGAAGTGGAAGGTGAATATGTTGAGACTCCTTGCCAGACATTTGAAGTAGTTCCTTGGGTCGTTCCTGCTACTGAAGCTCCTCCTGTGGTTAAAAGAGTTCCTGTGGTTACCAGAGTACCTCCTACAATGTCTTCCCTGAAAGATGCTAGAGCTGTGGTTGAAGAAGGTGGTTGTACTATTTGGGGTCAGCTTCCCGACATTCCTTACAAGTCTGACAAGTTTGGTTTGGGTTTCACTGTAGAGTCCCAGAAGGTTGTTCGTCGTGCTCGTGCTGTTCGTATCACCAATCAAGGGATCATGAAAGATCAAATCAATGATGTGGGTGACTATAGTGAAGACTACAACCTGGATGACTTGATCTTTCCTACTGTGGGTGATGGGCTCAATAATTGGAAGGCTGAAGACGTTATTCCTATCTCCTTTAGTCAGGAGTAAATACTATTACTGTGTTGTTATTTTTTAAGTTTGTAATTTTTGAACAATTAAACTTTTAAGCCTTGTGTCTTACCCGGGGCACAATGGTATGCTTGTTACGGGATGTCATTTCATTTGCATACTTCATTCAATAAAAATCAGTGGACGTTTCGTTTTCGTAAATATTGTGTTCCTTGTCTTTCTTTTATTTTATTTTTTGTTTTATCAGCTATGTGTTCTTACACACACCCACATCACTAAAATGCAGATCCTCATCCACTCTAGATCCTGTTGATAACAGTTCTACTATTGCCAATTATAATTTCGAGAATCCAATCTATCAAGCTGAAGATGGAAAGGAGGAAGATTGTGAAGTACCTGTAGAGCTTGCTAGGTTATTACAACAAGAAGAGAAAGCTATACAACCACATGAAGAGCCAATCGAAGTTGTGAATCTGGGAACTGAAGAGAACATGAAAGAGGTCTAGATAGGGGCTGAACTAGAGGATGGTGTTAAGAGCAGATTAATTCAGATGTTACATGATTATGTGGAGATCTTTGCTTGGGCCTATGAAGATATGCCAGGGTTGGATACAGACATTGTGGTTCACCGTTTACCGGTAAAAGAAGATTGTCGTCCAAAGAAGCAGAAGGTTCGTCGCATGCGTCCTGAGATGTCAGAAAAGATTAAAGCAGAGGTGATGAAACAGTTTAATGCAGGGTTCTTAGCTGTGACTTCTTATCCTCAATGGGTTGCAAATGTGGTACCGGTACCTAAGAAAGATGGTAAGGTACGTATGTGTGTAGACTATAGGGATTTGAATAAGGCCAGCCCCAAAGATGACTTTCCACTTCCTCATATTGATGTTCTGGTAGACAACACTGCTCAACATAAAGTATTCTCTTTCATGGATGGTTTCTCTGGTTACAATCAAATCAAGATGGCACCTGAAGATATGGAGAAGACTACATTTGTTACACAGTGGGGCACTTTTTGTTATAAAGTGATGCCATTTGGTTTGAAGAATGCCGGGGCAACATATCAGCGTGCTATGGTGGCTTTGTTTCACGATATGATTCATCATGAGATAGAGGTATATGTGGATGATATGATAGCCAAGTCCCAGAATGAAGAGCAACACCTTGATCATCTGCATAAGCTGTTTGAAAGGTTGAAGAAATACAAGTTGAGATTGAACCCAAACAAGTGTATTTTTGGAGTTAGATCTGGTAAACTCCTGGGTTTCATTGTCAGTGGAAAAGGTATTGAAGTGGATCCTGCAAAAGTAAAAGCTATACAAGAGATGCCAGCTCCCCGTACTAAGAAGGAAGTTAGAGGTTTCTTGGGACGATTGAATTACATCGCAAGATTTATTTCCCAATTAACTGCTACCTGTGAGCCAATTTTCAAGTTGTTGAAGAAAGATCAGGTAATGGAGTGGAATGATGAGTGCCAGACAGCCTTTGATGAAATCAAGAGATATCTTCTAGAACCTCCAATTTTGATGCCACCAGTTGACGGAAGACCCTTGATTATGTACTTAACAGTATTAGACAACTCTATGGGGTGTGTATTGGGGCAACATGACGAGTCTGGTCGAAAAGAGCAGGCAATCTACTACCTTAGCAAAAAGTTTACCGACTGTGAAACAAGATACTCACTGCTTGAGAAAACTTGCTGCGCTTTGGCATGGGCTGCTCGCCGACTAAGACAGTATATGTTGACTCATACTACCTTATTGATTTCGAAGATGGATCCAATCAAGTACATATTCGAGAAACCTGCTCTCTCCGGACGAATAGCAAGATGGCAAATGATCTTAACAGAATATGATATACAATACACTACTCAGAAGGCCATTAAGGGTAATGTGGTAGCTGATCATTTGGCTCATCAAGCAGTGGATGATTACCAGTCAATGAGTTTTGAGTTCCCTGATGAAGACATTATGATTATTACCAAAGAACCTAGACAATATGACGGACCTGAACAAGGATCCCGATGGACTATGGTTTTTGATGGAGCTTCTAATGCACTTGGTAATGGTGTTGGTGTTGTGATCAGTTCCCCTGAAGGTTGTCATACCCCAATTACTGCAAGACTTTGTTTCTATTGCACCAATAACATGGTTGAGTATGAGGCATGTATCATGGGTATCAAAGCTGCCATTGATATGAAGATTCAGTTCCTGGACGTGTATGGAGATTCAGCCCTAGTAGTAAGTCAGATTAAAGTTCCTGGACGTGTATGGAGATTCAGCCCTAGTCGTAGGTTTTATTTTCTGTCCTTATTTTATTATCTATAAATGTTTATCTTGCCTTGGTTAGTAAATATAGGGAGTGACAACATGTTTATACTTTAAAATTAATTTAGAATCACTAATCATAAGATAAATATATGAACATATACACGCACACAAGTAAGTCGATCTTTGATCGACATCTCACTTCCTAAGGTTATCCCTCATGTTGCCTAAATAAAAAGGTCAAGTAAGGTGTCTAAAAAGCAAAGTCCCTTCTCATGAAATATCATCAAGTCCCTTTAAGATTATAAGATCAAGTCCCTTCGATGTCGCCTACGTAAATGATCTTGTCCCTTTCGAATAAAAGATGATAAGTCCCTTCGTATTGCTAAGACACCTTACAGTTGCCTAAACACAGATGACCCTTCACATGTCCCTTATAACATCCAAGGTAATGACTACCTATTCCTTAATAATAGGGATAGTCTTACCATTGAAAGAACATTTAAGAACAGTAAAGATTCAAATTAGGGTAGGTTTCTCTTAAGTACTTGCTTACTTTTATTCAAAAATACTTCATTACACTTCACATTTTTCAAACAAATTTTCAAAACAAAGCCTTTATATACATCCGTACAAGGATCATTATAAAGTACTTAAGAAAATTTTAACCACACACTACACTTCTCAAAACAGTTTAAAGTGAGCTAAGTAACTAAGAGCCCATGGATAACCATGGATGTAAAGGGTGTTAACACCTTCCCTTTACATAACCTACCCTCCGAACTCAAAAATCTTTATGTCTTTCCTGTTCTTTTATGCCCTTTCCTTTGGATAAAATAAAAGTCGGTGGCGACTCTTGCTATCCGCAACATAACTAAAAGTCAGTTCTCCCACCGTGTTACACCTTATCGCGTTAAAACAACAAACGGGCACGGGAGCGTATTACCTAGAAGAACTAAGTAGAAAACCATTCGCTCGGCCATGGAATGATGAAAAGCTCAAACAATATTACAGTTAAAAATCCAGCCAAAACGCGGAATAATTGTCGTCCAAGAAACCCACCAGTATGGGAAGACGCCCAGCCACATAGATGTATCATGGTATATATATAACCCTCAATATCAACATGCACAATCACTCGTCCATTACCGGACAATTGGATTGTCCAACGGGGACAACTCTAACGAGCTCCACCATTGTCATACCAGCGTGGTTGACCCTCAACTCGCAATGGGAAAGGTCAACCTTAGGGAAAACGAGACACGACCATGTCTTTGAACCCTTTAGTGATCTTGAATCTCACTCCTCGACTAGTTCCATACCCTGGATGGTTTAACAAATTTTGTCGAGTATTCACCGGTTCCATATACTTGAAAAATAAACGAAAGCATACATACAGCGAGTAAAAATGCGATGTAAAACAACAATAAATTAACATAAAATTACGGCCACAAGGCCAAAATTGTCATTACATTGATAAAAAGGGGACAAAAGCCCCAAATAGAAATTTAACTAAAAGGCACGCAAGCCAAAATAACAATGGCACGCAGGCCAAAAAATCACTCCTCGTCAGGAGGCAAGACCACTTCGTCTTCTACACGGTGCAGAGAACCAGTTCCATCAACGAGAAATTCCACCCCATGATTTGTTACCTTAAGTTTCTCGACGACATTATAGAAGCCTAACGCAACCATACTCAAGTTATCCTGGGCCAGTAGTCGAATTCGAGCAATCAGCTTAGCCCCGGTCGTCATGGCAGTTTCTTCCCCGGTCTCCCCCTCCAAAGTAGCTAACTTACTCTCCATCTCCGCTACCTTCTTCTTCAGACGCTCACTGTCCTCTATAAGCTCCTCCATCTTGTCTTGGATTTCGGTGACCTCCTTCATAAGCTCGAGCTTAGTCTCGTAATGCTCTTTATCCTGAAGCAAATCGTTCTCCAGTTTATGATTTTCGGCCTCCGCCTCCTCGATTTTATCCTTGGACGCTTGGAGTGTTTTACGGGGAACAAAGTCGGCGTCGTTAAAAGCAAGGGCAGCCTCCAGGATCAAGAACATCCCTGTAACATCTTGACAGAGCTCGGCCCTTAAGACCTTAGGATATGCAGAAAGGATGGAATCAGCATCAAGATCAGGTACCCTAATGGAAGGCTCCCCGTCAAACAGAGACCTTTGAGTAATGCAGGGAGGTAGGAAAATGGAGCCCGCAGCGGCAACGTTGCTCTTCGGAGGAGGAGAAGGCTCCTCAGTTCTTGGCCTTTTACCCAACGAAGACCCACCCACCGGAGTACTCCCTGGAGTGGAGCTGCCAAAGCTAACAAAGCCGTCCAAAGTAGTATGGTCTTTGACAGTCTCAACCTGACTCTTCACTCATTTCTTCATATTTCATTTGTTCCTCTTCACCAGACGATCTCTCGTTTCGGCCATTTGCACTGCAAAAACAACACAAGCAGTTAGATAACAATCAGATCCACAATACAAGAAAGGCTAAATTATAAATTCACCTAAGAGCTACATCGTTGGCTCCTCATTTGGGAAACTAAGCAGCGACTTTACACTAATCAATCTGGCCATTGTGGTCGGCGTCCCGTCAGGACGAAGAAGAGCTCACCCGTCGTAATCCACCAGTCCTGTGGGGCAAAAACTGGCGACATAGTTAAACAAAGTATTGTAAACCGCTGTGTCATCGACACTCAGCTCCTCAGGCTTAATTATGTTGTACTCGCTGGAGTGTTGGAAGTGCACGTTCACCCACTCCAACGGGAAGTGAGCCATCATATTATCCTCTATACCGGCCATCTCCCTATCATACAACGAGTCTTTGGTAGTCTGCGAGCAAGGTTGAATTACATAGAAACAGTATTTGAAATCCCGTATAGAATCCTGGTAGGCTTTGAAGAGTCTGCTGGCCTGCTTTGACGACACCCAGATGTGTCGGGCATCCTGGGACTTCCTCTGCAGGTGGAATATTCGGAAGAACAAACTGACCATTGCCCCTATCTCCAGATAACAACATACCAACTCAAAAGCCCTGATGAAAGCCAGAGCGTTCAAATGGAGTTGAGAGGGCGCAAGCGCGAGGTGGGTGAAGACCGCTTGCTGGAAATCAATGAAGGGAAAACAATACCATGCCTCGCGAAACATGAACTCGTACATGGGAAATCTAAGGGCGGGAAAGTGAGAGAATATCCTCTATGTAGGCTTCGGGGGTAGAGCTCGCCAGTTAGCAGCTTCCCCCTTTTTCTTCCTCTCTATCCTACCCCACGCATTTGAGGCATCTATCGCGAATTGAGAGACTGTTTCAAGGGGCTCATCCATTATCCATGAGAGTTCACACACGGGGACGTCCGCATTATCGGGAGCAGGGATTTCCTCGACCTCGCGAGCATTCTTCTGACTACATTCACCTGAAAAACAGAGAAAACATAATGAATTCGACGAACTCAAATCCACCATTCCACTGCAGATCAAGTGAAAATTCTTCGAAAAACCCGAGGAAATGCCCAAGAGAAAATCCTCCTCGAGGATCAAACTTGTATCTACGGGGGAAAGCCCCCCTATGAACCTATGCTCGGTAAACTAACACTAAATTAGTGCCACTGAAACTTAAACTGGATCTAACCCTAGCCTATGTATAAATTCTGGAAATTCATACGCATTCATACGAATATGATGAACATTCATCAGTATCTCCAGAACTTCATAGGAATTTACAGAAATCTATGAATATCCTATGAACTTCATGTGAAACGGATGAATGTCATTAATAAAACCCAGATAACAGAGGAATGGAATGAATGTTCACCTGGATCCATGATGCTTTCTGGTTGGGAGGTAGACGGTGGAAGCGGTGGATGTCCGACGAAAAGAATTACAGAGTAGATTTCGCGGCAAGGGAAACGTTCGTAAGAAATGGACAAATGAACATGCCTTCTCCCTTTTATAATGTCTCAAGCATGCTTAGGAAAACACAAAAGACAATACAATTATTACCTAGGGCTATCCCCCAGGTGTCATAAATGCATGACGACACTTTATTACGCGTGTCACTAAATGTCAGGCGTTTTATCTTCTCAAGAAAAGAATCTTTTCAAAACCTGTCTAAATTCCTCTTGCAAGCAGATGCTCGTCATAAAAAAAATAAAGTTACGTTAGGAAGATGTCGACCACGACCTCAGCACCTTAAGTCACTATCCCTTTCGGGCACAACGACTTAGGGGGCTCCTATTCTGGACTGGCCTAGCACATGCCCTACACCAAATTAAGGCCCAATCCAATATACATCTGGGGGCAGGCCCATCACGAACTCCACGGGAATATGGATGTTACAAAATAGAGTCGTTGGCATATAGCCATTGGGGACTTCCCCTCACGCGCCATTATGGGGTCAGTTGCCCAACAGATTTACGGAGGTAGTTACATCTAGTCAAAGACAACACACCCGCATCGTACGGGCATATGCCCTTATAAAAACCCTCCACCTTTGGAGGGCCAGGTATTCACTTCTAATTCCATTTTTGTGTACGCTTTAGTTGTCTCACTTTGAAACTTACTTGAGCGTCAGAGTACCTTGCAGGAACCCAACCATTTCCTCTCATCAACATACCACAGTCCTAGTTGTAGGCCACAAAGACCTGTTCATATTATTTCTGTACACTTCTGAAGTTATTCTTCTGGACATTTTCTTTTTGGGTTTCTTCTTTTGAACATACAATGTTATGTGTGATGTGATTATATAATAGCCAAGAAGATGAAACTGGATAAACCTATATGTATGGATGAGGTAAACACACACTAGAAAAGATGTTGGAAGTTAGGATCTAGAGAATTTAGAAAATACATTTTCTTTATCTTATGAATCTGAGTCAGAACCAGTTTCTGATTTTGAGTCCGAGAAGGTTGAAGCTACCAAATCTAGATTGGCTTTTTCTTTACTCTTGTCAGCTTCACCTTCATCATCCAATCCATCCCATGTTGACATGAGACTTTTCTTGTCCTTACTTCTGAAGTTGTTCTTCTGGAATTTTCCTTTTTGGCTTTATTCTTTTGAAGATAAAGACAATCAACTATAAAATGACCAGGCTTTTGACAGTCGAAGCATCATTTCTGATCATATTTGTTATCTCTAGAGCTTGTTACTCTGAAACCAGATCTTTTTACAAAGAACCTCATGTTATTATTAGCAAAATACTGAAATCTTTTTTTATGATGAAAGCCATTTCATCATTATCAGAATCTTCATCAGAAGTTTCATCACGAGTGGCTTCTTTATGCTTATATGCATGGAAATATTTATGAAACCTCCCAATAGATTTCAAAGCCATATAATTTGATTTTTTTAATGGTTCTTCATCTCAATTAAGTTCTAACTCATGGATTTGGATTAGTTATCATAATTTCAAGACTGATAATGTTCATGTGTTTAGCTTCTTGAATAACTGTTACTTTAGGTCTGTACCTGGCAGGAAGACTTCTAAGAATCTTCTTGGCATGATCAGAGGTAGTGTAACTCCTGTTCAACATATGAATCCCAAACACAAGAACTTGGAACCGTGAAAACATGGTTTCAATTTTATCATCATATTTTATCTTGAATAACTCATATTGCTACACCAAAATATTAGCTTTGGCTTCTTGAACTTGTTGATTGCCTTAATAGGTGGCACATAAAGATTTAAAAATTGTTTTGGCAGTAAACATGTCAATGATTTTTATGTACTCAAAATGAGGGAGACATCGACAAGAATGCCTCTTACTATATGATTTTTCTATAGATAATTTTCTAATCCGATGCAAGAGGTTTCCTGTCAGCCATCATCCCAATACCATTCACTTGAATGTTAATTCCATCTTCGAAGATACCCCATAACTCATCATCAAAACCAGTGATGTAAGTATACATTTTATTTTTCCATCATTCAAACTCAGTGGAATCTCCATTGAATGTAGGAGGTATAACAATATAATTATTTTTCTTAGAAGCACTATAACCATGATTAACCCTACCAAAAGGATTAATGGGACCTCCACTTGAATCAAATCTAGATTCATCAGCCATGAAGGAATAAGTATTTTTCTCAATATGTTTTTTTGCACCACTGTTAAGTGTTTAGCACAGACCGTGCTCTGATGCCAAATGAAGGTGATAAAAATACACAAGAGGGGGGGGGGGGGGGTTGAATTATGTATGTGAATTCTTTTTCACTTATGAAAAAACTAACCTCAGAATCAGAAGAAGTTCAAAATCTGATCTCAGAGTTGTTAGTAGTGGAATGAATAATAATCAGAAGTAAGAAATAAAGCAACACACATAGTTATCCTAGTTCTTTTCCTAAATTGAGAGTAGTCTAGTCACCTTATCCAATAATATGTTTTCACTATAATCAAACTGATTACACTTTGCTCAAGAAAACTAGCAAGATACTTCAACTGCTCAATCATACTAGAAAGATACTTTTGCTCAAGCATACAAGAAAGTTCTTCTGCTCAAGCACACATGAAAGAGATTTCTTTTGCTCAAACACACATAAAAGAGACTTCTACTACTCAAGCAAACTAGTAAGAGACTTCATGTACTCTAGACAAAACATTTAGGAAAATAGATAACATCTATACTTGATGTAAATCAGAATTATAAAAGTGATACAATAACTACAAAAACTCTTAACCTCTTAAGATTTCTAAGATATAAAAATATAAGAAATCTTAATAACTTGTGCGATAAACATATTAAAACTTTATCTCAAACTTGTACACAATGTTGTTCTTGTTAGATGGTTCATTATCTTCCTTCAAATATTCAAATCCTTTTATAGAGGTAGAAAAAGAGAAGTTGCAAGGAACTTGCACAAGTGATATTTATTTACATGCAATTCCAAGAGAGACGTTGGAAGTTAATCTTTTTAAGATCTTCATCCTTTATGTAATATCATTATCCACTACGTTTATCTCATACTAGGTATTTATCAAAATGTTGGGGCACACTTAAGAGGTCACATCAACTTTCTTAAGCTTTGCACGAAGAAACTCTAGTTGACTTTTTCAATAATCTGGCTTTGATAAGATTGATATGCTTTGGAGGAAGAGTATTGATCAAAAGAAGAGTGCCTTTCGCTTGGGTATTTTAGAGTTTGAGTTGTCACCAGAGGTTGAGATACCAAGTTGAGTCATCTGATTCTGATCCTTCAGAATCTGAGTCCATTAGCTTTTCTTCATATGCTTAAATTATGGTCAGTCTTAAGTTGATTTTTAAGCTTATGTTACTACACACTTGAACAAATGTTACTATACCCAAATGTTCTTTAAGTACTTTGTTATCATCAAAATCCAAGTTATATAGGCAATTTTTTCCAACACAGTAGTGATGACAACTTTCACTTTCAAACTACACTGCACATTTTCCTTATCATCGTTGGTCTAATTATTTTCAGGTTTGTTTTCTACAACAACATTAAATATGTGTGCAGGAATAAATGAACCTTCATTCACAAGGTTCCAAATACCATGATTCATCTCTTCTATGAAAAAATTCATTTCCTCTTTCCACTAAATATACCCTTCTCCATCAAAGAATATGGGTTTGTTTTGTGAATAACTTGAAGTTATTTTCCTTCTGAGACGATTAGTCCTTAATAGGAGTTAGACTCTAGCTCCACTTGTTAGACAAGTGACTTCAAGCACAAGAGGGAATTGTGGTATTTGAAATTCATGATTTATTTTAAACATTTCTCAATTAGGATCTTATTAGTAGTATTTAGGTGAGTAATCTGCAGCTGAAATAAAATACTGAAAGTAAATTGCAGAAAATAAAAGGATAGGATTAGAAAGATTGCTCTAGAGATTTATACAAGTTTGGACAAGCATTGGCCTAGTTCTGTCCCTAAGAGGTCTTCTTAAGAGTTTAAATATAAACTTTGATCTTTTAAATATTATGCCCACAAACCTTAATATAATCTGATCTTGAGATTTTAATAGTTTTATAGTAGTTAGAAAAACAATGAAAAGAATTAAACCATGGACCGAATTGATTATCTAATCGAACGAAAAAATGCTCCAATCGATTAGACAACTTAGATATAATCAATTGAATGACCCAAATGGTAAGGTTTTGATGTAGAGGTGTTTCAAGTCATTAATGTTTTATCCTTATTGATTTTATAATCAATTAGCACCCGTCTAATTGATTAACATAGTTGTCCAATCGATTAGCTGGTCAGAAACATTTTGCCAATCGATTAACACTTCTTTCCAATGGATTAGATAATTTAAAAAGAGTTTGGACAACTTTTTATTCATTTGTTTTTTGCTAGAAAATAATTTTAAAACATATTTTAAGTGTGTGTGTGTGTGTGTGTGTGTGTGTGTGTGTGTGTGTGTGTGTGTGAGTTTCCTTATTACTCTTAAGCTATTACCTTACTTTTCCAATACTCAAAAAGGTTGACAAACATGACCTAGCGAGCTTTCACACCTTTATCAAAAAAAGCTTCAAGACTTTTTGCTAGACATCATTTGATTATATAGACACTTGGTCTTAAGTTCTCTTGTTGAAGAATCATATGATACTTTAGTTATCATTAAGGTTGAAAGCTATTGCCATACATTGTCGTCATCAAAACTTCAAATGGTGATCTTTATTAGTTGCAATTACATAAATTCATAGAATTGACCAGGTAGAAGACATCAAGGGTGAAGTCAAGAAACACTTTGAGAAAAGATTTATAGAGAGATTACAGGAGACCCAAATTAGTTGGAGTAGATTTCAAGTGTCTATCGGGGTAGAAACCTTTATTTCTTGAAACTCCATTATTGCACGAGGAAATCAATGATGTAATGTGGAATTGTGATGGTGATAAAAGTCCGAGTCCAAATAGGTTCAACCTAATTTTCTTCAAGAGTTGATGGGATATCGTCGAGAAAAAGTTAGTAGGTTTCATGAATGTACTTTATTGGAATTATTTTCTTTCTAAACCGTGACATATACTTTTCTTGTCTTAATTCCCAAGGCACCTAATCCTTAAGGCATAGAGGAATACAAACCTATTTGTTTAGTAAGATGTATGTATATAAATATCTCTAAGATTTTTTCAAGTAGATTGAAAAGGGTTTTTGGGGAATGTGATATCCATGTTCCGTATTCATTTCATAGACAGATGATGGATAATGTTCTAGTTATTAACGAATTACTAGATTTTTTTAGAAGAAATACGAGAGATCTCTTAATGGTTAAAGTAGATTTTGACACTAGTTATGATTGTGTCCCATGGGATTATTTGAAGGATATCATGAATAGAATGAAGTTTGACAATAATGACTCAAGTGGATGGATGTTTTTGTTTTCTATAGCTCCATACCAATTTTAATAAATGGAAGACCAACTATTGATATTAGTGTTGATATAGGATTTCAACAGGGTGACTCCTTATCTCCTTTCTTATTTTTAATTGCGGAATAATGGTTATCAGGCCTGATGAAGAGTTCTATACAGTGGAGGAAGTTTCAAATATTTCATTTTAATGAGGAAGTTAATTTTTATTTCTTCAATTTGCTAATGACATTGTTATTATTGATGATGGATCTTGGGACAATATTTGGACCAGTCTTTGATTATAAAAAAACATGTAACCCATCTATTCCCTAGCATATAGATGACATGTTGTCCTTCTATTCCCTAGCAATATCCTTGAATCAAATTAACTTATATTTTTATTCATTGAAACAAATGCAATGATATTGGAATTTGGAAGTATTTTACATCATTTCATGCGCATATACCTTGTTTGGATAAATAACCATCAACAATGAGAGAAATTAGAAGAATGTAATGATTCCACCCACACCATCTTTTTCAACATTTCACTTGATGAATTCTAGTACAAGTTAAGTATTCAAACGTATAATAGAAGGAAGAATCTACCACAAGTAAAGAAGCCCAAGATCTAAATACTTTAACTATCTAATAAATCATAATCTATAAAACCTAAACGTGCTTCCTTTAGAACATACCTTAAATATGCCTTAATTCACAAAGAAGCTAATGAAAACAGTAAAAGCTTTAAATTTAACTATTATTACAATTATATAATAATCCTTAATTTATCTCATTTATGCCCATACTAAGATTGTAATCTTTTTGACAATCTTTACCTTTAACCTTAAAAAAAAAAAAAGTGTTTTGAGAATATCAATTAAGATCTCAACCACTCCTTAACCACATGGTTCACACACACAATAAAATAAAGTGAATAATTAATTATAAACTATTTAATTCTACAATAAAATCTACAAAATAAAAATAATTTCTAAATATAAAATATTAAATCACAATTTGTATTTCAATAATCTATTTTCAATTTTTTTTAAAATATAAAATGTATGAATTAATTTTATATTTTGATAGACAAACTATTAAATTAAATTTCTATATATATAAAAATCATTTAATATGATCACACAATACATATGAACTAATAATTTGATTATTTAAATACTTTGATAATAATTGATAGTAATTAAGATACACTAACCAAATCTATTCTCTTCGAATTTTCTTGGAACATTGTAGTGAGGTTGAAAAGGTTTTATGTTTGATTTGGAACAATAATTCAACCTCTCTTGAAAGGTCAAGTAGTTGTTTGCAATGTGGTTTCCTTCTCTTCAAAGATGGTTTGGATTTTCTTGGTGCAACTGGACATTGCTTTGGTTCTTGGATTCTATTTTCAAGTCGAGTTGGAGTCTTGAATCCATCATTTTCTTCATCTTTATCTTCCAAGTGTTGTTCTCTTGATGATGTTGGTTTAGACAACATAGGATTGTTGTTTTGTTCTTCATTTTCATCCTCTTCTTTGTCTTTATGAAACTCTGGATTTGACATGTTGAAGAAGAAAAATGAGAGAAAGACTGGAAAGTAAAAAGGGAAATTAGTTGAGAGGTAGTTATATAGATCCAAGAAATTGGTCACAAACTTTCTTTTATATATATTATGTCTTTGTTTAATGATTGAGCATTTCAACTAGGTAGCTAGGTTCCTTGGTTATACTTTTTGGACATGTGAGTTTTCAGTCCATGTTTGGATCTACGTATAGATAGAGTGTGTTTTGGTGTTAAGGATTCCAATGCCAATAGTTTATTATACAAGTTACTTTTTTCCTTCTATAATAAATTATTCACTTCAACTTTTTGTTTTCTGTATATTACAATAATTATATTAAAAAATTATTCCTTTATTAAATTGTACATACATTCATAATTATCATAAAAATAAAGTAAAACATATTAATTAAAACTCATATTAGTATTAATTAGATAACACAATACAAATTATTATTATTATTGTTAAATTATTTAGAATTAAATATGTTTTTAGTCCTTATAAATATCTCAATTTTTATATTTATTCCCTATTAAAAAAAATAATATATTTTAGTCCTTACAAATTTTATATATATGCAATTTTAGTCCTATCCTTAAACTTTTAAATTTTTGAATAATTTTTGTGATCCTTGTTTAGAATACTATAAAATATTTCTTACTAGAAGAATTAAATATGATTTTTTTAAATTTCAAAATATAATGATAAAAGTAATGAAAATTTCAACTTAGAAATCAAATTTTGAGTTTTTTTTTCCTGAGAAACTTTTTATAATATGTCTGTAAAATAATCATTAAAAAAATATATATTGGTTTAACAGGAGAGACTAAAACTACGTGCATAATAATTTTGTAGGGATTAAAATATATTATTTTTTAATAGGAATTAAAAATAAAAATTGAGATATTTATAAGGACTAAAAATATATTTAACCTAATTATTTATTTATAAATATCAACAACTTTGATATATTAATTTTAAATTATTTAATTATCATATTCAACTTAACTATAAAATAATTTATCAAGTAATATAATTAGTGATATATTTGCACCCAAAAAAGCTGCATATATATGGATATCTTTGGCTGCAGAACATTCAGATATTTAATAAAAAGAGGTTGAGCAGTTCAACATAATTAATTTTATAACATGCATTGGATCTTACACCAAGAGAAGGTTTTTGAAAGCTATCCTCCACCATCCACCTCAATGTTAACTGTCATCTTTACTCTTTTAACTTTTCTTTATGTTGTTCCTTCTTTGAGTTCGTTTACACTAACAATACCATTATTTTTTTGGTTCCTTCACTTTGGTGATATCTGCTAACTTTGATGCAGCTATGCATGTGATTTTTTTATCCTATATTATGGACCACCTATACCCTAGTTACTGCTACTTAGTTAGTCACAATTATACTCAAACTCTTTATTTTTCTATAACACTTTTATTTATTTTAGCCAACCAACATGACTTTCTTATACTTTGTGTTTATTGCAAGCAATATGGATTAAAGAATGGAGGTTCAGAATGTTTGACTTTGTTTTATTTATGATTGATCATTTATATATTTATTTGATATTTCATTGGGTTGGTTTTTTTGAGGTATTTAGTTAGTTTACTTTGATAAATATAATGCATATTTAAATATATTGGAAGAAATTAGTTGGTGTTTTTACTAATATTTATCAACAACTACAATGGAAATAGTATCTTAATTTAGTTAGTTAAATTTTTTGAAGGATAGATTAAAGTGGTGTTTAGTTGGATAGATTTGAATGTGGAGAGTTCAGTTATAGAGTTGAATGATATTGACAACTTGGCGATCTCTAGGCATGGAGGAGACATTTTAAACTTAGGAGAAAATATATACAAGGTGGTTGATGATATATGGAAAAACTTGGAGCTTAAGGAAAGTTTATAGAGGCAAAAATCTAGACAAGTGTGGACCAAAACTCTAGATTTTTCCATAATTCTATGAAGGAAAGATATAGAAAAAATCACATAAATGTGGTGGATACTCTTAATGGTAGGGTGGAAGGGGTGATTGAAGTGAAGAATGTTGTGATGAGTCATTTTGAAAGTTTCTTTAAAGAAAGAAAGTAGCATGAGCATAGAAATAATATATGAGTTAGAGTTTAAATATTTATCTGGAGAAGAAAGTAACTCTTTAGAGGAAATTTTCTCAGAATAAGAGATTAAGGAGGCAGTTTGGAGTTATAATGATAGTAAGAGTGTCGATCCAGATGGATTTACTTTTGAGTTTCAGAAGAAATGTTGGGAAACAATTAAGGAAGATATGTTTACCTTTGTGAAATATTTTCACTTTAAGGCAAAATTAATTAAGGCTTGTACACCATCCTTTCTTTACAATGATCCATAAAGTCAATAATCCACATTCTTTATCAGAATATAGGTCTATCTATTTAGTAGGATGTCTCTATAAAATTCTAGCAAAATTCCTTGTTTTGAGATTGAAAAAAGTTATTGGAAAGCTTATTTCCAAAAACCAAAACACATTTTGACCGGATAGAAATATATTGGATGGTGTGCTGGTGGTGAATAAGTGTCGCTCCCACCAAAATGACACCTGGTCAGAAAGGGTACAGACGCGAACGGTCAGCGAAAGAGGAAGAAGAAATGAATAGAGTCGTCAACTAGGCATTTTTATCCCGAAGGAGAGGTAATGCTGCATAAACCTAAGAAAAGATGGATAAGACGGTTGCGAACCAGAGAAACTGAGAAAGGGGGTTGGTTACAACCTGGGAAGGTATTAGCACCCAGATTGTCCGCCGTACTCGACGGGATCCACGCTTGAAAGATTTGTGTTTTAAAGGGGTAGTGTCAGTGCAATCTGTGTATCAAAGCTGGAAAGAATGCAAGTGTCAGTGTGAAAGAAGTGTGAAGTGTATAAGGGAAATGTCAGTGTAAGAACAAGAATGAAATGCTCAAGACTATGAGGCTCAAAGAATGATGCTGGAAGGAGGGGGAATAAACAGAGACTTTTGTTCGATAACAGTTAAGTTATGCCTACGTATCCTCTCGTGCAATGAGGAAGTCAGAACACCGTAGTTCGACTCAAAGAGACTGAAAGATAAATTGACTTGTGAACTGCTTACTTGTCTATGCTCAAGTGTATGACCTGTCTGGCTCAGGTGCAAACTGTCTTGCATTAGACGGAAGAAGCAAGTTCTCGTTTGTGAGTGAATGAGATGAGGAAAGAATCCCGGAGGAGACGATTATTGTTTGTTTTTGTGTTTTCAATCTTTTATTGCTTTTGGAGTTTGTCATAAGTTAATGAGCTTAAGCCTAAACCAAGGGTTAGTAAACTCATCACATCTTCAATACTCAACCATTTTTCATCATTCAAGGTTCATTGTGACCAGTGGAACATGCTTTATCATTCTATAACCAAAGAAACAATTTCTGGAAAAAAGTTTCAAGAGGATACCTGAGATGGAGCTTTTGCTTTTGGAGCTTTCAGGCCAGTTTCTTGCTTCAAAGTCCCTCCAATGATCTCCCTGAAGATGCTTTGAGGCTTAGTTGGAATGTATTGTGGCTGGTTTTTGAGATTGATGAAGTTCTGACCAAGGAAGTGGAAAATCGTATTTCTGTTTCAAGGAATTTCAAGGCCAGATGAAGGGTGATTTATGCTCTATGAAGCTTTTCTGAATGAATGGTGAAGTTGGTTTTGAGGTTTTATGTTTGTGTGATGAGATTCGAAGGAAAATGCCAAGAGGAAAGTTTTTGGGAACTATGGCAATGCTGTGTATTCAGGCTTGCTCCTTGTGTGTTTTGAGTCTCTTTTAGTCCACATATCAAGCTGTGATAGGGCAGAGAGTTGTTGGTGGCACAGCTTGATTGGTATGGTCCATTTTGCCAAAAGTCAATGTTAGGTGTCCTTTGAGGTATGGGCTGTTTCAGGGCTAGAGCAAAGGCATGTCTGCTGCAGCTTGATTCAAGGATGACTATGGAAATGAATTTGAGGCCAATTTGCAAGTGGATTGGAGTTTATGTGAGGTTTTGCAAATTTCACAAAGTTTGGCCCTTTTGTGATTTCTTGAAGCATAAGTCATGAAACTTGGAGATTCTTTGGTGCATTATGAATTTTAGGTTATGTGTTATGCTCATGTGATGCTTAGAAGTCCATTTGAAATCACATTTTTCCTTGGCATGAAGTTTTGCAACTTTCCTCTTTTGGTGCATAAGTGAAATTTTCATGATTTTTCCCAACTTTGCAAGGCCATAACTTTTGATCCAAAATGAATTAGAAAGAGTTCTTGTACTTTTTGAAAATGGGAGGATCCATTCTACAACTTTCATGACCAAAGTTTTCTCATTTGAAGCATTTTTGAATCAAAAAGAGGAGGTTGAAAAACTTTCCCAAAATGGCAAGTTTACATTATAAGTCACTTTCCCAAAAAGGCAACTTTGCAAATGACTTGAAATTTTCCAATTTTGTGAACTTCTAACATCTTCTATGATCAAATAAAGATCATACACATTCAAAATGATGGAGAACACCCTTTGGTTGGGTCATTGGGGGCCTCAGATGCCCTGATTTTGCACTGACTTGCACAAGAAATCATCTCTTGATCAGATGCCTTCCCCATGGAATTTCTACATGAAAATTGATATGCATGATCCTCATAACATATAGAGACCAATAGAAACAAGAATGACCAAAAGTTTTGGAGTTATGGCCTCTGAAACCAAAACCCTAATTTTAGGTCATCTGTGCAGTTAAACCTGGCTCTACTTCCATGCCTTTCTCAGTTCTTGTGATTCTTTGACTTCCTTGACTTTGTGAGGATATAATATGATGCTTGAACATAATGGACCCCTTTGAAGTGATTGATGACCTTTGGAATGGCCCAAATGGCTCAGGGATGGCTCAGATCACAAACCCTAGATGCAGATGACTTTGAAACAATGCAGTGAAGCAAAAATGCAATATGAGATGATATGATTGTACTTATGCATATGAAAGGGTCACAAGCCATGGTGAAATGAGTGAGAGAAAATTTGGGGTGTTTACAGCTGCCCCTATTCAAACATGAGTTAGTTGTGCAGGATGTAAGCAACGGCTTAACAGGCAAACAAGATAACTTGTGGTTGAATATCAAAGACAGTCCAAAGTTTGCACTCACTGAAATGAAGAAGAAAAGGGATATAGATTGTAAAGGAAAATAAAGCATGATTATAAAGTGCGGGCGACGGAGGACGACCGTCGAGCAGAGGACGACTGATGGGGATAAAGCAAGGGCGGGGACGACCGACATGCTGGGGATATAAGAGATTATGATGGGGACGGCCATCAAAGAAAGTGAACGATGGGGACGACCATCAAGTCCGAAGCATAAATGAAATAACTAATGAAGTACGGTCATCAAAGGTGAAGGACGATCACCTAGCAGGGGACGGCTGCTCTGTTGGGGATAAGATGAGGGACGATCATCTATTGGTGAAGGACGATCACCTAGCAGGGGACGGCTGCTAAAAATATCACGACATAGGACGAATGTCGGATAGGAAGGTCGACGATAGGGACGGCCATCAGATAAGCATGATGAAAACCGATCATCATGAGGTGAAGGACGATCACCTAGCAGGGTACGGCTGCTCTGAGGGTTTATCATGACATAGGGCGAATGTCAGATAACAAGATCAATGATGGGGACGGCCATCGGATAAAATGATGAAGGACGATCATCAAGAGGTGAAGGACGATCACCTAGCAGGGGACGGCTACTAAAAATATCACGACATAGGATGAATGTCGGATAGGAAGGGGTTCTAATGAATAGAGACTCTGTAGGGGATGATGAAGGACGATCATCAAAATGGTGAAGGACGATCACCGGGCAGGGTACGACCGCCGAAAGGTATCATGACATAGGACGAATGTCAGATAGAAGAGAAGTTTTGCTGGGGACTTCGCTGGGGAATAGTAAACACATACGAGTGTTTACATCCAAGAAATAAAAGGTATAGGTGTTTGACACTGTGTATAGATTAAAGATGCGGACGAGCATCCTTAATACTATGATACGGACGAGTATCGATAGAAACAAACATTGACGCATGCTCAGAGATAATGATACGGACGAGTATCAACTGGTTAACAAAGATCACGGACGAGTGTCGAATCTGAGGGGACTCTTCTTGGGAATAATAGACACAGACGAGTGTTTAAATTCTAGGAAAAGGTAAAAGTATCTGTCATTGTGTATGGATTAAAAATGCGGACGAGCATCCTTAAGACTATGATACAGACGAGTATAAGATAAGGACGAGTATCTATATGAGTAAAAGGTAATGAGTGTGACACAGACGAGTGCTCATCTCGCTGTGGAAAACCCGACACGGACGAGTGTCAGAAAAAGTGTATTATGAACAAGTGTTTGGTTTACAAAGTGTTTAGGCAACTATGCTGGGGAAGGTGACACGGACGGGTGTCAGGAAAAAGTGTATGTATATGTATCTGTTTAGTGAGTGAAAAGGGGACGCTTTGGCTTCCTGCTAGAGATATGACACGGACGAGTGTCGAGAAGTATCTGTAATGTATAAGCATATGTTTGGGCGACTTTACTGGGGAATGATGACACGGACGAGCACCAAAAGGAGCCTGTAACTGTATTTGTGAGTGTAAAGGAAATGTTTTAACATTCTGTCGGGGAGTTTGTCAGGTATTTGTACATTGTCGGTATTTACAAGTGTTCAGTTCGACACATGGCTTATGATTATGCAGTATGTTTGATTTTTGTCGTAATGCTCCGTATTAGGACGGAATGCTACGCTCTGGGGGAAAATATGATGCGAATGCTATGATTATGCAATGATACCGATCCGGGGTCCGGATCATGTTGCTGTGGAGATCTCTGGCTGATCTACTTGAAGTGGACATCCCAGCTGGGGATGAGATCATTGGTAGATCTGACACGTCTGACTCTGCTTGGGGAAATAGATCACTGATAGACATATCTTGGTGATGAGGGACCCAACTGGGGTCTGTAGAAGCTTTTGTCACTCTGCTGTGAGATCCTCAGGCATTGCTCTCCTTTATAGAGGTTGAAACTCTGCGGGGGGATGGTTCCCGGTTTTTGCACTTGTCTGAGGAGGAATGATGACTGGCAACTCGGCTGGGGAAGAAGAAAGATCACTGAAAGATCTTCCTAGAGATTTCTATGGGGATCCTGCTGAGGATGATACTTGACAACCCAGCTGGGGATACGAGCACCTTCTGGTACTGCTCTGGCAGATGTGCTGGAGAAACGATGCCTGGCAGCTCTGGTGGGGGGAAAGCATCTCTGGTGCTGTTTAGAAGGTGTGCTGAGGGAATAATGATATGGCAGCCTACTGGGGAGAAGCTTTCATGCCCCATGCTGTGCTTTGAATACCTGTGATCCTATTATAAACAAAGAAACGTACAAGTATCCCGAGGTATCCCTTACTGGATTCCAATATAGGAGTCTAGACATTCCCGGGAGAAAATACATTTCCTGTAAGCATGTGATTTAGAAAAGACGCATCTGTATTCATGCAATTATCATTTTTACGGACATCGGACATTTTGCAAATGAAAATAAAACGTGTGAGACGAAATATGACTGAAAATCTGATTTTATTAATTTATGTGCCCTGAATTGGCAAGATACAGTCATAGACACAAATCCCCTAAAAGGAGGAGATTGTTACAAATTGAGAAACAAAAAGATGTTGGCAATGTTGATGACGCTTCAAGAAGCTTCCCTTTTGCTATGACTCGTATGACATTGACGTTCTTCTCATCCTGCTTTGAAGGAAGCTGATTCTGACTGATGCTCGAACCTTTCGGAGCTTACCATGTTGTAAGTGATACAGACGAATTCAGAGTGCAGTTGTTCGCTTATTCCCTTATTTTGCGTGGATCGCCCTTTCGGGTTTTCAATCCACCGGGATACCCATTTTTTCCTGAGTTGTCCAATGCAGCTTTTCAACTCAGCGGGTGTACATCTTTTTCATTTTATTTTCCCTTATTTTTGCCCGAGTCCTTCATTCTGTTTTTGACTCGCCGGGATGCCCTATTTTTTCCTGGACTTACATTCTGTTTCTATGTCCAACGGGTCATTTTATGCAAAGTATTTTTTAACTGCATCTGAATTCACAGGGGACAGGAAGTCTTCACCATCCATAGTACTGAGCATCAGTGCTCCACCGGAGAAAACATTCTTTACTATGAATGGACCATCGTAATTCGGAGTCCACTTGCCCCTGTGGTCTGTATGAGGAGGGAGGAGTCTTTTCAGCACAAGATCTCCTACTTGGTATTCTCGAAGCCTGACTTTCTGATCGAAGGCTTTCTTCATTCTTCGCTGATACAGCTGTCCATGACAAATTGCAGCCAATCTCTTCTCTTCAATCAGGCCCATTCTGCTTCGTTCAATTTGACATCCATTAGTACCCGTAGGGAGGGTAATTCAACTTCAACAGGTAGGACTGCTTCCATACCATACACAAGCTGATACGGTGTTGCCCCAGTAGATGTTCTGATTGATGTACGGTACCCATGTAAGGCAAATGGTAGCATTTCATGCCAGTCTCTGTATGTGACTACCATCTTCTGTACAATTTTCTTGATATTTTTGTTAGCTGCCTCAACAGCGCCATTCATCTTTGGCCTGTAAGGAGAAGAATTGTGGTGTTGGATCTTGAAGTCCCGGCACAGTTCGGTCATCATTTTATTGTTTAGATTGGAACCATTATCAGTAATGATTCGCTCAGGCACTCCATACCGACAGATGATGTCTCTCTTCAGAAATCGGGCTACCACCTGCCTTGTAACATTTGCATAAGAAGCTGCTTCAACCCACTTGGTAAAATAGTCGATGGCAACCAGGATGAATCTGTGGCCATTTGAAGCAGTCGGTTCGATCTTGCCAATCATATCAATGCCCCACATAGCAAAGGGCCAGGGTGAAGACATCACATTCAGAGGATTCAGAGGCACATGCATCTTATCTGCATAAATCTGGCATTTATGACACTTTCTGGCATATGCACAACAGTCCGCGTCCATTGTAAACCAGTAATAGCCTGATCTTAACAACTTTTTAGCCATTGCATGTCCTCCAGCATGGGTACCAAAGGATCCTTCGTGCACCTCGTGCATCAGCAAGCCTGCTTCTGTCTTATCAACACATCTGAGAAGTACCATGTCAAAGTTTCTCTTGTACAGGGAACCATCAGCATTCAGGAAGAAACTACCAGCTAGCCTCCTTAATGTCTTCTTGTCATTGGATGATGCCCCAGGTGGGTATGTTTGATCCTCCAAGAAGCATTTGATATCATGGAACCAAGGCTTATCATCTTTAATAACATCTGCTGAGAACACATATGCTGGTCTGTTAAGTCTGGATACTGCAATTTGAGGCACAAAGTTGGCAGCTTGAACTTTGATCATGGATGAAATGGTAGCTAGAGCATCCGCAAACTGATTCTCATCTCGAGGGATATACTCAAGCTTGACTGTTGTGAAGAAAGTCAATAACCTCCTTGTATAATCCCGGTAAGGTATCAGATGATCTTGGTGGGTGTACCATTTGTCGTTGGTTTGATTGATTACCAGAGTTGAATCTCCGAATACAGTCAAAGTCTTGATCCTGAGGTCAATGGCTTCCTCCAGACCCATAATACAAGCTTCGTATTCAGCTTCGTTGTTAGTGCAGTTAAAGGTGAGTTTTGCCGAGAAAGGCATGTGAACTCCCTTAGGTGTAATGAGTACTGCACCAACACCACGACCATTCATATTAACAGCCCCATCAAACATCATAGTCCATTCTTCTTCTGGGTCAGGCCCTTCGGTGTGAATAGGTTCTTTATGATCTTTTGCTTTTATGAACATGATGTCTTCATCAGGGAAGTCAAATCTCATAGGATGGTAATCATCAATGGGTTGCTCAGCTAGATAATCAGACAATACACTGCCTTTGATGGCCTTTTGGGATGTGTACTGAATGTCGTATTCCGTGAGAATCATTTGCCATCTTGCAACACGTCCGGTAAGTGTTGGCTTCTCAAAAATGTACTTGACTGGGTCCATCTTGGAGATCAATAAGGTAGTGTGGGTCAACATATACTGCCTTAGTCGGCGAGCAGCCCACGCTAAAGCACAGCAAGTTTTCTCGAGCAGTGAATAACGTTGTTCATAGTCAGTAAACTTTTTGCTTAGGTAGTATATTGCATACTCTTTTCGACCAGACTCGTCATGCTGTCCCAGCACACACCCCATTGACTCTTCTAATACTGTTAAGTACATGATTAGAGGTCTTCCCTCAACTGGAGGCATAAGGATCGGAGGCTCTTGTAAGTATTCCTTAACTTTGTCAAAAGCCTTCTGGCAGTCTTCATTCCACCTGACCGTTTTTTCTTTTCTTAACAGCTTGAACAAGGGTTCACAGGTTGCAGTAAGATGAGATATGAACCTTGAAATGTAGTTCAATCTACCTAGAAAACCCCGAACTTCTTTTTCTGACTTCGGTGCAGGCATTTCTTGAATGGCTTTGACTTTATCAAGGTCAACTTCAATCCCTTTTTCACTTACAATAAATCCCAACAGCTTACCAGATCGCACCCCGAATGTGCACTTGTTGGGGTTTAACTTTAGTTGGTACTTCCTCAGACGCTTGAATAACTTTAACAGATTCACCAGGTGGTCTTCTTCTGTGAGGGACTTGGCAATCATGTCATCCACATAACATTCAATTTCTTTGTGGATCATGTCATGGAATAATGTTACCATAGCCCGTTGATAAGTAGCACCAGCATTCTTCAGTTCGAATGGCATCACCTTATAACAGAATGTACCCCAGGGTGTGATAAAAGTTGTCTTCTCCATGTCTTCAGGTGACATCTTGATCTGATTGTATCCTGAAAATCCGTCCATGAAGGAGAACACCGAGAACTGAGCCGTATTGTCGACCAATACATCAATATGAGGTAAAGGGAAGTCGTCTTTCGGGCTGGCTCTGTTCAGATCCCGGTAATCCACACACATCCTCACCTTGTCGTCTTTCTTAGGTACAGGTACAATATTAGCAACCCACGGCAGATAGCTAGTCACAGCAAGGAAACTGGCGTCCCACTGCTTCTGTACCTCTTCTTTTATCTTCATTGCCATATCTGGGCGAGTACGGCGCAACTTCTGTTTTACTGGCGGGCAATCTTCTTTCAACGGCAGCTTATGCTTAACAATGTCGGTGTCCAACCCTGGCAAATCCTGATAATACCAAGCAAAAACATCCACATATTCCCGAAGCATGTCAATCAGTTGTTCTTTCACTGAATCTTGTAAGCAAGCCCCGATCTTAACTTCTTTTACATCTTCTTCCGTACCAAGATTAACCGTTTCAATCTCCTCCTGATGAGGAGTGATAACCTTCTCCTCTTGCCTTAACAACCTGGCTAGCTCTTCAGGTAGCTCATAATCTTCTTCAACCCCTTCATCGGCTTGATTGATTGGATTGTCAAAGTCATACGAAGTCATAGCAGTGTTGTTGTCGGTGCAGTCTGAAAGGCACTTTCTGCAAGGGTTTAGATTGATTTATTTTAGTGATCAGTTTTATCTTATTTAGAAAAAGTGAAAATGAAGTTATTTATTTTGAAAAACATTGCCATTTTATTTTTGTACAAAAAGAAAAATGAAAGACAGTGAGCGGAAAAGAAAAGACTCATTTGCAAAAGATGTCCTGATATTCATTGATTGATCTTTGCACAAAATACAAGATGGCCCGATTACAAAATGAGTCTTGACATCTTGGGCAAGATGCAAGACTTGATGCATGCTTTAAAATACAGGAAATAATAATTACTCTGCAGGAGTAACCCTTATAATTTCCTGGGAAGACCAGTTAAGGACTTGGCTCCCCGGGGTCCTTGGACGTATCCAGCTCTCCAGGTTGCGGTCGCTTTCTTCCTCGTCTTCCAAATTGTTCACAGCATTCGGGGTGAGCATTCCCCCGCTGACAAACTTGGGCTCCTTTGCAGCCTCTGATTGATCTTGTTGAGTTGGTCTGTAACCCAACCCAAATCTGTCTTCTTTCTTTTCCACGGGCAGCAACTCGCCCCAGCCTTGGGCGGTACCCTCTTCAACAACCTTCCGGGCTTGCTGATACGATGTTATGGAAGTCCCCAGTACAGCAGATGCTTCATTAATGTTCAAGGCCTCGAACCCTTGGCTCATGGTTTCATGGATTTCTCCATCCATTTCAATGTACTTATACGTAGCCAGCTGGCTAACAAAGATGTCCTCCTCCCCACAGATGGTGATGATCTGGCTTTCCCACTCGAATTTCAGCTTCTGGTGAAGGGTAGACGTAACAGCGCCAGCGGCGTGAATCCAGGGTCTACCCAACAAACAGCTGTAGGCCGGCTGAATGTCCATCACAAAGAAGGTAGTTTTAAACGTCTATGGGCCAATCATCACAGGCAGGTCAATCTCTCCAAGCACTGATCTTTTAGAGCCATCAAATGCTCTCACTACCAAATTACTCGGGCGCAATGCCAAGCCATCATTCTCCAGCTTCACCAAGGCTTTCTTTGGTAGGACATTGAGTGACGACCCAGTGTCCACCAGTACATGAGATAGAATAGCACCCTTGCATTTCAGGGTGATATGTAAAGCCTTATTATGGTTGCGTCCCTCAGTTGTTAATTCAGCATTGGTAAAGCCCAGTCCATGACTGGTGTTGACATTTGCAACCACAGTTTCTAGCTGATTAACGGTAATCTCCTCCGGCACGTATGTTGCGTGCAGGACTTTCAATAATGCATTCCTGTGAGCTTCAGAACACATCAACAGTGATAATATGGAGATTTTTGAGGGAGTTTGGTGGAGCTGATCCACCACCTTGTAATCACTTCTTTTTATGATTCCCATGAACTCGTCTACATCTTGCTCAAAAGATGTCTTCTGAGTTTCTTTGGTAGTCGACTCTTCAGGTACCACACTATTTCCTTTTGCTTTGGCAGCAGCTTCTGCTTCAACAGTAGGTCTTTGTATTTGTGAGGCAAAAAGGCGTCCGCTTCTGGTGAAGCCTCCGCCTCCCCCGACATTATCAACTTGTGGAGAAGAGGTTGACGAATCCAGAGTGATTTTCTCCTCGTTGCAGTAGATGTCAGAGCCATAATGCCAGGGTATGGCATTGCTGCTTTCATAAGGAACAGGTCCAGGCACCGTAATGGTGACTGGACTGATTGTTGCAGAGGAGGGTACTGTAACAGTGTGCGGATCATAGTAAATTGTGACTGGTGTTCTGGCAGGAAGTGCCACCGTTTGTTGTTGGAAATTGTTGCTGGGAGGAACATCTGATGGGTCATAGTAGATCGTAACTGCTGAGACATCTTCATTAATTTTTGCTGGCGTTGTAGAAGATCCTGCTAACAAAATGGATGCTGGTGTTGTAGAAGAAATGGTTGTTGAAATCTGACTTGTTGAAGTGATGGATGGAGTAACTGTTGATGATATTGATGAATCGATTGGAATGATTGTTGCCGCTGTTGTAGAAGAGTCAGGAATTGTTGTCGAAGGAATTTCTGGATTTGTAGGCGCTGTTGTTGAGATCTGAAGGATACCATCCTTAATAAGACCATCTATGCCACTTCTCAACTTTTCACACCCGTTGACTGCAATGTTGCAATACCCACAGCCGAGCTCACACCCGGGGAACACTTGGCACTCTAGAAGCTGAGCTTTAATTTCGACCATAGGATTTCTGTTGACATTCGGAGGAGGTGCAAAGTTGAGGGCTTTAGAATCCACCAGATCTTGGACCTTCATTTGTAGAGCCCTGCATTTTTCAGTATTGTGACCAGGTGCATTGGAGTGGAAAGCACACCTGGCGTTGACATCATAATTCTTCGGGAGATTGAGGGGATCTGGTGGTGCCAACGTCCTTAACTCAACCAAGTTAAGCTTCAGGAGTTGTGGCAATAAGGCGGCATAAGGCATATGGATGGGGTCAATCACCTTGTTTGCCTGTGATGGTCTTTGCTGAAAAGGACGTTGTTGTTGATTGCTATTGTTGTTGTTGTAGGTTCTCTGTTGCGGATACTGAACTTGCTGCTGATACTGTGGTGGTTGTTGTTGTTGATATGTTGGTTGCTGAGGAATCAGAGTTGGAATGGTGACAGCTGCTACTGATCTGTGGACATACTGAGGTCTGCCCCTGTTTGCATGAATGGCATTTGTCTCACCGGTCCTTCGGGGTCCCACAAAAGGCTTCCTGGGATTACTGGATGAACTGGCACCACTATCAGAAATTTTACCCATTTTTAATAGACTCTCAATCCTTTCACCGGCTATGACAACATCAGCAAAGCTGGTGGAAGAAAAGGCAGCTAGTCTATCAATATATGTTCCTTACAAAGTATTCATAAACATGTCAGCCATCTCCCTTTCTGACATGGGTGGTTGGAGAGCAGCAGCAAGCTGTCTCCACCTTTGGGCATATTCCCTAAAGCTTTCTCTGGAGGACTGAGACATTCCCATTAGAAGGGTCCTGTTAGGAGCCATGTCCAGATTGTATTGATACTGCCTGATGAAGGCTTCGGCCAAGTCCTTCCAGCATCTAATGGTAGCTCTGGTCAAGTGTGAATACCACTCCCTCGAAGCCCCAGTCAAACTGTCTTCAAAGTAGAACATCCACAGCTTTTCATCCATGGTATATGCTTTAAGTCTTCCCAGGAATGACTGCAGGTGAGTTCGTGGGCAAGAGGTACCATTGTATTTCTCAAAGTACGGGGGTTTGAATTTGTGGGGAATTCTCACCCCATCCACTAGCCCCATATCCATCACGTCAAAGCCTAAGGAATTTTGAGACTCCAAAGATTTTAACTTCTCAGCAATTTCATCCAATCTCCTATCATAGACTTCATCTTCAGCTCCCATGACAGTAAATTGTTCTTCTTGGGGGTCTTCTTGCAAAATTCTCCCCCCAGCAGTGTTTCCTTGTACATTTCCCGGGATGTTGACTTCCAGATGCAGATGTGGTCCAAATACTGGTGGATTAACATGAGGCTGACCCCTTTCATTATTACTAGTTCCTCCGGTTCCAAGATGAGGTTCCTCGGGAGTTTGTCTCTCCACTAGTTCCCTTAACCTTTCTTGGCTTTGGGCCAAGCCAGTCATTACTTCCATGAATTGAGTCATTTGGTTTCTCATCTCCAGCCTTTCATTAGCCATCTGAGTTCTGACCTCAGTCAGGTCCTGCTGTACTTGCTCCATTTGGATACCAGGAAGGTTGTTGCGAGTAGGGTACCGGTGCGCGTGATTGACAGGGAACACTCGGCGACGAGCAATGTTTCCTGAGACCACAACAAGGTTAGAAACAAAGATAATAACAAAACCTACAAAACATGACAAAAGTTAGTATGCAATGCAGTATGCTTATTTGTTTTCCAAGGTATCCGGCTTGGTTCTTGGTTTTGACCTTTCCAGACCTCGAGGAAGATGCTTGATGTTGTTGATAAAAGAAACCCAATGAAGGCAAACTAATATAGTACAAATGATGAACAATACATAGTTTATTTTACAACACATGCCCCTGGAGGGTCAAAGTACATCAAATGGAAATGAACAACAAGCAAAGCAGTCAAACATTCATTCCAAACTCATCCTCCTTGACCTCCTTCAGGAGTGCCTCAGTCACTGGACTAGCTGGGTGCTCTGTAATGGTCCTGATGAGGAGGTTCCTGGTGGCAATGGCAGTGGTCAGCTTCTTGTGCCTGTCCTGGTCCTTTGATCTCTTCAATCCAGCTCTGAGTTTCAACTCTGAAATCTCCTTCTGGGCTGCCAACAAAGCTTCCTGCTGCTTCTTTTCATTGGCCTTTAACTGTTCAATCTTAGCTTGAGTTTTCTGGTCTTCTTGTGTACGGGCCTCAGTGATCCTGACCCACCTAGCCTGACTCTCTTGCAGATAGAGCTCAGTCTTAGCCTTCTGAAGCTTGGCCTCTTTACAGGCATTCTTCAATATTTGCTCCCCAGCTCTTGCTTTCTTGATGTAGTCCTCTGTCCTCTCAATTTTGGCCAGATGCTCCACCCTAAGCTTCTCCAATCTCTCAATGTCCAGACGACCATCACTCCTTTCCTAAAGGGTCTTCTTCAAAGCTTGAGACAGATTCTCATTCCTTTCCTTCAGCTTCTCAAATTCTTCCAGGCTGACAGTTGCTGCAGGTTGTACTGTAGAGGGTCCAGGTATGTCCTCAATGGTGAAAGGCATTCCAGTAATCTGAGCTCTAGCATGGGACCAGTCATAGTACTGAGCTGAAGCAACATTATTACACCTCCCAAGAATAGCCATCCCTTTTGTCTGGATGTTGTCCCAAGCCCAAGATGCTTGTCTGACAACAGCTGAATTAGGTTTCACTTCACAATACAGGGTCTCAGCTAAATCTTGCACTCTAGGAGGGTGAACCAAAGCATAGCCCATTTGTCTTTTAAACAGCAAAGGATTGTAGTTGATGCAACCCTTCACCCCTATCAGAGGTACATTTGGGTATTGTCCACAGCTGGTGATGATGTCTTTGCCCTTGGTGCTCTGGGTGCACCATCTAATATCATCTGAAGTCAAAGCAATGAGCCTCTTAGCCCAGTTCTTCTGTTGATGGGGATTCAGGAAGGCATCTGACTTAGGTAGGTGTTTAAGCAGCCAAGTGTGAAACAAAGGAGCACAACATCTCACCAACTTCCCCCTTTGTTTCTCATTCCTCTGATGAATGGAGTAATAGAAATTTCCCAGCAATGTGGGTACTGGGTTCTTCAAGAAAACAGATGAATGGCATTCTTGCTGATAAATTTGGGCTCATCTGTAAACAGTATAACCCCATATATGCTGAGGGACAACAATGCACAGACTGCCCTCCACTCTCCCAAGGAGGCCTTCAGGATGGCCTGAGAAATCAAGAAGTCCAAGTGCAAACTAGGGATCCCAGCTTTTGTTGTCATATTTTGCTCAATCAAAGCAGGCTCTAGATACAGTGCTTTTGCTACTTCTCCATTGCTGGGAGCAGTCATCTTTGGGTTGAAGGGGATCCCTCCTCTGATAGGTACTTCAATCAACAAAGAAAACTCTTCCAACAGAGGCCCTAGCTGGAAGTCTGGAAAGGTGAAGCATCTCAAAGGAGGATCATAAAACTGCAAGCATGTGTGGATCATGCTTCTCTGAGAAGGGTCAAGGTCCATAACCATATCCATGATACCTCCATAGTGCTCTCTAAACAATGGGATGTGGTCAGGGGTGATGAGTGACTGGACCTGCCTGATACCAGTCAACACAGGCTCAAAGAAATGGTAGGATATGTTGCTCTTCCTGGGAGTAGCCATGGATGCTGCTGAAGATGATGAAGATAGGTGCTGATGAAGATCAAGACTAATACTGGAGATGGGCCACTGATAGGCTGATGCTGGTGATGATGAGAATAGCTGAAGCAGATAACTGATGAAGCAGAGGTCTATGCAGAAGAAGGGGTCAAAACCAGACCAGATATAATGTGGATACCCTGAAAAGCAAATAAGCAAATGTTAAAATGATGCAATGAGGATGTATGCAAATGATATGCAAGGGTTTGTGATCAAGCTGGATCTGATTATCTGTCTTGATATAAAGGCACATGTATGTTCAAAGAAGGTCCAGATGAAGGTTCAGAAATCCAGTAATCAGGGTGGGGGACTCAAATAAAGAGTCACATGTCCAGGGTTAAATCACAAGAACTGTCCAAAATAAGGTACTCTTAAACATAAGAAAGTAACAGGGTCTGATGTGGCCAAATGGTACCTGCAAACCTGTAAACAGCCCAACCCCCTCACAGGTGATGTTCTAAAACAAGGCTCCTCAGACTTGGATCAGTTATGAGAAGTGTAAACACTTCTAACCCGGAGGTACAGTGTTTGCAATAACCATAAAATATCCTCCTCTAATTCACCTCAGCTTCTGAAGGTCATAATAAAGGTCATCCAGACTTAGCAAACTTCCCAGATAGCCCTAGCACTACAGGAAATTTGTAGCACAGAGTTCTCAAGAAGAAACCCATATCTGAACCGTGTTTCATATTCCTGCACCAGACCGAAATGGAATGGGAAAGAACATGAACCACTCTAGCCTAGGTGTCACTCAGGCCCCAGGTATAGGACCTTAAACTCTCAATAAAACCCCACCCATCAAAACAGCAAACCAGATCCAGCAATGATAATAACAGTATGAAATATGGAAAAATGTAAAGGAAAACAATAAATAAAGCTGTACATAAATCAATAAATAAAGCAACTAAATCAACACAATTAGCACATAACACCCTAGTAAACACAAATCAAACAAGCGCTAGGAGGAACCCACAAAAAGAACCAGAAGCCCTGGTTACAGTATAAGAGTCCCCAGCAGAGTCACCAAGCTGTCGCTCCCACCAAAATGACACCTGGTCAGAAAGGATACAGACGCGAACAGTCGGCGAAAGAGGAAGAAGAAATGAATAGAGTCGCCAGCTAGGCATTTTTATCCCGAAGGAAAGGTAATGCTGCATAAACCTAAGAAAAGATGGATAAGACGGTTGCGAACCAGAGAAACTGAGAAAGGGGGTTGGTTACAACCTGGGAAGGTATTAGCACCCAGATTGTCCGCCGTACTCGACGGGATCCACGCTTGAAAGATTTGTGTTTTAAAGGGGTAGTGTCAGTGCAATCTGTGTATCAAAGCTGGAAAGAATGCAAGTGTCAGTGTGAAAGAAGTGTGAAGTGTATAAGGGAAGTGTCAGTGTAAGAACAAGAATGAAATGCTCAAGACTATGAGGCTCAAAGAATGATGCTGGAAGGAGGGGGAATAAACAGAGACTTTTGTTCGATAACAGTTAAGTTATGCTTATGTATCCTCTCGTGCAATGAGGAAGTCAGAACACCGTAGTTCGACTCAAAGAGACTGAAAGATAAATTGACTTGTGAACGGCTTACTTGTCTATGCTCAAGTGTATGACCTGTCTGGCTCAGGTGCAAACTGTCTTGCATTAGACGGAAGAAGCAAGTTCTCGTTTGTGAGTGAATGAGATGAGGAAAGAATCCCGGAGGAGACGATTATTGTTTGTTTTTGTGTTTTCAATCTTTTATTGCTTTTGGAGTTTGTCATAAGTTAATGAGCTTAAGCCTAAACCAAGGGTTAGTAAACTCATCACATCTTCAATACTCAACCATTTTTCATCATTCAAGGTTCATTGTGACCAGTGAAACATGCTTTATCATTCTATAACCAAAGAAACAATTTCTGGAAAAAAGTTTCAAGAGGATACCTGAGATGGAGCTTTTGCTTTTGGAGCTTTCAGGCCAGTTTCTTGCTTCAAAGTCCCTCCAATGATCTCCCTGAAGATGCTTTGAGGCTTAGTTGGAATGTATTGTGGCTGGTTTTTGAGATTGATGAAGTTCTGACCAAGGAAGTGGAAAATCGTATTTCTGTTTCAAGGAATTTCAAGGCCAGATGAAGGGTGATTTATGCTCTATGAAGCTTTTCTGAATGAATGGTGAAGTTGGTTTTGAGGTTTTATGTTTGTGTGATGAGATTCGAAGGAAAATGCCAAGAGGAAAGTTTTTGGGAACTATGGCAATGCTGTGTATTCAGGCTTGCTCCTTGTGTGTTTTGAGTCTCTTTTAGTCCACATATCAAGCTGTGATAGGGCAGAGAGTTGTTGGTGGCACAGCTTGATTGGTATGGTCCATTTTGCCAAAAGTCAATGTTAGGTGTCCTTTGAGGTATGGGCTGTTTCAGGGCTAGAGCAAAGGCATGTCTGCTGCAGCTTGATTCAAGGATGACTATGGAAATGAATTTGAGGCCAATTTGCAAGTGGATTGGAGTTTATGTGAGGTTTTGCAAATTTCACAAAGTTTGGCCCTTTTGTGATTTCTTGAAGCATAAGTCATGAAACTTGGAGATTCTTTGGTGCATTATGAATTTTAGGTTATGTGTTATGCTCATGTGATGCTTAGAAGTCCATTTGAAATCACATTTTTCCTTGGCATGAAGTTTTGCAACTTTCCTCTTTTGGTGCATAAGTGAAATTTTCATGATTTTTCCCAACTTTGCAAGGCCATAACTTTTGATCCAAAATGAATTAGAAAGAGTTCTTGTACTTTTTGAAAATGGGAGGATCCATTCTACAACTTTCATGACCAAAGTTTTCCCATTTGAAGCAT
Source organism: Lathyrus aphaca (assembly GCA_963966055.1). NCBI lineage: Eukaryota > Viridiplantae > Streptophyta > Magnoliopsida > Fabales > Fabaceae > Lathyrus > Lathyrus aphaca. Next base: position 541,996,230 of record OZ014521.1, read on the forward strand.
TTTTGAATCAAAAAGAGGAGGTTGAAAAACTTTCCCAAAATGGCAAGTTTACATTATAAGTCACTTTCCCAAAAAGGCAACTTTGCAAATGACTTGAAATTTTCCAATTTTGTGAACTTCTAACATCTTCTATGATTAAATAAAGATCATACACATTCAAAATGATGGAGAACACCCTTTGGTTGGGTCATTGGGGGCCTCAGATGCCCTGATTTTGCACTGACTTGCACAAGAAATCATCTCTTGATCAGATGCCTTCCCCATGGAATTTCTACATGAAAATTGATATGCATGATCCTCATTACATATAGAGACCAATAGAAACAAGAATGACCAAAAATTTTGGAGTTATGGCCTCTGAAACCAAAACCCTAATTTTAGGTCATCTGTGCAGTTAAACCTGGCTCTACTTCCATGCCTTTCTCAGTTCTTGTGATTCTTTGACTTCCTTGACTTTGTGAGGATATAAGATGATGCTTGAACATACATGGACCCCTTTGAAGTGATTGATGACCTTTGGAATGGCCCAAATGGCTCAGGGATGGCTCAGATCACAAACCCTAGATGCAGATGACTTTGAAACAATGCAGTGAAGCAAAAATGCAATATGAGATGATATGATTGTACTTATGCATATGAAAGGGTCACAAGCCATGGTGAAATGAGTGAGAGAAAATTTGGGGTGTTTACAATAAGGTTCCCCAGCAGAGTCGCCAAGTTGTCGCTCCCCCGAAAAGACACCTGGTCAGATAGGGTACAGACGCGAACGGTCGGCGAAAGGAGAAAATGGAGTGAAGATGAATAGAGTCGCCAGCTAGGCATTTTTATCCCGAAGGAAAGGTAATGTTGCATAAACCTAGAAAGATATGGATAAGACAGTCGCGAACAAGAGAAACTGAGAAAGGGGGTCGGTTACAACCTGGGAAGGTATTACCACCCAGATTGTCCTTCGTACTCGACGGTATCCACGCTTGAAAGATTATGTTTAAAGGGGTAGTGTATGTGTTATCTGTGTGCAAAAGCTGGAAAAGAATATACAAGTGTCAGTGCAAAAGGAAGTGAATTGCTCAGGAACTGAGGCTTTAAAAGAGGATGCTGAAAGAGGGGGAAGACACAAAGACTTTTGTTCGATAACTGTTAAGTTATGCCTACGTATCCTCGCGTGCAATGAGGAAGCCAGAACACCGTAGTTCGACTCAAAGAGACTGAAAGATAAATTGACTGTGAACTGCTTGCTTGCTTATGCTCAAGTGTATGACTCGTCTGGCTCGAGTGCTATCTGACTTGCATTAGACGGAAGAAACAAGTTCTCGCTTGTGAATGAGTGTGATGAGAAAAGAATCCCGGAGGAGACGATTATTGTTTGCTTTTGTGTTTTCAGTTTTTTATTGTTTTTGGAGTTTGTCATAAGTTAATGAGCTTAAGCCTAAATCAAAGGTTTGTAAACTCATTATATCCTCCCTGATTAGGGATAATGAGAATATTTTAAGTATGAGATAAGCATCTCAACTTAATTGCCATGATGATGTAGGATTAAGATCATTAACCTACTTGTGATTATGTAGATGTTTTTGGGTTTTGTTTAGTGTTAAGTAATGAGTTTAAGCCATAATCAAGGATTAGTGAACTCATTACACTATCCTAATAGAAGGATTATAGATGAGAACACTTAAGCGGAGGAAGATACCTCAACTTAATCCATGGTTAGGGATTAAATTCATGACAAAACAAGCCTTTATTAAATGGATTTTAATTAAAGATGAAATTAAGAAGTGAGTTTTATGATTTGTAAGACAACTTAAGGAGGACTTGTCCATTAAACACTAGGGTTAGTCCTTTTTAACCATAAAGGAAGAATTAGAACACTGATGTAAGGCCCAAGTTACAAGCTAATGTTTTAGTGGTTATTAAGGTGATTTGATTAAGAGGTTTAAACAAATTAAGGGTTTAACACTTAGGATTAAAGTTATACACTCCATCCTAAGAGAAGGATGCAGGCATAACCCTAATTCCTAAGTCCTAAAACCTTAAAGGTTTAGTCTCTAATGATGAGATGAGAAAAAGAGACACAAAGAAAACTTAAAGGAAAAAAAGTCTAAGGGAAACTAATAAGTCCTAGAAAGTTATAATGCTTGGAAGTCCTAGGGTTTGTGAGGCTTAAGAAAAGAAGTCTTCAAGGAAGCCACCAAGGAGAAGCAGATGAAAGGAAGAAGAAGGAGAAGAACAAGTTACTTACTTCATTGAAGAAGATAAGTAACTTGAAGAAAGAAAGTGAGAAAGAATGAACATAAGTGAACAAGTTCACTCAAAGACAAACAAAAATGCAGCAAGGATGCAATATGGAATTATGGGAATAGGTGGGAGGTGAAGGCAAATCCACCTCCCAGATAAACTTACCATTAACCTGAAAAGTTAGCACAAGATGCATAAGGAAAGAAATGAAATGAAAAAATGTATATGCAAGAGCAAAGGTCAAAACCAGAAGCATGTACATGATGCAAATGATGCTATGACATGATGCAAAGGCATACAAGATGTATAGGTGTGATCATACAAGAGAATGAATGCAAATGAAGCATGTAGGAAGCCTGTGAACACATGGATGTTTATGAAATGAAATGGATGCAAAGCATAGCAAATGTATAAATAAATGATCAAGCAATGTTCAATCAAAGTCTTAAGATGTCTAATATGGCAAAAAAATTCTTAGAATGGCATGGCAAGTTCACATGTTCATGTAATGCAATGTAAGATGCAAGTACAGATGCAAAATTAGGGTCACATGGAAGGATGAGACACAAATGGCAAAGACAGAAGCAAATGACATGATAAAAAAATGAAAATTCACTCAAAGGAACCCTAAACCTATACTAGGTTACCATCCAAAGGGGGATGTCAGAAACTAAACCTAGAAGGAGTTGTGGATTTCCTAAGTTTCTAGGGTTTTTTGGGTGATCCTCAATGTAAAATGCCAAACAAATTGAAAATGCAAGATAAATTTATACCAAATATATCCTAGATACTACATGATATGTGTAAAACAATGCAAAAAGAACCATCTTCAAACCCTTCATGGTTAGGCAGAAAAGATTTTTCAAAGGTTAGGGTTTAAAATGTGATTTTATGAACCCTAAATTCAAAGAAAATTGTCAAGTTATGATAAAAACCAAAAAGAAATTTGTATGAAGGGTTTGAAAATGTTTCTAAATGTGTTAAGATGCAACATGAATTTTTTGGTGATTTTTAGAAATCTAAATGCTATTTTAATTAATTAATTTCCATTAATTAATTAAAACAAACATTTAAATATTTTAAAAATACTTTTTATGTGAAAAAAATAAAATAAAAATCATTTTCTGATTAAGAAAAATATTTGAAACAAAAATGCAAAAGGAAATATTTTTGGGATTTTTCTAAGTATTTTAAAATAAATATGCAAGAAAAATGAATAAAAATGAAATAAAAATGAATAAAAGAGGAAGTCAACGCATCTGGTGGATGAGATTCAAAGGGAAAAGGGAGGGAATTGACTGCGCGCCAGATCCAAAGGTCCACATTCAAACTGGCTTTAATTATTTGATTAATTTAATTAAACTGAATTAACCCTAAGTGAAATGATCCTAGCCACTCGTTCCTAATTTAATCTAGATCCAAGGGCCTAGAACGCATCTGGAAATTAAAACCCTAATTAAGCCCTAATCATTTTCAGGTGGCCGGAGAAGACCTCCAGTCATCTTCTCCGGCAGCCCCTTCATGCTATCTCCCTCAAAACACAACCCCAAGCTCTCAAACTCTCCAGAACCAAACATCTAACAACCCTAAACATGAATCCAGCCCTAAAAGTCATTTATTTTACATCAAGAACACGAATCAAAGCAAAATGGAAAATTTCATAAAACTTTCAGAAGCACGATACATCCTTATTTCTCAATCATTTTCAAAAGTATGTAACATAACAAACATCATGCATTTTACAACACCTATATGCAAAAACAGCTATGAAATGCAAAATCCAGATTTGATTATTTTCATATTTTAATGCACAACTCAATGAAAATGCACCAACTTCATCATGAATATGCATTCGAACCTAAATCAACATATACAAATGAAAGATCAATGAACATTTTGGGAGATTATGCAAGAATGCATCACATGGTTGATTATGCAACAAGCATGCAAAATATGTGGCACATGAACATGGCATATGGACATGATGATTATTGATTATGAACATGTAATATGATAGCTCAACAAGAATGCCAAACTCAATACAAAATTCAGAAGTGAATTGATGTAAATGATATGATCAAGCATGCAAACAAATGCAACCAAATGCACATACATACATGATTATGCCACATACATTGATACAATGGAAATGCAAAATGATTTAATGCAATGTAAAACATGTAAAAACAGAATGCAACATGATTATTCACATGCCAAATGATACATAAACATGGCAACAAAATGCAAGAAATCAAGCTATGCACAAAGGAATACAAGAACGCATAATACGCAACATGAACGGAAACGCGTCGAAACGACTCGAAATGGGGGAATGAGCTACTGAAAATGGACCCAAAAATTCCCTAAAATCAATACCTAAACATGTATGAACATTAAAGGCACTAGAAAGCAAGAATGAGCAATCAAATAAGCTAAAAATCCAAAAATCAACAGCGTTAACCGGTTAACCAAATTGGTTAACCCGTTAACGGACAGAAAAATACAGCATTTTGGCCAAAAACGCACGCGTTAACCGGTTAACGCTGAACAGAAAGTGAAAAATGCTTTTGAAATAAGTGCTTTTGGTCACAATATTCCTTCTAAACAACCCTAACCCCCACCTAATCATGCTAACACGAATTTCTACTCAATTAGGGCTTATTAACACATGCTAGAATCTATAACAAGCTACAATCCTAACTTCTAATCCATCAAAAACCACAATTTGCAAGCAAAATGTAACGAAAACGTAATAAAACATAAGCAATACGAAAAACACTTAAAGAATGCCAAAATGGCGAGATGAAGAGAATAAATTAAAGGAAAAGTGATTTAGATCACCAACCTACGAAGCGGAGAAGTGCTTCAGTAATTGTTGCAAGAATCGGAGCTTAATCCAAGAGAAAACCAAGAAAACCGCGAAACCGCAAAATAAATACGTTCTTGATGCTTGAACCTTCATGTACTTCCGATAAGCCGAAATCCTCACAAAAATCACTAGCTTATTCTTCTACAATCCACAATCAATGGAGGTTGGAGGCTAAAGTTTTAGGATCTTCAAGTTTCAATGTGAAACTTGAAGAGCTTATTCAAAAAAAGCTTTGGTGAAAATGGAAATGGAGGAAAAGTGAGAGAGAAAAAGTGATTGTGAAAGAGTGAAAAGTTGGAAAATTGTGGGAACCCTTTGCATTGAAGTGGTTAATGAATATATAGAGGCTAGGCTTGGAGCTAGGTTTGGGAATGAAATTAGGTTTGGGGCCCAAAAATTAGGCTTGAGATCCAAAATTATGGTTTGGTAGTTAGTTAGGGTTAGGGTTGGAAAAGGAATATTCCTTGGAATATTCGTTGGAACACTCTAGAAGATGGTAGAACATGGTAGAAACATCCAAGGGAAATGGAGTGGAAGTGAAGTGGAAAAATAAGAGGGAAAGAATGAAAGGGAATTTGGAAGGAAAGTGGAAGGAAAAGGGAAAGAAAAGGGAGAGAAAGGTGAATTTTTCCCTTTTTGGTTGGTTAGCTTGGAAGTGGTTTGGCTATTTTTTTGGGATATTATTTTTCTCTTGAACTCCAATGTTTGTCAAGCCTCGATCGACCACACACCTCATGCGTATGCAAAGGATGATGATTTACTTATTTATTTATTTTTCAAATGCGATGAGATGATATGCGGAATGATGCAAGAATGAAGCGTACACTGCTCGAGGTTGATAATAAATAAGAGGGCAAATTTTGGGGTGTTACACACGCGGCCCAGTTTGGTGTAGTACTTCATCTTCAGGTGAACGGTGGAAGGGACCGCTGTCAATTCAGCCAGGGTTGGGCGACCGAGGATGCAATTGTAAAGGGAGGGGCACTCTATTACCAGGAACTGGATCTTGACTTCTCTAGTCGTTTCTTGCTCTCCGAAGGTGACGAGGAGCTCGACGTAACCTCACGGCTTTGTTGTGGCCAAATTGAACCCTTGGAGGTCGGATCCGACGTATGGAGATAGATTGGTCTTGTCCAGCTTTAGGGTCTTGAATAGGTTAACGTACATGATGTCCACCGAAATGCCTTGGTCGACCAGGATGCGTCGAACATCAAAGTGTGCCATCTTGGCTCATATCAGTAGCGGGATGCCCGAGTTGGGGGAACCGCCCATAAGCTCCTCTAGGAAAAAAGATATCGGATTGGACTTGCCTCGGTACTTTGTCAATGTCGCCTTTTGTTCGGGCGCATTCAGCAGGAGTTCGTCGAACTTGCATTTTACTAAAAGGTCAACGTTTTCGCTGTTCATCCATCCCCATGATATGACAAGAGGGGTTGGGAAGTCTTCCCAGGGACTGAGGGCAATGATTTGCCCTTCTGGTGATGAGTCGGGGAGGATGAAGTCCTCCGGGCGTGATATGCACATGGCCACTTGATAAGAAGAGTCGTCGGGCGGTGTTTCCTCGCGAGGCCTATTCTTTTCTTGCTCTTCGTGCATGGGAGTTTCGTTCTTCTTAGTTTACTATTTGAGATGGACCTCTTGGATCAAGATCTTTATTGCATCCTTCAGGTGGACGCAGTCTTCAGTCATGTGCCCATGGCTTCTGTGAAACCTGCAGTATTTGGATTTTTCCGTGTGGGGCTTGGGCACAGAAGGTTTGGGAAACCTCACTCTATCCTGTTTGAAGTCGGAGTTGATGCATTCGGTGAGGATGCACTCGCGGGGAGATTTCAGCAATGTATACTCGTTATATCGGCCCACGGGTCCTCTTCCTTCGTAAGGCTCGCGGGGCTTCTCCTCCCTTCACCTATCTCCGTAGCGGCGGGAACGTTGGGGTCCTCGCGTTTGGGATGGTCGATCTCCCCGGTGTTGCGACTGCTTCGAGCGTTGTGGGCGACCTGTTTTTCCTCATATCTAATGTAAGCTTAGGCTTTGTGCATGAGGTCGTTCAGGGTGCGGGGAGGTTCTATCCCGACTGCCCTGCTAAGTTCACTTCAGGGCAGGAGTCCTCTCTCGAGGAGGTATTTCTTCATGTGTTTCATAGTGTCCACCTCGACAGCCTCTTGGTTGAACCGCTCGATATACGAACGCAACGTTTCATTCTTCCTTTGCATTATGGCTTTGAGGGTCGCCTGAGTCTTGGGATGGCGTCGGGAGGCTGTAAAATGCCTCGTGAACATGGATTTCATGACCCTCCAGGATGTGATGGACTCTAGGGGCAGACTTTTGTACCAGGTCATGGCTCCTTTCCTGAGAGTTGTTGAGAACAACCTGCACTTGAGATGCCCGGTGATGTCGTTGCGATAGTCGAGTATTGCATTAATGTTGTCGACGTCATCGTCGGGGTCAGTGGTCCCGTCGTAGATGGCTAGATTCGGGGGCTTCTCCATGCCCTTGGGGAGTGGAGCCACCATAATTGCCCGTGAGAGGGGGAAATGTGGGTCTTCCTCGTCACTCCTCAATGGGGAGAGTTCATCATTACCAGGGCTTTGGTCGTGTCTCGGTGAGGTCCCTGATCGGTCAGTCTCACGGGGCGCCCTCGACCTACATTTGTTGGGTTCGGGGGAGCTTCGTCCTCGACGCGGAGGGGAGTGTCCCCGTTTCTTCGCAGCTACTGGATGTTGTAGCGTCCTTCGTTCTTGCTGAGGTCGGTTCTCCTGTTGGTCAGCCTCCAGGGCCATGATTCTTTCGTGTTGCTGGTAGAGCATGGAGCTGGCCTGATTGAGGGCGTTCACCATAACAATCATGGTGGCATCCCCCTCGACAGGCACGGGGATGGGATGAAACGTGGTGACCGGTGGGTTTTGAGGCTGAGGTTGGTTCTCATTGTTTTCGGGTTCAGGAGACGGGGTGGAGGGATGCCCGTCTCGGGCGTCAGATTCATGGTAGTTCAAATTATCCTCCATCGTGTAGTCGACGAGGGGACGGTTACGGTCGTTGGGCTGCTCTCCGGCCATACTGGAATGATGAAGTAGTTTTGAGCTTTGATCTTCTGATGTGGAAGAAGGGGAAGCTAGATTCCCACAGACGGCTCCACTGATCTTACCTGATCAGGAGGGCCTTCCAGCAATTGGGTGCGAACAGCAAATGGATGGAATGGAGGGGGTGTACCTACAAGGCGCTTCAATGCCAAAGTTAATAGAGGTACAACAATAGGTAAGTTACAAGAGTTAAATCAGAATATCTGACCCTTTAGTGAAAATGGTATTTATAGTGAGCCCCCAGCGTTGGGCCAAGGTTCTTCTTTGGGCTGGATCAGTCTAGGCCCAAGGAAGAACTGCCAAGGAACGCGTGAGAAGCGTGAAGACCTAGCTAAGTGGTCTGGTCCTTGATCCAACTTCCCCTATCTTTCAGGAGATAATGGAGGACAGTTGGGTGGCGTGGCAAGTGAACTGGCAGACCTGTTCTTTGCCCGTTCTGAGTGTGTGTCCGACACGTGGAGCGTATGCTCGACCGTTAAGTCACTCCGCCCGTCCAACAAGTGTACTTGCCCGAGCGTATGGGCATCTGCTCGACGTATTGGGTCGCATCCCAATACAGTCTGGAGGCCCAGTCCGGAACAGTAATATACTATTTATAGAAAACATTATGAGTATTATTACTATGATTCATTTTGTTTATTCTATTTTAATTAATACTATAATTTTATCAAGTTTACATATATAATTTCTTCTAATTTTGTATATTTACTTTTTTTTCCTTTAAAGTGAATGATTATATTATATTTTCTCTATTTTGTTCTCACATGTTTCTATTATTATTTTATTGGGAGATACTCTCATATTTGTAGAATATAACTTTTTAAATTTTAAATATATTTTTCAACAATTTATATTAACTAGAAAAAACAATAAAATAAAAAATAAAAAATTAACACTTTAGCCAAATGAATTGACGAAAGCATTAAAAAAAGATTCACTCTTTAAATTTTAGCCAAACCATTTGGCGAATCCTGTAAAAAAATATGAAAAAAATTTCACTCTTTCGCCACATCATTTGGCGAATGGGTATATAAAATTAAGTATAAAAAAAATGTTAGCAAATTCATTTGGCGAATGCTTATGTCTTTTGTTTCCATTCGCCAAATTGATTGACGAATGCATATCCAAACTACCCTAGTTTGATAATTTTTTTGAAAAGTATATTATTTTGGAAAAAAATTTATTAAACTAGCTTATTTATAAAAAAAAATTCCTTCTAAAGAATATCCGCCAAAATTCTTGTATTCCCTTATAGGTATAGATAAAATATATCATAGCATTTTATAATTAAAAACCAAGAATATTATATTATATACTTAACAAACCAAACGTATAAGCCAAGCCCCTATATCTCACTGCCAAGTAAAAACAAATAAAAATAGAATCAAAACAAAGCAATGAGATCATTAAGAAACCGATAACATTGGTGAGAAATACATGTCTTTGACTTTGTTTTTCGTAAAACAAACCTATCATCAACCTTTATTTTTTCTTCCAAAAGGTGACAACGATTCTGTAACATGCAATGAACAATCAAATTTTGAAAAAGACATAGAAAAGGGTAAATGTTTATTTATCACAATCTTGTTTTTTTGCATGAAATCTGATTTCTTCATTCATTGTTGTTTGATATTTGATTCCAAATTTGTAACAGGATCTGAATGTTGTTGATGATTTCAAAAGGTGAATCTTGTGAACAATGGGAAGACAGAAGCATTCTGATTCGTACCCTGAGTATAGTAAAAGCCTCTTTCATATTATTAAGCACCATCCATTATGTCACCATTTCATACAAAAAAGACATGTTACAGGTTAACACAATTTTACATCTTGTCTCTTAGAACATTAACGATGAACACATGACATTTGGTCATGGAGTTCAATCGATCGATTGTGTTTACGTCTCTGAATATATAACATGAAGTTTAAAAGTGTAACATGCGTCTTAAGTTTTCCGGGACCTTATGTAGGTTAACCACAGATTAAGTGTGACAAATCAAATAGAGATTTTATTGTGTCATGGTTTAACTGTGACAAATAGTTCATCCGACCCTTCTTAGCCCCACTTTGCACTGCCATCAAAGACGGCCCAGATGTTTGAAAACTTATTACTCAATCTCATTTGCAGGTGCGCAAAGGGTGGAAGCTTTCTCTTGTGACAAAAGGAAGAATCTAAGCTTTTCCAAGTTAAACAACTTAAATGTAAGTTCTAACCATCATGTTATTATTTTTGTCGTTCGGTTTTGGTTATGTCCCTTCTTGTTTGCTCTAAGTTTTTATTTTGAGTAAATGTAAATTTTGGTCCCTAAATATGTGAGTCATTGTTGCTAAGATAACTTGTGTAATAGTTACGCAAGTTATCTTAGTCTTTGAATGTGTCTTCTAACAGTAGCATCTAATTTGAAGCATGACAGGTTGAAGAAAAGATGACACCGCATTCTCCGGTTGAAAAAGGATGTTCACAATGTGATGCTACTACATCTAGCAGCGATTACTCGGAATGTAACTTATGTTGCAAGCATCAACAATCGGTGAAAAATGACTTACTTGCGCCACAAGTTACAGATAAAAAGAAACATAGAGTGGAAACTAATGCAAGGAAGAATATATTTGGTGTTCCCACTCATCTATGCAAGCATTTGGTTGGTGGTTTGGAAACAACCAACAAGAACAAGAAAATATTATTAACATTTCGTCACGATCCCGTCTTTCCTTTGGTCTATCACTTCCATAAACAACAGCATTTGCAAAGAGCGAAAATGAGATTAAATAGGTCCAAATCATTTCCTTTTCCTTACTCATTATTGAAAACAAAAGGGAAAGGAAGATTATACAGCGACAACGAAACAAAAAAGCCGGTTCAATTCGTGTCATCAAAAACAGCTTGTGAAAAGGCCATGCCGTCGGTAGCAAAAGTGAAGGTAAATGGAAATTTCAATATGAACGAAGCTGTTATTATAGTAAGAGATGTTAAGTTTTCTTCTGTATCTGCAAAGAGTCAAAATAGTCTCAAACAAAAAATTGAGCATGTAACTGGCGAAAGCGGTAAAGAAAAGATTCGCGTTGCAATGGATTCGGTCATTCACAAACTTCCTCAAGGCCAAAGGATATCGAATCGATTGAAGAATGAAATTTTGAAGAAATTGACAGAACCTATTAACAAAAGAGAAGTTCAACACAAAAGTTCCATAAGAAGGTCTATGTCTCTTCAAGAACCGCTGGAAAGTTATTGTAAAATGCTAGACAACAGCTTCAAAACAGATGCAAGAATCTCTCAGTCAGAGAAACTAAAACTAGGAATTCAAAATGCGCATTCCCCGTTGAGAATGCTCATACCTCTTCAAAGAATTCTTTCATTACCTGATCTTCAATCTTTTTCCTATGCTTCTCAGAAGGGAGATATTTCTGATTGGACTCAAGAAAAGTTTGCCATCATAGATAAAAATGATTTGGTGATTAGTCATATTGTCAAATCATCAGGTATGATATTCATAATTTATGAGATTATTACTACTTCTCATATAGTGTTAAAGTCAACTATAGTTGCAGCATGGTCTTTAATTTACCATGTTTTACATAGTTTAACTGTGTTAAATTTTAGTCTGTATGCAGTAATCCTCCATTCACATCCTCAAAGACGGGCTTGAGTTGCAGTTGCTTACTTTTTTAATTTAATGTTGATAGGTTCAATATCTAAGTCGGGTTCTAGTGATAAATCGACCAATGTGGTTCAAAAAATGGAGAATCAAACAAAGAAGATGAACTATGAGATTCCTCAAATTCATGTAGACACCAAACTCAAAGAAGAATTCAACTATGTGAAATATGTACTTGAAATATCTGGTTTCACAAGCAATGAAAGCATTTCACTATGGCATTCTAAAGACACTCCACTTGATCCATCACTATATGAAGAAATGGAAAATGATCCTGAATTTTGTGGTAAAGTACATGGTGAATGTAATCATCATGTATTGTTTGATTTGATTAATGAGACAATGTTGGAGATTTATGGTAGGTCACATGGTTACCTTCATACTATTGTTGGGTGTCACATTCTCCATAAAGTGTGGACTCATATGAGTAAGTCCTTGTGTTTGAGATTTAATGTTGGTCAAAAGATAGATGATCATGTAAGTGGGGATTTAGCAAAAAATGATGGGTGGGTTAATATTCAAATTTATGATGAATGTTTTGGTTTGAAGGTGGATGACATGATTTTTCATGATCTACTTAAGGAAATAGTGATGGATTTAGCTTGCTTATGAGACAGTTATTGAAATATATAATAAATTTACTTAGTTATGTACATTTCAATTTTGAACTCAATTATTTATTTTTTTTAGTTTAGAATTATGAAATATCTAGTATTGTTAAACAATAACTAATCTTCATTGAAAAATTGGTTCGACAAGTAAAGTGATTAAGGTGAATTATAATCACTTATTTAACGTGAATTATAATCACTTAATCAACAAGCCCGTCTAGCTCAGTTGGTAGAGCGCAAGGCTCTTAACCTTGTGGTCGTGGGTTCGAGCCCCACGGTGGGCGAATTTGACTTTCTTTTTTCATTTGAAATTCAAAATGGTAGAATTTAAATTTGATAAAACTTGTAAATTTTAAACCATAAACAATTGTTTTTTTGTTGAAATTAATTATATAATCCATATTCCTTATTGTTCAGGTATTAATAAATAACTTTGTTGAAATTAATTATGTAATCCACATTTCTAATGCTAAAATCAATATGATTAATACAATAATCCATATGTTACAATCACAAAAACAAGAACATCAAACAATATCTGTGCAATAAGACTGTTCAGATCACACCTGAATTGTGTGTCTTCCCATTGCTAATAGCCATAATCTGTGCCACACTGTAGCTATATGAAACTGCTTTCTACCAAAAAGCTTCATTCTCTGCCTAATATCTGGCCCATGACATTATTACACTCTTGTCAAAGAAATAACCTAACTGATAGAACTTACTCTTCCTATGATAACAAAATGATACCTATAAATAAAATGAGAGAAATACAACTTCTAAGAAAGAAGTCGTGAACAGAGTTTTGGTCCACAGTTTCAAGTCCATAAGATAAACAATCTATGAAGCACTAATACAGACACGATGTTGACACGCCGGTAATCATTTTAAGAACGCAAGCACATGTGTCGGTGCCGAACCCTGACAAGTGTTGGATACTGGGCATGTCTTCAATCTAAAATGTTGGTGGTGCATTGTAAACAATGTAAGATTGGACCAATTTCAAGCCTCGTTTGCAATAGAGTTTATTAGAGTTATGCTCCAGCAAGAGTTCGTGATATCTTGAGTTTTCCGTTTACAAGAATATCATAAGTAGTATCATCTGGCACAAGACCTTTATCAAGCATCTCATCATGCAGTTTAAAAGCTTCTTGCAGATTACCCTCCTTAAAGTGTCCAGCAATTAAAGTGTTATATACAAGAACTGAAGGAGTAATGTTATTCTCATTCATCTCCTTTAGAATCTTGCCTGCATTTTTTAGTTGTCCATGATTGCAGAGTCCGTTGATAAGAACTGTATACATGACGATATCCGGCATGATACCCTTGGAAAGCATCTCTGAGTAAAGATCTAAGGCGAAACTCAATTTACCTTCTTTCAAAAGGCCGCCAATCAATGAGGTATATATCTGCAAATCACATGGAACCTTATTCTTTATCATTTTCTGGTACAAGTTAAGCGCTGCTTCCATATTATTCAAATGTCGGAAGCCACTAATCATGCTGTTATAAACAACTGCGTTTGGAGTCAAACCAACGTCCAAAAGTTCAGCGAAAAATTTGCTTGCACTTTCCATGTCTTGCATTTTGCAGAAACCATCAATGAGAGCACTATATGCAGTAGCATCCAATTTCATACCCTTGTATTTCATCTCATTATGCATTTCCAAAGCCATACCAATTTTATTACATTTGCAAAATCCGTTAATCAAACTAGTATAAGTGATAACATTAGGAGAAACTCCATTTTCGCACATCTCCCGGTAGGCAGACAGTGCGGCTTCAATCGCACCTTCCTTGACAAATCCATTTATGATGCTGTTATAAGTAATGGAAGTAGGAATAAAACCCTGCTTGAGGAAATTGTTCAACTTGTCATATGTCTCAGACACCCGGCCAGTTTTACACAAGCCACTTATAGCAATGTTAAATGTATGATCTGTAGGCGCAATATTTGCAGCCTTCATTTGCTCAAACACAACAAAGGCTCTCTCCGAATCACCCTTTCTGAAAAATCCATCTATTAAAAGAGAGTAGGTAAACACATTCGGTTTCAAACCCCTTTCAAGAATATCATTCAACACACTATAGGCATCATCCATGCAACCCTTTTTGCAGTGACCAAGTATTAAGTGGTTGTACGAAACTAATGAAGGTGTAATACCCTGATTCATCATCTTGTCCCATAAATTACAAGCCTCATCAACCTTACCGGATTCACAGAGCCACAATAAAACAATGTTATAAGTAACAACATTAGCAATACCAAGTTCAACCGCCTCATCAAGCAATCCATATGCATTTTCAAACAAATTCTGTTTCCGGAATCCTTTCAACAGAGAATTCAAAATTGAGACAGTTGGCTGGACTCCCATTAGTTTCATTCGAGTGTAAAATTCATATGCCTTCTCCATATTCCCAATAATAGACAACCCATCAATCAAATTAGAGAACATAATCATGTCAGGAGCAACACCACCCTCAACAATCTCATCAAACAACTGCATTGCAAGATTCACATCTCCTCTCACACAATACCCTTTCATCAAGCTTGTTGCAACAATCACATTCACAGGTAAACCAACACTCACCATCTCATCCCTAAGCCTCAACGCCTCCTTAACATTTCCATACTTCACACAAGCAACAACAACAGCAATATAAGTACCCTCAGATGGCACCCACCCCAACTCCCTCATCTCCTTCAACAGCCCACATGCCAAATTCAAATCCGGCAACTTACAAACCGCCTGAACAACAATACTATACGCAGCCGCATCAAGCACCAACCCTCTACCCTTAGCCTCTTCAAAAAACCTCACAGCCTCCTCAAACTTTCCTTCCTTCAAACACGCACGCATAACCACATGCAAAGTATAACAATCACCATACATTCCTCTCTCAACCATTTCATCAAACAGTTCGCGTGCACTCCGAATCAATTTCCTCCTAACCATCGCAGTCAAAAGGATATTCATAATCGGAACCCAAGGAACCAATTCATGATCCAACATAGTTCTAAAACACTCAACAGCATCTGTAATCTTATTAGCTCTAACAAAACTTCTCAAAAGATAATTACAAACCCGCGAATCGGAATCCGTTTCAAAACCATACTTTCCTGAACACTCCAACAATTGCTCCACGAGTATCTTAGCAGAAGGAGTGGAATCACTGAAAACATACACGTTGAGCAAACTTTGAACATAACTGTTAGTTTTTGGGGTGGAAGATAGAATATGAATCAATAAACAGAAAACATCAACGGTTTTAACGAACCCTCGTTTTTTCTCAACGGTTTTGAAGTATTTGAAAGCTGATTTGGGGTTGGATTTGTGGGTTAAGAGGGTTTCCAAGACGTGGTTTTCAGAGAGGCGTGTGGAAGGACGAGGTATGGGTGAATTGATTTTGTCGGGAAAATGTTGTGGTGGTGGGTTGGTGGAGAGTTGGGAGAAGAGGCGGCGGAGATTGTTCGGAGGGATTGAGGTAAGGTTGCTGGAAAACCGCATTCGCATGTTGTCTAAAGCGAATAAATTTGAAGTTTTTCGGAAATGATAATGATTTATTTCATTGTTTGTTGGCAATTCGACATGCAACAACGTTAATGATTCAGTGACATGCTAGAGATGGTGAAGATGTGGCGGAGACAAGAATTCAATTTTTCAATCTGAGTGTGATCGGCGGGGGCGAGTATTGTTTAGGGAGAGTGAGGTATTGAGGAAAAGGTTCTATCAAACTTTCATGGCTTAAAGAAAATTTTCATGGTTTTTTTCATTTTTTTTTTATATATTTGCTTTGATATATTTTTATTTGTTTTACTTTTTTTTTTTTTAACTTTTAACAATAATTGTCACACTAAGATGGTGAGTATGTAGTATAACTTCAATTTCACTTGATTTGTGAATAAGTGATTGATTACTCCAACTCTCTTTTATGTATTTATAGTTGTTCTTGTTTCAACAGTAAATTATAATTGGCTTTGGAGTAAATCACCCTAAATAAAGTTGGTATAATTAATGTATCAACCGTAAGATGAACTTGAATCAGACTTAAAATATGATTTGTCATTTCTTTATAATTCGACATGATGATGTTATGTAGTTGAAGGTCCGTGTCGAATTTTCTTATTTTCTTCATGAAGGAATATGGCATTAAGTTCACCACTACTCCTCGGTCAACAAAAAATGTATTGACTATGATATTATCTATTTTTGTACTTATAAACAAGGGCTTCAGGTGGTACATCATACATCATCTGGTCTTTTAAAGATGGCTTGTTGTTCCTCGACAACGCCATTGTCCATCATGTAATAGCATAACAACTTCTGATTTGTTGTTATTCTATTATAGCATCCTATTATACCTAAAAAACTTTTGAGACTTGATCAAATTCTTCGGGTAACATTTAGACAATGTTACATGTAATTTCAAGGTCATCTTCTGACCATGTATCAAAGTTGTTTGTCACTATTTTGTCATTTGGTTGCGTTATGGGTGTAAGAACAAGATTTGGTTATGTTGTTTATCTCTAAGTTTTGATAATAACAAAAAAAAGTATTTGTGTGAAAACAATTTTGGTACTCTAGCGTTTATTATTCTGTAGTTCTAACAAATATGTTCTGAATTTGATGAAAAATCATTCTGGTATGACAAAATTCGCTTATGCGCCAAAGAAGCAAGTCTGTTTCTGTATCTACTCACATTCAGAAAGATCTTAAGAAGACAAAATGTTTTTGTTGCAATGTCATCTTTGATTCTGACCCTGAGTGTGACTCTGATATTTTAGTTCTGAAGACCAAGTGTTGAAGATTCTGAAGACATGTTATGTTGAACAAGTTCTAAAGACTCTAAAGACTTGAGTTTCTGAAAACTAAACTTTCTAAAGACCAAGGGTTTTGAAGACCAAGTGTTGAAGATTCTGAAGATAGGTTCTGCTGAACAACTTCTGATGATTCTAAAGACTTAAGATTCTAAAGACCCAGTGATCAACTCTTCTTCTCATGCTTCAACCATCTCAGAACCAGAAGCCTCTGATGTACAGAAAATAAGATCAAGAGAGAAAAGAAAAAGTACATAGTACAAATTAAAAATGTATATACCTCTCGACTACCCTGATTTTATGAGGCAAAAGACAACTATTATACGAATTTCCACCCTCAGTAACGACATTCCTCGGGCCAGCTCACTCAACGATATTCCAAAAGTGTCTAAGAACAAGAGTTGTCTATGCATTTCATCTCTATGTTTTGAAGATAACAATTAAGTATTTGAAAGAACAATTTTATGTTCTAATATTTGTTACTGTGCAGATCATGTTATAAAGCAATCAGATCTAACAAATACTTAAGATGTGCATTAAAGATTATATGTGATTTATTATGTGTAACACAAGTCGCAAGCGTGTTGAAGAAGCAAGGATGCTTTTGTATCTTATCACAATCAGAAAGATCCAAAGATGTCTAATGTTGTTGCAATGATCTTGTGAATGTTGTTTTGATAGTGGTTCGGATTTTGAAGCTAGCGAAGCTTCTGAAGTTATAATCTTCTAAAGAACTAAGAGTTAAATACTCTGATGACTTGAAGTTCTGAAGACTGAAGGTTTTGAAGACCAAGTGCAAAAAGACTCTGAAGACTTAAGGGTTCTGAAGATTAAGGTTCTAAAGACCAAGTGTTGAAGACTCTAAAGACAAGGTTTTGAGAGAACTACGTCTGAAGACTTTGAAGACTTGAAGTTCTGAAGACCAATGGTTTTAAAGATAAGTGTTGAAGTTCTGAGTGAACAAGGTTCTGAAGACTGAAGAATTGAGATTCTAAAGACCCAGTTATCAACATCTCTACTCATACTTCAATCATCTACAATTAGAAGCCTTTGAAGTTCAGAAGACAATGTTACTATTAGAAAGGAAATTACACATTACAAAAATTCTTTATCCCACTACCTTTCCACTAACCTTAAAATTGTGGAAAAGGACAGATGTGGTAATACTATTTTCATCCTTGTGTAACGATATTCCTAAGTAGCCTGCTAGTCTCTAACGACTCCATTTTGCTTGGCTATAAAAGGAAAGGATCATGTGTCAATGTGATGTTCTTGAACAACGTTGTTGATTAGCAACCAAAACATGACTATGTCACAAGTCTAAACACTCAAATGAATATGCAGCTAAAAGTTGATATTGGCATTGGACAATTTGGTTAAGCAACCTTCTTATGCAAAATTTGCAGAATCACAAGATGTGCTTAATTTCATATGCTACATAAGACTTGCAAAGTTGCAGATGAAACAAGAAGATGATCATGGAAACTCATATTACAAATCCACAACTTAATGTATTATTCTGAAGTGATCATTAAATTTAATAGAATAAGGGATGTTGTCCAGAATGTTCTAATGTGAATCAAGATGAAGAATTCCTTCGATGTGCTCATCAAAGATCAACTAAGCTTTCAGAAGCGTGTGAAGAAGAAGACTTCCAGCAATTCAAGAAGCTTAGGTTGTTGTCCGTGAGAAGCTAATTGAAGAAGAAAAATACGAAACATTTGTTCTACAATACAATGTAATATCTTAGTGTGTATTAGGATCTTATGATGTACTTAAATATGTTTACACATGCTTATATAAGAAGCAAAAAAATGTAAACGTTATCCAGTTCCCTAAAGGACCGAGTGAAGGTAAGAACTTTAAGAGGCTCGGGACTTAGTAGCTTGGTGCTTTCTCAGGAATTTAGGTCTTGGTGATTGCCCAGGGGTTAGTGTTCTAATGCTGCTCAGAACAATGTGTTGTAGTGCCATGAAGTCGCGTCAGTTAGTAAAGCAATGTTATAAGTCGTTTTAGTTGGTTGTGTAGTTAGTCACAACAAGTAGTTATGTAGTGGAAGTCACAACAGTTATTATGCATTCAGTCATGGAAGGTAGTCACGCAAAAAAATCACAACAGTTGTTGTTCAATTAGTCACGGCAGGTAGTCGCGCAAGGAAGTCGCATGTTTATGCGCAGTTAGTCAAGGCAGTTGGCCACACCTTGTAATCAGTTTGGTTATAATGGATTAAGTCATTTTCTAAGGAAAATCACCTTGCGGGGTGGAATGGACTAGCTTGAGAGTTTCTCAAGTAAACCAGTATATATTGTATGTTTTTTACTCTTGCTTATGCTTTACTTTATTGTTTATGCTTCTGCAACGCAACTCAAAGCATCACTTAACGCAACAACGTTAAGAGTCAAAAAATTGACAAGAGTGAAAACCCCAATTCAAATCCTTCATTTCTTGTGTTTTTCTCACACCTTCAAAGTGTCCTCCAATGGATCTTTTTAATTGGCTATATAAGGAATTGTCACTCGAAGAAAAATGCACAAGACCTACTCTGCACATACACAACAACACAATTTTTTCTACAGTAGTGCATATTTTCTAAGCTATTTATTTGTGTTTATTTTCAACATGTGTAGAAGCATCATATTGTAAACACTCCAATTATTTCGTCGCAAGATGCTCATCATGTTGGTTCGGAATAATCACTTATACCCATAGTCTTTAGTGCAATTTGACTCCAAAATATTTTTTGAAAGAAAGGTAATAAAATGAATAACCAAATTGTAGTGGGCCGAACTACGAGACTCTGACTTTCCCATTGCACGAGGGAGTACGTAGGCACGAGGATCTCAATCCTTGTCGAGCACCTAGGATCAATCAAACTTTAATTGAAAAAAATTCCCCTTAGTAAGTAACTCATTAGGCATATACATCCTTTCTCGCGTGACAACTTAGATGGTTCTCGTTGAGTACAACGGACATGAAAGGTGCTAATACTTTCCATTTGCGTAACCGACTTCTGAACACAGTCAATAGTTGTTATGACCTTTGTCTTCATCCTCCTTTTTAGATGGGTTTTATATATATCTTCCATTTCCCCTTTTGGGAATAAATCAGAATTGGGTGGCGACTCTCTTGTCAGCCCAGCTCGCGTCTTTTATCGATAGTGTGGAAATCCTATTTTATCAAAAATAATTATTAATGTCGATCCACCCTTGTTACTCCTCATTGGGTCTGAAGGTCTGATAGTTTCGACCTCTTTTGTAGCTTTTTCTTCGAAGAATTTGTTGCACCTAAGGCACAACATAATATTTAATTTACTCAGTTTGCAGGGGTTCAGAAAATCGACAAGTTCCTCTTTAGCTTTGGGGAACACAGCCTTCATCTTTATGACCATGCCTTTTGCAGTTTCTTGCTCCACCTTTTTGACCTCCATGTTCAAGTCATCAATAGCTTTGATCATCATGATGTCAACGGATTCAACAAAGTTCGTCGCTTTGACCTAGAGGGGATCAGAGTCCACTTGCATTGAGACTTTAGGCTTCTCTCCAAATTGAAGTTTGCCCTCCTTGAGTGTTTTATGTACCAAATCCTTGAAAAACACACATTGTGAGGTTTTATGACCCTAAAAATTATTGTACTTACAAAATTCTATCTTTTTCCATTGTTCTAATGGAGGCACTATAATCTGCCCATCAGTAACTAACATATCAAAAAATTTGTCACATTTTGTTCTGTCAAAAGTATATGTTTTAGTAACAAATTTCTCAGTCTTACTGGGTTCGACGGGAATTTTTCTATTCAATGGTTTTAACATTTTGCAAACATAGGGGGGATCCTAGCTTTAATTCTACCACATGAACCTCACTTTCTTCGACACATTTTTCGAATGAGTCAGACACCAAACAACCATATGTTTCTACATAGACAGTATTTTCTTTCTAATTATACTTATTCGACCTAGCTTTCTCAACATTTTAACGCTTAACCTAGCAAACTCTATCTTCCAATTGGACCATGTCCCTTAGGTATTGAGTGTTTAGTTTCTTCCTAATGGAATAACTTAAACTACCAACGATCATTTTGACCAACTCGTCCTCAGGGACCTGTGTAAAGATTCTTGCTTTGAGAAGTATAAACATGTTCAAGTAATTGTCTACTGACTCAAACATCTTAAACCTAACATTGGCTAGTTCCTTAAGATTAATTTTGGATTGACCCATGTAGAATTATTCATGGAACACCCTTTCTAATGACTCCGAGTATTTAACGAACAAAGAGGGGGTGTGGTGAACCATGTGAAGGTATTATTCGTTAGAGAATTTGGAAAATACTTCATTTTCAAATTCTCATTATTGACTATGTCAGAGCTTCATTTTGGTATATGAATACATGTTCGACTGTAGACTCATTTGTCTCACTAGTGATTTTGGTGAATTTTGGGACCTTCCACCCTCTGGGAAGTTCTGTATGTCGAACATACTCTGACAGAGATTGCACGAAGTTAGGTCTGTGGTGGCCAACAATTAGGCCATTTTGGATAAGGATTTGTTCGACCATGTTTGTTATATTATTTTGTCATGTAAAGTTAAATTGATGGATAGTTCTAAGTATTTGGTTTGCATCCTGGTTTCGATTCACCATTATGGGCCTTGGGTTATTTTGGCCTATATATTCCTCAAACTCTTTATGTATGAGAGGTTTTATGTCTCGAAGTCCTCCTTGTTACTGCCATTGGTTAACATGGGTTTGTCCATTGTCAAGCGTTCTAATTTCCTAACATTTGAGATTTTAGGAGTTGGTCTCGCTTAGACATGAGGTGCGCAGAAGAATCGGCTATTCAACCTATTTGATTTGTTGACATTTCATAACTTTGGTTAGTGTTTTGTATCAAGGGATTAAACATTGTACTTATCTGTTGGGTCAGCATGTTAACTATTTTGTGGTTACTCTCGTTC
Source organism: Lathyrus aphaca (assembly GCA_963966055.1). NCBI lineage: Eukaryota > Viridiplantae > Streptophyta > Magnoliopsida > Fabales > Fabaceae > Lathyrus > Lathyrus aphaca. Next base: position 542,018,446 of record OZ014521.1, read on the forward strand.
ATCTTTTGGCTCATCGACATAAGAGATGTCGTATTCAACATCAACATCGTCTGGGGAACATAGTTTGATCCCCCTGGTAAAGGCATCGTTTGATTAGCATTATTCACTGGAGAACCTAAGACAGTGTATGGATTATAGGGCAGCACAACTACCATTGTGTTATCTATAAGTTGACGCATTGGACTGAAGATATGTCAGCATTGTTGTTGGCATACCGTATGGGTATTCAATATTGACAATAGGAAGCACAAAACTTTGAAGTAATGACATTCTAGGGTCTCCAAAGTAGGTCTTGCGACAACAGGGTTGAACGGGAGGCTCCCTGGTTGTGGTGGGGAATAACCCCTTATGTCGATATCAACGAAATTGTCGTTGATGATGCCATAAGAACGGTTATTCTAATTAGGTTGCCACGTTTCAATCTAACTATCTTCGTCAAACCTCTTGAGAACTAACTTTAAAAATGTTCGAAGTCCTTAGCTTTAATCCAACATAACCATTTTAACACTTTTGGATCCAAAAATCCCAATTGTCTAAATGATAGCATTTAACTTCAATTCTTTAGGTGTGTTGTTGGATCTTTTAGGTTGAACCCATGATGTCTAAATTTCATGCCAACATTTTTGTCTCACACTTCCTTGGATGTCTCTTCATCAATTGTCTTCTCAAAACACATTAGAATTCCCACATTGATAGATCAAAAAATAGGATTTTTTCTTTTTTCTTTTTTTCTTATATGCATGCAACCTTCTCAACATCACTTACATTTGCTTCCAATGTACATAGTACATCACTAACAGTTTCAACTGCATTATGAAATCTAAAGATCAACATATCTCTCATAGCTGTCACTTTTTAAATTTGAGAAGTTCTAAAAGTTGTAAATTCTTTCTATCTGAAAGTACATAGCAAGAAGTTTGATTTCAAATTCCATATTGAATAGGATATACTTACAAGGATATGTTAACAAGTTCAACAACAATATCTAATTGCAAAACACAAATTTGTTTCTAGAATCCTAAAATGCAACATAAACATAATGGTACAAAAAACAGATAAAAACAAACACTAGAAGAGCAACAACTACATAACATAAACCTATCTCAAGATTCTAAGCTCTCTCGCCTCTGATTCTACGAGCAAGCTGAATATCCTTAGGCATAATAGTAACTCTCTTAGCATGAATAGCACAAAGATTCGTATCTTCAAACAACCCAACAAGATAAGCTTCAGCGGCTTCTTGAAGAGCAGAAACAGCGCTACTTTGAAAACGCAGATCTGTTTTGAAATCCTGCGCGATTTCTCTAACCAATCTTTGAAACGGAAGCTTCCTTATAAGAAGCTCGGTACTCTTCTGATACTTCCTGATCTCTCGCAAAGCGACTGTTCCAGGACGAAATCTGTGTGGCTTTTTGACACCGCCGGTGGCCGGAGCGGATTTCCGAGCGGCTTTTGTTGCGAGTTGTTTTCGGGGAGCTTTTCCTCCGGTGGATTTGCGTGCCGTTTGTTTTGTACGCGCCATTTCGGTGAGAGAGAGAAGATTGTTTGATGATTGTTACTACTTTGAAGAGTGATTGAAGATGGGTTTGTTTGGGTAGATATATATAAGAACGAGTAAAATGCGGGAACTGTAAAACTTTTGAGAAGATTTGGGAAGATCGTGATCGTTGATAAGAACGGTATCTACGGTTGAAAGCCTCTGCGAGAAGGTCTTTAGGATCGCGATCCGTGGCTTGTGAAATTGCTATTACTAGATTTTTTTTCTTACAACCAGACAACCAGTAGCATTATTTTTTTTTGTATTGTTTTTTATTTCTCAAAGGAGATTTTTTAATAACGAATAAGTTTTTGCATGAAATATACTTAACTTTTTAGACCATTGTTTTGAATATTCATTTATGGGCCAAAGAGTCATTGCTAGGAAGGAGATATCGGAACTGATTGAAAAGAGATTTATAAAAGTCTTTTTTGAATAAGGAGATCGATTTTTATAAAAGAGCTAGATAGATGAGAAGGTTTTTTTTAAGGAAAGGTGACATTCTTAGAATGAGACGTTAGTCATTAAATTTCTTTGGTAGAATGTGAGCTATCATTTGATGAATGATAGATTAAAGAAGATATGGAAATTTATCAGAGATTTTGAGATCATGGACGTTGACAATGATTTCTTTATGGTTAAGTGTGAATTACTCGCAAGTAGGGAGAAAATTATGTTAGAAGGCTCGTGGATGTTGTTAAACCATTATTTGGTAGTGGTTCGATGGACTCCAGACTTTGAATCTCATATCGCAAGGCTAGAGAAGACTCTGGTTTGGATTTGGTTTCCAGGAATTAACTTATTGTATTATGATGAAAATGTCCTTCTTGGTTTAGCATCTACTGTGGATACTCCTGTTAAGTTAAATACTAACACTTTGCGTACAGATGGGGGAAGGTTTGTGAGAATTTGTGTGGAGATTGATCTGACTTTGCTGGTTGTCATAAAGGTCAATGTTAATGGTCATTAGCGCAACGTGTAGTATGAAGGTCTTCATATTATTTGCTCTAGTTGTAGTTGTTATAGACATCACACCCATGATTGCAAGAAAACACCAGAGAATTTGATGCAATCGCTCATTCCTACGGTGGCACAACAAAGAGGTTCAAGAAATTGGCGTTGATCGAAGAATTTTGAAAGTAAATGGCAAATATTTGAAGAAATATATGTCTATATTGCAAGAGATTCAAATCAAAGCATAATTTTATTATTGGAAAAAACCAAAATAGGCTAAATGGCCAAAATGGCATGCATGAAGCTTCAAAGAAATAAAGATGCATAAAATACATAAGGAGCATAAATTATGTATGTCTCTTCTAATGTCTGGAACGAAGATAATTCATCCAGTCCTCATCAGGTTCACCATAGGGGTCTTCCTTTTTGACATTGGAGTCTTGTTTTTTGACACGACTCTTGGAAGTCCCTACTTTGTTGCCAGTTTTTTGTTGGTTGCAGTAGACTCCATGGATGTGTTCATCCCAGTGGATGACATAATCGAGGCGTTAACACTTGCCTCGCTTTCTTCCTTTTCTACAGCCTTCTTGTTGGTAGAAAATTTGGTGGAGATGTTCATGTTGAATGCCAAAGTGATAAATAAAAACTAATTAAGAGGATTTTATAAAAGAATTTGCATGGTCATAAAGACTAGTCAAATAAGACGTTTGAAATACATGGAATTTTTCTAGAAATATGTTCCAAGACTTTATTATTGGTACTTTTCAAAATATGGGAACTTGCGTTGTTGGAGCACATGAATATTAAAACAAATGTGTTTCACAAGGTGAGTTTGACTGAATGAGACGAAATATCTATGGTTTAGAGACAACACCTTTTAGATAGCCATCGAAATCTTTAGTCATGAGTTTGGTTGAGAGAGGAATGTTAAAACCTTGCAGAAATGTAAATCGAAGGTTGAGAACATAAATAAAAGGGCAAACAGATAAGGGGTACAAAGGGCACCAACATTATCATTGTTACATAAAGACCACAGAAGGGTCATTAAAAAATTGCACTTGAAATGCAAGAAGATGATAGACAAACAGCTAAAATGGGAGATTCACCTTCAGGTTAAAGAAAGTGACCCTCTGAGTTTGGATACACCTTTCGACTAGCTCTTTTTCCAGCTTCGATATGGCAAGCTCTTTCTCCAGGCGTTGAGCATCATCGACGTACCCCACAGTTCGTTCTATCTCTATGTCCAACTCATTATCAGGTGTTTCTTTCAGCTCTTCAATCCTCTTTTCAATAGTGGAAACTTTGGCCTTCAGCTTTTCAATCTGTTGCTTCCAAACGTTGATGTCTTTTCTGAGAGAGAGGCCCTTTCTATTCACCCATCATCCTTCTCCTTCTCCAACCTCTCCATAATAGCTCTAGACTCAGTTGCCTTCGACCAGGCTGAAGCCTCGAGTCCATTGATTTTCTCAATGATATCTTGAATGATGGGGAGCTTCTTGAGATCTTCTGTTAGTTGGTTCACAACTAAGGCTAGCTTCAGCAGGAAGTCAGAGATTGTTGGTGCAGGAGTAGAAAGGTCGAACTTCTGAAGGGTATCCTTGAGGAAAAGGTGGGCAGTTCGATCTGAGTCCAGAATTTTGAGGATGTCCCCCTTAAACGATTTCTTCTTAATAATTTGGAGGATCAGACTAACAAAATCATCAAAAGTAGAAGCCTCAAAGGTAGTCGAACCACTCACATTCTTCTTTGAAGAGCTCTCTCTCCTTGAAAACACCAACTTGATGTATTCTCTAGGATTGGAGGTTCTGAGATCATTTAGCTGAGCATCAATCATGGTGGTTGCAGAAGTTGAAATTATATCAGTTCTTGGGGGAATGGAGTCTTTAACATGTTCGACTTCAACATTCTCAAAAGGATTTTGCTTATCCTCTTCACTATCACTTTCATCCTCTTCACCTTCCTCCTCATCTTCACCATCACCCCTTTGATCACCCGCAGGTTCAGAATGAAGTTGAGGTTCTCTTTCACCATCCATGAAATCTGCCAGAGGCTAATTGACAAGGTGATCGCGATGGGAGTGTTCATCATCAACAAGAGCTTGTCCTTGTTCCATGTGATTAGGTTCTTTGACCAGGGAGTCTTACGTAGTTTGGAGAGTCTCCCCTTCATGGTCAGACCCAACTGTGTGGGACTGTTCAGTGGCAGTATTGGCAGGTGAGCCTCGATGCACCGCTTGAGGAGAGGTAACTGTAAAAAAATCGGGTTTGTTAATCTCACTCAAAGAGCTTCTCCCAGAACTTGGATCATATGTAGGGTGATATGTGGGATCACATACGTTGTTCAGAAGAACATTTGGAGTAGTTGTTGTTGGTTATGGTGGAGTAGAGCCACCGATATTGGTCTGAAATAGAAAATCGAATGATTAGGCCAATGAATAGTCAACCAAAGAGTTCATACATAAAGTAATTCGAGAGTGAAACTTACCTGATTGCCATCAGCATCAGGGCTTGAGTTGTTACTTCCGTTTGAGTCAGTGGTCACCTTCGATATGGCCCCACGAGTTTGTCTTTCTCCACCCTTAGAAGAGGGTGTCTTCTCTAAAACGTTGGCCACCTTCGAGGAAGATTGTCCAATAGTGTCAGGAGTTTGACAAGCTTCCTTTTCTTTTTGATAAGTTTACCCTCTTCAGGGGGAGACGGGTCCTCACCATCATCCCCGTGGATGGTCAGTTGGGCACCCCTCCTTGGATTTCTTGTTGGAGTGGGAGGAGGCTTTCGAGTTGCCTGAGGAGCCTCGGGAGTAGCCTTCATAGTGGTTCTCTTCGACAAGACATACTTCTTAGGCACTGCTGAAATTAAAACACAAATACAGATTAGTAAAGAAGTGGTTAGGTAAATATCACTCAATCGAAGGCCCCTAACCTTTATATACTTTGGATTCAATGTGAACATCTTTGATCCCTATATGAAGGTGCCCTTTGAAACAGTCCAGCATTTGTTTATTCGCAACCACCCTTTAAACTTTGGGTTGAGACTGTTGTCGAAGGATTTTAATAGAATCCCCACAGACAAACCAGTCTGGAAACGGAGGGGCAAGGGCCACTCCAAACTCAACAGTAGGTAGTCAAGGAACTTTGGGAGGAAAAGTTTGAAATCTAGTTCATAGCGTTTCTCAGGAGCAATATTGGAAGGGAGCTTCAGTTTCTCCATTTTCAGTAAAAAAATTCTCCTTCAAAGTGACAGCGGCCTCACTAATGATTCGACTAAGGTCATCTGGTTGACAGACAATTTCAAATTACTTTTTGAAGGCTTGAATCTCTTTGACATGAGTAGATTTACCTTTCTTGACCTTTTCCTGCACATTAGCAAAATATTGGTTAAGTAATAGGGAAAATGTAGAAGCATCAAGGAATTGCGTTTGGTAGTACTTTGACCACCATTGATTGAATTCTTGTATGCAATGGAAGTTAGGTTCAAATTGGACCAAGGAAAGTTGGGCTTGACTGACAATTCGAGAAAGTCAAAGAGAAATGGCCTCATTGTCAAAGATAACATCAAAAAGGCTTATATGTCTTTTCTTGTCATACAGATACTTAGGATAGTTTTGAGCCAATCCAAATTATCGAGTGACTAGATTGGGCTGGTAGGAAATTAAAGATGATATGCCTCTTTGATGATTCAGTTTGTGGACCAACAACCTAGGACCTAAAAAGGCCTCCCAAATTGCTTTTGAATCTTCTTGGTGACTTTTGGATATTGGGGGAAATGACCTAGTGAACCATTCTGGTCCATACTTTCTCCTAGAAAAAGGATCCATGGTGGGACTGAAGTCGTATCTTTTGGAAAACATCATAATGTAGCTAGAGAAAGATTCTTGAAGGGATCTCCCCTCATCAGAAGGGGTTAGTTGTGCTAGGCAAGTCCATTCGACTCTCCTGTTTTTGATTTCATTGGAGTTTTCAGTAATAACTCCTTTGATGGGTAAGTTTGCCTCGAAAGTGGCATTGAGCCATAATTCGAGCATCCATAGGGATCCATCTAATTGGAGAGCCCTAGTCGAACCAACGTTCTTCAAACCAACAACACTTTCACTGATTGATTTATAAATCGAGGCCAAGATTACCTCACTAAGGTATACTCCTGTGTTGTTATGGAGTTAGTTGGCCAAAGGCAAATATTTCTTGGCCACCTGCAGGGATTTAGAGAAGAAAACATATTTACAGAGCTACATGGTTAAAAAGGCAATGTGCTCTTCGTCTGAAACGGTTTCTACTGAAGTTTTAAAGTGATACTTCATAAAGTTGTAGTAAGTAGGTTTGCATGAAGCAAAGCATATGGTGTCTTCGTTGTCAATTTCTAGATTATATGTGTGACCAGTAGGTTCATGCCCTGTGATAGCGGCTATGTCGAAAAGCGTGGGAGTCACCATACCACAAGGTAAATGGAAGGTATAATGGGTGTTGTCCCAGAAGTGCAAAGAAGCCAGCAACATATTTGAGCAATAGAGGAGACCAGCCTTCGAAAACATCAGAAGGTCATAAATCCCTATCTTTTTCCATTCATCGGACTTGACCTTTTCTACCTTGGCTAACCAGCAGTCGAAACTTGGAAAGGAAGGAACTGCTCTCACCAGTCGAGTGTTTCCAGTCAAAAATGACAAATCTATGACAGATTGCTCAGTTGTGGGTTCGCCTTCAGGAGTTTTGATCTTTTTCCCTAAAGGCTTAGTCCTATAGTAGGATGAAAAAAACTCACCCAACTTGGAGTCGCCAACGGGAACGTTGGACAAGGGTCCAGAAATAGCAATTTGTTTATCATAAATGACGAGAGGAATTATTACCTGAGATTCATAGATGTGTATTTTCTCCTCTTGAAGAGGTTTAAGTGCAAATTGTTGGTTCCTCACTAACTTATGCCCAGGAATCTGGGGAAAAGGAGGTAGTGGAATGGTGCTTGGAGAGCTTTTGTTCTTTGGAGTCTTCTTGTTCTCGGGAGCTGTTTGGTTGGAAGCCATTGAAGAAAGTTAGGAAGGTTAAATATTTTACTAAGTTCTTGAGGTTTGAGAGAAAAAAATTAGGTTGCAAAGGTTTGAAAGCGTAAAATTGTTGACGTGATAAAAATGGGATATATATATATAAGCTTTCGGAAGACTAGTGGTTTTCAAAATCGCCATTAAGACAAAATTGTGGTAGTGGGACGCGTGTCTTCTTGAGGTATCTCTTTGGGCGGTGGCAGTTATGATGTGACTGCAGAGGTATGGTTTCAAGGAAAAGCGCAATGATGGCTAGTGATAAAGTGAATGTTAATGAGACGTTTTGTAAAAACCATTATGATGTGACGTCATGAGTGTGGTTGGTAGAAACTGGATTGTTTCTTGATTATGAGATGGTTAGTTATGACCATACTTTTGTGTTGTTGAAAGATGGGTGTTGAAAAGCTATGATAAAAAAATGACCTTTCTGTCAGCTAGGTCGAAAGGACATTTTTTGGGGGCGATTTGTTAGCTCCTAATTTTGACACCTAGTTGACTTTAGGAAACATTGACTTTAGTGTTATGTTTTGGTAGAAAGGAAAAAGCTTAGACTAAATTAAAGCTGAAGAAGCATGAGTCGAAGATGCAAAGGAATATAAGGACGCGTACTTAGAATATTTTCTAAGTATAAAAGAATTGTCTTCGACCGCGTATCCTTGGAATGACAAACATGCAGCATTTGAGATCAATATCGGAGGGAAAAGTTATGTTTCTTTCAAATTTGAATAAAGACAAGTGGCGCACATTGGAAGTCCAAGAACATGCAAAGTTCCAAGTGGCACATTTTTAGGAGTAAACTGCCAATAGCGGTTATTTTCGACTACTATAAATAAAGTAGTTATAGTGTTAGAATTATGGTGAATCATATTGTACAAGTTACCCTATAAACACCCAAAGTATCCGTGTGTAGAGAAACGAGTGAAGGCAATAATGTATGTGATGAGATCACCACCCTTTTTTCATATCAATGCAATTTATGTTTAAGATTTTATTTTGAAGCCTCTTTATCTTGCATTTTCTTTATCTTCGAGCAAGTTTATTATTCAGTCTTTAATTGTCTTTTTACTTGCTTTCTTTACACTTCCTTGCCATTTACACTTTATTGCACTTTACTTTCGACTTCAATTGTTTTGAGTCTTGTTTGTTTTTATTTTCTCTTTTTTACCAAAATACTTCATAAAGTCTGTCGAAGAGTTTTATGACATTATTCCTGAAAACCCAATTAAAACCTATTTATAGCACATATCCTAGGATCAATTTGGTCGATCCTGTGAGTGACTGAGAATATTGTGTTGTTTTTAAAGGACCAGCGGTTGTTTACAATTTTTAGGGTAAACACAATGATAGTGTTGAAATTGTAGCAAAAAGAATTTGGAGAATAAATACAGTTCATGGTGATTGACTGGTGGGGCGGAGAAAAAAATGCAACATAAGAGTCATTTATGTTCAAGGGAAATTTTTATCCAATAATGCGCCTAGAAATTCTGGGAGTTCTAAATTCAAGGGGATTGATGTTTCCTTAAAAGGAATAAGCACTGACAACAAAACTAGTAAAACCAATCAACTTGACATTGTTTCCAAGAAACGACGGCTCGATAAAAGTTGACTCACCCCATATGCGCATCATCCTGCATGCATATGGGACCCACGCACTGAGAACAATTTATCCATTTTGGAACCATATCTTGTTATTAGTGGGCCTTCGTACAGAATTAGGTCAACTTTTAATTCATGCCCAATATAAAAGGGTGTGCATAGCATTGCTAAATACACCTCTATCAAATTGAACAAGTATCTATATGGGTTACTACAAAACAGACACATGTGGTATTATTGTCTCAATGATATGTATACTATATGTTATGCTATATGATATGAAAATGAGAGGGAAAGTTTTGGGGTGCTACAATATTATGGAAGCAATCTGAGTAGGATAACAATCTAATTTGAAGTTGGTGGATCAACTAACCTTGATTAACCAGGGTAACGGGTGTGAATTATGAATTGATGAGAATGATGTGATAAGGTCGTGACAGAGTGTGTATTCCAGATGTTCCGGAAATTGAGAAGAGTATTTGAGAGGGAGGACGTCGAATTAGATTGAGCATTCATCTTGGTGCTATGAAGATGTATTCGTATTTGTAGAAGTTATTTTGGTGGTCGGGTATGAGGGAGGATATTACCGAGTTTGTGTATCCGCGTCTGAATTTACTAAAAGGTCAAAGATGTAACATTATAAGCCTTTGGATCTTATGCGATTTATGGATATTCCGCAATGGAAACAGGATAGTATTTATTCGGATTTTTGTGTCGGGTTTGTCGAAGATGGTGAAGGAAAATGACTAGATTTGGATGGTAGAGGATGGTTTAACTAAATCGGTTCATTTCTTACCGATGAGGGTAATTGTTCTACGAGGAAATTAGATGAGATATACTTTGAGAAAACCATAAGGTTACTTAGGATAGAGACCCAAGATTTCCGTCGAAGTTATGGGAAAGTTGGTTGGGTGCTTTAGGAACTGGGTCTAGAATGAGTTATGCTTAGCATCTTTAGACATATGATTAGACGTAGAGGAGTATTAAGTACTTGTAGGATTTGTTGATGGCTTGTGTGTTGGACTTGGGGGTCATGAAGATAAGATGAGAGGGTTATATCCGACTCTGTTTTCTTCGGGTAATTTTCGAGGGCGAAAATTCTTTAAGTGGGGAGAGTTGTAACACCCCAAATTCGATTATGAGTAATTGTTACTTATTTGAGGATATATGATGATTTTGACAATATATGGTTATGTGGAACGATGCACTGTGGTGAAATTATTTTAATAATTTTAATAATAAGAATAATAATATAGTATTATTCAAATTATTGTTTATTATTTAAAATAATAGAAGTGGGAGTATGGAGGTTATGTTGGTCATTTGGGATGGATTAGTGAGGGTAATTTTGGAAATCCCTAAAAAGGGATATTTGGTCAAAAGAATGAGAAGACCGATCAAATTCTCATTTTATCACGTTTTTGTGAAGAAGAGCTCTGAGGAAGAGAAGAGAAGAGGAAGCTCTAGGGTCTGGAGGAATTGTCTGAAAAGTCTTGGAGAACGAAGGTTAAGTTGTGAAATTCTCTAAGCTATGAGGAGTTTTCATATCTTATTATAGTTCTATAGGGTCTAGATTGTGAATAGATTAGGTTTATGTATTTTGAGTAATTTGAGGTGTTTGATGATATAACTTGAGTTAGGATTATATAAAATGATGAATCAGGGTGATTTGGATTGTTATGCGTTGATATATGTGTGTTGTAATTTGATCAATTTGATGCATTTTCGTTTTTAGAAAAATTGATTTTTGAGGCATTTGAGAGATAAAATCGTCGTCGAAAAATATTTGGGAAAAAATGGGTTTTGTCGCATCCTGACACGGGTCGTGTCACGCAACACGAGCGTTTGAGCTTTTGGATTTTCAAGGCGTTTAAGCTTCTCTTATTGTTTCACTTCCTATTCTCTGGTTTATTTAAACATTATTCTTTGTTTCAATTTCTCATTTCCAACTCTTTGTGTCTTCAAACCTAGTCTCAAAGTCTTTTATTTTCTTAAAAAATATCTTCAACAACCTTAGACGAAAATATTTTGTTCTTAATCAATGAAAAGTTTGTTGATTTCGATGATTTGAAAGACAAAGGTTTTGATATAAGGAAAATTATTCGCAAACAAAGGTTGAACGATTACTTTGACATTCTTAATGGACCAATCTACATTAATCACATTAAAGAGTTATAGTTAAATGCCTTCGTTGGGCCATCTGTTCATGATGTTGAGTCAATTCATTCCTATGTCAATGTATTTCCTGTCACAATTACTCAGACACTTATTGCTCAGATAATAAAATGTGAAGAGGAAGGTTGTTGTGTTGAACATTATAGATTCAACAATGTCTATAAAAATCACCTTCGCCTAATTTACGCAACAAACGATAACCTCATCAGTCATGCTAGCCTACAAGCAATTGGAAAAAATTTGTAGCGACTTCTAGTGTCAAATCTCCATCCAAGAGAGAAAGAACTGGAAATGCTTACTTGGAAGGACAAACATTTATTGTTATTCCTTACCAAGAACATCATAGTTAATCTCCCTCTTACCATTTTTAATTTCTTAAAGGAAATAATAATCATCTTTAGGGATGAAATGACTTTCTTCATACCATATGGAAAAGTTCTTTCTGATCTTTTCTCTAAGTTAAGGATAGTAAATAGTGTAACTGTTGAAGTTGAGTAAAGTCAAAAATTTGAATATGTGGAATATTTATTTGTTTTTCTATTTTTAATTAATGAAATATTTTCTTTTATATTATTGCACATCGTTTTTATTGATAACAATTTATGTAGGATTATTAATTAATATGAAAAAAATGATAAAAAATTTAACTAAGAAAAAAGGGAATATTGGAAGGCGTCAAGTGAGAAATCACTAAAAAAACCTTAAGTTCAATTTTTAGGATTTGAAGTGTGTTCCCTAATAGCTATGTTACCTCGGTTTTAAAAAACACTGAGGTATTAGGTTTATTTTTTTCTAGAAAATTTGACACTCACTTATAGCTATATTACCTTGGTTTTATATCAAATTGAGGGAAAATATTGTTTTTTAAAAAAATCAAACATGTCGCTCCCAAGACCTATAAGCTCGGTTTTTGACATGTTGGAGGTGAAACCTTCTCCATAAAAAGTATTATTTGTAGTAGTGAAACTTTCAAACTAGGGGTAGTTAAACTTTCTATACTCTATGATTACTATTTGCACCTCCAACATGTCAAAAACCGAGCTTATAGGTCTTGGGAGCGACATGTTTGATTTTTTTTTAAAAACAATATTTTCCCTCAATTTGATATAAAACCAAGGTAATATAGCTATAAGTGAGTGTCAAATTTTCTAAAGAGAATTCAATAATAGTCATCTGACCACTCAAAATGATTTCTCAAACAAAGAGAAATTTAAATAATTCTCGGAAGAGAGTAAAAAATATGATAATTTCACAAGTCAAACGAGAAGAAATCAAAATAATTCACTAAAAAGAATTCAAGAAAATATTTGAAAAATTCAACGAGTAGAAAGAAAGAAAGAGAAGTTGGCGTTTCGACAATTCGAAAAAGGCATAGTATAGAGTGAGGAATAAAAAAACAAAAAACAAAATTGTATTTTGAAATGAAACAAGTGCATTCCTTATATAACGAAGTAAGTTAGCTAAAAAATGTAATCTTAAACAATGAAAAACTTACGTTGTTTTTTAATTAATCCACAAATACACATAATTTTTTATAATAAGACGAGACTTATTTTTTTATTTAAAAATTCATCTCCATATTAAAATATCGATATCTTTTAACAAAAAGTAATAGCAAAGATTATACAAAATTTAAGACAACAAAATAATAAAAAGGAAATTAGAAACAAACAATAATTTTTTAAACAAATAATATAATAAATTGAACTAACCTCGATTAGGATGCTTAGTTTCGGATGCCTTCTGTTGTTGAGGATTTAGTTTTGTCAGCAATAGTAGTTGTAGCGCGAGAGGTCGGTGTTCAGTCATCGGTTGATGTTGTTCCGAAAATTTTTTCGGATAACTTTAATTCTCTTTTTAATGCAGGGGTTGTTTCGATTATCACACTGGATTCGGCGATCATAATTTTTTCTACGAACAGGTCTGGTACTGCTGTTCTGAACAATAATTTTCATCATTTGGCCTCGAATAGCAGTGGTGGTGTACGGGCAGAGTCGAACAACAAGTTCGGTCCTTATTTTAATGCAGTGTTATTGTCTGTTTCTGTTCGGTCTGTCAAGAACACAACTTTCCTTCCTGCTGTCAATCCCGTTTTCAGCACCCAGCTTGTAGATGGAAACAGGCTATTTCATTATGCTTTTGTTCCTAATCAGGGGGCTGATTTTCTGTCAGCGTTGGGAGGTATGAAGGAGGTTTGGGGGAGACTTTGGAAGACATAAGTTCCGATGTGTGTGAGAGCTTTTGTTTGGCGGCTTTTTTGGAGGAGACTCCCTACGAAAGACAATTTAATTCTTAGAGGTATTTTTAATATTACCGTTGCAAATTCTTCTTGTGTGTTTTGTATTAATCATGAAGAAAATACTTCACATGTTTTTTTGGGTTGTACGGTGATTAGTTTAATTTGGAGGGATATTAGAGAGTGGATTGGTTATGAAGATTTATTGTTAGATAACACGGATGGTTGTATAGAAAGTTTTATGAGATGGTTCCTTTTTAGTACATATCATGGAGCAAAAGTTGGAAAAACGGAAGTTATTTGGATGACTGTGATTTGGAATGCGTGGATAATTAGGAATGGATATATTTTTTAAAATCATAGTTGGAATGTTTACAACATTGTGTGGAATATTAAGATTTCGGCTTGAAAGTGATCTATGGTGGGTGAGATTGGTAAATCCAATTGCAATTTCTATGATTTTTGTAAAGATCTGATGTTTTTATCAAAGTGGCAATTGGTTAGCAATGCTTTTTTGTTCCATACGACTTCTTGAGTCGTTTTAGTAATCAAGATTTTGAAAACTCCTAGTTCTCTTGATTAATGAATTTCTTACTTACAAAAAAAATTAATCCTATAAACCAAATATTTATAATAAAAACCAAAAAAGGAAATTCGTCTATCTATGGTTGCATGGCATGTTAATAAAAGAAAAAAAATAGAAAAAAAATACTATAGCTTGAAAATAGAAACAAACAATAAACAAAGAAACATATAATAATATTACAAGTCAATTAATTAGAAAAATAAATACATAGAGAATAACACGTGAAAAGATGGGATGAATCGTGTGATTGGCTATGTGATGGAGTTAATGAGAGTAATAATGGGAACGGTTTTATTAATTGATTAATAGATATAAAATTAATTAATAGGAATATTAATTTAATTTAATATTTATATTATTTTATAATATATTTATATATAGAAATTCGATAAAATTCGATATTATTTCGTCTGTCTAATATTATTTTCTCTTTTTATCTAAGTTAGGACTGCTTATGTATATCAAAGCAAAGTTAACCTAGGTAGGATTCTAAATCGGCTATTATTTAATTAATTAGTTATTATTTATTATTTAACCAATTCTAATTATTTTATAATTTTTTGGCATTTTTTAAAAGTTAATAATTGTTATTGTTATTAATTAATTAAAAATATTATTTAGGGTTATAATTTATCATGAAGATATGAGTATGATGACTATGATTATGATAACGAATTTGTTATGCTAAAAAAATATAGATTTACAAGGCATATATAAAGGTAATAAATTATTGAGAAAAAGGAAAATATTTTATAATGTTAATCAATTATAAATATTTAAATATTTTGATTGGTTGCATGTGCAATATATTATTACACTGACAATGTGACAGTGCAGTGTCTTTAAACCCTAAGTTATATCATTATATATAATAAGCACCATCGCATAAACTTCCATTAGCCATCTTATAGTAATTTTTTTCTAATTGATTTCATAATGTACAGTGAAATTGAAAAACTTGATGATACTACAATGGAAGTTGAAAACATGACGATGATGATGAGTAACCTTACGAAGAATCTCAACAATCATGTCACTATTGAAACTTTAACGAACAATTTCAACACTGATGTTTCTGTTGAAATTTTTAAATATTTAGATATCTTCGAATCATCTCGCGCCATTGATCGATTTTGCAAAGCATGGTGCAAAGCTATCGATCAACATTGGCAAACACTTGATTTTTCGATGTTGAAATCCGATTTTATCAAGACTCAAGCTGCGCCGTTTGTTTGGGTTAATTCTCGATTCGACAACAGTTTATACAATTTGTTGTTCGCGGCATTGAACTCCAGTCGCGGAAATATCAAGACTCTGATTTTTCATTATAATTTGTATCTCACCGATGATCAATTCGTGTACACAGCTAAAAGGTAACCCTAACCCTAACCCTAATCTTGATCGCACTGATGACTGATGATTGATAAACTGTATTGTGACAGGTGTCCACTTGTAAGACGATTAGTTTTTGTGTCGTGGAATAGAATCAAGAAAATCTCGATTGAAAAAGCTATTCGGGGATGGAAGGATCTAGAATCAATGACAATGCCAAGTATAAAAGATCCAGAATATGTATTCAAAGAAATTTCAAAGAATTGCAAGAATTTCAAAGAGCTAAAGATCATGGGGCATTTTAACATGCGATTTGCTTCTGCTATCACTGAGAATCTTCCAAACATAAAAGTACTAAGTATTCGATGTTCATATTTGGATATGGAAGCTCTTGTTTTAATTTTGGATAAACTTAAAGATATGGAAGTCCTCAATATTTCACATTCTTGTTTTGTGAAACCTGGTTATAATGTTGATGATCGTGAAGGGTATGTGTTTATCAATGAGATTGATCTTGATACTATAACAGAAAAGGCTTCTTGGTTGTGTGAGTTAATCCTATGCAAGAAACAGACATCATGTGTCATGTGTCGTAGAATAAGACATGATTGTGGATTTCCTAGGTGGTACATGTATGAGGAAGGAATTTGGAAGGATGATGAAGTTGACTCTCTTGCCATTTGAATTGTTACTTTTATTTTATTGTATTTTCTTGGCTTAATTTTTTTTATTTTTTTTTATTTTAAGTTGAAATAGGGTTCATATTAATTTCTTAGTTATTCAAAATTTATTGTATTAATCATTTTAGTCTAATTAATAATAAAAAAACTCAAATTTTAGTTGTAAGTTTCTGTGATTTTAATATACAAAGATCAAAATATATTAAACCTAAAAACCTCAAAATTAAGCAAAAATCTTTTAATCTATTTTTATTTTTGATACAGTAAAGAAGGTTTTCAGAGTGATTGAATGAGTTGTATTTATCTTGATAGAACTTATAATAGTAATTGTTTTTTTAAATTTCAAAAAGTATGTAGATTTTGATGGTTTCTTTTTTGAATTTAATTTTGTGAAACTTTTTAGTTGAAAGCAATTTCAACACTCTTACAAATCATTATTTATTCTTTCTTTTTTTAATAAGTAAGAAATCTATTGATAAAAGAGAATTAACCTACAAAAGAAAGGCTAACAAACTTAAAGAAAATTTTACAAACCAATTGCTTTTACGAAAAATAATAACAAGGATCTTTAACAAATTCGTAAAAATTGCTATTGAGATGTGTAATTTTTCCGATAAAAAGACATCTCCAAAGTAACGTCTTGATATTCCAAACCCATATCCAACATGTTCCAAGCAATGTTATTAAAGATAATATCATTCCTCAAAAGCCAAATTTGCCAACATGTCCCAACCAAACACCTCCTTCCTTTCCCCATTCACACCCAACCGCTTACCAACACGACTCCACAACAAAAAACTATCTTTCAAATCGAATGTTTCTCGATGATTACAACCAATCCACTCGGCTATCTCATTCCATATCAACTTCGAAACTCCGCAACCCAAAATTAAGTGCTCCACAGTTTCTGGACACCCAACACAAAAAACACAATTAATCTCATTATTCGCAAAACCGCAACCTCTTTTAATAAGATTAACCTTAGTAGGAAGCCTATCCAAAAAACCTCTCCAACCGAAACACCGAACTTTAAAAGGAACCTTCATTCTCCATATTACGGAAAACGCCTCGTCGTAAACATTCTTTGGGCCATTAGGGGACCGGAAACAATCTGTTATAATTCTAAAGCTAGATACCGAAAACACACCCGAATCCTCCGAATTCTAGCTAACCCGATCACAACCTTTCGTCGTCGGACCGACGTTCCTCAAAGAGACAGATAACGCAACAGCTTCTTGGAGGAAAACAAAATCAGAAAAACCAGAACCTGTAACATGCGAAATGGTCGACTGTTGTCGCATTGTGACATCTGAAGCAAAGTTGTCTGTTATTGAAATTGAACTGATGGTTGTTCCAGCAATAGATCTGTTATCACTATCCACAATAAATCCTGATGCCAGGACTTGAGTACCATTTCGCTCAATCTCAGAAACAAGACCAAAAGAGTATGATCTCCCCACCGCAGAGATCACACCTACCGAAGGAATAAAGGACTGACTGCTGTTGTTCTCATTCGAAACTTGCATAACCTCACCATCGACAATATTCTCATTTAAAGCCTACACAACCTCGTCGTCGACAACATTCTGAGCTCGAAAAAACCTGTTGTTGCAAGAAACTCTGATATGGCTACTGCTAACAGTAGAAGATTCCTGAACCGAATCCCGAACATAATTGAGACTAATGTTACAACTAGCTAAAAACAGATCCTCCACATCTCCTAAATTAATACCAAGTTTTACCCACTTCCATATCCCTCCCATACACGCAAAGAAAATGTCCTTCAAACAAGAATCACTAGAGTTGTTGAAAATTATCCCTCAAACAATAATCTTGAATCCATTGAGAATGCCAAAATGAAGTACGATGACCATTCCCAATAAGAAATTTATAGTTATTTACGAAAACATCTTCCGAAAAATGTTTACCCAACTTTAAAATCTCCCTTCACCAAAACGAAATCCTCCCCCCCTTTTCCTTATAAACCTCCGATGACACCACTTTCAACGAGATATCACCATACCGAGCGTTGAGCACATCCCTCCAAGGAATGTTATATTCCGATAAAATCCTCCATCTCCACTTATAGAAAAGGACTACATTAAAATCCCCCACTCTACGAAGGCCAGCCCCCCCTCCCCCGACTCCACCGGTTAATACACTATATTCCAACTTACCCAACGAATGCATCTCTTATCCTCCTTACTTCCCCAAAGAAAATTACTTTGAAGCGAAGTAATGGTTTTTTCCACTTTCTTAGGAACTTTATAAAACGAAAGCATAAAGATAGCTAAACTCGACAAAACCGACTCTAAAAGGATCAATCTACCTCCGAAACTAAGATAACGATTGGACCAACACGCAAGCCTTTTTTTCATCTTCAAAAGCAAATCATCCCAAATAGAAGCATTACTGACTTCTCTCCCAATAGGAATCCCAAGAAAAAAAATTAATATCTTCTCTCATACAAGATAGAAAGCAAGAAGCCGCTTCCAAACGAGTCGGGCTAATATTCACCCAAATTAGCTTACTTTTATGAAAATTAATTCCAAGCCTCGACACCAATTCGAAACCACGGAAAACTGCTTTGATAGCCCAAATATGCTCCCAACTACCATCACCCACCAATAAAGTATCATCCGCAAATTAGAGAATGTCCACAAAGCACCCCCTATTGAAAAAGAAACCCTTATAATTATCATGCAAATGTACTTATAAACCAAACCTCTTAAACCTTCCACCACTATAACCAAAAAGAAAGGAGAGAGAGGGGATTTCCTTGCCTTAAGCCTCTCTTGACGATAAATTCTTTCGTTGGACTCCCATTTACCAAAACCGACATCTTACTAGAGAAGACTAAAGCCTCCATCCACCTCATCCAAACCTCCCCAAAGCCCTTATTCCTTAGCATAAATCTAAGAAAACTCCACGATACTTTATCATACGCTTTTTCAAAATCCACCTTAAAAACTAAACACTCATTATTCTCCTTCGAGGCAAAATCCACCATTTTGTTAGCAATTAGAACACCATCCAACAATTGTCTTCCCGGAACAAAGTCCCTTTGACTTTGAGAGATAATGTTGCACAAAACCCCCTTCAATCTAAGAGAGAAAATTTTAGCTAAAGCTTTATAAACACACCCAACAAGACAAATAGGCCTAAAATCTTCTAATCCCAAAGGATGCGAAGTCTTCGGAACCAAAGTGAGAAAAGAGGAAGTAAAAGCTTTAGATAATAAATTTTCCCCGTGAAAATATTCGAAACACCTAAGAAAATCATTCTTCATTTAATGCCAACACTTTTTGATGAACGAAAAGGTGAACCCATCCGGACCCGGACTCTTAGACCCTTCACACTCCCACACCGCCTCCCTAATTTCACTTTCCAAAAAAGGTGCCTCAAGAACCATCTTCTCACAAGAAGAGGGAGATTTAAAAGTGATACCTTCGAGAACCTACCTTTCAAGATCCGTCTCGACAAACTTAGTAGTGAAATAGTCATGCACCACTTCTTTAACCTCCTCCACCGAAGCTCTACTATCACCTTATAAAATAAAAGAACCAATAAAATTCCGTCTCCTCCTCTCTTTCAAAATCCGGTGAAAAAATTTACTATTAGAGTCCCCATCATTAAGCCATTTCAATCTCGACTTTTGAATGAGCATGTTCTCCTTTATTTTAAGATTCAACCACATCTTCCTATTCGCTTTATTTTTAGCTTCCAACTCGAATTCTTCTAACTCAACGTAACCATCATCACCCAAGTTAACTTTATGAACCTTCTCTTCTATTTCTAGATTGAATTTCCCAAACACGTTGATATTATACCATCTAAGTTTCTCTTTAATAAGGCGAAGCTTCTCCTTAAGGATAAAATCACTTCTACCCTCAACCTCCAACTTATTCCATTCTCGTTCAACAAAAACTAAAAAATCCTTGTTATTGAACCATTCATCATTCACTTTAAATGGTTTCGGACCCCAACTAGATTTATCAAGAACAAGCCAAATAGGACAATGATCGGAGATGTCTCTATTCCCGATAAATTGACCCACCACTCCCGTCTTTCGATAATATCCCCATCCACAAGGAAACTGTCAATTCTACTACAAACTCTCCCTGCCCCTCCAAACCAAGAATACTTCTTACCTCTACATGAAACATCAACCATGTTACTAGCAATAATAAAATCCGTGAATTCACCATACTTTGTCATACCACTACAAACCAAGCGGCCCTTGCGCTCGCTACTCGATTTGGTAGCATTGAAATCACCACCGATTATCCATTCTCCATCCTTTTTATCCTCCTTCAAATCCAATAACCTACGCCAAAGGGTTCTCTTGGATCTTAAATCACAAGGAGAATAAATATTCACAATATAATACGAACAACCCTTCCACCTAATCTTAATGCCCAAGAAACCAACTCCTTTGAAACTATAAATCACATCACAACAACCAACCTTCCACAAAATCAACAAACCTCCCGACGCACTATCTAAATTATGAAATGAAAAATCGACCACCTCCTTCTTCCAAAAACTACTAGCCATTGAATATGTCATAGCTTGAGTTTTGGTCTCTTGGATCAAGAAAATATCAACTTGTCCTCTACTAATCAAATCAAAAATTCTACTCATCTTAACTCTACTACCTCCCCCTCTTATGTTCAAAGATCCTAAAATCATTTAAAAACATAAGTCTTCTCCATCTCTCCTTCCTTTCTTTTAGCATCTAAATTCTCCAAAGCCTCAAATTTTTGAATATAAACACTATCCAAGGCTCCCCCCGCGACCCCTAATCCAGATATTGTGTTCCATAATTTACCTCCAACATTTGAACCCAAATTATCCATCATTCTGAAATTACTTCTAACAATATCCGATTCGCCTGAATTATTGCCATAAATTTTTTTTCCTCTCGATGTAACAAACTTGCAGAGTTAATATTTTTTTTGAAGAAAATGAGGATTCAACGTTCCTCCCTTTTCCCAGTTCCAAGGCACCTTTTTTCTTAGAATAAACCACTTTCTTTTTTGACTTCAATCTCTTCCTACTCTTTTTAGTGGACCCACTAATTAGACAAATACTTTTAAACTTCATCGTCTTGTTGTAGCTATTCTTGCCCCCATGATTTCCCAAAAAAGAACCGCCCATTGATTGTGAAATTCTGGTATGACAGACTCAGATGTCGAATATGATGTTGAGACATCTTATCTGTTACTTATAAACATGGTAAGGCATACATATCAGTACTTAAATAATTCTGATATATCAGAGTCAAACATGCTTCAGGATGTTGGGACATCTGATAGGACATTCAGTTCAGGTACTGCATAAAACATAAAAGATATAAAGAACACAGCAGAATTGTTAACCCAGTTCAGTGTATCTCCACACTTACATCTGGGGGCTACCAAGCCAGGAGGAAATCCACTATAAGTAATATTAATTCTAGACTTAAACCACTCAGTTTAATCTTTCACTTAATATCTACCCAATGCAATTTCTACCTAAGACACAACTTAGATATGAGTACCAACTCACTCCCCCTCAATCACACAGTGATCTTTTACAATGATTAATAAAATTGAAGTCACACTTCAAACACAACAGCTTAATCTTACTTAGAAGTTTCAATCAAGACACAATACTTCTCTTGCTTACAAGCTTCGAGAATCACAAGTGAAACAGCCACAATAGAGTTACTTGTTATGCACGGCTGACACAAGGACACAACCCTAATAATGTTTACATTTTCGGTTGATTGGGTTCATTCTAAACTAGATTACAGGTTTTCTTTTATAACCTATTCCCAACTGGATTTGGGCCTAAACAATCACAACAATAGCTGCTACAAATATGCAGAAAAAATCTGCTACAAATATTCCAAAAGATCTTCAACTCCTAAAATATCTCTAAATATAGAAACCTATATTTTTCAATATTTGTCTTCAATTTAAATTGAGTCTTTAAGATCTTCTAAATCAGCACCACATATGATTGCATAATATCTCCAGAATATTCTGCATAATTCAGATCTGATGAATCCAATGTCATCACCTTGAATTAGGGTTAGTTAGTTTGCTACCTCCTTAATTCAAGGTGAATTAGTTATTCTGTTATACTGAAATCAGATAACTAATCTCCCTAAAGATGTGCCTTGTATTGCTTATCTCTTTTCAATTAATTCCAGATAGATTCCCCTGAATTTACTCAGTTCTGTTATGCATTAATTAATTCTGGTAGCAGGTCTGAGATGTCACAACATCTGTTGGGACATCCTGAAAAACTGAACTTACTTCATTTACTGATACAATGTCACAACATCTGATGTGACATCCTGTAAACTGAACTTATTCCATTAACTGATACAATGTCCTAACATCTGGTGTGACATCTTGATATCTTGACTTAAGTTCATTAATTGTTACTCTGTTTGACAGTGTCACAACATCTGGTGTGACATCCTGAACTAAGTTCAACACTTCTTGTTTGATATCTATATGTAACATATGACAGTAATGTTGTCATGACAGTTGCAGATGTTTCAACATTTTCTTTGACATCTGTCATGACATTTGCAGATGTTTCAACATCTTCTTTGACATCTGTCTGTAACATATGACAGTAATTCTGTCATGACATTTGCAGATGTTTCAACATCTTCTTTGACATCTGTCTGTAACATATGACAGTAATTCTGTCATAACATTTGCAGATGTTTCAACATCTTCTTTGACATCTGTCTGTAACATATGACAGTAATTTTGTCATGACATTTGTAGATGTTTCAACATCTTCTTTGACATCTGACTGTAACATATGACAACATCTGTTGGGACATCCTGAATTAAGTTCTTATACTCTGTTTGATAATGTCCCAACATCTGATAGGACATTCTGAACTGAATTCAACATCTTCTTTGACAACTTCCTTAATCATGTCTTGACTTGTTCTTCCAGAGTCTATACCATGTTAATTTAACATATGGAACTTCTTATTCAACATTTTCCAGCCATATTAGTTTTACCAAACATAATTCCAATCATAAAATAATAGCATTAACAATATCCCCCTTTGGCTTATTTTGGCTAAAACTAATTTACATACAGGTGTAGTAGTACCTTATGTAGAAGTTCCTTAACATCACATCTTCATATCAGACCTCACACTATTACTTCTCCCCCTTTTTAGCCATAAAAAGACAAAGGTACCATAATAAAAATAGAGGTATATAATCTCCATAAGCTTGAAACACACACAAGCTTCACAGTTCCTCAAGAATCAAACATAAACTGCAGAGAGCAGCTTTATATAATATAGCCTTCTAGACTCTTAGGATTCTCCTTATCTGGTTAAGGTATTACTCCCCCTTAACACCACAAAATCAATTGCACATACTTGTAACACACTCCCCCTATCTAGGATCCTCCATGCTTCTCTGTACATTGATGAAAGGAAAACATAAGACGCATCTTCATGTCTTCAAGAGCTCCCCCTCTGTTCAATTCCCAATTGAACACATTCACTTCTTGTACCAAAGCATACCTGATTCCTTTCTGGGTTTGTAGTTACCACAGACTACACAAGATGAACATCTTCTAGCACACAGGTTCTTGACATTAAGCCTGATATACTTCAGTCTCTTCTACATGTTTCTTCCAATATAGATCATCTACTTCATCATTCTCCCATATGAATAGGTAGTCTAATAATAGAAACCATGTAGATAAACACCCCAGATAATGTACTAACACTTAGTTAGAACATTTTTCATACACCAAGACCTTATCACCATGATCCTAGATGTGCTCTACCAACTGGACTTACTATAGCATAGTAATCCAAGAACTGAAAATCTTCAACTACACTGTGCCACCAGTTAGAATCAGAAATCCAGAAAGAGTGATAAACTCTCATCCAACTTCAAGAAGAATAAATCCTCTTGATTCTTCAACTCATCACTCCTCTGCCCAAGAGCAATTTGTTCCAAGACAATCCTCAAGAACAACCAGCTGCCACACTCTGATTATCTTGATTCTTCGAATCCACTTTAAAGATCAACCAATTACCACATTTTGATAACCTCCTTTATGAATCCTCATATGAAAAAGCCAATTGCCACTTTTGTCTTCTTCACGTTTATAATAAATCTTCCAAAGATATCCTGATCAATAAAGTTGATCTTCACCAAGTTGTCAAGATAAAAGGCCTTATGAAGCATTCAATCCCTATAGATCATTTTATCTTGATTTATGTGTCACTTAACCAATTAGACTTTGATGTTGAACTAGATGTTTAAACATTATTAGCCCACATCCATCTGTTAAATTCAGGTCCTTCTTCTGCCACTTGAAAGAACCTCCTTCCTTTATAGAACAAGAGTTCCATGCTCTCATAAACTTGATTTATCCATCAAGTTTGAGTAAACAACCTCCATTCTATTGGTTTTGCAGAAGTTCCTACCAATAACACATTTTGATGAGAAACTTCCAATGTTTCTCCAAAGTCTTCAAACCTGCCACTGTCTGATTATTCAGAAGGAATAGTTAAGAACTAAACTTCATAACTATACCAAGGATGCCACCTTTCCTTGAGTAAGGCAGTCTAAACAAATTTATGATATCGCCACCTATCTTAACTCCATGATGAGCATTCTGGACTACACCTAGATCAGAAATAAACCAATCCAAGTAGTCATCAAGATTATGATATGTTCATGGTCTTTCATCTCCATCTTCAGAATCAACAATATCCAGACTAGTTCTTGCCAAGAAACTTTCCAGAAATACATAACTCCTGTCACACAAGACTGAAGCCAATGCTACAGCTTATGCAATACCTCTCCCATGATTCTGCACAAACTCTGATGATAAGATGTTCCAACATCTTTTTGAACATCACCAATCTTGAATCACAAGGATAATCAATCAAATATTTGTGAACTCCACAAACAACAATTGATCTTAAATCCTTGTATAATACCTTATCAGATAGTTCTACACAATCTGATCTTTTAATTTTGAAGGATTTTAAGGTTAGCTCCAGATAAGATTAGCAAGATCTCCTCATGTCATGGATAAACAATACTCCAGCTGAGCATAAACTCCACTAATTCTCAATTTCACACCCCTGATGAACATACAAAGAGCACAACTGATAAATATCCACACTTGATTTTATATTCCAAAACAGATGCTCTTAGTTTGCTTGCTACAAAGGGTTTATACTGCCACTATCCATGACTAGTAGTGGAAGAGACTACCAGTTCAACAACCATTCTGATCAGACTTCTCAATCTGACATTCTTCCCTTGCTTCTAGCAATTGTTGGTTACACTTCTAGCTTTAATCATGACCAAAGTCATGCATTTATCACCCACATTTGTAAATACATTTAGAAGCTTCTTCATCTTCACATTCATCATCAGATTCATCAGTATTTTGAGCAACCTCTTCCAGCTCCAGCCTTTGAATTACTTCCTCAAGCTTTTTCTTCCTGGCATCCATCTTTTTGCAAGTGTTCTTCAGATCTGCAATCAAGGAAGCTTTGGATATGGGAGTCTTTGCTTTTGAAGGTCCAACAGATGTCCTAGTGGAAGCTTCAACATCAGCAGCATGATGGCTCAAGAAAAGTTTGTAATGGAAGGCCAGAGGACTTTTTCTTTTGCATACTGAATCCTTCTCAATGAGGATACCTAGATACTGGCTTAGTATGATTCCACATAGCAGAGAGGGAAAAACAATGGGAAGATTTGTTGCTGATGTTCCTGCATGCTTTAGGGTTTGATCAAAGATGTAAGCCCCAAAGTCCAGCTTTGTTTGGGTGCCCACAACATATATGAATCTGCCCAATCCAGTTGCTATTGAAGAAGTATGGTTGGTAGGGACCCTGTTTACAGTGCCAATCCTATGCAGCATTGCATACTTCCTTGTTAGCAATCTAACATAAAGTTTGCCCTTGACTGGCCAAGCTTTGACTTGATTGGCAGTAATGACCTTGCACACCTGGTTATCTGTCTTACCCAGCTCATTAAGTCCATCAGATTCTTTCCCTAGATAATGGTTGATAACCCTAGGAGAGAATTCCACACATCTCCCTCTTACATAGACTTTTCTGAATTCATTTGATTTACCTTCAGCACAGTCCTCTTGTAGGTTGACACTGAATTCCTTGACTAGCAGCTCATAG
Source organism: Lathyrus aphaca (assembly GCA_963966055.1). Classification (NCBI taxonomy): domain Eukaryota; kingdom Viridiplantae; phylum Streptophyta; class Magnoliopsida; order Fabales; family Fabaceae; genus Lathyrus; species Lathyrus aphaca. Next base: position 542,044,771 of record OZ014521.1, read on the forward strand.
CAAGGTGAAAAGTTTGATACTGTTTTGAATAAACCAGCAGAAGAAATTAGGTCAATTACCTCAGTGCACTCAAGTGCATTGCTGCCCAGCTCTCTTTCAAGTGCTACCCTTCTTTGGTATACAAATTTCCATCTGCTCACACTTGACACATGATGGAATGAAACATTGTTCAGAGGAGCTTCTGGAACAGCAGAGGTGGACCTTGAGGGTGCTGGTTTCTTCTTTGGTTGGGATGTTGGAACATCCTCTTCAACATCTGAATCTGGTGGAGTTACAGCTTTCCTCTTTTGGGTATTCACCTTGCTCCATTGTTTAGTAGGACCAAATACCACTTTGGCCTTGTCTTTCTTTGGAGTAGGCTGCTTCTTTTCAGGAGTTGAATGTCCTGCAGTCTTCTTTTCCTTTCTAGCCCTAAGCCTTTTGGCTATGCTAGGGTCCACAGAAGCAATGATCTCTGTGTCAGAGTCATTATCTAAGTCTTCAACATGTAGCATAGATGCCTCCTCTTCCAGGTTAGGAGTAGGTTCCAAACATATGTGATCATCACACATTTGTCTAGCACCCAGAGCATCCATCATGTTAGCAGGATATCACACCAGTTTCCTTCTTCTGGAACACAAAACTAAGCTTGGTTCTGAAACATTATTGCTTTCAAGATTACTATCTTTTCTTCAATCAGCTCCAACTGAAGTGCTATAACATTATGAAATATACTTTGCACATATACAATAGACAGTAGCATCTCAAGGATTATTCAGCTTCATAGCTTCATAAATCCCAAAAAAAACAATCTTTTAGGTCTTTGATTCAACATTTACCATAAACTGTTGATGTGTAGTGTGGTGTCAAGCCATTAGGATTGACATAGCAATTCAGCTTCTTTCTTGATGAAACTTCCTTTAGTTCATGATTTAGACAATCATAAACATGTATCTTCACAAGAGAGATTTTCTCCAGCTATACCTAAACAACATAGGACACCATAACCAGGAAGAATATCCTCATTAGGTCACCATAAATAAGCTCAAGAGATAACTTATCAAGATTTTCACTCCCGCATGAAAGATTTGATAATTATACTCTTTTGTTTTGGCTCCAACCTCTTCTTTCATCAAGAACCACACCATTCTGAACTAAGTTTCTTCCAGTTCTGTAATCACATGATAGAACATCAAACTTGACATTATGAACTGAAGTTTTACAACAACCTTTGTAGGAAGTACTGGGAAACCACTATCAAACACATCATAAATAATAGAGCAATTCCTTATAAATTGTATGATCATCAATTCAGATACAGATATAACTCCCCATACAAGAACAACCAGAACATTTCCCAACCACAGTGCATCTAATCCAAGTAACACACAAACTTGGTATAACTTCAGAAAATATCAGAGGCATATGCAGCTGTACAGAAGTTGAACCCAAACCTCACAGAAAACAAAATACAAGCTTCCTTCAAATATAGAATTCTCTGAACCAAGATGTCAGGACATTCTGTCTGACATCATAGCTACACAGCAATTCACCAGCAAATTTCCAGCCCTGATAACACCAGACTGGTCCAATATACACCATATGATGAATAGTCCATCCTCCACTTCTAGGGACCATTCAAACTCCAATATGAACCTTTCAAGTTCCAACAGCTTTTCATTATATCATCCTTCTTCCTTTACCATGAACCAGAAAGTATCCCCCTTAGATCTTATCCAGAAACAGACCAGGATGCCTGCTCTGATACCAATTGAAATTCTGGTATGACAGACTCAGATGTCGAATATGATGTTGAGACATCTTATCTGTTACTTATAAACATGGTAAGGCATACATATCAGTACTTAAATAATTCTGATATATCAAAGTCAAACATGCTTCAGGATGTTGGGACATCTGATAGGACATTCAGTTCAGGTACTGCATAAAACATAAAAGATATAAAGAACACAGCAGAATTGTTAACCCAGTTCAGTGTATCTCCACACTTACATCTGGGGGCTACCAATCCAGGAGGAAATCCACTATAAGTAATATTAATTCTAGACTTAAACCACCCAGTTTAATCTTTCACTTAATATCTACCCAATGCAATTTCTACCTAAGACACAACTTAGATATGAGTACCAACTCACTCCCCCTCAATCACACAGTGATCTTTTACAATGATTAATAAAATTGAAGTCACACTTCAAACACAACAGCTTGATCTTACTTAGAAGTTTCAATCAAGACACAATACTTCTCTTGCTTACAAGCTTCGAGAATCACAAGTGAAACAGCCACAATAGAGTTACTTGTTATGCACGGCTGACACAAGGACACAACCCTAATAATGTTTACATTTTCGGTTGATTGGGTTCATTCTAAACTAGATTACAGGTTTTCTTTTATAACCTATTCCCAACTGGATTTGGGCCTAAACAATCACAACAATAGCTGCTACAAATATGCAGAAAAAATCTGCTACAAATATTCCAAAAGATCTTCAACTCCTAAAATATCTCTAAATATAGAAACCTATATTTTTCAATATTTGTCTTCAATTTAAATTGAGTCTTTAAGATCTTCTAAATCAGCACCACATATGATTGCATAATATCTCCAGAATATTCTGCATAATTCAGATCTGATGAATCCAATGTCATCACCTTGAATTAGGGTTAGTTAGTTTGCTACCTCCTTAATTCAAGGTGAATTAGTTATTCTGTTATACTGAAATCAGATAACTAATCTCCCTAAAGATGCGCCTTGTATTGCTTATCTCTTTCCAATTAATTCCAGATAGATTCCCCTGAATTTACTCAGTTCTGTTATGCATTAATTAATTCTGGTAGCAGGTCTGAGATGTCACAACATCTGTTGGGACATCCTAAAAAACTGAACTTACTTCATTTACTGATACAATGTCACAACATCTGATGTGACATCCTGTAAACTGAACTTATTCCATTAACTGATACAATGTCCTAACATCTGGTGTGACATCTTGATATCTTGACTTAAGTTCATTAATTGTTACTCTGTTTGACAGTGTCATAACATCTGGTGTGACATCCTGAACTAAGTTCAACACTTCTTGTTTGATATCTATATGTAACATATGACAGTAATGTTGTCATGACAGTTGCAGATGTTTCAACATTTTCTTTGACATCTGTCATGACATTTGCAGATGTTTCAACATCTTCTTTGACATCTGTCTGTAACATATGACAGTAATTCTGTCATGACATTTGCAGATGTTTCAACATCTTCTTTGACATCTGTCTGTAACATATGACAGTAATTCTGTCATGACATTTGTAGATGTTTCAACATCTTCTTTGACATCTGACTGTAACATATGACAACATCTGTTGGGACATCCTGAATTAAGTTCTTATACTCTGTTTGATAATGTCCCAACATCTGATAGGACATTCTGAACTGAATTCAACATCTTCTTTGACAACTTCCGTAATCATGTCTTGACTTGTTCTTCCAGAGTCTATACCATGTTAATTTAACATATGGAACTTCTTATTCAACATTTTCCAGCCATATTAGTTTTACCAAACATAATGCCAATCATAAAATAATAGCATTAACAGATTGTTTCAAAGTCCCCACCTCATTAACACAAATAGCATGAATTGCACCATGCTCACTACACGGTATCATAGTCTCATCCGTACACCTATCAAATGAGCCGTCACTATCACACCTTCTACCTCCCTCTGTACTGATGAAAGAATTAGTTGTTGCTACTGCAATTGCACTATCAAAAGCTCCCTCAATCCTAGAATTCACAGGGTTATCCTCTTTGTTCGTCAGCCCTATTCTCCTAGAAAACTGTGAACCGGTTAAAGCTCCATTAACTGTAGGGTAAAAAACCCTTAGTCTCCCTCCCAGACTGTTCACGACATCTTTCAACGTTCCGGATCGACCGCCACCGTTTAGCTCCAACTCGGATTCGAAACCATCCCCCGACACCATTCCAGAAGACGATTTCTCCCCTCCTTTAACATAAGCTTCTTCTGAAACTGACAGTAAAGAAGACGCCAATCCCTCTCCATCCTCAAAATATATTTTAGACATCCTCAACGGGCCATACAAATCCTCCCTTAAAACCAGCTGAAACTTCAAATTATCAATGCCTACCACCACCTTTTCCGGTAAAACAAACCCCAAAGGCACCTTAATCAACAATCTAGCCAAGTCTTTGGTCTCACCCTTCATGGTAGTTTCATCTGCACAAACGAAAAAGCCTAAGTTGTTAGCAAAATCGACGAAAAACTCCATTTTCCACACTTGGATTGGCACCCCGTAAATACGAACCCACATCACTCTATCATTATCCGCCACTTCCTCCGACCAAGGGCGAATCGAGGTAAACCACTGGCACCACCAATTCTCACCTTTCGCTATCAATTCCTTGATTACACCCGCCACTTCTTCCTCTAGCAAACAAATGTTAGCTCCGATCGGAGTCGATCTGATAGTAAAATAACCCTCCTTGTCCAAAATAGATTGGACGTTATACGTCGTCCTTAGTGAACACACGACTCCGATATAACACTTTTTTTCAACCTATCTATATATCCCGCATCTGTATGGTACGAGAACGGCGACCACCCATCCTTAAAGCCAACTCCTTCAGAACAGCCAACCACCTCCACAAAGGATTTTCCTCCTAATCCCCCTTGATTCCCCCTGCTCCCCGAAATATGGAAATTTGACCCACCTTGCTGATACTCAGAGCGAATTCCAAACTGCAACTCTTCCCTAACCATCTTTCCTTTGTTGACTCCCTCCCCAACAAACCTTCCCTTCTAGTACTGTTTCTTTCAAATCTTGGGGGATTCACATGAATCTTTCTGTCGTCAATAACAATGTTGTCAAGCTTCACAGCAAAGAGCCTCGCATCCTCTGTTCCTGTAAACCTAGCAAAACCAAATCTCTTCCACAATCTGTTCCTTCTTGGAGAAATTACGACCTCTGCAATATCCCATTCACACCCAAATAAACCAAAAATATCCTCCATTTTCACTCTATCCAAAATCTCCGAGAAAAATAATGAAACAAGGTTAAACTCCTCCTTCGAACGAACACCGTTGTTCTTCGGGTAAACATCCCAGCTTTGACCCAAATGCCTGAAATTTCTCTTCCTCACTTGGCTCCACGCCATAGAAGAAGACCACACCAGAAAACCAAAAACCAAGGCCCAACCAAGATCACCCAAGTTCTTCTAAGATTCAACCAAGGAAGCTAGACAATCCCCACTTGCCAAGGCCCCTAGCCCTAAGGCTAGGGGTTTAAGCCGAAAACAAGGACAATCGTACTAACTTACTATGAGAAAATCTGAGCAGGGATGATGTTCATTGTTAAGTGTTCAAGTTTTGGTTGAGCGTCCATCTCTTACAAAATAGAGCAATCAATATCTATTCTATTTGTCGCAAATTATAATTTATTTTATAAATAAAAAAATATTCTAAATTATAAGTTCCTTAACAATTTCAATATAGTATTAATGATATTTTTACTAATATATCATCTATCATCTATTATTTATTATTATTTTTTCTTTTTATTCTTTAAATTTCTAATAAATATTATTCTTCAATGTATAAACCCTCTTTCTCATAGAAGATTGATCATGTTTCTTAATTCGCTTAAATGTCTATAATATTTTATAATTTGGGATAGCAAGGGTAATATTTATTTAAATACTTATAAATAAAGATAGGAATCAAATTCAAATATTTTAATCTCCACAATCATAAAATCCAGATAGAACATTTAAAATAACAAAATGTAATTATTCATTTAGCACAAATAACATAAATTTTATAAAATCATATATATTAATTACAATAAATAAACAAAAGAATATTATTAGAGATAAATTTAATAGTTTGTTATTAGTTTATTAAATTTATTAAAATTGTTATTAGTTTGTTAGGATTTGATCCTATTTTCAAACAAAAATAGATCATCAACCTATATATAAAGACATATCATGTATCATAAAAAAAACAATAAAAATATATTTTTAAAATTATTTTCTATTAAATATCAAAATTAAAAATACCTTGAATAACCTCAAATCAATAGTATTAGTAGCAAACTAAAAAGTACCACAGTCTTCATCCAAGAATCATAAATTACTATTATGAATCATAAATTATATTAATTACTCTCTCCAATCACTAAATAAAGACCACAAATCATGGTAACCATTATAAACAAAAATTATTAACTTTTAACCTATTAAATTAAATATTGGCTTAAATGTATTTTTATTATCTATTTAGATTTTTAAATTTTGTAGTCCTTAAAAAAATTATGTATTTGGTCTCTCTATTTAATATTTCTGAGTTTTCTTATTCATATGGTGTCACGTCACACAATTGGTCAATGTAAATTTAAAAATAAAAAATGCATTAAATATTTATTATTTATTATATTAAAATCGAAAATTTTTATTTATATTATTATTCTCTATTTTTTAATATAAATCAATTTCATCATCATTAATTTTAGAAATTTAAAAATTAATGAATTATAATCTAAAGAACCAAAATTAAAATGAGGAACACTTGAATTTAGTTGTGTACCGCCACCTTTAACCAATAAAAAATTATTATTCAATGTCACGTCACTTTATTATTTTATTTTATTTTAAAATAAATTAAGGTTTTACCACAATTTATACTAAAGGTACCGGTATCCGATTACTTATCATGAGTACCTAAGAATTTACCAATTAAAATTTGATACACAACAAGTATCTAAACCGTTGTGTTTAACATATAGGAACAATCATTTTACAAGTTAAGTTGTGCTTTGCTTTGGTTTTAATTTTCCTAATTTCTTTGTAGAGGTGGCTAATAACGTTTGCAGTATTCTGGTGAGTCAACTTCCCAAACCTTGTAGTAATGAGATAGGATTACTATTGTCATACTGGAGGATGAGTATCATAAAAGGGGTTGAATCTTGCAATCACAACTTTCATTGGAGAATCGTTTGGCCAAAAGGTAACACTCCTTTAATTTTGGTTGGTCTGCATAACAACAATCTTTTTTATGGAAATCGATAGGGAGGTGGGGCGTAACAACCTTGGAAAAAAGGTATTTTGAATTCACATTCTCATCTATAGAGGATGTTAAAAAGGTTAGACCATTGACTTTGTGGAATCTAAGCCCTAGTTATCTGAACTTTTTTCTTGGTAAAAAGATTTCAATTCAACAAATCTCGACCTATATCTGGGTAAGAATCCATGGACTCTCTCAAGAGTACTGGGCACCTAAGATTTTGTTTTCCATAGCCAGTAGTGTAAGGACTCCTTTATGCACAGACTCGACAACCAATAAGGTTTTCTTTTAAATACTTTTTTTCCCATTATGTTAGAATTCTTATGGAGATGGAGATCTCCAAGGAATTATCATACAAGGTTTTGGTGGAAAGGCAATGTTTTTCCTTTTTCGTTGAATTGTAATATGAAAATGTGCCTGATTTTTGCAACTACTGCAACTGAATGGGGGCATCATTTCGATGTTTGTAAAAGAATACTTATTATGACTCATAATCAGGGATACATTTTGGATAAGTAGAACATTCAGGGAGAAACATTGCATAACAAATCAAATGGATCGAAATAAATTATGTTAAGGTGGGCAACAAGGAGACAAGGGAAGAAAATGTTATTGCATTTACATTTACAAGGTGAGAGAGTAGATTGAGAATCACACACTTACACTTATAAATCAATCTCTTCTTCTCATCATGTATCAACATAACTTCAACATACTCTCTTATTTTGTATGGTGTTCATCCATGATCTGAATTTCACGGAAGAGTCTGTGAATAAATAACAACTCGACTCTCAACGTCATGAACAGGTTCAACCTTTCGTTAGATATTTAATATTTATATCTATATTAACATTGCTTGAATCATAACTTCTTCTTTATATATTACTTTTTTCCTTTCTTTTCAGATACAGGTACCCGGAGCTGCAAAGGGTTTACAATTGCAGAACGAGTTGAATCGGGTTGTGGAGGAGAAGGAAAAAATTATTGATGCGTTGAAAGAATCACAGACAGTCATCGAGGAAGCAAGTGAGAAAATTAAGGAAGCATTGGTCGAACAAAATTGTGATGAGGAGGAATCAAAGGTAGATAGATTCCGAGTTGTTGAATTGGAACAGGCTGAAATTGAAACTCTGAAGAAGGAGGAAGCAGAATGGCGGAAAGGCATTGAAAGTGTGAGGATACAATATGCCTATCATTTTCTATTTATTATTTATATCTTCATTAACATTGTTCATTTTGTAACTTCTATTTTTCAACCTTTTTTTTCATTAACAGACGCACGAACCCGTCTTACCTCCCGTGTTCGTCCAACCACCACCTGAAGTCCATCCACCTGCGGAGCAGCTGCAACAACTTCTCGAAGATCCAGTCCCGGTCCATGCACAAGTTGTTGTGCTGCAACAAAGGACCAGACAAAGGAGAAAGAAATCATCAAAAAATCGGCGAAAAACTCATTCTGATGTTGAAGAAGAAGAGCCCCAAATCTTTGAGTCTGAAGACGATGATGAAGCGGACTACACATGGGGAAAAAAATTCTCGGGTCTAAGATTTCGATTCCATGATTGAAACAACGAATGTAGTTATACTAATTTTGTTTGTTATATTATATATAGATGACATTTGGTTGATATTTCAATTGGGGTTTTAAGAACTATAATTTTAGAGTTATTTGATGACTAAATACTATAGTTGTCTATCTAGATTTGAAAAGGACGAATTTAATGCATTTTCTATTAGTAACATTATTACTTTTATTTTTTTAGTTAGCTTGGTTCAGTTTTTTTTCAATGTATTTACTACTTCAAAAACAAAACAAAAAAAGTGATATTTTATTCTCTACTCATAAAAAGTAGTAGTAATTACTACTTCAAAAACAAAAAAAAATAAAAATAAAGGGTGCTATTCAAAATACTTTTCTTATTCATTATCAATTCATAAAAAGTAGTGCATGTTTTGATTCAAATATATAAAAAGAAATTATGAAACTTATAAATTTATTAATTATATTCTATAATTTATATTTTTATTGAATTTATCTACAAATCTACCGTATAAGAAAAATAGAGGTTGTGGAAATATTCTTCCTAAATAGTGTAAAATAAAATTAATATTTATAAACGGGAACAACTTTACAATTGAAATAATTTTTTTATTTCTAAATAATATAAAATAAAATTAATATTTATAAACGGGAACAATTTTACAATTGAATCAAATTTTGTATTTCTAAATAGTGTAAAATAAAATTAATATTTATAAACGTGAATAACTTTACAATTGATTCAATTTTTTTTATTTCTAAAAAGTGTAATATAAAATTAATATTTATAAACGGGAACAACTTTACAATTGATTCATTTTTTTTTATTTCTAAATATTGTAAAATAAAATTAATATTTATAAATGGGAACAACTTAACAATTGATTCAATTTTTTTATATCTAAATAGTGTAAAATAAAATTAATATTTATAAATGGGAACAACTTTACAATTGATTCAATTTTTTTATTGCTAAATAATGTAAAATAAAATTAATATTTATAAATAGGAGCAACTTTACAATTGATTCAATTTTTTTATTACAAAGTCGTGTAAAAAAATTAATATTTATATACCGGAACAACTTTATTATTGATTCAATTTTTTTATTTCTAAATAGTGTAAAATAAAATTAATATTTATATACGTAAACAACTTTACAATTCATTCCATTTTTTATATTAAAAATCGTGTAAAATAAAATTATTATTTCTATACGAGAACAACTTTATCATTGATTCAAATTTTTAATTATAAATTGTGTAAAATAAAATTAATATTTATATACGGAAATAAATTCATTGTTGATAAAAACTATTTTTATATAAAAAAGAATTGTTATAAAATGAACAACTTTATTATTGATTCAATTTTTAATTTTTTCATTCTACACATTTTCCTAATATAATTTATTGGAACAAATTGAAAGGTCAACTATCCCACTAGTTTTCCTCTAAGAATTATCTTCTTACGTTCTTTTACTAAAATAATAGATTCTCTCAATGAATTCATGAAAGCAACTATTAGAAGTAAGATTTAGCATAATATAGATCTTTCCTACCTACATGTTTATCATCCATAAAAAGATGAAAAATTATTCATAAAAATGAACAGAAAACTGTTAAGCTACGTTTATATACTTAGAACCAAATAAGGGAACATTGCATATCAAAACCATAATTTAAATGATGGTTGAAGTATCACATCACCTCTCTTTTTATTTTTTAATTTAATTCATATTCAATTTTAATATACAAATATTTTCCCTCATCTATAAATCATAATCGATACATTATAAAAATATATTTTTCTTCAGAAGTATATTAAAAATAATAATAATTCGCATTCATTTAATCCAATTAATAAATATCAATTGAGATATTTTACATATTAAATCTTAAAAATATTTGATTTGTTTATAATTATATATATATATATATATATATATATATATATATATATATATATATATATATATATATATATATATATATATATATATATATATATATATATATATATATATATGATTTTTTTTTAAATTTAATTGAACCGTTAGATTCTAATAAGAGTTTGAGTTTGATTTTAATTATTTAAAAATAATTTTTTGAGTGGTTGTGATATACTGATTGTATAAAAAAAAATTACCCTAAAAATGCATAGCAATTAATCTTTAAAAAATTTCTTTCATGAATTTTTGTATTTTGTAAAACAAATACCCTTTTGAGATATTTTTGTCATTTAACATATAATTTATTTCACACCTCCCTTTTTATTAGTGATTTCATTACAAAAATGTTAATATTAATTTTTTTATTAATTTTTTTAATTCATTTTTCCTATAATTTTGAAAAACAAAAACAAAAATTATTATTAATAATAATTACATTAATAATTATTTTTCACATGAATTTTAATAATAATTTATAGACTAAATTAACTTTAAGAAATGCATATCTAAATTAAGTTAGTTACCTAAATGCACACTCTTCAAGAATTGAAATAATCAATTAAAAAAATATAAAATTTGACTCAATTCCACAATTCCACTTTTATTAATGATTTACTAGTAAGAAACCCGTCTTCATTTACATCACATTCACATGTCTACCAAATCATCATTTGTAAAGTTTGAATTCATTCTTCAATTGGTTAATATTGATATAGTTACAAATATATACAAATAATATGCACTAACTTTTAACTGCAGCAAGAAAAATATTTAAAAGATGAACATTAAAATGAACAGTCTATAACATAGTCTCTCGTAAATGCGTTTACGTCTACCAGTGAATCGAGATGAGTTACGAAAACTCAATTGAATTCATATGAGTTAATTTTAAAACTACAAATTTGAAAAAAAAATCATTTTTTCAATTCAAATAACATTACTTTTTAGATATTAGTCAATTTTGCTATACCTAAAATTTATAACAGCTTCCCGTCAAATATCAATTTAAAAACCTTATTATTATATCATATTTACAATTTTTACAAACCTACAATATAGAGGACAACTCCCCATCAAATTTCAGTTATAAATGAATATCTACATTCCAAGATATCTTGAAAATAAAATAAAATAGATATGTTGAATAATATTAAATATGTTTGATTCTGTCTACCAAACTATCATTTGTAAAGTTTGAATTCATTATTCAATTGGTTAATATTGACATAGTTACAAATATATGTTAATAATATGCATCAACTTTTAACTCTATTAAAAGAAATATTTAAAAGATGGACATTAAAATGAATAGTCTACAATATAGGCTCTAATAGATACATTTACATCTACCGTGAATCAAGATGAGTTAACAAAAATCAGTTGAATCCAGATGAGTTAATTTTAAAACTACATATGATTTTCCAATTCAAATAATATTACTTTTTAGATATTAGTAAATTTTTCTAAACCTAAAATTTATAACCCGTCAAATATCAGTTTTAAATCCTTCTTATTATATCATATTTACAATTTTTACAAACCTACAATATATATGACAACTCTCCATCAATTTTCAGTTCTAAATTAATATCTACACTCAATGGTTTCTTGAAAATAAAAGTGCAGATGTTGTAGATTGACAGCATTTTATGGTAAAACAAGTTATGTATTCTAATGTCATGGTTGATGTCATGACATGTTTTTAAAGCAATCTGCAGGTGTGAAGTTTTAAGGGTGCTGTTGTTTTAGTAGGATGTCAAGACTGATGTCATGACATCTCTTTTTGGTAATGAAGATAACTATCCTTTTTATTTGTTGTGCTCGTTTCAGAAATATTGTTTGAGTATTTTTGTTGAGATTTATCAAGCGCTAATTTTAGAAGGTTGAGACTTAGCATGGTTCAGAATATTTCATATGAGTGATTTATTTGTTCCTTTATTTGAAGAATTAGTTTTATTAGGTTAAAACTGATTCAGCCACAGCAGGCCCATGCCCATGTTTCTTTCTCTATTTAAATGCTGCAAAACCCTATTTGGAGATACAGAAAATAAGGATTAAAGAGTGTTACGTGTATAAGGGTTTTTGTGCGGTTCTTAGTTTTCTTGTGAGCCAAACAATTATCATGTATATGATTGTATTGGACTAGGTTTATTGAGTTATATGTTGCCCACTCAAAGCTTTTAAGCAAGAGTGTTTTGTACTTGATTGAAGCTTGGAAGAAAGTTCAAGGATTGTCTTTGAAGTGTGTCTTCTTTTTCTTAGTAGTTAGTTTGTTATCACTGTTGTGATTGAGGGGGGGGGGGGGGTGAGAAGGGTTTCTCATATTTAGGAGATCCTAAATAGAAGTTGCATTGGGTATGGATTAAGTGAAGGGTGTAAAATGTTTGGTTTAACTCTGAATTGATACTACTTATATTGGATTTCCTCCTGGCTTGGTAGCCTTCATACGTAGGTGTGATTGCACCGAAATGCGTTAACGATTGCTTGTGTCTTTTACAGTAGTTTATATTTAACTTGTTCATTTTAATTTGTCAAATATTAGTGTCATAACATCTTATTCGACATCTCATATCTATTACCATAATTAAAATTGGCATCAGAGCAGGCAACCTGACTGTTTTTCTAGGTGAGATCTATGGGCAGTATTTTCTGGTACTATGGACAAGGATGGAGGATTTGGAAATAGACCATCCATTCTGGATAGATCTAACTATGATTACTGAAAACCTCATATGGTTGCATTCTTGAAATCTCAGGACAAGAAGGAATGGAAAGCTGCAGACAAAGGATGAGAACATCCTATCATTATTGAAAAATATGGATCAAAAACATTGAAGCCTGAGGAAGAATGAAGCAAAAAGGAGGATGAGTTGGCTCTAGGTAAATCTAAAGCCTTAAATGCTTTGTTTATTGATAGAAACATATTCTGGTTGGTGCACCATTGTGAATTGGCCAAGGAGGTTTGGGATATTCTTAAAACCACTCATGAAGGAACTTCCAAGGTCAAGATGTCAATACTTCAGATGCTCACTACAAAATTTGAAAATCTGAGAATGAGAGAAGATGAGACTATTCATGATTTTCACATGAATATTCTTGAGATTGCTAACAATTCAGGAGCCTTAGGAGAACAAAAATTCTGATGAAAAGCTTGTGAGGAAAATTCTCAGATCTCTTCCCAAAAGATTTGCTATGAAGGTTACTACTATAGAGGAAGCACAGGACATCTACAATATGAAGGTTGAAGATCTCATTGGATCTCTTCAAACATTTGAAATGGGAATCAATGATATCTCTGAAAAGAAGAATAAAAGCATAACCCTTGTTTCTAATACTGAGGAAGAAGCAAAAGAATGTGAGATGGAAACTGAGGAAAGCCTGACAAAAGCTCTAGCTATGTATGGAAGACAATTCAACAAAGTTATGAAAAAGATGAATATAAACACAAGACCTAATGTCAGGAACACCTCATCTGATATCAATAGATCCAATGATTCTAGCAGAAGGACAAAGCCTGAAGAGAACCCAAATCAAAGAAAAAAAGTTCAATTTCATGGATGTGAGGGTTTTGGCCACATTAGAGCTAAATGTCCTACTTATCTTAAGATATAAAAGAAAGTACTATCTATTTCATGGTCTGATGGAGAATCTGAAAGTGATTTTGAAGAGGAATCAGCTAAACATATCATTATTTTGACAGAGACATGTATTTCTGATGATGACTCTAGTGGGGATGAATTAACCTTTGAAGAACTTGCATCATCATATATAAATTTGTGTATCAGAAGTGCACAAGTGATTCAAGAAGGAGAGAAGCAGAAGAAGATCATAGTAAAACTGGAGGTTGAAAAGGAAAAGCATCTAACAGTAATATCCAACCTGAACAATGAAATCATCATGCTGAATTCCAAGCTTGATCAAATGACAAAATCCATCAGAATGCTGAACAGCGGATCTGAAACACAAGATGAGATTCTTTAGATTGGAAAGAATGCTGAAGACCTATCTGGCTTAGGGTTTGATGGTACCAAAAAACATCTCCTCAAGTAGCATCCAACCTGAACTCAAGTATGATGTTGAAAATTAGATGTCAAAACCAATGTCTCAACATCATGGTAAAGCAAGATCAAATCATCAAAGGAAAAGATATCAAAGGTGGAGATGCCATTATTGTGGCAGGTTTGGTCACATAAAACCTTTATGTTTTAGACTTTATGGATATCCTGATCATAATCCTCAGCCCAGGCCTAAAAAAACATGATCATTAAGGAACAACAATGGGTTCCTAATAATTTTGCCTTGATAACTCATACTTCTCTTAGAGTATCAACTAAAGAGGATTGGTATTTTGATAGTGGTTTCTCTAGGCATATGACTGGGATAAAAAATATGTTGGTTGACATCAAACCTCATTCTACCAGCTATGTAACTTTTGGTGATGGAGAAAAAGGAGAAATCAAAGGTGTTGGAAAACTGGAGTGCTCAAGAGTCCCAAATCTTGATGTGTTTTACTTGTGAAATGAATAAGTGCTAATCTTATTAGCATCAGTCAACTATGTGATCAAGTATTTAAGGTTAACTTCACCAAATATGAGTGTGTTGTCACAAATGAAGAAAAGGTAGTGATCATGAAGGGAGTTAGGTCTAGAGATAACTATTATCTCTAGGTTAATCAAGATTCTATTTACTCGTATGTATGTTCTATATCTAAAGAAGATGAAGTTAGATTGTGGCATCAAAAATTGGGTCATCTTCATCTAAGAGGGATGAAAAGGGTTATATCTATGGATGTTGTAAGAGGAATCCAAAAGCTTCAGATTGATGAAGGAAAAGTGTGTGGTGAATTCCAAGTGGGCAAGCAAACCAAAATGTCACATCGGAAGATTCAACATCTTACTACATCTAAAGTTTTGGAGTTGTTACACATGGACTTGATTGGTCCCATGCAGGTGGAAAGCCTTGGTGGAAAGAGGTATCCATATATGGTGGTGGATGACTACTCAAGGTTCACTTGGATAAATTTTATCAAAGATAAATCTGATGTTTTTGATGTGTTCAAAGACCTTTGTCAAAGATTTCAAACGGAAAAGGAGAGTTGTGTTATCAGAATTAGAAGTGACCATGGGAAGGAATTTGAGAACCAAAAGTTTTCTGAATTTTGCTCATCTGAAGGAATCAGCCATGAATTTTCTTCTCCCATTACTCCTCATCAAAATGGAGTTGTGGAAAGGAAGAACATAACTATTCAAGAATCAGCTAGAGCCATGATTCATGCCAAGAAACTTACCATGCATTTCCGGGCTGAAGTTATGAATATTGCTTGCTATGTTCATAATAGAGTCACTTTGAGAAAGGGCATTCCTACTACTCTATATGAGCTCTGGAAGGGAAGAAAACCTACTGTCAAATACTTTCATGTGTTTGGTAGTAAGTGTTATATTATGGAAGATAGAGAACAAAGAAGAAAGATGGACCCCAAAAGTGATGAAGACATATTTTTGGGTTACTCTACTAACAACAGAGCTTATAGAGTCTTCAACTCTAGAACAAGAGTCATGATGGAATCCATAAATGTGATTATTGATGATCTACATAAAGAAGTTGATGTTGGAACATTATTTGATACTCCAGCTGAAGTTACTGATAAATAAGGTGATCACAATCCAACTATCTCATAATCTGAGTCAGAACCAACAAACAAGGGGCCCTCTATCGGAATCCAGAAAGATCATCCTAAAGATCATATTATAGGCGATCCTAACAGTGGAGTTGTTACTGGATCAAGGGATATCATCTCAAACTCTTATTTTGTGTCAAAGTTTGAACCTAAAAATATTAAGGAAACCTTGACTGATGAGTTTTGGATTAATATCATCCAAGAGGAGTTAGGATCGTTTAAAAGGAATGAAGTGTGGAACTTATTCCAAGACCTGAAGGAATCAATGTTATTGGTACTAAATGGGTGTACAAGAATAAATCAGATGAACAAGGAGTTGTGACCAGGAATAAAACCAGACTAGTTGCTCAAGGATACACTAAGTTGAAGCCATTGATTTTGATGAGACATTTGCTCCTATTGCTAGACTTGAATCAATAAGATTGTTATTGGGAGTTGCTTGCATTCTGAAGTTCAAAATGTTCCAAATGGATGTGAAAAGTGTTTTTTTAAATGGTTACTTGAATGCGGTAGTTTATATGGAACAACCTAAAGGCTTTGTTGATCCAAACTTCCCAGATCATGTCTATAATTTGAGAAAGGCTCTTTATGGGTTGAAACAAGCTCCTAGGGATTGGTATGAGAGATTGACTGAATTTCTCATTAACAATGGATACATGAAAGGAGGAATATATAAGAATCTCTTTGTTAAAGATGAAGAAGGAAAGATAATGATTACTCAGATTTATGTGGATGATATAATGTTTGGTGGGATGTCAGATAGGATGCTTAAATATTTTGTCAGACAAATGCAGTATGAATTTGAAATGAGTCTTTGTGGAGAATTAACTTATTTCCTTGGGTTGCAAGTGAAACATATGGAAGGTTCCATTTTTCTCTCTCAAAGAAAATATGACAGGAACATAGTCAAGAAGTTTGGGATGGAGAATGCCAGACAAAAGAACACCTACTCCCACTCATCTGAAGTTGTCCAAAGATGAAAAGGGTACAAGTGTTGATCAAAGTTTGTATAGAAGCATGATAAGGAGCTTGTTGTATCTCACTGCTAGCAGACCTAATATTGCTTTTGCTGAAGGAGTTTGTGCTAGATATCAAGAAGAACCCAAAGTCAGTCACATAAATCAAGTCAAGAGGATTCTAAAATATATGGATGGAACTTGTGAATATGGTATGTTATACTCTCATGGTTGTGATCCCATCTTATCTGGATATTGTGATGCTGATTGGGCTGGAAGTGATTATGATAGAAAGAGTACATCTGAAGGGTGTTTCTTCTTAGGAAACAATCTCATATCCTGGTACAACAAGAAGCAAAATTGTGTCTCCTTGTCTACTGTAGAGGCTGAATACATAGAAGTTGGTAGCAGATGTTCTCAGCTGGTTTGGATGAAATAGATGTTGAATGAATATAATGTCACACAAGATGTCATGACATTATATTGTGACAACCTGAGTTCCATAAATACATCTAAGAATCCTATTCAACACAACATGACTAAGCATATTGATATTAGATATCATTTCATGAGAGACCATCTTGCCACTAAGCTACAATTGGCAGATATATTTATAAAAGCTTTGGATGCAAATCAGTTTGAAAACCTAAGAGGTAAATTAGGAATTTATCTTTATGAGGACTTATAGCAATTACTGGCATGTGGGAACATCTTTAAGGACATTTTTTTTTTTATTTTCAAGATTTAATATTAATGTTTTGGAATAATATCATTATATTTTCAAGATTTGAATTTCTCATTAATTCTCCTATTCAAGTGCAAAACTTTCAACAGTTCCTTATTCCCAACCAAACACGCTACTGCATCACCATTCTCAACCACCTCTTCATCTTTCATACCTACTCAAGACATCCCCTCTCTCTCACATTGCATATTTCCAACCATTCAAACATGTCTCAACATCACTATACTTCTCCTTCAAAGGAATCTTCCCCTAAGACTGATTCAGTCTCCTCTCCTAGGGTTCAATCCATGAATCTCTCTGCTGATGTGCTTGATATTGCCCCTCTAAATGTGATTATTCCTGATGTTCCTAAGGTTTCAAAACCTAGAGCTCCACATGCAAGAAGACCTAAAGAAACCTCTGCATGTTCCTTATTTGGTGCGAGGAAGGGATCTGCTTATGCAAATCAAGCAATTAAAGATATTATTACTAGGATTTTAACTGAAAATCATGTTGTAGTTGGAATATATACCCATTTGGCTCAACTACCTGCTCCTCGGAACAATCAGAAGAATCAAGGAGATGATGGTCCAAATGTGGAAACAAAGAAAGATAATGAAGAGGCTGTTGAAACCTATGCGGCTGAAAAAGATGTTGTTGCTGAAGATGGTGAAAAGGATGTTGAAACATCTGATACTGAAGATGTTCAAAAAGATGTTGAAATCCCTGGAGCTAAAGAAGATGTTGAGGTTGTAAAGAATGCTAAGTATGGTCTTACTGAAACCAAGAAAGGTATCCCTGATGATTCGGTTGATCTTGATGATGTTTCTGACAATGATCTCATTTACAATATTAATCTTGGCATAGACAAGAGACTCATATCAAGAAAAGGAAAGAAGGTAGCTGAGCAGAGTACTCCTAAGAGTAAGGCAATTACAGGAAAAAGGTCCCTCCAAGAACTCTCCCAAGAAGACTGTTGTTGGTCCCCCAAAAGGTTGGAGCAAAGTTATCACCAAGAAGAGAAAGGATAGAGTTATATCTGATTCAAAAGATGATGTTGAAAGTGATATCCCAGACATCACTCCAAGGAAGAAACCAACCACTAGTAAAATTGATGCTAGAGTTCCTAATGCACCTCCGGACAATATCATTTTTCACTGCATTACTAGTGTGAGCAAATGGAAGTTTGTTTATCAAAGAAGACTGGCGTTGGAAAGGGAGCTGGCTAGTTATGTCCTTGAATTTACTGAGGTAATGGACCTTATTTATTTTGCTGGATTATTCAAAATTGTTGCTAGATTCTCCAAGTGATATGAAATTCTTGTCAAGGAATTCATTGTGAATTTATCTGTGGATTGTGCTGATGGAAGTTCTGAAGATTTCAGAAAGGTATTTGTGCGAGGTAAGTGTGTTAACTTCTCCCTAACTGTGATCAATACATATCTAGGAAGAGATACTGCATGTCACCCTGAGTTGGAAGCCACTGATAGCCATATTTGTAAAGTGTTCACTGCAAATCAAGTTAAAACCTGGCCTAGGAAAGGAAAACTCACTACTAGCATGCTTAGTGTAAAATATGCTATATTTAACAAAATTGGGGCTGCAAATTGGGTGCCAACAAACTATACTTCTAACATTACTACTGGGTTTGGTAGATTCATTTATGTTGTAGGAACCAAGACCAAGTTTGATTATGGGACCTATATTTTTAACTAAACCATGAAGCATGCATGAACCTTGGCTGTCAAACTACTAATAGCTTTCCCTTCTCTATTTTGTGGGATAATCTTGAATCAGTACCCTGTTATACTAATTGAATCTGACACTACTTGCAAAAGATAAAATGGTATTTCCTTTCATTTCAAATTGTTTCAGGGAACTCATGTCCCTGACATTGTTGTGACATTTGCTGGAAAATCCAATAACAACAAGCCTATTAACAAGGATACTATTGTTGAACTCAAGGAAGCATGCAAAGAGCTTGATGCAAGAAAAATGAAGTTTGATAAAATGATTAGTTTGCTGGAAAGGATGTGACTGATGGTGAGCAAGCAGAGGATGAAGCTGAAGCAGGTTCTGAAAAGACTGATGGCTCAGATCATGATAGTAAGGAAGAGAATGCTAGTGTGGAAGATGGCTCTGATCAATCTGGGTCTGCTGAAGATTAAGTTGTGCTTGGCTTTCTGGTGGATCTTTTATTGAAGTTTTTTTTGGTTTGTTTTGTTATCTGTGGATCTTTTGTACTGGTTTTCTGGTTTTCTGATGTAATTTTGGATTTCTGCTCTTTATGAGCTTATATTCGGGCATTGCATTGGTTTTATGTTAGTTATTACCTTTGGCTCAATTTCTGACTCAAAGGGGGAGATGATTGTAGATAGAAAGATGATTTGTTCTCTAGTTTTATCTATTTATGTTGGTTTGGTCTGGTGCAGGATTGCTCTTCATGTTCTACAGGTTGTGTTGATGGGGAGTTGTTTATCCCTTATCTGTGTGTTTCTTCTGTTGGTTGTTCTTTGATAAATGCTTGAATTATTTTAGCCAAAAGTTTGCCAAAGGGGGAGTTTGTAGATGTTGTAGATTGGCAACATTTTATGGTAAAACAAGTTATGTGTTCTAATGTCATGATTGATGTCATGACATGTTTTTAAAGAAATCTGCAGATGTGAAGTTTTAAGGGTGTTGTTGTTTTAGCGGGATGTCAAGACATCTTTGTCTGATATGAAGACAAAAATGTCCTTTTTATTTGTTGCACGCGTTTTCAGAAATATTGTTTGAGTATTTTTTTTAGATTTATCAAGCGCTAATTTTAGAATCTTGTGACTCAGCATGGTTCATAATATTTTATATGATTGATTTATTTGTTTCTTTATTTGAGGAATTGTTTTTATTAGGTTAAAACTGATTCAGCTGCAACAAGCCCATGCCCATGTTTCTTTCTTTATTTAAAGGCTGCAAAACCCTATTTGGAGTTACAAATTAATAAGGATTGAAGAGTGTTACGTGTATAAGGGTTTTTGTGTGGTTCTTAGTTTTCTTGTGAGCCAAACAATTATCATGTTGATGATTGTATTGGACTAGGTTTATGGAGTTGTATGTTGTCCACTCAAAGCTTTTAAGCAAGAGTGTTTTGTACTTGACTGAAGCTTGGAAGCAAGGTTAAGGATTGTCTTTGAAGTGTGTCTTCTTTTTCTTAGTTGTTAGTTTGTTATCACTGTTGTGATTGAGAGAGAGAGAGAGTGTGAGTGAGAAGGGTTTCTCATATTTAGGAGTTCATAAATAGAAGTTGCATTGGGTAGGGATTTGTAGCGGTAAAATCATGATTGTAAGCTATGGGTTAACTTAACTCAAAGTAAACAGAGTCGCCACCGCGCTTTTATTTTATTCCAAAAGGAAAAGGGAAAAAGAGTAAATAAAACCCAGTGAATCTAAAAGCAAAAAGCTAAAAGAATCGAACAGAGAACGGGTAAGGGGATAGGTTACAAACCGGAATGGTTTTACGCACCCAAAATGTCTGTGGTACTCCACGGGAGCCCTTTGAAATATTTACTACTTTTTGGTTTGAAAATGGTTTGTTTGAAAAGAGATTGAAGAGATGGGAAAATAATTGTTTTTTTAAAGATTTTTGTGTTTGAAGAGACGATAGTCTCATGCCTACGTATCCACAAAGTGAAATGCGAGATCAAAACCTCGTAGTTCGTGGTACAAAATGTGAAAAAAAACAATGTGTTGAATTGATTTTAAAATGTAAAGATAAGTCGTCATTCTTTAGCGAATGATTCCGCTAAAAAGAATGAATCATATCTAAACAAAAAAGGGAAAGTGCACGAGGGCATATAAACAATTGAATGAGTTTTGCATTTTTTTAAGTGTTTTGGAAAAACGTTTCGATATGCTTATGTGGTTTAGCATTTATTAAGAAATGAAATTGAAATGGTAAAACCGCTTGACCTAAGTCAAGGTTTGATTGTGAAAGAAGTTTGAAGTTTGAAAACAAAGAAGATTTTTGAAATAGGGAGAAGATTTGAAAATTTAAGAAGGGGAGAAGATGAAGTGACTATCCTAAAACTTTAAAGTAAAAGTTAAGGGAAGAACAATCAAACCGTATGGTGAACATTCTTTGAAACAATAGGACTTCCATCTTCAAAAACAAGTGAACCAAATCCGCTAAGGTCTTCAATCCATAATAACTCAAGCAAAGAGTAAGATCCTAAAACCTAAGTCCAAAACTCCAAGTCCAATGCTAAGGATGATGGCCATAGTCCAAAATTAAAGTCACAAGTCTTTTAGAAGCTTAATCCTTTATTAATGTTTTTGTGTCCAAATGGACAAAAGGAAAATCAACATAACAAAAAAAAGAGCAAATAATAAACATGATAATGGATGAATAAAGCATAGTAAAGCAAAATAAAATAAAAGCAAATAAAAGTGCAAAAATTTAAATGTTAGTAGTAAAAGAAATTAAAGTGCAAGAATCTAAATGATTAATAGTAGTAATAGTATAATAATATTTACATAATAATTGTATGGTGAACTTAATCAACCACAACCAAAAGAGTAACCAAAATCGAAAGGCAACCGGATCCGCTTAGCATCTTACACTATAGAGATTAATCAAGGCAAATCGAACCGAATTCAATGAAATTTGAAAGGCGATTAGGAGACCCAAAGCACCTACGCATCAAACATTTATAAGTCTCAATTCTTAATGCAATATGATTAACTACTTTGGGATTACGCGATCAACAAGAGATCCGGTCCACGAAAGTGCAAGTACACAATTAGATTTTTATTCCAAATTTAGGGACAAATTTAGGTCTATGTTAAGCAATCGCCGAGTAATTTACAAAGTAATTACCCTACAAATGAGGCCGGCCACCACCAATTAAGGTGAACAATATTAGTGTTAATGCATGCAAGATAAACGATATGTAAATCGCTATCCGAACATAATACCGCACAAAACAAAAGATGAATACCAAATTGAGTCATACTCATGGTATTATTCCATCCTTAAGTTCAATCACTCTTCTTGGTGGATTCAAGCATGAAAATGTATCACTAATGCAAAGTACCTTAAATGAATTAAATAATTCACTTAAAGGTAGTTTTGAATTAATAAACATTAACTAATCTAATTTACATCCAAAGTTCATTAAAATTAAGGAGAAATCACTCCCAAAAGTGCTTCCCAAGGTAAAAATAAAAAGGAGGAAGAAGAAGAAGAAAGAGGAACCAAAAAGAGACTTAAAACAAGCCAAAAAGTCCATTCTGTCTTGTGTTAACCGGTTAACCAATTGGTTAACCGGTTAACGCAAACAGATTTTGAATAATTTGCGTTGTTTTGAAGATGGTTAACCGGTTAACCAAATGGTTAACCGATTAACGTTGTACCAGAAGCTGAAAAATGCAGAAAATTCAGCATGATCCATTTTGAAACCTTTTCTCAAACATTGGATGATAATGATTTGAATTTGCACAAATTTTAAAACCAAAATACAGTGGACTCCCTGCAATCAAACAACAAATAAAGATCCAAAGGATCTAGAAACAAAAGCACCAAAGATCTACATCTTGAATGTTGATGGTGAATATGAGTTTATGGAGGAAGATGAATTACCAAAAGCTCTTCTTCAAATTGGACCAAATCAAGCTTAGATCTACTGAAATTGATGAACAAAAGAAGGAAAGGATGAAGGTTTAGCTCAAGTTACTCAATAATTCAATGTGAATTCTTGATAACTTCAAAAGAAAGAAAGTGAGCTTTGGAGAATTTTGGTGTTGGGGAAGTATTTTGCAAGAGGTTTTGTGGCTATCAAAAGCTTCTAGAAATTTTTGCACGGTGAATTTGGCTCTCTAAAGCTTGTTGAATGAATGAAATTGTGGTCCTATTTAAATGCCTTAGGTATGGAAATTTGGTGGAATGGAGCTTGCTTTGGTAATTTGAATTTAGGTTTGGTAATTGGAATTTTGGTGGGAAATGGAAAAGAGTGGTGATTAATGAGGGTTTGTGGTAGGAAATGATCAAAGTGATGTAGAGAAATCAAAAACCAATGGATCTAGAATTTTCCAATTATATTAATGATTTAATGGTGCTGAATTTGAATAAAATATTCAAATTTCGCACTGGTTAACCGGTTAACCAAGCCAAAATTTGAATATTTTCTTCAAATGAGGTTGCTTGGTTGTTGTGGCCCGATTCTTTTTGTACGTCGAAGAAGACATGGAAATGAACCTTGGAAATCCTTGATCAGATAAATTTGAATTATTTGCGGATCAACTTCGACTTTTATCTATGAATTTTACTCGAGCTGCAGGACTGCTATTTTTGGCATTTTCAATGGTTTCTCCTCCTGGAAAAAAAAGTTAATGAAAGAAACAAAAATATTTTTTTTTGGATTTTAATTAATGTTTAGTAAACATAAACAAAATGAAAGCAAATAATAATAATAATAAACGGTGATCCCCTGTGAGGCATAAACCTGCACCTGAGAAGGATACATGAACCAGTGCGCGATCTTGTTCGTATGCAAGATGTAGATGAGATGCGAAAAATCTTAGGGTCAAAAATTAGGGTATGACATGATTAAGTGAAAGGTGAAAAATATTTGGTTTAACTCTAAATTGATACTACTTATATAGGATTTCCTCCTGGTTTGGTAGTCTCCAGACGTAGGTGTGGTTGCACCTGGGTTAACAATTGCTTGTGTCTTTTACAGTTGTTTTTATTTAACTTGTTCATTTTAATCTGTCAGATATTAGTGTCGTAACATCTTATTTGACATCTCATATCTGTTACCAGAATTTCAAAAAGTAAATTGATACGTTTAATAATATTAAATATGTTTGATTCTATCTAGCAAACCATCATTTGTAAAGTTTGAATTCATTCTTCAATTGGTTAACATTGACATAGTTACAAATATATACTAATAATATGCACCAACTTTTAACTCTAACAATAGAAATATTTAAAAGATGGACATTAAAATGAACAATCTATAGCATAACCTCTTGTAGATACATTTAGGTCTACCCGTGAATCCATATGAGTTAACAAAACTCATATGAATTCGGATGAGTTAATTTTAAAACTACAAATTTGAATAAAATCAATTTTCCAAATCAATTAACATTACTTTTTAGATATTAGTAAATTTTTTCTATACCTAAAATTTATAACAGCTTCTCGTCAAATATCAATTTTAAAATCTTCTTATTATATCATATTTATAGTTTTTACAAACCTACAATATATATGAAAGATCCCCATCAAATTTCAGTTATAAATGAATATCTACACTCCATGGTATCTTGAAAATAAAATAAAATTGATATGTTGAATAATATTAAATATCTTTGATTCTGTCTACTAAACCATCATTTGTAAAGTTTGAATTCATTCTTCAATTGGTTAACATTGACATAGTTACAAATATATACTAATAATATGCACAAACTTTTAACTCTAGCAATAGAAATATTTAAAAGATGAACATTAAAATGAACAATCTATAACATAGCCTATCGTAGATACATTTACGTCTACCCTTGAATCCAGATGAGTTAAAAGAACTCAATTGAATTCGGATGAGTTAATTTTAAAACTATAAATTTGAATAAAATTATTTTTCCAATTCAAATAACATTAATTTTTAGATATTAGTAAATTTTTTCTATACCTAAAATTTATAACAGCTTCTCGTCAAATATCAATTTTAAAATCTTCTTATTATATCATATTTACAATTTTTACAAACCTACAATATATATGAAAGCTCCCCATCAAATTTCAGTTATAAATGAATATCTACACTTCATGGTATCTTGAAAATAAAATAAAATTGATATGTTGAATAATATTAAATATGCTTGATTTTGTCTACCAAACCATCATTTGTAAAGTTTGAATTCATTCTTCAATTGGTTAATATTGACATAGTTACAAATATATACTAATAATATGCACCAACTTTTAATTCTAGCAAAAGAAATATTTAAAAGATGGACATTAAAATGAATAATCTTCAATATAGGCTCTAATAGATACATTTACACCTACCCGTAAATTAAGATGAGTTAACAAAACTCAGTTGAATACAAATGAGTTAATTTTAAAACTACAAATGATTTTCCAATTCAAATAACATTACTTTTTAGATATTAGTAAATTTTTCTAAACCTATAATTTATAACAGCTTCCCGTCAAATATCAGTTTTAAATCCTTCTTATTATATCATATTTACCATTTTTACAAACCTACAATATATGACAACTCCCCGTCAAATTTCATTTATAAATGAATATCTACACTTCATGATATCTTGAAAATAAAAGTAAATTGATACGTTGAATAATATTAAATATATTTAATTATGTCTACCAAACCATCATTTATAAAGTTTGTATTCATTCTTTAATTGATTAACATTGACATAATTACAAATATATACTAATAATATGTACCAACTTTTAACTCTAGCAAGAGATATATTTAAAAGATAGACATTAAAATGAACAGTTTACAGTATCATCACTAATAGATACGTTTACATCCACCCGTGAATCAAGATGAGTTAACAAAACTCAATTGGATTCCTCAGTTTCTCCTTCTACATCAATAATCGGTATCCCATTATATCACAAAGGAATTCAACATCCTGATAGAGAAGCATCATCAGATATATATACCCAATAGATAATGCACATGTCATATGGTGTTTGGCCTCAAACAAATCTAAGATTGAGAAAGATATGAACCTGAATGTAGTAGCATCGATTTCTTAAGAAGCGAGGGATTTGAGAATTGGATTCCTCAGTTTCTCCTTCTACATCAATAATCAGTATCCCATTATATCACAAAGGAATTCAACATCCTGATAGAGAAACATCATCAGATATATACCCAATAGATAATGCACATGTCATATGGTGCTTGGCCTCAAACAGATCTAAGATTGAGAAAGATATGAACCTGAATGTAGTAGCATTGATTTCTTAAGAAGCGAGGGATTTGAGAATTGGATTCAGCTTTATGTATATGCTTGTTCCAATTTCAACTTGGATTAAGATATTTTCTTTAAGATTATGAGATTTGTGTATATGTTTGCAGAGAGACCCTTAGGAAAATATAAATCGTCTCTCGAACTTTCAATTTTTTGAAAAATGAAAAGTTAGACTATTCCAATGTAGTGAGATGAGCGTGACTTCACATATCCTTTTTCTCTAAATTTTGATTTCTCAGGAAGGTGAATATGAATGAACATTGACTTTAAGATGTTTTAGTTTTTCCAATTCCATAAGCAAAAATGATTAACCGTGAAAAATAGTGTGGGATTGACACCTCAGCTGCCTTAAATGCCAAATTGATAATATGCAGACATTTTGCAAAAAGTCATTGTTATCATTTTTGTTAAGTTCGAATGAATTTAATCAAAAGGTTATAATGGGTAGTTAGCGGGTTATTATTTTAATAGTGGCTTTACATATCTTTTTTCTCTAAATTTTGATTTCTCATGCAGGTGAATATGAATGAACATTGACTTAAGATGTTTTAGTTTTTCCAATTCCATAAGCAAAAATGATTAACCGTGAAAAATATTGTGAGATTGACACCTCAACTGCCTTAAATGCCAAATTGATAATATGCAGACATTTTGCAAAAAGTCATTGTTACCCTTTTTGTTAAGTTCGAATGAATTTAATCAAAAGGTTATAATGGATAATTAACGGGTTGTTATTTTAATAGTTAGATATTAGATAAAAACAATAATAAAATTCAACAAAAAATCTGATTTTGACACATCACTATAATAAATACCAATTCAATATAAAACTTGTAATTTTTAGTTGGACAATTATAACCTTTATAGTTAGACTAAACATAACATTTAATTAGTGGGATTAGAGCGCACTTTCTAGATACTTTAGAATTTATATATTTATATTATATTTCACAATTCCACTTTTATTAATGATTTTATGAACAAAAATATGACAGCTTATTACATATCAATAGCACACACCAATTTAGACCCACCAAAACATAACACTTTGAAAAAAACGATTATATAATATAATGAAAAAATTATTAGTTTTTAAATAAATAAAAAAAACTGATGTTGATGAGATGTAATAAATACTAAATCAACCCAAATCTTCCATTTTTTTAGTTGGTCAATTTTAACCTTTAAAAATCAATCTAATATTAATATTTATTCAGAGGACTTTCTAGATAATTTAAAATTTATATATTATACTAGAATGATAGAATGATAGGTTTTCTTTGCCTTCTTATGTTCAAGCCTATGATCAACTTATTTTTGTAATTACTGGATGATAAAAATTGAAGAACCCTAAACCCTAAACAATCTAATAAGTAGAAGAGAAATATATTATATTAATAGATGGTAAAAGTAGATATATTAGATTATTTACAGAACAATTCATAAAGCATATATATCCTAGCAAGCTCTCTCATCATGAATATTCCTATTTGGTAGAGGGGAGGTTGCAGAAATTGCAGACTTAGAACGACAAGATCTGAAAGAACCAGTTCTGATAAACATCAAAACTGAGTTAGCAATTTTCTTTACCTTAACAGCAACCCTTTTGATCTTAGGCCTTTTAGGCTCTACCAAATAATTCAGAGAAGATAGTTTATAAGTAGTGAGAAAGATTTTCCTTTGTTTGGCTCTTCTTCGTCTGTAACTGATAGACTTGAGAGTGGTTTCTTTCCCTTGTAGACCGACAAGTTCATATCTGTGTCTGCGGCTAAAGGTGAGAGTGGCGTTGCGAACAAGTGTGTTCATGGTTACGGCAAGCAGCTGAATCTGAAAAGAAAACACAAGTTTTATGCTTTAGAGGCTGTTTTCTATATTATAAAGTAACTATGTTTTATGGCTTCTTTATATGTTGTTTCCACCTATCTTCTAAACTTTCTGTATTTTTGTCATGTTGTATAGAGTGTTTGACCAGTCTCTATATTTTCTTAATTGATGGGCGCACCTACCACACCCAAATTTAATACTATATTTCTCTGTCTATCTGGCCACTTTGTAAATTCATGAATAATTGAAAAAAAGAAGAGGGATCTATAACTTCATAATCACAAGATGGTCACACCCTACTTAGCATATTAGATCAAGGAGGTAAGTTCTGGTGTCATCTGTTATGATCTTTATTCTGATGAGGTTTGAAATTAATTTTTTTAATGAAATAAAAAATATTTTTTAAAAATTAATTTTTTTTAAATTTTGGGATGTAAAATCATTAAATTTTTATAATCAATTTCTTTTAACATTTTATTTTCAATTTTCAATTGATAATAAAATAATAAACGCATATAAACACTCTTTTTGTTATTTAAAAAAATCATTATTGAAAAACAATGTCAAAATTCTATAAAAAAAAACTTAAATAGCAAATCACTTATTAAGTTAAAGAATTCAAAAATGTACTAGTATTACTTAGAAGGTATCTTTGGGGATTCGGGAGCTACACAAATATTGTGTGTTGTTCCAAGCAGTGTTTTAAAAATCAGACCGGCCATCGAACCGGTGAAGATACTGAGTCACTGGTTTATTAGTTGAACCACTGGGTCACTTGTCGAACCGCATGAATAAACCGGATTAAACCGGATAACTCGAATAATAAACCAGTCTTTATAAGAAAACTATATAGGTATAAAATTGGTCGAACCGTCAATCTCTTCAAAATATAAATAACACTTAATTTTTTTTAAAATATCATAGCATAAATTCATAAGTTCATAATTTAAATTCAAATTTTAAATAAAGGTATCACACATAACAAAATAGTATATTACAAAGTTTAATTGCAAACAAAGTTTAATTGCAATATAATTTAATTAAATAGTTTATAACAAAATAACTCAAATACGAATCAAATTTAGTTTAAAGAAACAAAAATTGTTTCAATGTTGGGATCTCTTTCTTTAATATTAAAATAATTTGCAGTAAATTCAACCGTATTTGTAACAATTTTCTCGTCAATGAATCATTTCTATGTTTTATTTTTTACTTTTATTATTTTATTTTATTTTATTTTTATTTTTTATTTCATTTATTTTATTTTTAATTTTTAATTTTTAATTTTTATTTCATTTATATCATTTTTTATTTTTATTTTTTAATTAAAATAATAAAATAATTAATTTTTAAAAAAATTGCAATTAAACCGCCGGTTTTTCCGGTTTTCCCGGTTTACACCGGTTTTTACCGGTTCACACCGGTTCAATGACATAAACGATCCAGCATTCGAACCAGACCGGTTACCTGGACGGTTCCCGGTTCGACCGGTCCGACCGGCCGGTCCGGTTCGGTTTTTAAAACACTAGTTCCAAGATAATGTATCTTGCTTATCCCTATGTTAAGAGCCTATTTTATAATATTTATTTAACCTCCATTTAAGAGCTTCATATAATAGAGACCTCTTGATATTCCACCGTTTCTGACCATCATTACCGTAACATATCATCATGAATGTAACCTTTGAGTTAATAGTAACGTCCATTTTGACTAGCCATCATACGTTATGACCTTTGGAATTCCTCTGAGTTCCTTCTTCGTTCAAGGTTCCGAGCTCGATTTGGGCCTTCCTTATCTCTCGACCTTTCCCAGTCGATGTCTATGTCAATATTATGTTTTGGTTCATCCTAGGACTTGACTTTGAGATATGAAGTTGTCTTACCCGGTTAATCTATTGTCCGATCTATTTTGTCTTTCTACTCTCGTTCACATTTGATCATGTCGACTACATTACTTGGATATTAAAAATATATTCTGGATCTACATAAGCCCCCCGAGTACTAATCCTGATTTAGGGATGTAGTATTCGGCCAAGAACTACCAGTTATATTTGAAGTAGGTTCAAGCTCTAAGTCGGTTTTTTCCTTAGACTTACGTGTCATAAATTAAAAGATCATGACCCTTTAATTTCTCTTTGTAATGATGACTTTAATACTCCACTAGAGATTATTCTATTTTTACTTTCTTGAATGTTGAACCCTTTATTTAAACTTATGTCACTTTCCCATTTCTCATTATTCCAGTATTTGTAGCGTCTTCCTTCAGCAAGCTTCTTCATCTTCAATCATTCTTCTTTCTCAGATATTTCTTCACTCTATCTTTTTCCTTTTTATTTTATTTTGAGTATGGTGTCCATAAGAGAGTATGATGGTAAAGAAAGCATTTTTAAACCCAAAAATGCTAAAGATAGAAAAAAATTATGGATAAATGCATGCGTGAACTTAGAAGTACTTTAGGAGAACAAGCGTATGAACGAGTCATGAATGAAATTTATGGTGATAATCTCACTCTTGAAAGTGATTATGACTCTAGTTCTTCCTTCCCATGTTCCATAGAATTCATAACGACAACTGTTGTAAGAACAAGAGTTGTCTCTGCATTTCATCCCTATGTTTTGATGATAACAATGAAGTATTTGTGAAAGAAATATTTTATGTTCTAATATTTGTTAATGTGCATATCATGATTATTGAAGATATTAGATCAAACAAACATGATCAGAATGTGCACTAAAGATCATTAGTTACTATGTGTTACACAAGTCGCAAGCATGCTGAAGAAGCAAGTATGCTTATGGATCTGATCGCAATCAGAAAGATCCAAGGATGTCTGATGTTGTTATTGCAATGCTCTTGTGGATTATGTTCTAAGAGTGATTCTAATTATGAAGCTAGTAAATCTTCTGAAGTGTTAATATTTTGAGAACTAAGTGATGAAGACTCTAATGACTTGAATTTCTGAAGACTGAAGGTTCTGAAGACCAAATGTAGAAAGACTTTGAAGACTTAAGAGTTCTAAAAATTAAGGTTCTGAAGACTAAATGTTGAAGACTCTGAAAAAACACTCTATGTGACCAAGGTTCTGAAGACTTGAAGTTCTGAAGACCAAGGTTTTCAAAGACAATTGATGAAGTTCTGAAGACGTAGTTC
Organism: Lathyrus aphaca; assembly: GCA_963966055.1. Classification (NCBI taxonomy): domain Eukaryota; kingdom Viridiplantae; phylum Streptophyta; class Magnoliopsida; order Fabales; family Fabaceae; genus Lathyrus; species Lathyrus aphaca. The sequence continues at coordinate 542,076,671 of OZ014521.1, forward strand.
CATGTGAACAAGTTCTGAAGACCGAAGACTAGAGATTCTGAAAACCTAACTCACATCTTTATTCATGCTTCAATCATCTACCATTAGAAGCCTTTTAATTTCAAACGACGATGTGACCATTAGCAAGGATAGTACACAGTATGAAAATGCTTTATCCCACTACCTCTCAACTAACCTTAAATTGTGGAAAAGGAAAATATGTGGCAATACTATTTTCATCCTTGTGTAACGACATTCCTCAGTATCCAGTTGTACTGTAACAACTCTATTTTGCTTAGCTATATAAGGAAAAACTCACATACTTATATGGGTAGTCGAATGACAGTGGAATGTTATCAAAGTTACGATGAATTCCACAACCAAAAGCAGTCAAAGATATGACTAAGTTGTTGCTGGTATACAACCATTGATTTATGTGTTGGTGTTAATTGATATAACCAGAAAGGTTCAAACACACATACAACTAAGTTGTCAAGATGGTCTTTGAACCATGTTGTTGATGTTTTTATACAATCACATAAGGTTGATGATTAACAAGATAACAATGAAACAAACCATGAAGAGTTTGATTTAATATGCAGCTCACAAGCTGATTACTCTTTGACAACAATATGTTGATGCATATATCTCTAATTCACAATGTGCTTAACTTCATATGCTGCAAGAAGCTTTCAAAGCTGTAGAAGACAATAAGATGATCATGAAAGATCCAATTATAAATCCACAACATGGATGTTGTGAACCGAAGTGATCATTGGATTGAAGAAGAAAAAGGGTTGTTTTTCGAAATGTTCTTAAAGTGAATAAAGATGAAGAAGTCCTTCTATGTGTTCTTCAAAGATCAACAAAGATTTCAGAAGCTTTAAAGAATAAGACTTCATCAATTCAAGTGCTCAAGGGCTGTTGTTCGTGAAGAAGCAACTTAAAGAAGAAGACCACACATTTGTGCTAAAATACAATGTATTATCTTAGTGTGTATTAGGTTCTTATATTATATAATTATTACAATTTATAAAAAATTAATATAAATTTTTTTGTAATATTTTGAAAAACGATTGTACAAAATCCATTTTTAAAAATACAAAAAAAAATCTATTTTTTTAAAGCTAAAACAAATTGACCCAAAATCACATATCCATTTAATAAAAAAAAAATCAAAGATCTGAACTTTGTACCAAAATAACCTAGTATGCCTATATTATTACCCATAGTACCCTAATTTGGTTCATATTTCCCATAATACCCAAGTTTCAAACTTTGATGTTTTTTTTATAAGGGGGGTGCCAATAGGATTAGAGCCACCCTTAAAAAAAAGGAGGGCGTCAATTGGGTTGGAGCCCCCCAAAAAAATTAAAGGGGGGCGCCAATTGGACTGAAGCCTCCATTATTTCGAATTTTTTTAATAATTAAATAATAATGATAAATTATAAATAATATTTATTAATAATATTTGTTAAAAAATTAATAATGATAATATATAATTAATTTATATTAAAAAATAATATTATTAATATATATTATAATTGTTTACATTGATATAAACTAAAAATTAATGTCTACGATTTGGTCGTCCGATTTGACCGCCTGTGTCGTTGAATTATATTTATTGTCCTCCCCAACACATGTCTAACTTGGAGCTGGATGGAGACGAACCATCATCAGATCTTTTCTACAATCCTTCTCAACAGACTGAGGGTGTTTTAAAAGTGGGTAACCAATACCCCACTAAAGTCGATTGTGTGAAAGCTGTCATCAAGTTTCACATGGATAATTCTTGTGATTTTGATGTAGATCGCACTGATTCAAATCGTTATGTGGTGGTATGTCGTAACAAACCTTGCAAATTTCGGTTAACAACATCCTTTCGAAAGAGAAGTAATTGTTGGGAGATAGGTTCAATGGAACCACCACATAGTTGTACAACAACCATGCTTCGTCAAGATCATTCAAAATTAAGTTCTCAATTAATATGCAGACACATTTTGCATCTTGTGGACGAAGATCCATCTGTGAAAGTGAGTACAATAATCTCTCATATAGTTGACCGACTCAACTATACACCTTCCTACAAAAAAGCTTGGATTGCAAGAATGAAGGCCGTTGAAGAAGTGTATGGCAATTGGGAGAAATCTTACAACCAACTGCCACAATATTTGGTAGCACTTCAAAAATACGTTCCTGGAACAATTGTGGTGATGGAGACACTTCCAGCATATACTCCAGATGGAACCTGTGTCGAGGGAAGTAGAATATTCCCCCGTCTCTTCTGGGCATTTCCACCGTGCATCAAGGGTTTTGCTTATTGCAAACCTATTATTCAAGTCGACGAAACATGATTGTATGGAAAATACAAAGGGACATTGTTGATGGCGGTTGCACAAGACGGCAACAACAATATATTTCTAATAGCCTTTGCTCTAGTTGAAGGTGAGACCGGTCCCGCATGGAGTTTCTTCCTTAAGAATCTCAGAAGGCATGTCGCTCCGCAACCCAATTTATGTTTGATTTCTGACAGACATGCGTCTATCGTGAGTGCTTACAATAATCCTGCAAATGGTTGACACACTCCTCCTTCTGTCCATGTTTTTTGTATACGTCACATTGCTCAAAACTTCATGCAGGAAATCAGACAAAAATCTACGGAAAAAAGTTGTGAATGCGGGGTATGCCTTGAACCAACCATCATTCCTGTACTACCGTGAGGAAATAAGAATGTCAAATGGGGACGCGTTAAAATGGGTTGATAACATTCCAGTGGAGAAATGGACAAGGGCATTTGATGGAGGACGTCGATGGGGCCACATGACGACAACTCTTGTGGAATCCATGAATGGCGTATTGAAGGGAACTAGAAACCTTCCCATCATTGCATTAGTGAGAGCAACCTATTATAGGCTGGGAGCTGTATTCGCGAAAAGGGGTAAAAAATGGAGCGCGATCTTGGATTCAGGGCAATTATTCAGTGAAACATGCATGAAATTTATGAAAGAGGAAACTATTAAAGCGGCCTCACATCGAGTTAGAGAGTTTGACCGTCATGGTAGCTGCTTCATTGTTGAGGAGACAAAGGATCACAACGAAGGCCGACCAATGGGACACTATCGGGTGGAAATTAATAAAAATTGGTGTGACTGCGGAAAGTTTCAAACATTTCGTATACCTTGTTCCCATGTCATTGCGGCTTGTTCGAGTGTTAGTCATGATCCGTTCTACCTATTATCAGACGTTTACAAGGTCGTTAACTTATTTGGTATCTACAACAACAGCTTTCCGGTGGTAGCCAATGAGGATTATTGGCCAACATATCAAGGAGACATCATTTTCCATAATGAAAATATGAGAAGGAACAAGAAAGGTCGCCCGAAAGACTCGCGAATAAGGACCGAAATGGATACATATGAGAAAATGGAAAGATTATGTGGATTATGTCGTCTTCCCGGTCATACACGGAAACATTGTCTCAATGTTGGCTCAAGTTCTAGATAAATTTATTTATGGTTTTTATAATTTTTGTAACCTTCAAATTTAATATATGGATAACAACTTTTGGTTACAAAATAACATACTGATAACAACAACTGACACGTCATAAAAACTAAGAGATAACAACAATTAAAACAATATCATCAGCTCCGAACATCATATCCCTAGCGTCGTTATCATTTTTTATTCGAACTCAGTCCCGCCTTATATTACCATCTTCTAGCGAGAAGTACGATACAAGTCTTTCCATACTTCTAATTCTTTCTCCATCTGGAATCTTTTCATCTAACCAACGCTTCAAATTCATTTTTAGTTGCTCTAAACTTTGGATATTCCAAAATAGCATCCGTATCGGAGGCTTGACTGGTGAAAAAAATACATGCTCATATCTTCTAACATACATAATAGGAGATACAGAAAAAGATAGAAATTAGATCAGAAGAGTTATGAGCAAACTTGAAAATAAATCTTGCCTATTTATACAAAAAAAACTATCCAATTTAAATAATAATATAATTAATATCTTAATTTATTTAAAAAAAAATACGTAAAAGGGTGGCTGTATTTCTATTGGCGCCCCCTAAAAAATTTAAATGGAGGCTCCAGCCCAATTGGCGCTCCCCTTTAATTTTTTTTGGAGGCTCCAGCCCAATTGGCGCCCTCCTTTTTTTTAAGGGTGGCTACAATCCTATTGGCGTCCCCCTTATAAAAAAACAAAAATATTTAAAAGTTGGGTATTATGGGAAATATGAATCAAAGTAAGGTACTATGGGTAATAATTTAGGCGTATTAAGTTATTTTAGTAAAAAATTCCAAAGATCTATAGCCTAGAAAATATGAAAAAGTGAAGCAATAAAAAAAATCAATGAGAATAATAACCAAACGTAACTTTAACTTTCAAATCTGGAACCTAGCTAATTTGGAACTAAGCTTGCAGAAGTAGATCATTCAACACAGATTTAAGTTCACGAAAACATATCACAAAATGGAAACAAACAATGTATTAAAAAAGTTATTAAATTATAAAACGCACAAAATATCCCTAATCTTATGCAATTTTATTCTTCTACTATTTCAGTATCCGGATTCTAAAATCAAAATCCATATCTATTTCTTCTTCTTTAAACTTTTACTTGTAATTTTTAGTTGAACAACTATAACCTTTTTAATTAGACTAAATATAATATTTAATTAGGGGGATTAGAGCACAGATTTATATACTTATATTATATATTTCACAATTCCACTTTTATTAATATTTTGTGAAAAAATGTGACAGCCTCAATTTGGACCCACCAAACCATATCACTTTGAAACAACACCAGCAACACAGCACAAACTCACCATTTTCATTCTCCTTCATGTTCTTCCATCAAGCATAATCTCATGGCAACCGCCACTACTCACAAGTGGCTCACAAACTGCTATAACATCCTTGAACGACATGTTTCAAACAGACAACAACATCGACACGGACAACATCATCAACAATCTTTGTATTTTATCCACAGCCACCGTGTATGTTATGCAAACTACTCTCACTTATGGTTCTTACTTTTTATCTATGTAGTAATGAGTCAACACTTGTGATTACGATTAATTTATTATTTTTTCAAATGAGTATTGGTATCATGGTGTCAGGGTCGGGGTCGTGTTCAGAGTGTCCGTTCTTCATAGCTTTTTAGTCTTTAAAAACCATGCAACAACAACATTGTATGGACAACATAGTTTTTTTCTTCGGTTGTTTTATACTATTTTTGCTGCTAACTTTGAAGTGTTATAATTATTTCTTTAAGGTGCTATTTGGATTTGAGAAATGTGAATTGGAGTTTTACTGTGAAACTTAGAATAGCCAAATCTTGATTCTATATTTTGGTATGTTTTGATGTTTAGATTTGTTTATTCAGAGACCAATGTATAAGGGATGCTACCTTTCTATGAATGGTTGCGTAGAAGGAGAAAATAGCGAAAGAACGAGAGATTCCGTTAGGACTATAGAAACACGGAGATTGGATTCGGTATCATCTGCTGCAATGGCTATGTACAGTCTCAAAATGGCCATTTCTGAGATGAAAGAAGACTCTCCATTCTGTACATCATCTGGCATAATGAGAGTGGAAGTTCCTATTGAAGAGCAAGTTGAAGCTATTGATTGGCTTCATTCGCAAAGTCATCTTCTGCTTCCTAGATGCTACTTTTCTGGTAGGGAACAGAAATCTTGCCGCGGAAACTTGATCAGTGTTGCTGGTGTTGGTTCTGCCGTTTTCTTTTCTCAGCCACACGCGTTTTCCCATTGGGATTGGATATCAATAAGAAGGTAATTTGACTTTACTCAGGGCCGTCTTAAGTTTTTGGAAGCTCTGTGTTAGTTAGATACGGTTCAACCGTGGGGATTAGTCACAATTTAACCATGAAAAATCTATTATGAGATTCTATTTAGTCATAATTTAGCCATGAAAAATATGAGGCTTTGAGCTGTAGTCCACCTTGCATACCCTTAAAGACGACCCTGACTTTACTGTTAAAATTTTCTGCACACTACCTTATATGCTCGCCACATCTGCAATTTGATTTTAGCTTTGAAATTGTTTTACTTTGAAGATTTCTTTCTGAGAGATGTCCTTTGATTCGCGCATATGGAGCTATCCGATTCAATGCGAAAGCTAAGGTGTCATCAGAGTGGTTGGACTTTGGTGCTTTCTACTTCATGATTCCTCAGGTGCATACATTGTGTTCTTTCCAATAAAACTATTCCGTGTGTTACTGTGTTAGTATTTATAGCATTGACAGCAAGAGATACCTAGCCGGAAAAAAATTGACAGGTTGAATTTAATGAGCTTGAAGGAGGATCGATGCTCACCACTACTATTGCTTGGGATAACGCTCTTTCTTGGTCATGGGAAAATGCTATCGCGGAACTTCAAGAAACACTTTGCAAAGTAAGTGTAGATAGATAGATTCTTCTTTGTGTGGTTCTGCAGTGAAAAAAATTGATTTTGATCGAGTGTATTTTTGGTTCTATGATGAAAAATCGATCTTTGTGCGCAGATTTCTTCTTCCATTGTGAAGTTTCCTAAGCAAGCTCCTCCAACATTGATATTAAGCAGCCATAACATTCCTAGTAAAGTAGATTGGGATCTTGGTGTTAATAGAGCTCTGCAGATGATAGAGCGAAATGATTCGTCTCTGACCAAGGTCGACTACATCTCAATCACGCTGCTTCGTTTTGTCCGAATATTTTCTCTCTTGCTTTTGTCTTTACTGTTTTTGTATCGTTGCTTGTGTTGCAAGAATCCATTTTAAAAATCAATTTCTTCTTCCGTATTGGAAACTCAGGTGGTGCTAGCTCGGAGTACTAGAGTAGTGCCGACTACTAATATTGATCCTCTAACGTGGTTAGCTTGCTTAAAGGTATTCAACTTATTTCCATAAGCTCTTCAGTAGAGCTTATGAAAACAACTTAGATAACTTATATAAAAACAGTTGAGCTTTATCTTATCTTTTGTTATAGAAATATCATATGCGTAAGCACTTGCATGATCGGCGCTTATTCTGGAAGCGCTTAATGAATTTGTTTATCGAAATAGGGCTGTAGTAGCAGATTTCTTATGTGTCAATCAAAATTATTGTAGGGTGAAGGTGAAAATGCTTATCAGTTTTTCATTCAGCCGCCTAATGCACCGGCATTTATAGGAAACACAGTAAGTACGCTATGTATGCGACGAGCAAGATTTATATATTCAGACCCTTATCTTATTTTCATCGCATACTATTTCAACATATGCTGAAATTTCGACAAAATTTATCCATTTTAATTTTTATGAACTTGATCAATAGCCAGAGCAACTATTTCACAGAAAACGGCTCGATATTACTAGTGAGGCTTTGGCCGGAACCCGTGCTAGAGGATCGTCACTAACACTAGACCATCAAATTGAACTTGACCTACTTACCAGGTTTACCTTGTTGCATAGGACTCGAATCAAAAAACTTTTTTCTCATTGTTTGACTTACAATAGAGCGTCCCCGATGCTTGTGCTTTTTCTAATTCTTTTCTGTTTGATATCGGTCATGCAGTCCGAAGGACGACATTGAGTTTACTATAGTAAGAGAATCCATAAGAAGAAAATTGGAGGTATGTTTATTTTTGTAACATCTTCTAACAATCATTTTAGAGCTTCTAAGGTTAACGCGAGGATGGACTCTTTATCGACGACACAGGCAGTTTGCGAAAAGGTTATAATCAAGCCAGAGAAAGTGATCAGGAAACTACCGAGGATCCAACATTTATTTGCTCGATTAACTGGCAGGTTAAGAAGCGAAGAGGACGAGGTAACCGAAGAGGCTCGAACTTTTCAGTCTTGCAGATAAAATTAAACTAAGTTGTCATTTTTATTTTGCTAGTTTGAAATTTTGTCATCGCTTCACCCGAGTCCCGCGGTTTGTGGATTTCCAACAGAAGAAGCACAGCTTTTAATTGCAGAAACAGGTACATCCATTTGGATTCTATTAGCTTTGGTAAACTGTTCTTACTGTCAAACACGGCGTGCAGAAGTGTTTGATCGAGGAATGTATGCTGGACCGGTTGGTTGGTTTGGAGGAGGAGAAAGCGAGTTTGCCGTTGGCATAAGGTCAGCACTGGTGGAAAAGGTTAGCTATAGACCGATCGTTGACCTAAACGGTTCATGTTTCTAGCTATAGACTCGTTTTACGATGAATCACAACATGATCGAGTTTTTGTATGTAGGAGTTAGGTGCTTTGATTTATGCTGGAACAGGAATAGTGGAAGGAAGCAATCCATATTTGGAGTGGGATGAGTTAGAACTCAAGACATCTCAAGTGTGTTTCTGAATGTACCTTGTCTGTTACTTCGCTTACATTTTTCGACAATGTTGTCAAATAGCAGCTATAGCAGATAGCGAAATTTGAACATACTGTTATTTTCTACAATCTGCGATTCTCAACACTGATTTCTGAACATATTTTTTTTCTTGTTTTGTAGTTCACTAAGTTGCTCAAACTGGACCTGTCTCTGCGACAAAAAGTAGACTGTAAATGAGTTCCATCAACCGTGACGTGTATCTGCAACAACAACAATCAAGTCTTATCTCATCAACCGTGACGTGTATCTGTATCTGCAACAACAACAATCAAGTCTTATCTCATCAACCGTGACGTGTATCTGCATCTGCAACAACAGCAATCAAGTCTTATCTCATCAACCGTGACGTGTATCTGCAACAACAACAATCAAGTCTTATCTCATCAACCGTGACGTGTATCTGCAACAACAACAATCAAGTCTTATCTCATCAACCGTGACATGTATATGCAACAACAACAATCAAGTCTTATCTCAGTAAAGACGAGGCATCACATACATATAACGGAGAGGGAGGAGGTTTTGGACTAAATTTGTTGCTTATTTGACAAGATTCAATTCCATAATATATGTTGTATTATATTACATAAGTCTCTTATTTGATAATTTCACACATATTGAAATAATATGCAGTGTATTAAATTTATCTATTTGATGTATTGGTATTCTGAAATTTCTCTTATTATAAGTTTGTTAGAGTTTTTACAAATACTAACAAGAACTTTAGAGACATCACAGTGGGCCATGGTGGTTGTTATGACTAGAGGGAAAATATCCTTTGGAATTCCCTCAACTTCTTTGTTTTCTGCAAATTCGAGATGAGCCTTTTATGGATTCATGGTCGAGGTTTCCCCTTGTTCTTTACCGATGACCATTATCTCGACTATCTTTATTTTGACATTTCTCTTCGAAGGATTGTTTGGATGTGGTATACCGCCCATTATAGAAGCCACAATACAACCTTTGAAAGACCTTAGTGATCTACGTTTTTGTGCTTTCAAAATGATATGCTTAAATGAATGCATAAATTGATCAAGATGTTAGCTAGATCGTTGGATGTGAGTTCAAGTTCCACATATTGTTTTCAAAATCATTATCCACTTACAAAGAAGTGTGTTAAACGTGATTCCTGATTGGATGTGTTATTGCCTTGGAATGTTTGGCATGATTTTGTGTTTAAACTTTGTTTCATGGTCATGGTTTGATTCTAGGATAGTAATAAGCATAATACTTGCACGTGCATTCTAAAATTGAACCATACATTTTCATCTTTTTTCTCAACATGGTTGATCATGGAAAAAACTTGAGAAATTGATCTTGGATTCAAATAACTTTTTGAGACTTTTTGTTTGAAGACAAACAAAGTTCTAAGTTAGGGAGAGTTGATAAATGTCAAAATAGGGTAAATGGGCACATGGAATTAGTGCACTTATTGACTTGTTTCATAAGTTTCGAGCATAAAAACTCCAACCATAGTACAAATATTGGATACCAATCAATTATGCATTACATAACTAATTATAACCATTTTGTTTGTAGGTATTCTTACTCATCTTAAAGATTGTTCAAGCAAAGCATGGAGTTGAGCTTCGCTGCTCTCGCCTAACGAGCCATATCGAGCACCAGGCGACTAGAGCCATAAAATATAAAGAATTCCAACATCGATAATCTCGCCTAGCGAGCCATAATGAGCACCAGGTGTCATACCCTAAATTTTGACCATAAATTTTCAAATTTTTTATTCATCTGACGCATTTGTATCGATTTATTTGATAGTCAGCCATTTTTGCATTTTTATCCATTAATCATAAATCATTCATTTTTTTTAATTAATTATTTTATTATTAAACCTTCCCGTTTTAATGACACATCTATTATTTTTGTTTTAGAATTAATTATTTCAATTTTGGAATTTGTTTAGAATGTTATCTCATTTTTCTAATTTATTCTGTTTAAGTTTTTAATTTTCTAGTTAAATAATTATATTATACATTTTAGATTCATTTTTAGTTTAATTTTATTTTCAGTCCAGTTTTAATTTAGGTTTTAGAATTAATATTAATCTTATTAATCATTGTTTAGATTTCACTTTAACTATTTATTTAATTTGTTTTATTTGTTTTTTAGATAGTTTAATTTAGTTTTTTTATTTTTTATTATTTCAATTTTATTATTTAAGTTTATAGTTTTTTAGCTAATTTTTAATTAGATTATTTTCAGATTTAGTTTGATAATTCATTTATTTATTTATTTTTATTAACATATTTTAATCATTTTTATTTTTTGTTTAATCTTTTCTATTATTATCGTTTAATTTTTTTTAACTAGTCCAATCTCAATTAGTCTTATGACTATGTATCTACACAAACCAAACCCCTTGACCAATTTGTCACCTTAGTCCAAAATTCTGCACTCTACACAAACCTACATACTGCAAACTTTCACCATTTAGTATCAAGTCAAACCTGCATATGAAAAATGAAAAAAACAGACCAATTAGAAAAAATTTCAGGTAGCTGTCAAAAGTTGAACAAGCTACACATGCCTCTGAAAGGGACTTGGCACCCCATTTTCTTAACAACTTTTCATAAACCAAAGAAAACAACAAAAAAACAAAACACCAGCCGGATGGATTGAAACAAAAAGGGCAAAAAGCCAAACAGAAAGAAAAAAGGGGACATATTACCAAGTTAAAGAGGGGATTGAGCGGGACACCAGGGGGGAATCAATCCTCTTCATCCGTGGGGGACCTCCCTCTTTTCCAAATGAACACAGCGTCACACACCCCACTTTTCCTTTACCTCTCTTCATCAAACCGCTGCACACCATCAATCAAAAAACAAAATATCACACTGTCTCCACCTTCAAACTTCAACACTCTCAGGTTTCTTGACCGGAAAAAAAAACAAGTTCCTCATGATCACCAAAACAACAAACAGCCGTGAACAAGGACTAAACAATCTTCCTTCATCACTCTGCTTCATAACCGCAAAATCACAAAAAAAACACATAACAACTGATCTTCATTTTTGTAACATCAAACACAAGCCTCAATGCGTACATAGCCGTTGAAGCCCGCCGACGAACCTCTCCACAAAGGATCCAAACCTTCATACCGAAACTGTAAAACCAACAACCGAAACGCAAACCTCACCTCGAACCATCCTCACCGTCCATCCCCAAATCTGAAACCTTCACGCCATGAACCTGCGAACTGAAACGAATCACCCCCTCTTCCACGAATCACGACGAACCGTACAAACTCGTCACCATCAATAACCTAGAAATTGCAACCTCGTCGCCCTAACCCACCGCTTCCACCGCCCTTGTCAACATAAACACTAGCCATCAACTCACCACCCGAACACCCATGACCAAATGCATCCAACCGCGAAACTTCGCACATCTGCCGCCTTCAACACTATTTCCATAAACCCATAAATCACTTCATCAATCCCCAAACTATCAAACCTCCTTCAACCCTCTTCTCAAAACACCCAAACCATCTCAAAACGAAAAAGACGGAGAAAGCTTCAAAGGTCACCGCCGGAACTGAGAGGGGGATTCAGAAAGATTGTGAGAAAGCAAGCGTCACCGTTCTCTTCCGTGTCCTTCAAATGGCTTTGGAGAAGAAGCTATCGAATCCAATGAGAGAAATCAAATTACAGGAACTCGTTCTCAATATCTCTGTCGGTGAAGGTGGCGATCGTTTAACCAGAGCCGTTAAGGGTTTATTCCTTTGTTGTTGTGAAAGTCGTGTTTGAGGAGATTCGCCCTTATCTCTATACTTCCCTGTGTTTTTTTTATTTTTAAAAAACTGTTATTTTATTTATTTATTTTAAAATAAGAGGAAGAGTTGGCTTTGAAAGATGGGCTAGGCCATCTAAATATTTCTGGTAACGCATCCTAATTTCACCGACACCACCCATGTCTTACTTTTATTTCATAATCTCTTATTTTTATTTTCTTAACTTTGTTAATATTATAATTAATTCTTTTTATTAGCTTTTGTTATAAGTATAGTTTAAAACTTTATTAGAATTTTGTTTAATTTTGTTAATTTTTGATTATTAATTTTGATATAACTTTGATTTTAGTCTCGAGTAATTTGGTGTGATTAAATAGGATTATATTTCGATGATGGAGAATGTAGTATGGTGATGGCCTTGCGGTGGATTATTTCTTGGGTTTGAAGACTTGTCTTGACAAACATTCTCGTTGATCGGTAATCTTGGTACACGCTTCAAGCTCGATACTTTGATATGATTTGATACTTCTTTCTTGAGTTTGCTCGCTTGTATTGAATAGGCAACGAACCTTCTCCGTTAGGTATCACTAAAACTCGATGTTATCTCTTTTTGCGCCTCATTATAGTATTGATGTCCCATGTGCGTTTGTCTGATTATTCGTACCTCACCACCGATTCTAAATCCTAAATCTCTTGGAACAAAAATGCATTTTTTATAAAATTACTTTCAAACTATTAATTATACGAAGAACTGAGCTCCGAAGTCTAGCACTCCGCACGTTCTTGAGTGAATCACTCCTGGGCTAGACCCACGCGCTGTGATCCATTCCCCCTTTCGTATTTAAAACACATAAACTTCTAATTTAATAACGAGTAACTGAACTCCGGAGTTTAGCACTCCGCACGTTCTTGAATTAAATCACTCCTGGGCTAGCCCCACGCAACGTGGTTTATTCACCCTCTCGTTCCTAAAACACGGAAACTTAAAATAAATTATACGAAGAACTGAAAGGATTAGACAATTCATTCACTTTTTCGTATTCAAAATAATTCAACAATCTTAAAAGGATTAGACATGGTTCATCCCCATAGGAAAAATATCTATTCTATCCCCACAAACATAAATTAAATCTTACAAACAATTTTTCTCAAAGGAAGAATGTGGCATTGCTTGTCGATACTTATATCCAAGTTTAAAGCTTCTTCCGATTTTATTTCTCAAAGAAAGAATGTGGCATTACTTGTCGATCCTCGTATCCAAGTTTAAAGCTTCTTTCGATTTCTCATTCCTTAAATGTTTGTGGTGGATTAGGTGGGATACCTCCCCTCAAAGACGACGACTTGTCTATTTCTTTTCAAATACAACTTAAAACTTACCAACCAATATAAACTATTTTCCACAATTAATCAGCGAGTAACTGAACTCCGGAGTCTAGCACTCCGCACGTTCTTGAATGCAATTGTTCCTGGGCTAGCCCCACGCGACGTAGTTCATTCGCCCTCTCGTTTTTAAAACACCTTAACAAAGGTCAAACACTTTTTCTAAAAACGAGCATTGTTTAAATCTTTCTATCTCGCAAACAAGCTAGCGCTTCAGCCTCCCATCGCGAGCAGATAAGCCAATGTTTAGCAGTAGAAAGCATTCCAAACAATCGTTCAATTAAAAAACACAAACCGTAGTTGCACGAACTACGAAGCTCTGACTTTCCCATTGCACAAGGGAATACGTATTCACGGGGATTTTAATCCTTCGCGAGCACAATAATAAAAAATTAATTATTTCCCCGTCACAATAATAAAAAATTTAACCTTTTCCCATAACAAATGATAATTAAAATATTTCTTTTAAATAATCTTAACAAACTTTAATCGTTAAAAGAAGACAATAATAATAAGTTAACATTTAAGCGCAAATTAGACTAAGAGGTTCCCGTTGAGTACAACGGACGTGAGGGGTGCTTAATACCTTCCCCTTGCGTAACTGACTCCCGAACTTAGATTAGTGATTTCGTTGACCATTCTTATCCTTTATTTAGGTTGTCTCTATATCTCCCTTTTCTCTTGTAGAATAAATAGAATTAGGTGGCGACTCTGTTGTTATTTTAGGATCGTATTTTTCGAGGTACGACAGCTGGCGACTCTGCTGGGGATATATTGCCTTGTGCATAAGAGAGTCGAGCCTAACTTAGGATAGTTTGCATTTGTTTGCTGACTTGTTTGATTGTCTTCTACTGTTGATATTTTATCTATTGCTTCCTTCTTTATTATTTGCTCATTATATCTGCCTGTTGGATCTCGGGATATTACGGGTATGAATTCATACTTGAGTTTTGAAAAAGAAGAGGGAACACCTAAGTTAGAATTGGATGTTATTAGTGTTAGTCTCCAAGGACTCGCTCCTTGCACGCCTAGCATGAAAGCTCCCCCAAATAGTTAGACTTTTCGTAGATCTTGTCACAACACAGCTAGCCTGTCGCGTGACCTGATTCACGAAAGGGCTGTGATTCTGGGACCCCCTAGAACCTGTTTCGAAATTGGTAGTTGTGTAATGTTAAGCTCTGAGGGCTCGCCCTTTGTTGGCCTAACATGAGAACTCCACTCAAAGTAGACCTTATCGTCACAATGCAGCCAGCCTACGGCGGGGCGTTAGTACGATAAACGTCTGTGACCTTAAGTATCCTTATACCATCACCATAGAAGCTACCCTGTGAGTGGGCTTTATGGGTAAAGAATTTAGAACTCTCCACTTAAGGCTTACCAGTTAGGAGATTCCGAGTTACTTGTACCTTGGATCCAACATCTTGCCTTCAGGCTGGAACTGTTTGTATTTGTGATTCTGAACATTGCATTCATTTGCATATCATTTGCATTTGCATTTGCATTACATATCATCTCTCAAAAATCCAACTCACACATGTCTTATTCTCCGTTAGTCAATTGTACTCGACCAGTCACCGGAAAAAGATGGACCAACTTGAGCAGGAAAATAGAGAGCTTAGAGATGAAGTCACTACTTTGAGAAATCGTATGGGAATATTCTCGACTACAATGAAGACCATAGTAGACAACCTTGTGCAGGAGAAAAATGAACTCCTAGAAGATATTCATAGCTTGAAGATTGGTAGAGGACAATTGATTTCTGTGATCAAAGATCTGGTCGTTTATCAGCGTCAGCCAAATTCTACTTCTACTCGTCAGCAACGTCAAAATCAGCGGAGATCTCCAAACAATCTTGAAGGAGCGACCCACCAGTTTGACCCAATCCCAATGACTTACAGTCAATTGTGGTCTCATTTTGTCTGAAACTCAATAATGACACCCAGAAAGACCAGAGCCACGAGGTCTCGGCCCCGTGGGATCAATCCAAATACCAATTGTGAGTTTCATAATGAAGTACTGGGGCATCCGATTGAAGAGTGCAAAGTCTTCTAGGAAAAGGTTCAAGAGATGATCGACTACGGGGTGTTGGCCTTCAATGGAGGAATCCCATCAGTGGACGGAGTGCCTTTGTGCTGATAAAAACTCAAGAGAGTCTTGTCCAAGTCAATTTGTTGCTGAAGCATAGGACAAGTTCCTCAACGCATATGATCGTTTGATGCTCTGAAGTTTATCTTCTCAGATGATTAGTTCATTCTCTGCTTTTCATATGTATTTTTCTTTGTTTGTTAATGCATTTGTTTTGGCATGTAAGAACTTATTTGTTTTGAATGATTAATGCAATGAATATGTTTGTCTTGAAGTAATCCATTCGTATTCACTCATAATACTTTTTCTACTTTTATAATGCCAACATTATCCCATCTCCTGCTTAGGCAGAGAATTGGAGGGAGGATGACGAAATTAAAACAAAAATTCTCTAGCTGAATGCTTTTGATTAAAACCCTACTGACGATGTACAAACATTGTTTCAAATTCCCAAACACTGGAGAAATAAGGAGTTAATCCCTAGTCAACCACTTCGAGCCTAGAAGTAGGAGTTTCTTTCAGATATTTCAAAACCCTTACGCTTAACCTGGGGCAGGGTAGTGTTCAGTTAATCTAGTTACACAGTCAAATCATAAGATGAAACATCCCATCAGGGAATCCACTACAATTAATGACTTGACAGTCACAACTTTCAGCCTTCCAATGATTTTAAAAAAAAACCCCGCTAAGTCAAGCACCCAAAAGGAGACTTAGGCAAAAATCAGGGACCAAAAAGAAATTCGAGTTAGAAGAGGCCTTTCAATCCTCAACCTAAAACTTAAGATTTAGTGACCACCATACCAAAGTCAAATGGGTCACTGATATTCCATAGGGGACAAATAAGATGACTGTCATTTCAAGCGGACCTTGGAGCATCATCTCTACGCTATCAAAGACAAATGTATGTGTTAATTTAGGTGGACCTAGGATTGGAGAAAATCACGGAGAGTGGGTGGGCACCAAATAAACTTTGAGCCTTTATTCTTTGTTTCTAAAACCGTGAACCAAACCACATTACAACCCTCAAAAGTCCTAATTGAAGTAGGGTTTATTTCAAAAGCATACTCGATGAGATAATGTTTCCTGACTCCTATGGGTTATGCTCAAAATTTGTGTTGCCTTTATAAAAAATGAATATCACATCCTAGCTAGTGATTCGGTTACAGGCTATTGTGAAACTCTTTTCAAAAAGATTAAAAAAAAACTTCGAGACAAACATGTGTGTTGCATTAGCAGTCTCAACATTAATATTTTTTGCTTGTTAGCATTTGCTTGATATCATAGAAGCCTATGTATGAGTACCAGTGATAAGCTTAATCTCTTGAGATTTGAAACTCTGATGAGTAGTTAAACAACCATTTCAGAGAATGATCATCCACAGGGGTAGTGTGCTTGAAAACTTTGCTAAACAGGGGCATGTTGCTTGAAGACTTTTCCAGACAGGAGCATGTTGCTTGAATACTTTGCCAGACAGGGGCAAGTTGCTTGAATACTTTGCCAGACAGGGGCAAGTTGCTTGAAGACTTTGCTAAATAGGGGCAAGTTGTTTCCTCATTTATTACTTACACATTCTGACCATTCCTAAGAGACAAACATTGAAGACTCACTTGTGCAGAATTCAGTCAGTCTGAGGTAGTTACGTCGAGATTCGACAAAATCTCTCCAAGAGTTTGAAGACACTGGGGCAATTTTGAATGTCAAGTCTTCTATAAAATCCTCTTGAGATAATATCTTCTCACAAACTATTTCGTGGATGCATGACCACGTGTTTCCCTAAGTAGGATGTTTTTGTGATATACATTGCAAGTATCTCCAGATGACGGGGTCCTTACGCCAAGTTGTTATGATGTTTCAGGGTCATGACTCGGTATTTTATGGTGAATTCCTTTTACTGCTTAGTGCTTCCAGTGAGATACTAAGTCTAGTATCCCCAATTGAGCCTTGATTCAAGCTTCTCCATCTGTATGTGATTTTCTCCCCCAATGGAGTACAAATTTTACTTCATCCTAAGCAAACATAGTTTGTATGGTTGTTTCCTTCCGAGGGACATTGAAGTTAGAAGATTTTCTTGGGATTATTCCCCGATTGAAGTATCTTTCTCTCCTCAAAGATATTTGAGCTATGTAAGCAGGACCTTGCTCCATGGATGGCTCTTTACCTTATCTTCAGTGATTGCGTACACTTTGACGAGATTGGTCGAGTATCCGGTTGTTGTGATGTTTATTTCATCACCAGTTTATCTCTTGTGTCTGTTTTGTCTGTTTGTCAGCATAAACATAACGCATATACATACATGTACATCATAAATGATTCATATTCATATTCATGTTGCATTCATTAATGCATACTGCATCCACCTTGGTCGTGTTTATCCCAAGCGATGAGTTTTCCCCTCCAATAGAGTTGTCAGCTTTAGGCAGAAAATGTACGATTCTTTCTAACTCCCCACTGAGCTTTTACCCTTGTGAAAGAAGTTTGTTTCAGTTCTCCTTTCCACATTTGGATAGGATAAATACCTAATTGAGTTCATTCCTCATGGGTTAGTGTCTTGTTTGACAGTTTCTTTCCATCTCGTTCATGGATTGAATTTGGTCTTTGACAATTTTGATAATTGGATTTCCAAATGGAAAGTGCATTTATTTTGAATGCTTTGTCTCCTAGAAGGAATTTATTGGAGACTTCCATTGAAGACAAACTTTGTTTTCCAGCAGTGTTGTTACAACATTCTCTTGGAATACTTACACCTGACAATGAGTGGAAGTCTCTTTATTCAAGAAGCTTGTTTTGTCCTTGAACTTCTAAGTGGAATCAACAAGTGGCAGTCTCTTTATTCAAGAAGCTTGTTTCGTCCTTGAACTTCTAAGTGGAATCAACAAGTGGCAGTCTCTTTATTCGAGAAACTTGTTTCGTCCTTGAACTTCTAAGTGGAATCAACAAGTGACAGTGTCTTTATTGGAGAAGCTTGTTCTTATCCCTGGACCTCTAAGCGGAGTCAACAAGTGGCCGTCTCCTTATTTGAGAAGCTTGTTTATTATCCATGGATTTCCCAGTAAATCAACAAATGGAATCTCATCCAGACAAGGTGAGAAGTTTGTCGTGATTTTTCAATTTCCGTCAAATGGAATCTCTTTCAGACAAGTTGAGAAGTTTGAGCGTGAAGATTGTTTTCCATCATATGGCATCTCTTTCAGAAGAAGGGAAGTATGGTGAGGGTTCTATCAAATGGCATCTCTCCAATACACATTGAGAAGTTTGGTATGAATCTCTTTATTTTTCGGCAAATGGCATCTCATCCAGACAAGGTGAGAAGTTTGTCGTGATTTTTCAATTTCCGTCAAATGACATCTCTTCCAGACAAGTTGAGAAGTTTGAGCGTGAAGATTGTTTTCCATCATATGGCATCTCTTTCAGAAGAAGGGAAGTATGGTGAGGGTTCTATCAAATGACATCTCTCCAATACACGTTGAGAAGTTTGGTATGAATCTCTTTATTTTTTTCCAACAAATGGCATCTCATCCAGACAAGGTGAGAAGTTTGTCGTGATTTTTCAATTTCCTTCAAATGGCATCTCTTCCAGACAAGTTGAGAAGTTTGAGTGTGAAGATTGTTTTCCATCATATGGCATCTCTTTCAGAAGAAGGGAAGTATGACGAGGGTTCTGTCAAATGGCATCTCTCCAATACACGTTGAGAAGTTTGGTATGAATCTCTTTATTTTTTTCCAACAAATGGAATCTCATCCAGACAAGGTGAGAAGTTTGTTGTGAATGGTTTCAATTTCCGTCAAATGGCTATCTCTTCCAGACAAGTTGAGAAGTTTGAGCGTGAAGTTGTTTCTCCATCATATGGCGTCTCTTTCAGAAGAAGGGAAGTATGGTGAGAATTCTATCCAATGGCATCCTTAGTTAAATCTCGGCAGAAGATTTGGCAATAGGTGATTCCTTTTATTTCTGGCAAGTCTTGGCAGAAGATTTCCAGTATACCTCAGCATAAGGTATTTACTTTTTATGACCTCCAATGGCATCCTTAGTTAAATCTCGGCAGAAGATTTGGCGACAGATGTATCCTCAGTTAATCCTCGGCAGTAGGAATTTCATCTTGATACCTCGGCAGAAGGTATCTCATTCTTAGATTCTCTGGTGATCTCGGCAGTAGATTTCCAGTAGACTCCTCCAGAGTTTGTTTTCTTTCCAAGATCTCGGCAACAGATTTTTGGTTTATCTTGATACCTCGGCAGAAGGTATCTCATTCTTAGATTCTTTGGTGATCTCGGCAGTAGATTTCCAATAGACTCCTCCAGAGTTTGTTTTCTTTCCAAGATCTCGGCAGCAGATTTTTGGTTTATCTTGATACCTCGGCAGAAGGTATCTCATTCTTAGATTCTCTGGTGATCTCGGCAGTAGATCTCCCACAGACTTCAACATAATTTGTTTTATTTCCAAGATCTCGACAGTAGATTTTTGGTTTATTTTTGGTACATCGGCGGAAGGTATCTCATTCTTAGATTCTCTGGTGATCTCGGCAGTAGATCTCCAGCAGACTTCAACAGAATTTGTTTTCTTTCCAAGATCTCGGCAGTAGATTTTTGGTTTATTTTTGGTACCTCGGCGGAAGGTATCTCATTCTTAGATTCTCTGGAAAATCTCGGCAGTAGACTTCCAGTAGATTTCGACAAATTTTGTTCTTTCCAAGATCTCGGCAGTAGATTTTTGGTTCTTTTTATACCTCGGCAGGGGGTATTTCCAAATTAGGTTTCAAATCTCGGCAGTAAATTTCCTCAAAGTGGAATTTTGTTCAGAGATTTCGAGTCATCTAGGGCCTGTAGACAGTTGTCGTTTGGCTTCGCTCAAAAAATTACTCGTGTGGATTGTACTCCAGTAATGTGTGTCTAATCCCCAGTAGTGTCAATTTTCTTTCCCAATAGTGTTGCAGCCTTTGTCTTGCATTCCACATTGCATATCATATCATTCCATTTGCATTTTCGGTCAAAATTTTAGGTATTCTGATATTTAATCCTCTTCCACCTTGAATGTCCAAAATACATTCGTTACCCGTGCATTCAGGTTCTAGATGATTAAATAGGGGCAGCTGTCATACCCTAAATTTTGACCATAAATTTTCAAATTTTTTATTCATCTGACGCATTTGTATTGATTTATTTGATAGTCAGTCATTTTTGCATTTTTATCCATTAATCATAAATCATGCATTTTTTTTAATTAATTATTTTATTATTCAACCATCCCGTTTTAATGACATATCTGTTATTTTTGTTTTAGAATTAATTATTTCAATTTTGGAATTTGTTTAGAATGTTGTCTCATTTTTCTAATTTATTCTGTTTAAGTTTTTAATTTTCTAGTTAAATAATTATATTATACATTTTAGATTCATTTTTAGTTTAATTTTATTTTCAGTCCAGTTTTAATTTAGGTTTTAGAATTAATATTAACCTTATTAACCGTTGTTTAGATTTCACTTTAACTGTTTATTTAATTTGTTTTATTTGTTTTTTAGATAGTTTAATTTAGTTTTTTTATTTTTTATTATTTCAATTTTATTATTTAAGTTTATAGTTTTTTAGCTAATTTTTAATTAGATTATTTTCAGATTTAGTTTGATAATTCATTTATTTATTTATTTTTATTAACATATTTTAATCATTTTTATTTTTTGTTTAATCTTTTTTATTATTATCGTTTAATTTTTTCTAACTAGTCCAATCTCAATTAGTCTTATGACTATGTTTCTACACAAACCAAACCCCTTGACCAATTTGTCACCTTAGTCCAAAATTCTGCACTCTACACAAACCTACATACTGCAAACTTTCACCATTTAGTATCAAGTCAAACCTGCATATGAAAAATGAAAAAAACAGACCAATTAGAAAAAATTTCAGGTAGCTGTCAAAAGTTGAACAAGCTACACATGCCTCTGAAAGGGACTTGGCACCCCATTTTCTTAACAACTTTTCATAAACCAAAGAAAACAACAAAAAAGCAAAACACCAGCCGGATGGATTGAAACAAAAAGGGCAAAAAGCCAAACAGAAAGAAAAAAGGGGACATATTACCAAGTTAAAGAGGGGATTGAGCGGGACACCAGGGGGGAATCAATCCTCTTCATCCGTGGGGGACCTCCCTCTTTTCCAAATGAACACAGCGTCACACACCCCACTTTTCCTTTACCTCTCTTCATCAAACCGCTGCACACCATCAATCAAAAAACAAAATACCACACTGTCTCCACCTTCAAACTTCAACACTCTCAGGTTTCTTGACAAAAAAAAAAGTTCCTCATGATCACCAAAACAACAAACAGCCGTGAACAAGGACTAAACAATCTTCCTTCATCACTCTGCTTCATAACCGCAAAATCACAAAAAACATACACAACAACTGATCTTCATTTTTGTAACATCAAACACAAACCTCAAAGCGTACAAAGCCGTTGAAGCCCATCGACGAACCTCTCTGATGGGCTAAAGACGTGTCTACTTATGCGTCTAGCGGTATCTTACTGCAAGTGCACAGCCTATCGAAGTAATATTTAAGATTATCGATCCACAGGGATTCTATGGTTACTTAGTGCTAGATGAACTTTCTAGTTTAGCTAAGGCGAATGGTTGTCACGATTTTTTGTTGGTTTTTAAGACTATTAAAGGCGGAGTAAAATTTAAGTTTTAATTAAGTAATTCTAAGGCGGTCGGTATGTAATTATATTAACTTAGGTGGGTCAATCTAACCTAGGCTTATTTAAGATGTTCACTTAATCTATTCGGTAGGGATTACCAGTTTGAATACCCTCAACTCACACTCTCGTGGTCTTATATCAGATCTTATCCCTAAAGCCCTATGCCTGCTCTCGCTAGCCCATAAGTGTTTAGAGGTAATTTTTGGAAACTAAGTAATTCTAATTTATCTTAAAGCGCTCTCGCTGTGTTTAATTTAAATGCCTAACTTTAGCTATCTGGTTAAAATCTCACACTCTCGTGGTCTTGACCTAACCTAATACTCTTTTCTTACTCTCGTAACGAAAAGGTCTATTTAATTAAAAAGTCTCAGCCAGAAATGTTAAGTGATTAATTATTTTTAGCCTACGGTTATATTTTACCGGTTAAGTTTGTTCTAACTACATACCGCCCTAAGGTAATTAGCTACTCATTTTTGTTGAACCAGACAGAGGCAGAGAAACAGTAAACAAAATATTCATGGCAGAAAAATAAATAAATAACATAATATTAAATTGCAAATAATAAAAACCTGGTTAACAATAAAATGGCAGACTCCTTCTTCCACAGACCGGAAAGCTCGGAGTAATTGGCGGAAATCGAAAATAAAGCAAAAATCTGAAGGTTTAGAAAAAAAATAAATGTATAACAATTTCCTGATGTTGGAAATTGTTATATGGCGGGTTTGGATACAATAAGAACGAAACAGAAAACTAAAACTAAAAAAGTAGAAAGGGTCGTAAATCAGTTCGGCAGAGCTTCCGCAGGAAATTCAATAGTAAAAATGCTCTGTACATTCTTCATGAACTTGGTGCTATTTATAGAACTTCAATTGGGCTGGATTTTTGGACTTCAGTTGAAATGGGCCTTGCTATTTTTGGGGAGAAAATGTAGGTAGTGGCAACAAAATAGGAGACCATCTCTTCACGTAACGCCTTCACGTTGCCTTGGTCAAAAACCTAGAATAATCATTGTCACGGTCGTGACAATGCCTTTACGCTCGTGACTTGTGACTTTTAAGTGTCACGGTCGTGACACATGTCTTACGGTCGTGATGCTCCATTTTGGGGTGTCACGGTCGTGACACCCTTGTAACGGTCGTGACTGCTGCAAAATATGCAGTTTTTGCAGAGAGCTTCATTTCTTTATCTTTTATGACCGATTTTGTTCATTTTTCTCTTGATTCATGATTTGGCTCCATATAGTGATGTACCTGCAAAACGGTAAGAAAAACTCGAGAAATCGAGTATTAAAACGATAATTATTCAATAAAACGCCAATGAAACTTAGCAATATAATCGATACGTTTTCTCGTTATCAAACTTCCCCAAACTTAAACCTTTGCTTGTCCTCAAGCAAATAGTCGGTTGAAAATCGGCGGACAAGATGTCATTCACGCATACTCCTAACAAATCCTACGAGGGATCGCTTTTGTTGGATAATCCGATACTTTGATATTACACTACCGATACACTAATGGCACAAGCAACAAGCTATGTCGTCGACTTCCCGTTAAATGAGCCAATCTGCAATTACTTTACGATTTCACCTAAAGTTTTTCGATCTTATTTCGCCCGGTTTCATTCTAGCGCAATCACATTAAGCCCTTTGCCTTAGCACGCACGTAGTGGAGTAGCCGGTTAGCGACTTTGATCCTTTTTTAGCACGGGGTCTGGTACACTAGTGTGGTAACCCTACATTTTGTATCCGATTTGGAGGTTGTGGGGGATCGAGCCGTAGCACGCCCTACCGAGTTCAGAACCAGTACCTCTGAACCAACCCGCAATGGACTCCTTCTCATATTTCTCGTTTCTTGTATGCGACCGTGTACTTTGGTGCAATTTCTTTTCATTTTGCATCGAGATATGAAGGATCATTATTGATTAGGCATCAAACGCTTATATTCATCGGCTCCCCACGTGGTTTGTGTTCAGACGGTGCTGACTGCTAGTATAAACTACTCGGGGTTACTTTTGAACTGAAACTAGAAGTGTACTCGTAATGGTAATCGGAGATGGAATCGCTTAAGTAGGAAGTCAAAGTTGTCAAGATTGTATTGGTCTTGTTTAATCGTTCTCGGCTTCCTATTTACGATTTCGTAGGTAAGTCGGGTAATGCGAATAATTAAAAAATTTCGGTTATGGCTAAATAAACGGGAAAGTTTGAAACTAAAGAAAATATCATAAAGATTTTTGCACGCTTCATTAACTTACTAAAAGAAATACAACGGGAATGAAAATACAACGAAAATGAAAAAGTGCGAAACGGAAAAATGCGGAAGTGAAAGGTACCTCTCCCACACTATATCAGACATTGTCCTCAATGTTGTGATATAAATGCGGTTAAAGTATAGTACAAACGACAAAAACTAAAAATAAACAGAAGAAAAACTAAAACTATGGCTGCTGAGGACCGCGGGGTCGGCTTCTGGTACGGGAGCGGCGTCTGGAAGGAGTCGCTTCAGGATCAGAACCGGTGCTGGTGGTCCCAGTGATGTCGATACGCAAGGCTTCTAACTCGCCAAAAATCGCGTCAAACCTCTCATTAGTAGCTGCCTGGTTTGCTGCAATAGTGCCGAGCAAAGCACCGTACTGCTCCTTATGCCGTCGCTCCAGTGCGGCGTTCATCTGGTTCTGCTGATGAATCGCACGGAGGACTTCCTCAAGTGTGATGTCCTGTGCAGGAGGCTGTCGGGTAGATGTCTCTGGTATATCCTGGACAGGCTCACCTGCATCCATAGCGTCCTGCATCTCATCCGCAGGGAGATCTGCCTGATCATGGATAGGAGCGTGGTCAGCAGCATCAGGTAGAACAAAGAGCCAGTTGGCTCGGCTGGATGGGTCGATGCGGTCGCGGGACGGCAGAATGATATGGTGAAAAATGGTGCCATGGACAATAGGGCTATACCTGCCATCCTCTCGCTGCGCAATCAGGTGAGCGGACCTGCAATAACTCTTGGTGAGGAATTCGGCTTCTCTGAAAGGCTGATTTACGACCAAGTCACCAAGCCCCAACTGAATGGCGAGGGAGGTGACGATGCCGCCTATGAAAAATGGGGTGGAGCCTCTGTGCGCAATGGCCTGGATGTGGTAGAGCATGAAAGGGGCAGCGCTGATCGGCTCGTCATTAAGAGCACAATGCAAGAATAGAAGCTCCTTGGAGTTGAGCTTATGGTTGCTCTCTCGAGCGAAGATGGTGTTGCAGATGACTCTGTGGAAATAGCGGATGGCCGGATTGTGGATGTGCGTGGCGTTGAGGCTTTGGAAGGCTGACGCACGGGTGTTGGTTAAGTCGTGCCATAGAGTGAAAGCTTGTTCACTAAAATTATCGGGCACGCGACGGTGAGCTTCAGTTCCGTGATGGAAACCTAACAACTCGGCGATCCTGTCTTGCGAGAGGTTGAACTCTTGGCCATGCAATCTGAATTTTGCGAAACCGGTGAGCTGACTCAGAGAACCGGTGCCGGTGACGTAACTGAAGGAACTCAAGAACTCCAGTGTCAGAAGTTCGAAGGTTGGCTGAGGTTGACTGCAAAGGTCCCAGAGCCCGACTTTTTGGAGCAGGTTCGTAACACTGGCAAGCATTCCGAGTTCTCTCAAACACACAGTGTCGATGTAACGCGTAGGTTGCACACCGCGGTTTTGGAATCGGAGAAATCGTTCTCTTTGAGTTTCTCCAGCATCACCTTCTCTAAAAGTGATAGAATCCATTGCATGCAAGAGCTTAAAGTGAAGAGTGAAGATTTTTTTTGAAGTTTTTGTGAAAAAATGGTAAAATGAGATAAATAATGATTCGGGATAAATGATGGAGAGTGAGAATGTGGTAGGTTGTGATAATGGGGGGTTAATGAGATTAAAGCTCGAAATGGGGGAGTTACGGAGGTTAGGAAGAAGATGGGAAGTTTTTTTTTAGGGAGTTATGGAGGAGAAGAAGAAGTGGCACGAAGAGAAACAGTTCTGTTTCTCACGATTTCTGGTATAGGGGTCGTCACGGTCGTGACAGGGGTACGACGGTCGTGACACTCAAAAAGAGCGTGTCACGATCGTTATGGGGCAGTGACGACCGTGAGGCTTGCTACGTTAAATAATTTCCAGAAAAACACTTTCTCACTTGTTTTACATAATTTATATCAATGTATTTTTCTTCACTAACTCTCATATTAATTTATAGATACCACATAGTGCATAAGTTCAACACAGTAATTCAATAACTTGCAAGGCATGAGAGATTTGTATATATAATGAATAAATGCAAGCATAAAAGTGCATAGAATGAAAAAATACATAAATTGCTAAAATTGGAGAAATTTTGGAATTAAAAATGCATTGCATAAAGTACTTGAAAATGAAATTACATAAATGGAAAAACGATAAGAAATTGTTGCGAAAAATAAATCTAACTAGAAACGAAAACAATGAGAAAATAAACTAAATCACTTATAACATTATCAAAAGCGTTTCTTCAAGTCTTCGATGGCGGAGTTCAAGTGATAGAATTGTTCGCAGGTTATGTCAGTCAAACCTATAATGTCCAATCGCATGCTCTTAATATCTTCTTTGAATAAGTTAATGTCAGTTTGGTAAGCATTGAGAGTGTTCATGATGTTTTGTAAGTTGTTAGCATACTCTCCTTGATTCACTTCAGGGGTTTCATAAACTTCTTCAGTGTGGTCAATGTCATGGTAACCAGGAGGCGTCTCAGGGTCAGTTTCGACATCGGTCATTGTATCATATTTTATTTTATACGACTGAGGTGTTTCAGGAGTGGGTGGATAATCAGGTGGGTTTAACTCATAAAGCCAGTTATCCTTATTATGAACACTTACTTTAGCATGGTTAGGCAATGTGAACAGGGTTACTACTTCGTTCCGGATTAGGTACTCAAAAGGTGGATGTCCTAAATTCCTTATGATATGTCTATTGAAGCAGAAGTTAAGATCCATAAGACGGATTGTTCCTAAACGGTTGCACCTATGCAATTGGTACCTAAGTCCTATGGCATCAGCAATCATGGTTACAAGACCTCCTAGTAAGATAGGTAATTCAGGTTCTTCTTGGATACGGGTGAAGGTTTGCATCATGAAAGGTACACCATTAACAGGCTGTCCATTAGTGAAACATGACATAATAAATATTTCATCTTTAGAAACTCCGGTAATGTTTTCTTCTTTTCCAAAGAATGTGTGGGCAAGGAATTTATGGAAGTAACGGAGAGCAGGATTATGGATCTTATCATTATTCATGTTATTTGGTTCAGGATGGTAGTTTCCGGTTAAAGTTCCCCAAAAGAAATCTAGCTCAATATCCATCAATTCTACCTGTGTGGTAGTGAATGCTAATGGTCCACTAGGGAATCCTAACAAGTCAGCTAGTTCTTTATGGTTAAAGTCATATTCTATTCCAAACAGGCGGAAACTAATAAATCCTTTCCTAAATCCAAAACCGCGCTCAGGTAGGTAAATTAAGGAGCTAAGGAACTCAAGAGTGAGCTCGCGGTAAGTCACAAACTTATGTTGGATCAATGCATTCTCCCATCCGAGTCGGTTAAACAAGTACATGATGCTATCATGTATACCTAAGGTTTCCATAGTCCGATCATCCGGGTACAGGGTCAAATCCATTTGCCTCTGTGATAATTCTTCAAATTTCATTCTTTGGTTCCTACCTCTAAATTTGGTTTCCATATGGTTAATTGGTTGGTTAGCCATGGTCAGTGCAAATATGGAGGAACAAATCAGGAGAAGAAGGAAAGTGGAAAAGACTTTTAGAAAATCTGTAAAAAGTGATTTAAAATAGATATAAGAAAAT
Source organism: Lathyrus aphaca (assembly GCA_963966055.1). Classification (NCBI taxonomy): domain Eukaryota; kingdom Viridiplantae; phylum Streptophyta; class Magnoliopsida; order Fabales; family Fabaceae; genus Lathyrus; species Lathyrus aphaca. Next base: position 542,104,789 of record OZ014521.1, read on the forward strand.
GAAATGCATAATGTAATGGCAATAATAGTAATATAAAATAACTATAAAATGACAAAACAATTAAACAAATAGTAAAACTATAAATAATAAAAATGATAAAGAGACTAATTTAAATAATTTGATAAGTAAATGGGTTGCCTCCCACTAAGCGTTGTTTTTATCGTCTAAAGCCTGACGTAATGCTTAAGTTTAGATTAATCAGGGGAATTAGTGGACAACTCTAAAAGCTTTAGATTATTCGCATAATCTCTATTTTCAACTTTATGATAATGTTTTAAACGTTGTCCGTTTACTATGAATGGTTCACTATTCCTACCCTTAATTTCTATTGCTCCACTCGGGAATACTTTAATTATTTCAAAGGGTCCTGACCATCTAGATTTTAATTTTCCAGGAAAGAGCCTAAGTCTTGAATTAAAGAGGAGTACAACGTCTCCCACACTAAATTCTTTCCTAGATAGGCGTTTATCATGCCATCGCTTAGTTCTTTCTTTATATATCTTAGCATTCTCATAAGCATCTAACCTTAATTCTTCTAATTCATTAATGTCTAGGATTCGCTTTTCTCCTGCAGCATTATAGTTTATATTGAGAGTTCTAATCGCCCAATAAGCTTTGTGTTCTAGTTCTACTGGTAGGTGACAAGATTTTCCATAAACGAGTTTGAAAGGTGTAGTACCTATGGGTGTCTTGTAAGCGGTCCTATAAGCCCATAAAGCTTCATTAAGTTTAGATGACCAATCTTTCCGAGATATGGCGACACTCTTTTCTAAGATTTGTTTAATTTCTCTGTTTGAGACTTCGACTTGTCCACTTGTTTGTGGGTGATATGGTGTAGCCACACGGTGTCTTACTCCATACTTAGATAGTAATTTGTCAAATATTTTTGAGATGAAGTGCGAGCCACCGTCACTTATGACGAGTCTAGGCACACCAAATCTGGGAAAGATTATATTTTTGAAAAGCTTTATTACTACTCGTGTATCGTTTGTAGGAGAAGCTATGGCTTCAATCCATTTCGAAACATAATCAACAGCTACGAGTATGTAATTATTACCGAAAGATGATGGGAATGGTCCCATGAAATCTATTCCCCAAACGTCAAAGATTTCTACTTCTAATATTCCTTTTTGAGGCATTTCATCTCTTCTTGAAATATTGCCAGTGCGTTGACACCGATCGCAATTTATAACAGCGATGTGGACATCCTTCCATAGATTAGGCCAGAATAAGCCGGCTTGCAAGATTTTTGCACAAGTTTTGGAAGTGCTTGCATGTCCACCATAAGGAGATGAATGGCATTGAGCAATGACATCTTCTATTTCTTCTTCGGGAATACATCGGCGAAAGATTCCATCTGGTCCTCTTTTGAACAATAATGGTTCATCCCAATAGTAATGTTTCAGATTATGAAAGAATTTCTTTTTCTGCTGATAGGTCAGGTTGGATGGAAGAGCTCCTGCAGCTAGGTAGTTGACGATGTCAGCGTACCATGGCAGTCCTACAGTTGTCTGGATTGTTTCCACGGATTCTGGTTCATTTATATCTAACTGAGCTAGGTCGCTTCCTAATTGTGCTATCAGCTGTTCATACGGAAAATCATCGTTAATCGGCACTTGTTCAGGTTTAATACCTTCTATTCTAGATAAATGGTCCGCTACGACGTTCTCAGTACCTTTCTTATCTTTTATTTCTAAGTCAAACTCTTGTAAGAGTAAAATCCATCTCAAGAGTCTTGGTTTAGCATCTTTCTTAGTTAATAGATATCGGATAGCAGCATGGTCTGTGTAAATGATTATTTTCGCTCCAACTAGGTAAGAACGGAATTTGTCAAGCGCAAAGACAACTGCTAACAATTCTTTTTCGGTAGTGGCGTAGTTCATCTGGGCAGAATCTAAAGTTCTACTGGCATAGTAGATCGCATGAAGTTTCTTTTCCTTTCTCTGGCCTAGAACTGCGCCTACAGCATAGTCACTCGCATCGCACATGATTTCAAAAGGTAATCTCCAGTCAGGGGGTTGCATGATTGGTGCGGTGATGAGGGCTGTTTTTAGAGTTTCGAATGCTTTAAGACAATCTTCGTTGAATATGAACTCAGCGTCTTTCATTAATAAACCAGTAAGAGGTTTAGTAATTTTCGAGAAATCTTTGATGAATCGTCGGTAGAAACCGGCGTGTCCTAAAAAGCTTCGTATTTCTCGAACGGTTTTAGGGGGTTGAAGATCTTTTATGACTTCAATCTTAGCTTTATCAACTTCAATTCCCTTGTCAGATATTACATGACCTAATACGATTCCTTCGTTGACCATAAAATGACATTTCTCCCAGTTAAGCACAAGGTTTACTTTTACACATCTTTCTAATACCATTTCTAAGTTCGATAAACATCCTTCAAAACTTTGCCCGCATACAGAGAAGTCGTCCATGAACACTTCCATGATGTTGTCTATAAAATCTGCGAAGATTGACATCATACATCTTTGAAAGGTTGCAGGAGCGTTGCATAATCCAAAGGGCATTCGTCTATAAGCGAACGTTCCATAAGGGCATGTGAATGTGGTCTTCTCTTGATCATCTGGGTGGATAGGGATTTGGAAAAATCCTGAGTATCCGTCAAGATAACAGAAGTAAGAATGCTTGGCTAATCGTTCTAACATTTGATCTATAAAAGGTAGCGGGAAATGATCTTTTCGAGTGGCTTTGTTTAGTTTACGATAATCTATGCACACTCTATATCCCGTCACTACTCTTTGCGATATCGATTCGCCTTGAGCGTTTTTCACAACAGTGATACCTCCTTTCTTTGGCACTACATGTATTGGACTAACCCATTCACTATCAGAGATTGGATATATTATTCCGGCATCTAATAGTTTCTTAACTTCTTCTTTTACTACAGTGCTAAGGGTTGGGTTAATTCTTCTTTGAGATTCTCTGGAGGTTCTGCAATCTTCTTCTAGCAGAATACGATGCATACAAACTGAAGGACATATTCCTTTGAGATCAGATATGTTATATCCTAATGCAGTCGGATATTTCTTCAAAACATCTAAAAGTTTCTTTGTTTCTATAGTTCCTAAACTGGAATTTACTATAACTGGTCTTTTACATTCAATGTCTAAGAATTCGTACCTTAGGTTATGAGGTAAAGTTTTTAATCCTAATGTAAGTTTATCTTTACTTGGCATAGGATCTGGTGTAAGCGCTAAACTTTCGCTTAGACTATCATCCTGATACGGTTTTCGCCAATTATCATCTTCGAAAATCGGAGGGATTTGAATTTTCATTATCTCAGAATAAGTGGTCTCTTTTAGTTCCATTTCTCTTACACATTCGTCAATTACTTCCAATAGGTAGCATGTATCCTCTATAGCTGGTGATTGTAAGAATTGTGTTAAAATGAATTCAACTTTCTCTTCACCCACTTCAAAGGTTAGCTTTCCTCTTTTTACGTCTATTATAGCTCCAGCAGTGGCTAAGAATGGTCTTCCTAGTATGATAGGTGTAGTGGAGTCCTCAGAGATGTCCATGATTATAAAATCAGTAGGGATATAGAATTGTCCTATACGTACTGGGACGTTTTCTAGTATGCCTACAGGATATTTGACAGAGCGATCGGCTAGTTGAACTGACATTTTAGTTGGTCTTAGGTCACCCATGTCTAGCCTTTTGCATATTGTTAAGGGCATAACACTGATACTGGCTCCTAAATCGCATAGAGCTTTGTCAATGACGAATTTTCCTATTACACAGGGTATAGAGAAACTTCCTGGATCTTTTAGCTTAGGAGGCATTTTATTCTGAATTATTGCGCTACACTCGGCAGTAAGTGTAACTGTTCCGTTATCCTCTATCTTTTTCTTATTGGATAAGATTTCTTTTAAAAACTTAGCGTACGAGGGTATTTGAGTGATTGCTTCTGTAAACGGAATAGTAATATTCAACTGTTTCAGAAGTTCAACAAATTTCTTAAATTGACCCGTCGTCTTGGAATTTATTAATCTTTGAGGGTACGGAATTGGTGGTTTATAGGGTGGTGGAGGCACATAAGGTTGTTCTTTCTCCACTACTTCTTGATTATCATCTTCCTTTTCTTCTGGATCATTCACCACTTCAGTCGGTTTATCCGGTTTTTGGTACATGGCTGGATTGTCAAGTCTTGGATCGGTAGGTCCGTCAAGTTCCTTGCCACTTCTTAATATCACAGCGTTAGCATGTCCTTTCGGATTTGGTTGAGGTTGTCCAGGGAACACTCCAGCTGGTGCAGCAGTAGGTGCTTGTTGTTGAGCTACTTGTGAAATCTGAGTTTCCAGCATTTTGTTATGTGTAGCTAATGCATCTACTTTGCTCACTAATTGTTTAATCTGCTCATTAGTGTGAATGTTTTGGTTTAAAAAGTCCTTGTTTGTTTGAGATTGGTTAGCTATAAAGTTCTCCATCATCAACTCAAGGTTCGATTTTCTAGGGATATTAGGAGCAGTCTTTTGATATCCTGGTGATGTAGCTGGTGCTTGACCTGGCGCGTATAAAGCGTTGTTATTCTTATAGGAGAAGTTCGGATGATTCTTCCAACCTGGGTTATATGTATTTGAGTAAGGGTTTCCTTGAGCATAATTCACTTGATCCGTGGGAGTTCCTGTCAATAGTTGACAATCAGAAACTTCGTGTCCTGAAACTCCACATAACTCACAGTTAGGTGTTACTGCAGCCACGGTGGCTGTTGGTGTTATGGCCAAGTTGTCGATCTTTTGGCTTAGTTGGTCAAACTTCGCATTGACTTGGTCCATACTACTTACTTCGTACATACCTCCCTTTGTTGGTTTCTCAGTTGCGACTCTCTCGCTTCCCCAAAGGTAATGATTTTGAGCCATACTTTCGATAAGTGCATAGGCATCATTATATTCTTTGTCCATCAATGCACCGCCCGCGGCAGCGTCAATTGTCATTCTTGTATTGTACAAGAGTCCATTATAGAAGGTATGGATGACCATCCATTCTATTAATCCATGATGTGGACAAAGTCTCAGTAGATCTTTATAGCGTTCCCAAGCTTCGAATAATGATTCACTTTCTCTTTGCTTAAATCCGTTGATCTGAGCTCTCAGCATAGCTGTCTTGCTAGGTGGAAAATATCTGTTCAAGAAAACTCTCTTAAGCTCCTCCCACGTAGTTACTGAGTTCGAAGGCAGAGATTGAAGCCAAGCTCTTGCTCTGTCTCGAAGCGAAAAAGGAAATAAACGTAGTCTAATAGCTTCTTGGGTAACTCCATTGGCTTTTACAGTATCTGCATATTGCACAAAGATCGAAAGATGAAGATTTGGATCCTCGGTAGGATTTCCGGCAAATTGATTTTGTTGCACGGCTGATATCAACGAAGGTTTTAGTTCGAAATCGTTTCGGTTGATAGCCGGCGCTGCAATGCTTGAATGCGGTTCAGCTTGCGAAGGACTGGCGTAATACTTGAGTGGATGAGTTTGTTCTTCAGCCATCTCTGCGTCCTTTGATGTTACGACTGGTTTAGGCGGATCTGATTGAAGATCTGGAATACTGTAACTTTTTTCGTAATCGAATATACGTCTTCTTACATGTAAGAAGCGTTCCGATTCAGGGATTAGAGGTTGCAAGTCTTCGCTTTTAGAGCGAGTACTTGGCATACACTCGGAAATTAAATTAAATTAAATAGTTGATACCTTAGTCTAGACAATGCTACCTAAATGCACTAGTAACTAAATTAAGGAATCCCCGGCAACGGCGCCAAAAACTTGATGGGCTAAAGACGTGTCTACTTATGCGTCTAGCGGTATCTTACTGTAAGTGCACAGCCTATCGAAGTAATATTTAAGATTATCGATCCACAGGGATTCTATGGTTACTTAGTGCTAGATGAACTTTCTAGTTTAGCTAAGGCGAATGGTTGTCACGATTTTTTGTTGGTTTTTAAGACTATTAAAGGCGGAGTAAAATTTAAGTTTTAATTAAGTAATTCTAAGGCGGTCGGTATGTAATTATATTAACTTAGGTGGGTCAATCTAACCTAGGCTTATTTAAGATGTTCACTTAATCTATTCGGTAGGGATTACCAGTTTGAATACCCTCAACTCACACTCTCGTGGTCTTATATCAGATCTTATCCCTAAAGCCCTATGTCTGCTCTCGCTAGCCCATAAGTGTTTAGAGGTAATTTTTGGAAACTAAGTAATTCTAATTTATCTTAAAGCGCTCTCGCTGTGTTTAATTTAAATGCCTAACTTTAGCTATCTGGTTAAAATCTCACACTCTCGTGGTCTTGACCTAACCTAATACTCTTTTCTTACTCTCGTAACGAAAAGGTCTATTTAATTAAAAAGTCTCAGCCAGAAATGTTAAGTGATTAATTATTTTTAGCCTACGGTTATATTTTACCGGTTAAGTTTGTTCTAACTACATACCGCCCTAAGGTAATTAGCTACTCATTTTTGTTGAACCAGACAGAGGCAGAGAAACAGTAAACAAAATATTCATGGCAGAAAAATAAATAAATAACATAATATTAAATTGCAAATAATAAAAACCTGGTTAACAATAAAATGGCAGACTCCTTCTTCCACAGACCGGAAAGCTCGGAGTAATTGGCGGAAATCGAAAATAAAGCAAAAATCTGAAGGTTTAGAAAAAAAATAAATGTATAACAATTTCCTGATGTTGGAAATTGTTATATGGCGGGTTTGGATACAATAAGAACGAAACAGAAAACTAAAACTAAAAAAGTAGAAAGGGTCGTAAATCAGTTCGGCAGAGCTTCCGCAGGAAATTCAATAGTAAAAATGCTCTGTACATTCTTCATGAACTTGGTGCTATTTATAGAACTTCAATTGGGCTGGATTTTTGGACTTCAGTTGAAATGGGCCTTGCTATTTTTGGGGAGAAAATGTAGGTAGTGGCAACAAAATAGGAGACCATCTCTTCACGTAACGCCTTCACGTTGCCTTGGTCAAAAACCTAGAATAATCATTGTCATGGTCGTGACAATGCCTTTACGCTCGTGACTTGTGACTTTTAAGTGTCACGGTCGTGACACATGTCTTACGGTCGTGATGCTCCATTTTGGGGTGTCACGGTCGTGACACCCTTGTAACGGTCGTGACTGCTGCAAAATATGCAGTTTTTGCAGAGAGCTTCATTTCTTTATCTTTTATGACCGATTTTGTTCATTTTTCTCTTGATTCATGATTTGGCTCCATATAGTGATGTACCTGCAAAACGGTAAGAAAAACTCGAGAAATCGAGTATTAAAACGATAATTATTCAATAAAACGCCAATGAAACTTAGCAATATAATCGATACGTTTTCTCGTTATCACTCTCCACAAAGGATCCAAACCTTTATACCGAAACTGTAAAACCAACAACCGAAACGCAAACCTCACCTCGAACCATCCTCACCGTCCATCCCCAAATCTGAAACCTTCACGCCATGAACCTGCGAACTGAAACGAATCACCCCCTCTTCCACGAATCACGACGAACCGTACAAACTCGTCACCATCAATAACCTAGAAATTGCAACCTCGTCGCCCTAACCCACCGCTTCCACCGCCCTTGTCAACATAAACACTAGCCATCAACTCACCACCCGAACACCCATGACCAAATGCATCCAACCGCGAAACTTCGCACATCTGCCGCCTTCAACACTATTTCCATAAACCCATAAATCACTTCATCAATCCCCAAACTATCAAACCTCCTTCAACCCTCTTCTCAAAACACCCAAACCATCTCAAAACGAAAAAGACGGAGAAAGCTTCAAAGGTCACCGCCGGAACTGAGAGGGGGATTCGGAAAGATTGTGAGAAAGCAAGCGTCACCGTTCTCTTCCGTGTCCTTCAAATGGCTTTGGAGAAGAAGTTATCGAATCCAATGAGAGAAATCAAATTACAGGAACTCGTTCTCAATATCTCTGTCGGTGAAGGTGGCGATCGTTTAACCAGAGCCGTTAAGGGTTTATTCCTTTGTTGTTGTGAAAGTCGTGTTTGAGGAGATTCGCCCTTATCTCTATACTTCCCTGTGTTTTTTTTATTTTTAAAAAACTGTTATTTTATTTATTTATTTTAAAATAAGAGGAAGAGTTGGCTTTGAAAGATGGGCTAGGCCATCTAAATATTTCTGGTAACGCATCCTAATTTCACCGACACCACCCATGTCTTACTTTTATTTCATAATCTCTTATTTTTATTTTCTTAACTTTGTTAATATTATAATTAATTCTTTTTATTAGCTTTTGTTATAAGTATAGTTTAAAACTTTATTAGAATTTTGTTTAATTTTGTTAATTTTTTATTATTAATTTTGATATAACTTTGATTTTAGTCTCGAGTAATTTGGTGTGATTAAATAGGATTATATTTCGATGATGGAGAATGTAGTATGGTGATGGCCTTGCGGTGGATTATTTCTTGGGTTTGAAGACTTGTCTTGACAAACATTCTCGTTGATCGGTAATCTTGGTACACGCTTCAAGCTCGATACTTTGATATGATTTGATACTTCTTTCTTGAGTTTGCTCGCTCGTATTGAATAGGCAACGGACCTTCTCCGTTAGGTACCACTAAAACTCGATGTTATCTCTTTTTGTGCCTCATTATAGTATTGATGTCCCATGTGCGTTTGTCTGATTATTCGTACCTCACCACCAATTCTAAATCCTAAATCTCTTGGAACAAAAATGCAATTTTTATAAAAAAAAACTTTCAAACTATTAATTATACGAAGAACTGAGCTCTGGAGTCTAGCACTCCGCACGTTCTTGAGTGAATCACTCTTGGGCTAGCCCCACGCGCTGTGATCCATTCCCCCTTTTGTATTTAAAAAACATAAACTTCTAATTTAATAACGAGTAACTGAACTCCGGAGTCTAGCACTCCGCACGTTCTTGAATTAAATCACTCCTGGGCTAGCCCCACGCAACATGGTTTATTCACCCCCTCGTTCCTAAAACATAGAAACTTTAAATAAATTATACGAAGAACTGAAAGGATTAGACAATTCATTCACTTTTTCGTATTCAAAACAATTCAACAATCTTAAAAGGATTAAACACAGTTCATCCCCATAGGAAAAATATCTATTTTATCCCCACAAACATAAATTAAATCTTACAAACAATTTTTTTCAAAGGAAGAATGTGGAATTGCTTGTCGATACTTATATCCAAGTTTAAAGTTTCTTCCGATTTTATTTCTCAAAGAAAGAATGTGGCATTTCTTGTCGATCCTCGTATCCAAGTTTAAAGCTTCTTTCGATTTCTCATTCCTCAAATGTTTGTGGTGGATTAGGTGGGATACCTCCCGTCAAAGATGACGACTTGTCTATTTCTTTTCAAATACAACTTAAAACTTACCAACCAATATAAACTATTTTCCATAATTAATCAGCGAGTAACTGAACTCCGGAGTCTAGCACTGCGCACGTTCTTGAATGCAATCGTTCCTGGGATAGCCCAACGCGACGTGGTTCATTCGCCCTCTCATTTTTAAAACACCTTAACAAAGGTCAAACACTTTTTCTAAAAACGAGCATTGTTTAAATCTTTCTATCTCACAAACAAGCTAGCGCTTCAGCCTCCCATCGCGAGCAGATAAGCCAACGTTTAGCAGTAGAAAGCATTTCAAACAATCGTTCAATTAAAAAACACAAACCGTAGTTGCACGAACTACGAAGCTCTGACTTTCCCATTGCACAAGGGAATACGTAGGCACGGGGATTTTAATCCTTCGCGAGCACAATAATAAAAAATTAATTATTTCCCCGTCACAATAATAAAAAATTTAACCTTTTCCCATAACAAATGATAATTAAAATATTTCTTTTAAATAATCTTAACAAAATTTAATCATTAAAAGAAGACAATAATAATAAGTTAACATTTAAGCGCAAATTAGACTAAGAGGTTCCCGTTGAGTACAACGGACGTGAGGGGTGCTTAATACCTTCCCCTTGCGTAACTGACTCCCGAACTTAGATTAGTGGTTTTGTTTACCATTCTTATCCTTTATTTAGGTTGTGTCTATATCTCCCTTTTCTCTCGTAGAATAAATAGAATTAGGTGGCGACTCTGTTGTTATTTTAGGATCGTATTTTTCGAGGTACGACACCAGGAAAGAGAAGGAAGAAAGTTCAAAGATTTCAAAATTAGTATTCTCGCCTAGAGAGACATAGCAAGCACTGAGCGAGAGAAGACATAAAGTTCAAGATATTAGAAATCAACAGTTTTTCCTAGCGAGACCAAGATAGGTCAAAGCGAGAAAGATCACTAAGCGATCCAAACTCTCGTTAGGTGAGGAAAGGTGACTCATAATTCTTCATGGTGAAAGAAAGCCATCTTGCTAGGAAACACCTTAGCTTGCTAAGCGAGAACAGAAAACCATGGCCTATATAAAAGGCATTGAAACATAACTAGAAGGATTATCAAATTTTTCGAGAGATAGAAAACAGAGCAAAAAAAGTGGAGAGCTATAAATCAGAGAATCAAAGGTAGATACACAACAATTGTCGAGAAATCACCATTGATGTTAATTCATCTCTATTCTTCTCATTTGTATCAAGCTACCACGACAATGAGTAGCTAAATCTCTCTCTCTCTCTCTCTCTCTCTCTCTCTCTCTCTCTCTCTCTTATTGGGATTAGATGTAATTAATTGTACTTGTCTGTATTCTTTTTTATCATGATATTATCGATAACCTAGTTATTTATTACTAATGTTGATTATTCTTGTTTTAAAATTTTGATCCTTTAGATTTGAATAGTTATTTAGAAATATGATTTGAATCTCGATTTAGAATAATCACCTGTTAAAAACTAAACTCTAGAGATAGATTTAGGTTTAACATTCATCGAAATTACTGATTCTTAATGCTATCATATTGTTCAATAGACTGTGAGATCGTCGATTGAAAAATACAGTTGAAATCACATCTTTGTTTAGACAAAAATAATTTTTGTTAGCGCTATGTGATAATATTGGTTAATAACTAGGATCGATATATCTGATTAGGAAAATACATACAAAATAGGTTAATGAACTCTAATCCCAACAAGTTTATATCTCTGTTCTTGTACATATCATATATCGTTTTCCATTCCTTTACTTTTCGTAAACAAACATCTTACAAATTATTACTTAAAATTATATCAATTGTTGAACGACGATAATATTGCACTAGTCCCTGTGGATGCAATAAAAAAATACTTACTTTCGATTTTATACATTAACTGGATCAAACTGTAACTTGTCTCTATTCTCTCTTTGAAATGCAAGAAATTTAATCTTCTATTTATTGCAAACCAAGTAATATTGATATTTCAAAACTTAAACTCATATTTCCCGACGAGTTTGGGGACAAACTTCTCTAAGGTTGTGTGTCGTCAGTGGAAATGACGTCATCAATGGGTCATAAATGAACAAGTCATTCCATATGAATCTAAACCAACTTAGAATTATATGAATGGGTATACAATGGTTATAAAACTCAGTTTGTGTCTGACCCGAGGTATTTGATCGACCTACGCCTACAAGCTTCATCATTAAATGCCATGTTAGAACAAGATTAGTTATGCATCTTGCCTTGAGGTTTTGATAATAATTGTACATGGTATTTAAGAGAACAATTATGTACTCTTATGATTTCTATATAGTGTATAACTTTTGCTAAACAATTTCTGAATCTGATAGAAATGCTTGTGACGTCATCAAACTCTGAACTGAACACTCTGGAAGAAAATATTTGTTGATTACATGTTATTATTTAGGAAGGCTTCTAATGCAATGATTTTGAAGAAAATTAGTACTAGAACTTTTGATCACGAGTTTGTGTGTAAACCTTGAATGGCTTGCTAAATATGTGCTTCTAATGCTTAAAGTTCTAAAGTCTCAGAAGACAAGGTTCTACTAACAAAGTTCTGAAGATTATGAAGATATCATTTATGAAGTTCAAGTTATGAAGACTCTGAAGACAAGGTTCTGTTGAACAAAGTTCTAAATACTCTAAGGACAAGTATGTGCTAAACAAGTTCTAAAGATTTTGAAGAAAATGTTTTGATTGAACAAAGCTTTGAAGTTTCAGAAGACATCATTTCTAAATACCAAGTGCTAAAGACTCTTAAAATAAGGTTCTGCTGAACAAAGATCTGAGACTCTGAAGACTTAGGTTCTGAAGTGACAAGTATTAATCCTTCGCACATGCTTCATCAAATATACATCTAAAGCCTCCAAAGAATTGGAAGACAAAAGATCAAGAAATGTTTATGTGAAACAATGACTATATAAAGTACATTGTGACCTTTACCTCGATAAAGGTGGCACAATGACAATTTTCTTTTGTACTATGATGTCTACCACTCCTCAAAGTGATCGTTGGGAATATTATTATTATTGGAATTTGTTTTCTATTACGTCTTTCAACGGATCTATTATCAACTATATAAGGAAGACTTGGAAACTTTTGAAGAGTGAGCTTTTCCAGCAAAATACTCAGCAAGCAATCAAGAAAACTTGCTGCTCAAACAAAAAGAAGCAAAATGCTCAACAATATACTCCAGTGAAAATGCTCAGCAAAATGCTCAAGCTGTGTGCTCAACAAATGAAGTTGAATGCTCAAACAAAACTCATACTACATAATCGCTTAAATATTCATTCTTAAGATATTTTTGTAAGATTGAGCAAGGAACTTTGGTTCATATCTTGATATTAACACTTTTGTGTTATTGTACTTAAACTTGTGTAATCTACTTACGTAGAAGCAACATTGTATACACATCCTTGTAATCAACAATGGTTGATGTTTTCCTTGGGGGACTAGTCGTTGTCAAATTTTTAAGAAGACAATGGAGGTTGTCCATTGCGGTTTGCAACAATGTCAGTTGGACTTGTTGTGTTGATATAATCTGTTGAGATTATTAGATTAAGTCATTGTTTAAGGCGAAAGCACCTTGGCGGGTGAACTTGAGTAACTTCGTTAACAGTGAACTAGGATAAAAATGATTGTGTTATTTTGTTTTTATTCTTGTTTACTATGGTGTTTGAGTTTTGGAGAAAAGATCAAATTTGATGAAACCTAATTCAAAACCCCAATTTATTGTGTTTCTCCCACCTTCACGTCCAACATGAGTACCAACACACTTACACCCAACAACCAACCCAACAAAATTGTCAACCCACCAGCACCCAACATGATAACTAACCCACCTACACCCAATAACCAACCAAACATCATTACCAAACCACATACACCTAACAACCAATCAACCATGATTACCAAACCACATACACCGAAACCTGCGACCAATTCATGGCACACACCCAAACACAAAATCGAGGACATGACCCATACCACCAACAAGCATATGCCTCTACCACATCTTACCATAACACCGATGAGACATATGATACCACCGCGTCTTACCATAACACCCAACCAACATACACCCAAATGTCACACCACCAAAACACCCAAACATCACACCGCCAAAACACTCAACCAATGTATGCCTACCAAACACCACAACAACCATTGCCTTGTTTCCAAAATGAATCAATGTCTCAATTCAATCGACCAGCCCGTCCACTCGTAACCCAACCAACTAGACTAAACTATAACAACATGGACACCAAACTAGATTACAATAACACATCCCTATATAGTTGGCCAGAGATTCTAGATTTCATGGATAAGACTAATATCCCATAGACCTCACACCAAACACCTCAAGTGAATCCTGGGAGACATCAAACACCTTAGAAAAATCATAAGAGACCTCAACGGAAAATAACAGCGTCGAATTTAGAACTGATGGTCGTTATGATCAAGCGGATCATTAAAATATGTATACACAATTTTCCTTCACACAATTAAATATTTTTTATATCACAATTTTTTTATCATTTAATTATTAATTTTATTTTTAAAAAATAAAATAAAAAGTCAATACACACTAGCGCTAGACTTATTAGCGTCTCATTTTTGTACAATAACACGTGCGCTCGACTCCTTAGCGCATTGGCGGTGCGTCTCTATTTTTTGTTTGAAATATATATATATATATATATATTATGGTTAATTATAAAAAAATTGTTATTGCAATATTTTAATTAAACAACACAGTTATTTGAAAATAAAAATAGAAGATATATTAATACTATAAATATAAATAAACTTCAAAAGAGAAGTCAAGGTTTGTTTGGTGAAATTGGATAAATAAGATCTGATAAAAATACGAGTTATTGATGGTTAATATTTCTTTGACAGGGCCACAAGGTTTACAGGAATAAGAACACTAAAAGTGGACGTGCTTTTCGTACACAGAAGAACATCATAACATTTAAATGTCAATCATCTCAGTTACATTTTGAGGTGCTTTTGGGAAAAATATATTCATAATTAAACATCTTAATCACATTTTTTACAAACAAAAATTGTTTCCACTTACATTTTCCTGTAGTTTATTAGTTATTTTCACACCAGTTTAACATTTTACCTAACATTTTACCATGGCATAGATTGTTTGAAGTATGACAACTATTACAATCTAGGCATCCCTCCTAAAAAAGGTTTTTCTTTATTATTTGTCCTATAATTTTCAAAAGCAACAATAACCAATACATAAAAACTAAATAAATTTGTTTTCATGTATTCCAGATATCCACATATGCATGATGTCCTCAATGAGACTAGACGTAAAATTTTCTATTCTATTTGTGAATGGTAATATGGCGTGTTTGTTTTTTGTTATGAGTTTAGTTTACATATGTACAGATAACATGACAAACATTATCCGACTATATTTTTGTTTTTACAGGGGTGTTGACGACCCTGTTTTATGGGCCAACAAGGTTGGTAATAGTTGGCGCACAACCAATGACATCAACAATACATGGATAATGTTAAATTTTTGGACTTTGATTTATAGTCGGTGCATTCAACATTTTACTAGGGATGTCTATAGTTTAATGACATCAATACAGAGTTTTAATAAATTGCAAACTATCATTCTTGTCCGAGTTTTTTCTTATAATGTAGTCGAATTATAAAAATGATGCTTTCATGTGTTAGCATGACAACTATTGCAGATCTTAATGACAAGATGGCTGCATATGCGCATCCCAGAGGATGGAATGGTACACATATCTCTTTTGAAATTTAATTGAAAATGTATATCAAACAAGACATATTCATACTTATCTTTCATGTTACAATACAATTCTTGGACAGACCCAGATATGTTGGAAGTTGGCAATGGTGACATGACTTATCAGTAATATTGTGCTCACTTTAGCATCTGGAAAAATTCTTCTAGAAGTTGTTATGATGATGATTCCTGAAGCGTGGTAGAAGGACAAGAACATATACCCTTAGCACAAAACATTTATGAATACTATTTAGCTCTAATGGATCCATGGGACATACCAACTCTTATATCATGTAAATTTTCTAGAACCACACTTATATTTTCCTTAATAGGATATTTGATTTAATGCCTAATCTAATTCTCCTCCATAAGATGTGTGCAAGAAAGGAAGATTAAATCATGACATGATGCTTTTGGTGGATTTTGAGAAGCATATAGTTGTGAATGATGAAACATTAAAAGAGCAATAAGAGTATGGTCTCTGAGGTTGAGTCAGAAGCTGGTGTGTCTTTCAAGTTTTTGGGTTCATCACAATACTATTTGTGAGTTTTACAGCAGGTGTATCAACATTGTATTGTCCCAAATTTAATGACCTTTTTCCGTTGGGAAACACTTGAAGCTCTGGATATTAAGTTACATCTAGAAAGCAAGATATGTTCTGTCGTGGTGGTGAAAAAGATGCATCATATTTTTTCACTTCTAAAAGTTCCTGCAGGCATGCATTGGATATGAGACTCGTACAACTTTCCATAGTACTCTCAAAATGATGTTATTCCTCTTGCTGCTTCACTACCTCATTGTTTATTTATTGACTTTTCACCTTTTACTGCTTCTAGATATTCAATCCTACTATTTTAAGTCATATTCCTAACACCAAATTCTTCCTTAGCAGTAGACTGACTCATCATTGCATGCAAATATCCTTTAAACATAAGATTCTTTATACTTTATGTGATATTCAAACAACCAGGCTCTTCCATATGCAGTCCAATATCTTTTTTTTTTGTGTAAGCAAGATATATTAATAGGGAGAACTAAGGGTTCTCCAACCTGTTTACACCAAAAACGGGAACAACCCGATTCAAAAGGAAATTACAAATCAATTAGAACTACGACATAAAAAGTAAAGGGTCTTTACTAAAATCGTAGAAGCTACAATTGGGATAAGTAATTTCACTGCAAAATGACCATTTCCAAACTAAAGCTTTTATACCCCACACTGTATTATTAACATTCCATTTTTCCGACCAAAACAAACCTCATTCCTTAGTAACCATAAACTCCACATAGTAGCTAGCCAAACAATTCCTAATTTTCCTTCTTTAACTTTCTTTACACTACAAAGGGAATACCATTCAAAAAATGACGATAAAACTTCTTCCTCCTTTACCCCCACTTTACCTATCCAAATAACTATTTCACTCCAAATCTTTTTCACCTAAATACAAATAAAGTATGAGTGTTTCAAAGATTCTGGATGGTTCCCACAAAAAAACACAATTAATATTTTCTATACTAAAATGTATACCTCTCTTGGCAAAAGATCCTTCTTAGGAAGTTTATTCACAAAAAACCTCCAACTAAAAGCTTTTATCTTAAAAGGCACCTCCATGCTCCAAGTTAACTCCAAAGCCTTATTGTTCCAATTTAAGGGACCGTAAGGGATGTTGAAAGAAGCATAAAAGTTATAACAAGATGCTACCAAAAACCTTCCATTAGATTCAAGACCCCAATTTACCTCATCATAACCCTCCTCTTTAATTTCATGAGCACTAAGCTTCTCAATTAAAGAGGACAAACTCTCCACCATATTCATAAACCTCCCCACCGCCATGGATAAGCCAAAATCCTCCCAATGCCAACAACCACCTCTCGACCCCCCATAGCTCCGATAGCAACTCTCTTTAGACAAGAGGCCTAAAAAAGATCCGGAAACTCCTCCCTCAAACTCGTAACTCCCATCCACTTAGCTTCCCAAAAAGGGGTTGAAAAACCATTAGCCACCTTAAACCTATTATTTAAAGTGATAGGATCTTTAAAAGAATTTTTACCAATCGATAAAATATCCTTCCACCAAACAAAATGAGCATAAGAGTTTTTATTCCCTTCCACACCACAAAAAAACCTTCATAGAAATGTCTCCATACTGAGCCTTTAAAATATCAAACCAAAGTGCATTGTCTCTTTGAAGAATTTTCCATCTCCATTTGTTGAGAAGAGCTAAGTTGAAATCCACCAAGTTTTTAACTCCTATGCCTCCTTTCTCAAAAGGTAAACAAACCTTCTTCCAACTTATCCAATGAATCTTTCTCTTCTCCTCCACTCCGCCCCATGAAAAATTACTTTGAATAGAAATGATCTCTTTAAGCACTTTCAAAGGCATCTTATAAAAAGACATAGTAAAGATGGATAAAGAACATAATATTGACTTTAATAAAGTAACCCTCCCTCAAAGATTGAGAAAACAATTCTTCCACCCCATCAAACGCAACTTCATCTTTGAAACTAAAGCATTCCAAGTAGAGGGCTTCCTAGGATTTTATCCAATAGGAATGCCTAGAAATGAGAAACTACTATCTTCAACTTTGCAAGAGAGAGCATAAGGTGCCGCTTCCAAAAAGTAATTATTGGAATTAATTCCAATCAACTTACTTTTATGATAATTGATGTCAAGACCCAAAATAAGTTCGAAAGCTCTCAACACCGCCTTCACCACCCAAACATGCCTCCAATTCCCTTATCCTACTAATAAAGTATCATCCTCAAATTGAAGGATGTCTACAGAACACTTTCTTTCTATCCCAAAACTACAAAACTCACCAATTTCACACGATTTTCTAACCAACCCCACCAAACCTTCCGCCACCAAAACAAAGAGAAAAAGAGATAAAGGATCTCCTTGTCTCAACCCTCTATCCATGGCAAACTCCTTTGTTGGACTCCCATTCACAAGTACCGACATCTTACTTTGAAAAACCAACATCTTCATCCACTTTCTCCATAATGAACCAAATCCAATCTTCACCAACATGAACCTTAAAAAAATTCCAACTAACCTTATCATAAGCCTTTTCAAAGTCCACTTTGAAAAGGAGACAATTCTTACTTTCCTTCTTAGCATAGTCAACAACTTCATTAGCCACAAGAACCCCGTCAAAAAGTTGCCTACCTGGAACAAAAGCGCTTTGGCATGGTGAAATAATGGAACTAAGCACACATTTCAATCTTCCCGCCAACAACTTGGATATCACTTTGTACATACAACCAACTAGGAAAATTGGTCTATAATCATCCAAAGTAACTGAATTAGGAGATTTCGGAACCAAAGTCAAGAAAGAAGAAGTGACTGCCTTAGATATTTCACTAGCTTGATGAAAACAATTACAATAACGGATGAAATCATTTTTAAGAAAGAACCAACATTTCTTTATAAAAAGAAAAGAAAACCCATTCGGGCCCGGACTTTTGGAACTTTCACATCCCCAAATAGCTTCCTTGATCTCTTCCTCTTGAAACGATCTTTCAAGAAAAAGGTTTTCCTTACCACTAATACATTTGAAAAGAATACCCTCTAAAGAGGGATTCTCCCTCTCCTCCTCCACAAACTTATTCGAAAAATGATTCCATGTTTCCTTCTTTACCTCCTCCACCTTTTCCACTACGCCATGAGACGAAATAATAAGACCGATATGATTAATACTCCTACTCTCCTTCATCACCTTGTGAAAAAAAAACAACTATTAGAATCTCCCTCTTTTAACCACCTCAACCTAGACTTTTGAACTGACATGTTCTCTTTAATCCTCAATTTTCTCCAAAAACGACAAGTCGCTTCCTTCCTATTGATAATTATCTCCGGGAGCAAAGAAACGTCTTCCTCTTCCGCTCTATAATCCCCCAAGTTGATATCCCCCACACCCTCTTCCACCTCTAAGTCAATCCTCCCAAAAACTTCTTTGTTCCACCACTTGAGTTTCTCTTTAAAATTCTTAACTTTTCTTAAAGAACAAAATCTCCTCTTCTCTCAACCACTAAGTCATTTCATTCCTTTTCGACAAAATGAATGAAGGAATTGGAGGTAAACCATTCATTATTGAACTTGAAAGGTTTAGGACCCTAATTCTCATTATCCATAACTAACCAAATATGACAATGGTCTGAAACGTCTCTAGGACCAATAAGTTGGCCGATCATTCCCCATCTATTCACAATAACATCCGAAATAATAAACCGATCGATTATACTCATAGACTTCCCATCTCCACTATACCGCGAGAACTTTTTTCCTTTGCAAGGAACATCAACCAAGAGGCTATCTTCAATAAACTCCGCAAAATATCTCATTTCATTGTTGTCCTCCGAATCCGTCCTACCCTTTTTTTCTCTTCTACTTTTGACCGCGTTGAAATTAGCTCCAATAATCCACTCACCGTCATTGAATATCTCCTTTAACTCCAACAACTTGCACCACAACAATCTCTTCTCAGAATAAGAACAAGAAGAGTATACATTCACTATATAATAAATGTCAGACTTCCAAAAAAACTTCACTCCCAAATAACCCTCCCCTTTGAAGCTACTTATAACTTCCCCCACTCCTTCTCTCCATAAAATTAATAAACCACCCGACAAACCCACCGAATTCGAGAACAAAAAACCAATCTCTGTATTGCTCCAAAAACTCTTAGCTAAAGAACATTGAACATCTCTAAGCTTAGTCTCTTGCATCTAAAAAATATCGGTCTTGCTCTTTTTAATCAAAGAACTGATTCTTCTTCTTTTGAGAGCATTACCTCCCTATCTAATATTTAGAGATCCTATGATCATGTTTGTAACAGCCCGGGCCCCTCGCAAGGCAATCCCGACACTGCCACCTCACGATCTTCTCTACTCCCCTCACTAGTAGAGTTTTTGCCTTCTGTGGGAATCGAACCCTGTACCCTGGGGTTCAAGTACATGCTCAATCCATTCCCACTACCACTTGAGCTACTAGCTCAATTGGTAGTGGGAATGGAATGAACATGTACTTGAACCCCAGGGTACAGGGTTCGATTCCCACGGAAGGCAAAAACTCTATTAGTGAGGGGAGTAGAGAAGATCGTGAGGTGGCAGTGCCGGGATTGCCTTGCGAGGGGCCCGGGCTGTTACAATGTTGACCAATGGCTTTTCTCCTTCCGAACTAACTTCTTTTCTTTATCCACTCTCTCCAACATCTCTATAACTCCCTTGTAGTCCTTACGACCATCCTCCTGAACCATCCCCAAAACCTCAAATGCGTTCTATAATTTCCCCCAAAGCCCCAATATCTTATAATTTGTTATCATGCTTTAAAATAAGTTTATTTGTGCAGGTTTTTACAATACTTGTAGCTCTAGGAGATATCATTGTTGCTGGAACATATGAATTATTTGACAGCTTGTACAATAATGATATTGTTGGTATGGTTGTAAGTTTGAGGACATAACATAGGGTTGGATTATAACCACAAGTAACTGCTCAAAAGATGCACTCTCCGTTTTCAACTACTGCTCAAAATATTGTAAGTTTGTGTAATAACTCACTGAAACAAGGTGTTGTTAACCTCACTATCCACAAGTCATACAAGGTGCCACTTTATAAACTCTGATAATTTAACGTAATTTGAAATATTACAAAAATAGTAATTTGAAAAAAAAATATAACAAAAATATTTTATATTAAAAATGATATAAATAATATTTTTTTGTCATAAATATAGCAAGTTTTTTAAATAAATAGTATTTATTGTCTATTCAATTTATGACATATTAAATACATTATTATTTTGTTTGCCAAAAAAAAAATATGACAATTAAATTTTTTAATTAAAAGTTAAATGCACTTGCACTCACATGAAATATAATTCAATCTTTTACACTTATTTATATTTTAAATTAAATATATTTTTTAATTTTGTGCAAGATTTTTGTTGATTATAAATATATTAAAATATTTTTTTTATTAATTTTAGTTGTATTAATCTTATTTATTCAAAATTTGTTGTAGTAATAATAAAAAGAAAATAAATTGAATATTTTATTTATAAAAAGGAAAAAGAAAATAATAAGTTTATAAAAAAAATATTTTATAAAAAAAATATTGTATTTATGATTTTTTTTTTTTGGAATAGAATTGTAACAAATATTTTATAATAGAATATAAATAGTATTAATTTTTTTTTTGTCTAAAACTCTTTTATTATAAAGGAAGCAAGTTTTAAATTAATATTTATTGTGTATTCAATTTATAACATCATAAATACATGATTATTTTGTTTGCAAATTTAATATATATTAATTAAATCTTTTAATTAAAAATTATATGCACATGTACTTTGCACTCACATGAAATATGATTAAGTGCTTTACACTTATTTGTATTTTAAATTTATATATTTTTTAATTTTGTGCAAGACTTTTATTAACTATAAATGTATTAAAGTATTATTTTGAATTAATTTTAATTTTATTTAATCTTATTTATTAAAAAATTGGTGTATTTATAATAAAATGAAAAACAATTGAATATTTTTGAGCATTAAATATCAGACTAAAATTCAAGCGGTAAGTTGGAAAATTCTAAATAGAGTTATTGCCGTAAAAAATGATTGAATTAAAAGAGACATCAAATATCTTATATCTTGACCTACGGACCAAACGAGTTTGATTTGGGTGTAATCTCAATATTTATTTTGAGATAAACCGTTAAGAATGATTGATAGATTGATTCCCGAGAGAATGTCTTTATCCTTTTCTCAATATCCATAGTCATTAAAACTTATAATAAGACAATTCTTAATTATAGTGTCATTTGCCATTGAAATATAAAAATATTATGGTTAATTATAAAAAAAAAATTCTTATTGCGATATTTTAATTAAACAACACAGTTATTTGGAGAAAAAAAAATAGAAGATATATTAATACTATAAATATAAATAAACTTGAAAAGAGAAGTCAAAGAAAAACCCAAAAGAAGAAAAATATAAAATAATATAAGAACCCTTCCATTGTATCAATAAAGAATTTCAAGAAACTTCAATAGAGTAAAATCAAAGGAAACATTGCTTAAATATAATTCATTGTTTGTTGAAATTAAATTACAAACTCAGCAAGCACCACCACCAACCTTCCCCAAAACGCCGTCGTTTTGATCCCTCCGGCGAAATGGCCGAGAAAGCGAAGCAGCAACAACAGCGCTTCACGTTCTCGTTTCCCGTAACCGTCGTCGTTTCCGTAATCGCTTACATTTACTTCTCCACCGTTTTTGTCTTCATTGATCGCTGGCTGGGCCTTTCCTCTTCCCCTGGAATTGCTAACGCCGCCGTTTTCACCGCCCTCGCTATCATGTCTCTCTTTTCTTACCGGGCGGCTATTTCCACGGATCCGGGTCGGGTTCCGGCTACGTACACGCCTGATATTGAAGATAACACAACCCCTCTTCATGAGATCAAACGCAAGGTAACAACACTTCAATACAAAAAAAATTTCGCATTTTTATTATTCTTGTGTTTCTGGTTTTGAAATTGGGGTTTATGAAATGACTATGTATTAATGGCTTATTAATTAGTTATTATTTTTTTATGAGTTTTAATGATTAATTGGTTATATATCAATTAAGTACTTTGTTTTTTAGTTAGAAAATTATTTGGAAGTTGGAATTTCTTGGTGTAGAAGTTGAGCTGAATTTTTTCATAATGAGAGTAAAAAAGTGACTTTATTTCTGTTCTTGATTTAGCTTCACTGTAGATTTTAGGCATGGTATGAGGAAAGGGCTAAAATTTTAGTTGGATAGTTTAGACGTAGTCTTGATTGGGGTTTCGGGGACGTGGTAAGGTTTTAAATATCGATCGCGTCGCGGTCATGTAAAGGCTTTCGTGATTGCGCTAAATTTTGTAGTTTCTCTCCTATAAACTGGTATGTTTCGACAGACTAAGGTTTTACTTTTTATAAGTCCAAGTTAAGCAATGCTTGTTATGGTGCCTGCTCATATGTTGGCTTTTTAAATGGAGTATCATATACGTGATTGGTTGTCTTTAGAAGAGGTCGTCTAATCGTTTTTAATAATACTCATTCATATTCTCAATGTCATTTACTTAGTTATCAAACTCTCATGTTAAGTTAACTCATTAACAATGATGAGTTTATGATCTTAACTCCTAAATAAGAAACTTGTGGTCACACACCTCAAAGCTTGCAGCTTGATAAATCATGTAAAGTTTACTTAATGTTCAGGGTTGGTAAGGCAAGTTTATGAGTCTTGCTAGTTCAGGGTTGGTAATTAATGTTCAAACATTTACTTAATCAAACTTGTATAAAGTTTATTGTAACATTTACTTAATCTTCAAACATAATATATGTTTTGTATTTTGTAATTTAATTTAGTTAAATAGTTTTGTTTGTAATGTTTTAGATTACATTTGAAAGATCTTTGAATAATTTTACAGTTGAGTTGCAGTCATATTTAAATAAATTTTAATTTTATTTTTAAAGTAAGTCGGTATAAGACATACACTATAATATCCTAGTTGGACCCTACTGATTGAGATTTCTAAACTAATACGTCCATAGATTCTGTTGATTTTCTTTGTTGCCTAAGCCAAAAGGATGAAAAGTTGAGGTATGAGATACAAAAATTAAGGGGTTGTGCTTATTTTCATTTTATTTTGTGAAGGGGCTTTTTGTTTATTTTCGGTTATTTACAGTTCATATATATTTTGACACCTATGTATGATTTAATGATTCTGGTTCCATTTTTCTCAAGTTTTAGTTGTTTAGTGGCACAATCGCTCTAAGTTATTCATCTTATACAATATATCGTAGCAGAATTTGAATAAACCTTTATATTTTGTGATTCACAATATACAACACTTGTCTCTCTTAAAAGATTTGTCCTGTAACTTTACTTGGTCTCTCTTAAAGACGAGTTTCTTCCAGTTTCTGGATTTAAGAAGTTGAAAATTTTGCTACTATGCTGATTAAGACTATTTTTTTTAGTCCTCCGTTTTGAACATCAAGAAAACTAACTATCATGTAATGTTTTTTGGAACTGTAAGCAGGGTGGAGATTTGCGATTTTGTCAGAAGTGTTCTCACTATAAGCCTCCCCGTGCACATCATTGCCGGGTTTGTAAAAGATGTGTTCTACGAATGGTATGCATGATCTAAATCATCAATGAAGGTTATCTTTGATATTTTGAATAATGACAAATAGTGTTGTCTATTGGTTTTAAGGATCACCATTGCATTTGGATAAATAACTGCGTCGGTCACGCAAACTACAAGATCTTCTTCATTTTTGTCACGTATGCTGCAATTGCCTGCATTTACTCCATGGTATGTTTGATTTATTTTATTATCTGCCTGATTTAGGTTTCTCTTCCTATTGGTGTTTTTCATGGTAGGGTGCTAGATTTTATAGTTCTCGTATTGACAATCTTTTTCATTCAAAATTGTTTTACTTTATAGGTCTTACTTGTTGGTAGTCTAGCTTATGATGGTTTACCGGATGACGAGAATAACGGAGGCTCTTATAGAACTGTATATGTAAGTTCTACTAAAAGCAAAAATGCATTTATTTCACTTCAGTTAAGTTAGCAATTTTATATTCTCATGAAATCAATTTTTTCGCAGGTTGTTTCTGTGATCTTACTGGCTCCCTTATCTATATCATTATGTGTTCTCTTAGGATGGCATATCTATCTCATCCTACATAACAAAACCACCATAGAGGTTATTACATGCTTTTAACTAAAATCTATTATTTTATTTGACCAGACTGATTTCGGATTTCTCAACTAGGCAGTTGTGTTGGCAGTATTATGAAGGAGTAAGAGCTTTGTGGCTTCAAGAGAAGGGTGGTAGTATCTATAAACATCCGTATGACCTCGGCCCGTATGAGAATTTGACATCTGTACGTATCGATGATTATGCTGCTGCTGCTGCTGCTTTTATCACAACGTATGAGTTTGATATTCTAATTTATTTTGTTGCAGGTTTTGGGACCAAATATCCTCAGCTGGCTGTGGCCAACGGCGAACCATATAGGTTCTGGACTTAGGTTCCGCACAGTCTATGATGTCACAAAAGGTGCATCAACATCCAAATGATGTTTTGACATTGCTTTGCAGTGGTCCTTGGTAATATATTCATATTAACATTTCTTGAGAAGAATGATTGAGTAATGACAATGCAAAATGAATGGTGAAGTGCCATCACAGTTTAGGTAATTGAAGAGATGATGTTTGCTGCATATACCTGAGGCAATTATGTAATGTATACACTCATATGGATATTGATAACATACAGATTTTTTCTTGTTTTGGTTAACCATTTGTTAGACATAGATTAGGCTTCTTCTCCCCCGTCTTCCGGTCTTGTTAGGTTTTGGATGATGCGGGGTTACAGGTGTAAGAGTCTTGTTGATAAACCTAATGTACAAAGAAACCAGCTCATCAAGATGCTGTCAAGGGATTGCATAACCATTGTGAAAAGTTGTATTTTAGAATTGTATTTTGTGTATCTTGAAATAATAACAGTTGTTAAATTACAGTTTTGATTGCTTCTTACATGCAAAATTGTTTACAATTCAAGCATATTCTCAACGTGCACAATGAATGTTGTAAAATATATGCTAACATAATAATAATACAGTTGACCAGAAAGAGATGTATGCGTTGAATTGCTTCATGCACACATAATCATTTTATTGATGTATATGATGTTTGTTTTCTAATCAATCTTCAACCACCACAGTTGGAATGTCAAGTGACATTGCATCATAATTGAGTTTTAAAATTCTGTTGCTGATACTTTGTTTTCTAAGCCACATTTTCTATGGTCCTGCCGACCATATTTCAATAATAATCAAGTTGTCATTGTGGATCGTGGTAAGTCAAGATAAAAAATTCGGACGAAATATCCAATAGTTGAAACAAAAAATTAAGTACTAACCTAAATATTCGATAGTGTATGTGAAATATCAGATATTTTTATGTGAAAGTGATTTTATAGGAACTACGAATATATTTAATCCATAAAAATATTCAAAATATTTGCGTAGTATTGTTTTTTTTTTAAAAACTAAAAACTATAAGATATTTAGTTTATTGTTGCGTAGTATTGTTTTTTTTTTTTATAAAAAATCAGAAACTATCAGATATTTAATTTATTGTTGAACAATCCGGTAGTAATAAATGAGTGTGCAATTGAACGATTATGATTTTGTCAATATTTTTAGACGGCAGTGATTGCACCGTATTGTGTGGTTCATAATGACTCCAAAATGATTTGAGATACGGTTCCTCTACATCTCTCCTCCTTTGTTTGACCCTCGCAGCATCTCTACCATGTTATCTCTACCACGTTGTTAACCAACAATCGTATCATCCGTACCTCTGGACTTCACTAGAAAAAGAAAACAAAATTTTATAATTTTCTAGATTTTTAAAAAATCCGGAATATATGGAGTTTCTGGAATTTCCTAAAGATTGCTCCAAAAATGCATAAATATTTTCATATTTATTTAAAAATGCAGAAAAATACATAATTATTTCTAGATATTTCGAAAGATGCGGAAATATGTATCAATATTTTTGGTCTTTTTGAAATATCTGTTTGTATGCATTGTTTTCAGATATTTTGAAAAATTCTAAGTATTTTTTCCGCATCTTTTGAAATATATAGAATAACTTATGCATTTTTATCGGACATTTTCAAAATATCCGGAAAATTATGCATTTTGAATGGACTTTTTGGAATATTCGGTAAGAAGTGAAGAAAAATCTAGAAAAAACATTAACAATAAGGTAAAAATTCAAACTCACTTGTTATCAAGCACAAATGTTCAGTAGTGTCTACAGAAAATTCAAAAAATTAGATTTTTTTTTTTTTAAATTAAAAATTATACAACTTTTTGTGTGAAAGGAAATATAAAATGATCCAAGGATAATACGATAAAAATATAGATATTGTGAAATTTGTTATCTATATATTGAAGATTCCTCTCTATAAATGTCTCTTCTTTACTTCAATTTAGGCCCCTGGTATTAAGAAATTTGTTATCATTGTAATTCCGATAACATAATTTTAGAGGTGTAAAATAATGTAGTGTATATTTGATTTAGCTTTTAGAATAAAGATTAAAATTGATTTTGAAGTGATTTTAAAATATTTGGTTCTTTTAAATTGGAATTGATTCTATTTGAAATTATAATTTATAGTTTTTTAATTTTAAATGTAAATTTTATATTAAAATTTATTTTTGAATTTACTTTTGCATAAACTTATCGAGTGTAAATTACTTTATCTTTAATTTACTTTTAATTAGAATCAATTTTACGAAATTAATTCATTTATAATCAATTTGTTTTAACGTATAATCAAACACACATGGTGTTATTTGATTTATCTTTTAGAAGAGTAAAAAACAATTATAGGGGTGTATAATTGATTTTAAAATGAGTTTGAAATATTTAATTCTTTTAAAAAGAATTGATTTTATCTTTGTGATTGCACTTAGAGTTTATCAAAATATCAGCAACATCAATTTAATTTTAAAATATCTACTAACTTTTCATTAAAGGTTTTTAGTGGCAAGCAAATAACTGCATAAAAATATTATTTATACATAATTTTTTTAATGTAACAAAAAATATATTTATATGTTGGTAGATGTAATTATCTTTATTGCAATATTAAAAACTAGGTTTTTCTCCGTATTGTTTCACGGTTTTGGTGAATTTTCCTGTTTTGATTTTATGTTGTTATATGAGTAACATATATAATTATAATATGTGATTACTCGGTTGCATTAATTAAAAATTGTGATTGCTCGGTTGCTATTAACTAAAAGTTGTGATTGTTTTGATTATAATTATATATTATCAAATAAATTTCTTATTTCATGAACATTGAATATGACACAAATACTTTGAGAGTAATTATCAAATAAATTTCATATTTAATTTTCCTGTTTTGGTTATAGCTATATTTTATCAAATAAAATTCTTATTTCATGTATCAAAATTTTCAAAAATAAAATTGAATATGACATGGATGCTTTGAAAGTAATTATTTTGTAGTAATTCTTTTCTTTATATTAATATGAATTGCTATTTAGATTCAAAGTAGTAATTTGATGAATTGCTAATATATAGATGATACAAATTTTATTTATGTTTTAATATGTTTTTGAATATTTAGTTTTGATTTGTGTTGTTTATGAATGAATAAGTTTTTATTTGGTGATATTTACTCAAAATTATTTTTATTTTGATTTTTTTTACCAAATACGAGTGATAATATTTGTAAGGATAAAAAAACAATTTAGTTTTAAAATCCCTCGCCCTTTAGAGCTCGTAAACAAACTTCGCTATATTTAATCGAAAATTTTCGACTCCCCGCATTCAATACGTTTTTCATTTTCTTACCTTTTTTTTTTTTTGGATTTTGATGCATTAGTTTGAAGTTAAACACATAATAGGTTAATGTTGTTACATTAGAACATATAATAGGTTATTTAGTGAGACATGTATAACACCCCATTTTTAAATTATTTATCGTTGTGTATTTTTGGTGAGTTGTTGGCCTTGTTTAAGATATGTATGCTTAGATGTTTTGGTGTAGAGTTCTATTGGGACATGTAGACTTAAGGTGTGGTTAGTATTGGTGAGGTGTAGTAATAATAATATGACCCAATTATTTTAATTTAATAAAAATAAAAGGGTTGAATTAATAAAAGATTATGGTGAGGGTAAGAATGGAAATTGGGCTTAATCTAAAAAATTAAGAGGGATTTAGTCATAACAACAATTTTGGGAAATCAAGAGGGAGAACTAGGAAGAAGAAGAACATCTGCTAGGGCATTCTCCAAAGAGAAAATTCGCAGGAATTTAATCAAGGATTTGAGGTAAGGGGGAGAAAAAGGTTCATAATTTGTGATAATAACATGATAGGGTAGTGAAGGGTCCTTTCCCTCGTAGGATTTTATGCGTATGATGTTGTCTGTTGATTTTGTTGCCATGTTAATTTGTTGTTGTGAAATCGATTAGAGTTAATTGATTCCTTACATGAATTATTGTTGTTGTTGCTCTGTACAATATGTGGTGTGTAAGATTTTGTGTTGTTGCAGAAGAAGAGTGACAAATCTAGATCTAGAAAACTTATGAAACTGGATTAGTAATGTTAGATGAAAGAATAACGTGAATAAGAGTGTAAAACTGATATAAAAGTCATTCTAGGACTGGTATGAAGTGTGAAAACCAGACCTAAAGTGAACAGATTCATACTGAAGAAGAAATTGTGAGAATTTATTAGTATTCGGCCCATACGCGTAAAAGAGAAGCCATACACATATGAAAGGGCGTGGAATTACGCCATTACGCGTAATAGAGAGGCATTACGCGTAAGGGGAGCTTTGTGGCATGACCATATGCTCAAATACGTAGACTACACGTAAGGAGTCTGGGCAATACACGTATGAGAGGGTGATACACGTATTGAGTATGTGTTGAGGAAAATTTTAAGAGGAAAATGGTTCTGCCAATACGCGTAAGGGGTTGTCCATATGCATATGAGGTTGAGGCCTAGTGCAATACGCGTATGGTGGGCGTAATGGCTTAGGGGCGTAGTAGCTTGGCAATACATGTATGCTCTTGTGTAATACGCGTATGACCAGTAATGTGGTGCAATTTTGGTGTTTCGCGATGGTTGTCCCGATTTCGCGTCCGATGGTGATTTCCTTGATCTGAAGTGTTATTAGGAATCATTTAATCGAGGATTAGTGATGGAAAATAATTAAAGATGGAATTTATGGATTAATTAGATTATTAACTACTTAAGTCGTGTGAGGTATTGTTGGTGATTTTGTGGACTTGTATGTTGCATATGTGATCAGATGGATCGTGAAGATGTATAAGAATATGTTTATACATATTTGTGTGCATAGTCATTGTCATGCATACATTGTAGCATTATTGGTGATTGGTGTTAGAGATGAATCGTTGTCGATGGACGTATGCGATTCATCCGTTCTCCATTGTGGAGAGTATTGGAGATAAATCATTGTCGAATGGATGCATGTGATTTATCCAAATTCTGTATGAATCAAGTTCGATTGAATGAACTAAGGTGAATTGGTACCACATGCATTGTGTCATTGTTGAGTCACATTGCATATTAATTATTGATGAATCATGAATCATGTTGTTGATCATTATTGTATTTATTGATTGTGTGAGATACTATCCTTGAAATGTTTTATACACCGTTAATTATGGAATGTGTTTCTCACCCCTTTGTTGTTGTTGTTGTTGTATCTGTGCTTCCTTGGACGCACAAATAATTCAGGTACTTGAGTGTGCGTGGACTGCGTGTTGTTTGTTCGAGTCATAGGATTGCTCTGATATGTAACACATGATTTTGGGCTTATTTTGATGTTTTACTCATTTTCATTATTTTGTTATGTATCACACTTTTATTAAAAACTTGTATATTAAGAGATGTTGAAGAATATTGTTGATGTTGAACAATTCATAATTTTCCATTGTTTTAATGAAAAAAGTTTTTGTTGTTATTATTGTTGATGTGGCATTCCACTTTGGATAAAACTCTGATTTTATGCGTTAAACTATTATTTTATAAAATGGGAAAGTGGAGTGTTACAACATGCATGTTGGTTTTTTGAGTTTGAAGTTAAAGCGTTTTGGCATAATTTGTTTCCTCGTATTCTAGGTTCATGAAGGACGATATGGAAGTTAAATTTTGATTATTGTTGTTCTAAAACACGGAAGTTAACTTCCAAATTTTGGTGTTGTGCATTATTATTTTGTATCTTTTATGGTGTAATTACAAGTAAAAGTTTGATGATGTAGACAAATTGAGACATGGTTGAGTGGTCCAACATACTTCCGTTCAAAGAGAAAGAGCTAGACATTCCCATCTAGTCATTGGTGCCACTTTATTTGATGCGGAAACATCATCTTCCAGAGTTCACATGCCTCCTACACCGTCCTCATGGAGAAACGAGTACTCCACTACTTCCAATTATGTCCTAGAAGTCCAACCTACAATTTTCATTTCTGATGTTTATCCAGGAGGCCCCTTAACTATCTCACTGCTTTGTATGTATGTATACCATGTTTTTAGACACATGTGGGATAGGGAAGTAAAATAAATTTGTAATCATTCTTTTAAACATATGTGTTATATGATTTGAACATCATTACATTGTTGTATTTTTTACAGCATTGTGAGGCGTTAAACTATATCAACGATGATAGGAAGATTGTAAAGTTGTTATAGTCTGATGAACCATGATTTACGAATGTCATGAAATTATCTAGGCTGTAAGATTTATCCAGTATTGGGTATATTTTTACTAACCATGGTTTTTGATCTGCTTTCATTGAAAGATGAAACTCAATGATTTCTTCATTCCATCTTCTGATCGATGAGATGTCCATCAGACTTAATGATATGTCATCCCTCATACATATTTTGATAATGGGAATATTTTTAAACTTCAGACTTACTAGATCTAAGGAACTATATATGATGGTGCAATATTTGGGAGCTGACCCTGGTGATGCCCTGTAGGACCAAATGATGTAATACTAGGTTTGGGTTTCTGGAGAGGTTGTACAGATACCACCTGGATGCGGCATTTGAAGCTAATGGGGATGATACACAGGTAGCACATCATAGTATATGCTCATTGAGGTCATACCTCTTGTATCTGGTTGACACACCCATATTCATAAATACATACTATATTGATGTCGTCTACCTAAGATACTTCATTGACTTAAGGATAATTCATCAGTACAATTGAGGAACCTCTTGTTTAGTTTACCTGTACTTAGGGATATCAATGGGGTCAGGGGAGGGGATACATTCTCATCTTAATCATAACCCTCAATTTTTTCCCAACCACATCTCAGATCCCCATCACGGGGGACTTTACCCCGCATCCCTGTCCCTACAGATCTCCAAGGTTCTTATTGAGATCCATAAACATAAAATTATTTATATATTATTTTTAACTAAATCAATAGTAAGAAAATTCAAACTTGTTTTCTTAAAAATATATTTTTCCACAAAAAATTAAGAAATTAATCCTTTAGGATAAATATACTTTTTTAACAATATTTGATCTAAACTCTTAAGAATCATGACCACCACATTTTAAAACTTGTTTATAAAATAAATTATATGAATGATTTACATGGAAATTTAAAATTATATATAAATTAATGATATTATGATATTCTAAGCGTGAACGGGAACTCTGCGGGACAGGGGTATTTTTGATGTCCTTGTCCCCGAAGTGCCGTCGGGGAGGGGGGATTTCTCATCTTTGGGGCCTTAAACAGGAAAATTTTCGCAGGGATCCCCACTAACAGAGGAAAGTTGACACCCCTACTTATAGTTAAGGGTGGAAAAATGGGTCGTCCGCCCCGCCCCACCCCGCCGAATGTCCGCAAAAAAAAGAGTGGGGCGGGTATGCCCGTCAAGTTGAAATGGACATAAAAGTCTAGCTCGCCCCGCCAAGGTTACGGGTTGGCAGGCGGTGGGCTTGCCCGCCTTTTTTTAAATATTTTTTTAAATAAATTAAAAGGTTCTCTTTTATATTTCAATAAAAAAACATCAAACAAACATTTAGAAAGCATAAATGGAAAAAAGACTAAAGCCATCAAGTATTAATCCTCAATAAAAAATAAAACTTTCAACAAGTTTTCACCTAAAATAAAAGCACTTTTGTCATTTTTCATTGGTAAAATTCCAAATACTTTCCTAACAATAGAGACAAAGAAAGTATATTAGTCATAATAACCTAAAAACAACTTATATACATATCACAAGTTACTTTCATAGGCTCTTCCAAATACTTAAAAAAATGTTTATTTCATAGGTGCGACGAGCTTTGGCGGACGGCGAGTTTTGGTGGAGCAGACTTTGGCGGATGGCGGTCTTTAGCAGGGCGGACTTTGGTGGGTGACATACCCAAAATCCCAACCCAATCCGCCAAATTTTGGCGGGTGCGCGGGCCGGCCAGGCGGACCACGATCCGTTTTACCACCCCTACCTCCATGTAAGTTTAAACTTGTTTATGGAAAATTAGACAAATGACAACAAGCAACA
Organism: Lathyrus aphaca; assembly: GCA_963966055.1. Taxonomy (NCBI): domain Eukaryota; kingdom Viridiplantae; phylum Streptophyta; class Magnoliopsida; order Fabales; family Fabaceae; genus Lathyrus; species Lathyrus aphaca. The sequence continues at coordinate 542,138,108 of OZ014521.1, forward strand.
CCCTATTTACGAAAATATATTTCCATCTTTACTGTTATTAATGTTGCATAACACTTGTGTTTCACCGCTACTAATATTTCATACATACCATTTACAAGCATGAATGTACGTAGTGTGCCAACTCCTCATCCATGGAGTTCTATATTCAGCTAAATTCAATGATTTTTTTAGAGTATCACATCCTTACATGACACCAAATACAGAAGGAAAACCACCTAGATAACTCATCAGAAGATATAAAATAGGGAGCAGGATAGATCATATCATGTTGTTGATATGTCTGCATGTCAACGTATTGTAGCTATTGGACGAACGGATTTAAATCCACTAACATCTTAAATTTTGAGTCATACTCAACAAATTTTCACCAGAAAATGTTTGTTCATTATATGGGGAGTTTGCATCCTTCCAAATTTCCTAGAATCACATATTTCGTTTGAAACAATCCATAATTATTTATAATATAAAAATAAAATATTAAATTATTGTAAGCTTACATCTTAATCCATTTGACACTTGATGCAATGCGTAATATTTTTCATCAAGCAATCATTTTTAATTTTATTCATAGTCACATAAACAATTATGCTAAAAAAATTGAAACATTCTATCTAAATTTCAATTATATGCATTTACTAAAATAACACATTTTCCCTTAAATTATTGTCAGAAACTTCTACGCAAAGTTATTAGGCTCACAAACATACAAAAAAAAAAACATTTTGGACTTTTTAAAATTAGTTTTATAGTATTACAGTATTACATAAAAAAAAAATATTTTTTTCATAAAAACTTCAAATAAAAATTTGATTTAATTAATTATTGTTAAAATATTATTTTATACATTTTATTAGTTTATTAACATTTTATTTAGATATCAAAATTAAAAAAAAAATCACTTAATTTTAAAATTATTTCAATTAATTTTTTATAAAAATCATTTTTAAAATACATTCTTTTCTTAAAAACTACGATTCCGACTATATAATATTTATGTTATAGAATTTTAAAATTAGATTTTTAATTTATAAAAATAAATTTAAAAATTATTTTTAAAAATATTTTTTTTCTTTTTAATAATTAAATCATACAGACCTTAAATAATAAAAATAAATTGATTTTCTTCTATAACTTCTCTTTGTAGAAGAGTACACTACACACAACTCTTCTACCATAGATAAGTACTCAATTATATTATATAGATTTTAATTCTAGAAAATTATTAAAACAACAACTAAGAAATAAAGTTAAATTATTTCTAGTAGTAAAAAAACATGTGTCACTATCACTAGTGAGTGTGTTAACCTTATACTACTATTTTTCTTATATGAATATTTTAATTTACTTAATTTATTTAATTTATAAGATGTCACTTTTAAGTTGGGTTGGCAAGGAATAAGCACGGTTGAAAGTGCTCTCTGCGTCAAATGATTATTAATGTATTAAATGCTGAAAGCTACTAGCTGTAAAAAAACAAATGCTTAAATTACTTTTTTGTGTTTGTTCCCTATGATAGGTCTTTGTTTGAAGTATCAATATCTGGATCTCACCTAATCATGATTTAGTCTTAGCCACATCTCATCGGTACTACGGTTATGGCACTTTTTACTACTTCAAACGTGATTATGAATTGTGCATTAATCAATTCGATGATGAGCTGCACAATAAAGTTAGAAACACAATCCACAGAATCCTATGCTTGATGTGTAATAAATATATGAAACTAAGAGCTTTCCATTCTCAAAGCCAAAGGTAACATAAAATATTGTTGAATTGTAGCTTTTTAATGTTTTGTGTCTATACTTAATTTCTTTACACATCACATGTTGTAGCTTTCTTAGTCAACAAACTTCACCTAAACAATTTTTTTCCTTTTCTTATTCTTTCATACTTACCAATCATGGAAGATGAAAAGCTCCAATAATATGCATGCATGACTATGTTCAAGTGGGGAGTTTATTGAGTCTAAGAAAAGAGGAAAAAGTATTGAGCCTAGTGGCTAATGGAGTTGGCAAAGTTTTTCACATTTTGTAAGTGGAAAAGTGATTTTCTTGTGTCAACATTTTGAGTTGTCGTGATTTCACCTATTAGATGAGATTGAACCATTAAAGTCAATTATTTTTGATAAATAATGATTTCTAGAAGTTTATCCATTTTTTTTCCGATTTTTTGACAAGATAGTATATGTAGGAAAAAATTTAAGACTATTTATTTAAAATAAAAGGTTATTTTAAATAGTTTTTTTTTATAAATAATTTGTATAATTTTTTGAAAAAACAATTATGTTTATAAAGAAAAAAATGTCTAAAAATTAATTTTTGTTTATTATAATTCCTAACAAGTTAACCCTTATTTGTGTTCCGTCTTAGAACCAGAATTGGATGCACTCGATGAATTGAATATCTTGAACTGATGATGTTGATCTTTGATACGACGACACATGGTAAAACTACAAGGTTAATACTCCAATGTGCAAGTCAGTTCAAGATTCAATATGAGTATAGTAAAAAGCGGAGATCATAAAATGTACCTTGTTTTTCATGTAAATTGATTTTATACTTTGTGTCAAGTGGAGTGGATTTGAGATGAATTGTGCCTCAACTAATAAGGCATTCAACCAACCTAAAATTGTTTCCCTCAAGACTTTGTCAAGCATTGAGATAGTTGGGGAAGCCTTTAGTTATTTTGGTCGGCCTTTGGGATATTGGCCGATGCGAATTGGAAAAGAAAATGTTTGAAAACAATTGAAAAAAAGTAGTGGGAGACAAGTGCATTAAATATTTACTCTTCGCTTTTAGTGGGTTAGGGAATGATTCCCTTAACTAGGACATTTGAGTATTTTCTGCTCTTCGTTCTTCTCTTCAATAGTTGTGACCTTCATGTCATACTTCTTAGGCAACGACCTGGGAATCTTTCTAACCAGCTTCTCCTCTGACATCTTCTCTCCCAAGGCACCAGATGTACTGGAAATATCAAGAATATTCATGTGAAAATCGTGAATGCTCTTATCCTCCTTCATCTTCAAGTTCTCAAACTTGGTGGTAAGAAGTTGAAGTCTTGACATCTTCACCATAGAGGTTCCTCATGAGCATTCTTCAAAACCTCTCATGCATCTTTAGCAACAATACAATTATTTATCAATATGAAGGTGTTCTTGTTCACTCAATTGAATAAGACATTCAATACCCTAGAGTTTCCAAGAGTAAGATCATCTTCTTCCTTAGACCATTCTTCTTCTGGCTTCAATTCTGTTGTATCCTTTCCATCTTTTTCTTTCACAACAAGGTGTTTCTAACCTTTGATAATTGTTTTCCAGCTTTTGCTATCAATAGTCTTTAGAAAAGTCATCATACGCGCTTTCCAGGTATCATAATTTGTGCCATTCAAAATAGGAAGTCTCTTGACAAACCCTAGTTCCATGTCCATTGTACCAGAAAGTATCGTCCCTAGATCTCACCCAGAAACAGAGCAGGATGCTTGCTCTGATACCTATTGAAATTCTAGTATAGCATATTACAGATGTCCAGTGAGATGTTGGAACAACTGATCTCTGCACTTAACACAATGACATGAACACAAATATAGTTGCATAAAATAAATGAACACAAGAAATTGTTAACCTAGTTTGGTGCAAACTCACCTACTCTAGGGGCTACCAAGCCAGGAAGGAAATCCACTGTTAGTAGTATCAATTTGAAGTTAAACAATCCCAATTTACACTTCTCACTTAATCACTACCCAATGCAATTTCTATCTAAGAACCCTTAGATAAGAGAACCCCCTATCACCCCCCCCCCCCTCAATCACACACTGTGATAATCAACCAAAAACTTACAAAGAAAATAGAAGAACACTCTTCCAAGATAAACAACTTGATCTTGCTTAAAAGCTTCAATAAAAAACAAACACTCGTGCTTAAAAGCTTAGAGTGCACAAAACACAACTCAATAAAATCAGTCAAATTCAAACATCTAGGTGATATTATAATGACGTACAAATAACACAAGACAAAAGCCTAACCCTAGCTCAGAATGTGCAACTTTTCAATCTCTAATCTTTATACCTCCAATTAGGGTTGCACCACTTTAAGTAGAGAACGATCTTCATGAATATGAGCAATCAAAGTAGTCAGAATTGATCTTCATTAAAAACTGACTGATCTTCAAATCTCTTTTGAACAAATTGTACAGGAATAGAAATATTAGATCTTTCCAAAACTAAAAACATAAGAGATATGAAAATATCTTCAAATATATGAAACAAAACATATTCTGTTAATCATAAAATTCCTCCTTGATTTTCGCCACCAATCAGACTAATCACAGAAACAAACACCTGCTAATAATTCTCCAAAATCAAATCACAACTTTATGCAAAGTTGCCAAATACTGACAGACAGATGTTAAGACATCTACTCTGACATAAAAAAATAACAATATTATCATGACAATTGTAGATGTTTCAGTATTTGGCTCATCATCTGCCAAGTATTATAATCACATGTGTACTGATGTATGAACAACCATTTCATGACTTCTTTTCTGACAACTTGCTAAACCTGCTATAGAACTTGTTCTTCAACATGTTAGAACATCTTGTCCAACATGTTTTTTTCAGGTTAGTTTTACCAAAATTAATGTCAACACCCACAACAGTAGAACTAACAAGTTTGACACCCAAAAATCCTTAAGTTGTAAATTTTAATAGGATTACATGTCCATACATCGTCTATAACCTTCCACTTCAATGAAGTTTATGCTGACATATTGATCAGATAACACATCATGTTACTGCTTTTGTCCAGAAATATTTCGATAGTCCATACTTTAACAAGACATGTCTTGCCTTTTCTGTTAGAGACTTATTGATTCTCTCCAGCACAACAACATTTTTCATTTTATTGTGGTGTCTTATGAATTGAGAAATGTCTTTGAATACCATATTCTTCACATAACCTCTTGAAATTCGTATCAGTATACCCTGTCCCATTATCTTACTACACAAATTTAATTTTTCATCATGTTTGATTCTCTACCTTTACCCTCCACAATTTAAATTTGATAAATACTTCAGATTTCTTCTTCAATAAATACACTAAAATCTTGCAATAAAAATCATCTATGAAATCAACAAAATACCTGGAACCATCCATGGAAACATCTTCGGTAGCACCATACACATTTGAATGCACATAGTCTAAAATTCCCTATGTTTTGTGCTTTCTGGTCTTGAACCAAACACAACCATGTTTATCAAGTACAAAATACTTTCACAAATGTATCTTACAACTAAGAACATACTTCAATAGAATTCTCAAATGAAGTTCCATAATCACACGCTCAGTGAAATGACCCATACGCATATGTCAGAGTTTAGTTGCATCATTATCATACTCATCTGATGCAACATCACTTACAACACCATTCCCCAATAATTTATAGAGTTTAGTTGCAATCCTCTTTGTTATCATCATATTCAATGCACCTTTTTTAACCTTTATAACGTCCTTATCCCCATCAGACATGTAGGAGAAACCACTTTCTTGTAAAAAAAAACCCTAGGGAAATCAAGTTCTTCCTCAATTTTGGAATACATCTAACATCATTCAATATTCACACGCCACACCACCATCGTCCATGGAAAATTTAAATTGTCTTATTTCAGTGATAGTACTTGCATTATCATCACTCGGATAATCAAATTCAAAATCACATCACCTCAATGTAGTGAACCATTATCAGTGCGACGTCACGTAGTAAGAATAACCACATTTAAGAATCCACACATTTGTGCACTTGTTGGATGAAACCCGCCATATATCTGCTTGACTGCCAAAACTATTGGTTTAAATCATATTTGCATAATTGGATGTGTTATGCTTTCTATTTGGATAATCCCTCTTTCAATGCCCATTCTTTTTTCAAATATAACACTCACATATTTTACGATTCTTATAGTTAGACCTCTTGTTTCCAGAACCTACATTACCTTGTTCCACTAACAATCTTAATCCTTTTTCACATACAGATTATGACTCAGTTTACAATAGTACCCTTGAAATCTTGACACTCCTAATTACTGGAATCATATCCATACAACCACTTATCTCTATCTCTCTACAAATGATTTTTTAATATTTGTTTTTGAGATAAAGTCACCTAAAGTTCAAAAATGAATGAAAAATAGATCTAATGGTTGTTTGATGTCTTGACTGCGTGACTGCAACAAATTTTATATGCATTGAATCATAATCCTAACATAAATAAAACATTTATACTCACGCCTTATTTATTCGATTTGAAGTATGTGTGAACCAAAGCACTTACACCATTTGCTTGGATACTTCTTTAAAACATGCAAAGACCTCTTTAATTATAAACTAGTTGGCCATGAACCTTTCCCTTTCTCTCATCATAATCCATCCCTTTATACTATGAGTATACATTTTCTACAATATGAGCCTTGAACCTTTCCCTTTCTTTTTTCTGTTACTTCTAGTTTTCTCTTGAACACCCATTTACAATCAATGATCTTTTTCCCTATAAGAAATTGAACAAGCTCAAATGTATGGTCTTTATTCAAGGACTATATATCCTTCACCATTGCACCCATTTATTTATCTTTCTCTCGGCTAGCTATAACATCTTGAAGGGTGGAAGGGTCTTCAGAACTAGTAAGAAGTGCATAGGATGTCGAGTCTTCATACCTATATCTTTCTGGTGGTTTTCTTGAATGATGCTCTCTGTCACATACAAGAATATAGTCATGTACTCCACCTGAAAATTAAGATCCATGGTCAATATTAATATTAGAGCCTTGTTATTGTTCTGGTTCAGACACTAGCTTAATATTGTTCACTAGTGGCGGATCAACATCCACATGAATCACATATTTGCGGGAAGTTTCTTCTTCATATGATAACATATTATTTGCAACTGACTACTTCAACATTAACCTTTCAGTTAGAGACTTATTCATTCTCTCCAACACAACAACATTTCTCATTTTATTGTGGTGTCTTAAGAATTGAGAAATGTCTTTGAATACCATATTTTCACATAACCTCTTGAAATTCATATCAGTGTACCATGTCCCATTATCTGGCTATAAAAATTTATTTTTTCATCATGTTTGATTCTCTACCTTTACCATCCACAACTTGAATTTGATAAATACTTTAGATTTCTTCTTCAATAAATACACTCAAATCTTGTGAGAAAAATCATCTATGAAATCCACAAAATACCTATAACCACCCATAGAAACATCTTCAGTAGTTCCATACACATTTGAATGCACATAGTCTAAAATTCCTATGTTTTGTGCTTTCTGGTCTTGAACCAAACACAACTATGTTTCTCAAGTACACAATACTTGCACCAATGCATCTTACAACTAAGAACATCCTTCAATAGAATTCTCAAATGAAGTTCCATAATCCCATGCTCAGTGAAATGACCCATATGCATATGTCAGAGTTTAGTTGCATCATTATCATACTCAACTGATGCAACATCACTTACAACAATGTTTCCCAATAATTTGTAGATGTTAGTTGCAATCCTCTTTGTTATTATCATAGCCAATGCACTTTTTCTAATCTTCATAATGTCCTTATCCCCATCAGACCTGTAGGAGAAACTACTTTCTTCTAAAAAACCTAGGGAAATCAAGTTCTTCCTCAATTTTGGAATACATCTAACATCATTCAATATTCACACGCCACACCACCATCGTCCATGGAAATTTTAATTTGTCTTATTTCAGTGATAATACATGTTTTATCATCACTCGGATAAACAAATTCAAAATCATCTACCTCTATGCAGTGAACCATTATCGGTGCGACGTCACGTAGTAAGAATAACCACATTTAAGAATCCACACATCTGTCCACTTGTTGGATGAAATCCACCATATATCTGCTTGACTGCCAAAACTATTGGTTTAAACCATATTTGCATAACTGAATGTGTTATGCTTTCTGTTTAGACAATCCCTATTCCAATGCCTATTCTTTTTACAAATATAACACTCACATATTTTTCGATTCTTATATTTAGATCTCTTGTTTCCAAAACCTACATTACCTTATTCCACTAACAATCTTAATCATTTTTCACATATAAATTATGACTCAGTTTACAATAATACCCTTGAAATCTCGACACTTCTAATTACTGAAATTAAATCTATACAACCACTTCTCTCTATCTCTTTACAAATGATTTTTTAATATTTGATTTTGAGATAAAGTCACCTAAAGTTCAAAAATTAATGAAAAATAGATCAAATGGTTGTTTGATGTCTTGACTGCAACAAATTTTATATGCATTGAATCATAATCCCGAATTATATACCCATAACAAATAGATAACAAATAGTTGGGCCTAATACCTATTTAGAATTTCTACCTATGAACCATACTCAACCATTAAATCATATAATATATTATTAGCTCTAATCTTATTTATTTATAAAAGTTTTTTTTTAAAGTTTTTATCATAAATATAAACAAATATCAACAAATCTAAATATATTTAATATCTTTATTACAAAATTATTCTTATATTAATTATTTAATATTATTAATAGATAACAATTTAATTAAAAATATATTAATAATTGTATTATCTCAGGAAAAAAATTAAATTAAATTAATTATAATTCTTAATAAATGTGAAAATAAAAATTAAATATAATTAATTATAATTCTTAATAAGTGTGAAAATTATGATGTCATTATTTTAGAATACAATCTAACGTGAAACAAAAAAAATACATGTACAGAATCCAATGATCTTAACATCATAATGTCACCATTTTCTATAACTTACTATGTCACCATTTTTATACTTGTTTATACAACATATCAATTTGTATCTTATATTAAAAAAATAACATTTCAACTTGTAAAAATCAAGTGACATCAATAATATATAATTAATTTATCAACCTCCCTTAATAAAATAGGCTGCTACATACAAAAAAATACAAAAAAATATATATATATATATATATATATATATATATATATATATATATATATATATATATATATATATATATATATATATATATATATATATATATATATATATATATATTGAACACAGAAACAAAGATAGAAATATTAATAATGAATAGAAAAGCAACAATAATGAGAAAAATAAAATAGAAAAGTCACAATCAAAGCCAACCCAGGTGGTTGGAATTATTGAAGGTAAGTGAAAGATTGAAAAGTAGCTTTCAAAGACACATAACAAAGAACATTAGACACCTCAATATTGTTAGGGTTTTGACAAATACGTAACCATCATGTTTTTATTTTAAGTATTTTTGTGACACAGAAATAATCAATAAACAAAAAAGTCTACACCATGCTATATTAATCACTTTCCAGCTTTTTTTTTAATCTACTTGAGTTGTGCTTTTCCGTGGTATGTAATTTTTGGTTCTAAGTTTTTGAATTAAATAATGGAATTTATGTGCTTATGATCTACATGGTCATTTTCATCAATTATTATAGGTAGTGTCTTAGATTATTTTATTTAGTAAATAATATATGGACATGGGTGTCATAGGGTCTAAGTTTTCAATCATCCAACTTTGGAAAATTACCATTTTAATTAAGATTTATAATTCAATTTGATAACTCTTTCGTACTTAGTATAACATATTCTAAGCTTTAAAATCTCATTATTAACTTGATTGTTTGAATGTTTGTCAATATATTCCCCATTGTTAAGATTGTATGTTATTTAACATTTCATGAATATTTAAATTTCCTGGCAAAAAATCAATAATCATTCATAAAATTGAAAGTTGAATTTTTGTTGTCGATGTGATGATTTTGTTTATTTTATTAATATTTTTGAGTGTTAATATTTATCTTAAATTCGGTGGCTCTTGATATTCAGTGCTCTTAAAAATAATTTAATTTTATAATAAATAAAAGAATTTAATTAGAATGTCTTGACAATATAAACAATTTTTATACCGTCAATTAATCATAACAGTTAAATTTTTATCAATGTTTGACTTTTTTTTTATCATATATAAAGTATTATTTTTGAATGATTGTGATGTTGTGATAATGCACAACAATTATTCTATGAACAAAATTTTAAAATAAATTTTAAATTTAACTTTTTTTTTTCTTTTCATATTCCATAAAACCAAATTTTTTCAATAGTCCATGGGTTAAATCATTTGTTTTTGGTATTAACTATTTGATATTACTTAAACGCCTTAACCATATACCTTAATTATCTCCTTGATCAATTAAACTACACTAAATAATCATACAAATTCAAATTTAGTGATTATATTTTTTTAGGGAGAATTTAGAGATTATATTAGAACTTTATTATCATTAAAATATTAAAATATATTTATATATAAAAGTATCCAATTTTAAAAAAATATTTTAACTATTAAACTAATGATTTTTTGTTTTGTTTTTGGGATAAGAATGAGAAAAGAAAATAAGCTGTACGTAAAAACTGGAGGGAGAATTATACCAAAATCCTCTCAAACGAATTTAAAGAACGACAAACTAAACCAATTCTTAACAAAATAAGTTCTAATAACTAAAAGAATGGAATAATAGTAAGCAATATTAGCTAAAGTGAAACATAAGTTAGCAAGGATATCTATTCCCTTCTTTATAAATGTGAGAAATCACAAAATTTTAATTCGAAATAATATTTATACATTTTAGTCATCTATTCATAAACTTCTACGACACATAAAAAGGGGGATTGAAAGCTCTAACCACCGTAGTTGAATCTGATTTCAATCATACATTTCTCCATTTCTTCTCATGAGCGAACTCATTCGCTATCATTACACCTGAGAGTTCGACAATGAGAGAATTCACAACACCTAAATTAGAAGCAAAAACATATAAAAAAAAAGAACCATTCATGTCTCTAGCAATGCCACCGCAAGTAGATAAACCTGATGGGGATTTGGAAGTGCCATCACGGGGCGGACGAATGACAATCTTGAACATCTTAAAAATTGCAAAGTCATGCATAGAGAGATTTGGAACACCTGCGATGACATTTCCTGCGATAGAAATAACATCCACAATACAAGAGGTTATAGAGAAAAAAAAAAGTAAAAGTATCATTAAATCTCACCGAATTCCAAGCTTTCCAAATCGAATTTATAACAACGATGACTGCCACGGTAAAAACCAATTGACCGTGTTCCTTGCTCGCTGTCCCAAAAAGCTTCTAGATATCCAACTAACTACGAATCGAATAACTGAGATTAAACATGAGTTTTAGCCAATCCTAAATTCCAGTAAAAAAAGATGAATTTTTGTTTCTTCCTCCAATCCGCATAAATCACAATCTAGACGGAAAAACGAAAAATTATCAAATGATGATGTGAATAATAAATATGAATTAATTTTTATTATTTTCATTTTAATTTTATTAAATATTATTTTAAAATTAAAGTTCAAAATGAAGAAATTAATTAAAACTCTAAACAATCAAATCTTCTAAAATAAAAATATGCATTATGACATCACCTAATAATAACTTGTTAGCTAATTATTCAACTAGAGCTACTAGACATATATTACCAAAATAAATTTCAAAACCAATGGTTAAAAAAATTCTCAAATGAAGAGATTGTCCATAAAAATATGATCAAAATGCATTTAAACATTTTAAAACCTAAATCATAACTTCCTTACAATTATTAAAAATAACATTATTGCATGGAGGAAATTTGTTGGATAATATAGTCAACTAGTGGAAGTAATACACCATATCTTGATTTGGAAACTTAGGATATATATTCCTATGGTCAATATAAAATGAGGTGTTTAATATATAAAAGATCTCTCAATAATTGATATTTCACATCCTTTAATCATAGAGGGCTAACTTAATCTAAAATTTTGAGGATAATTATGCAATCAATATTGCTGATGACATATTATTCTAATTGCTTGGCTCAATTATATTGGATATTACATAATTATTTTATGAGTATACGTGTATGCTCTACATTGTGGGGACTTGTTACACAAATAATTATGATAGAAGTTGTGGATGACCTTAATCTTTGGAGTTTGGCAGTATTTATGAAATTCATAATTTGATTTTCTCCAACTCTCCCTTAGTCCCCACCCAAAATAATTAGAAGAGTTTCTACAATCTTCTTTTTGTTTTTAATGTTAAATGTGGACACCTTAAAGAAATTTAATGTATATTTACATGCGAATAATAAAGGGTTCCAATTTACAAGAATTTGAGATATGAAATGTTATTTGTCATATTGACAAATTTTATATCTTTTCAACTATTTCTTTTACTTGTATTTCAATTTTTTTTTAGTTAATTTGAATTTTTTTATAGTTATATAAAAATTGAAAATCATTTCACCATTGTTGATATTATCATCCATGGTTATATATTCAATATAATTAATATGTTTTATTACGGTTGATTTTTATAATTGTGGTGGAATGTTTTTCTTTAAAATTAAAACATATCAGATTTAGTTTATTTCCCTCATAACACAAGTGACCTAGCGAAGAATAGACGAAAGCGATAGCGATAGTGAAACAGACGAAATTGAGACCAAACTTCACCATCTTTATCATTTCTTGAAACTTCCAATCTTCATCACCTTTCATTCATTTTTTGGAACATCTAAATTTCAAGTTGTTTTGCTCTTGTTGGTCTCTTCCTCTTCTTCAATTTAAGGTACATTTTCTATTTCATCACCATTGTCACAATTCATTGAGTTTTAGGTTTTGGTGTTGTTAAATGTTATATTGTTGTGAATGAAAATCGATAACAAAACCATACTAGTAAGTAATGTGTCTATGAACCACTAGTATGATGAGGAATGTAGATAGTCGCAAGCATATGCGAGAGTGTTGTTGTATATATGTGTATGCAACATATAACCATATTAGTATGTTGTGTGTGTAACATTAATGTTGTTGTGATTGAGTGATATTGAGATTATTTTTATGTTGTTGAGAAATGTATATATTCTTGTGATTAAGTGATATTGAGATTGTTTCATTCTTATTGTGTTGTTGTATTGTTAAATGATTCTAAAAGCTTTTGATATAAACTTTAGAATTTATTATGAATCATAGTTGGATGAAAGTTGATAGAATAGGTATAATGTATGAGAAATGAGTTCTTGAATTCTTTGAATACGTAAAACAAAATATTTCCAATGATAACGGTCTCTTTTATTTTCCTTGTGTTATTTGCGGGAATATAAAAACGATTCAAAGAAATAAATATTACATCACCTATTATGATGGAATTTGTCAAAATTATTCAATTTGGACGTGGCATAGTGAAGTGGATAAAAATCAAAATGCGATGGCACAAAGACACGAAGTTGATGAAGATATGGATGATTGGCTAGAAGATATTATATGTGATGTTGGAGAATCTTCTTTTATGAAAGCTCGTGTGTATGATACTTTATGTAGTGATAAGGGTGCACCTTTGTATAAGAGGTGCACAAGTTTTACACGATTGTTGCGGTGTAAAAAATTGTTTAATCTGAAGGAAAAAAATGGGTGGACAGATAAAAGTTTCACGAAATTTCTTGATTTGTTGAAATAAATGCTACCAGAAGATAGCTTTTTGTCAGATCGTTGTTATGAGGCCAAAACGATATTGTGTCTAATGGTTTGGAGTATATCAAAATACATGCATGTCGTATATAGGAAAAAGTATGCAAAATTAAATTAATGTATGGAATATGGTGAGTCGAGCTACAAGGTGAAGGATAACATTGGTGATGACTATGAGGATGTTATCAAGAAGTTTCCTCTTGCTAAAGTGTTATGGTACTTGCCAATAATTCCAAGGTTTAAGAGATTTTTTGTTAATGTGAATGACAAAAAGAAATTAGATTGCATGCATATGAAAGAAAAAGTGATGGAAACATTTGTCGTGTAGTTAATTCTTTACAATGAAAGAAAATTGATTCGTTGTTTCCAGATTTTGACCTTGAGCCAAGAAACCTTAGGCTTGGGATTGCCATAGATGGAATGAACCCCTTTGGTAATCTGAGTAATAACCATACTTTATGGTCTATTCTTCTCACAATTTACAACTTATCTCTTGTGCATGTATATGTTATTATCTATGATGATTTCGGGATCAAAACAACTTGGAAATGACACAAATGTTTATATAAGTTCATTAATTGAATATTTAAGATTTTTATGGGAGGAAGGTGTTGACGTTGATGATGTGTATTCAATTGAAAAGTATAAGATGTGTGTCATGTTATTTTACATAATCAACAACTTTCTTGTATATGGTAATTTGACTGGATACAATGTCAATGAACATAAAAGGTATCTTATATGTGAATCTAATACATGTTTTCACCAACTTCAGTTTGTAAAAGAGACCCTTTATCTTGGATATCAGATTGCGGAAGAATTTTAACAGAGAGCATGATTTTTATATCTCTCATAAACCCTTAATCATGAATGTAAAATCTCAAGTTAATTGGCTTAAAATCTCATGATTGTCATGTCTCGGTGCAACAACTTCTACTCATGGTTATCCAATGCATCCTACCAAAAAACTTAAGAGTAATTTTAACCAAATTGTGCTTATTCTTAAATTTTATATGTAATAAAATTCTTGATTTCAAAAAATTAGATGAATTAGAAGACGAGGTTGCAATAATCTTGTGTCAATTGGAGATGTATTTCCCTTCATCATTTTTATTGACATTATGGTTCATTTAATTGTTCATCTAGCCATAGAAATTATATTTTATGATCCAGTTTATTTAAGGTGAATGTATTCAATAGAGCGATACATTAAGATATTTAAAGGATATATGGAAAATCATCATTGACCACCAACTTCGATCTTAGAAAGATACATCACAGAAGAAGCTGTTGAGTTTTGTTCAAACTATTTATCAGAAGCATATACTATAGAAATTTCAAAGTCTCATCATGTTGACAGATATGGAGGTAGATGTACTCAATATTTAAATGTTATGTCAATGCCTCAGAATATAGTTATTCAAGCACATTTATATATATTGAATAATATTGATGAAGTTCAACCTTATTTATCTGCTTACAAAAGACTTATCAAGAAAAAATATCCCGAATATGTGACAAATGGTTGCTAAAAGAGTATAACAAGAATTTCATAAGTTGGTTTATTTAAAGGATTTCTAATTATGATAGTGCATCAAATACAATTAAATGAGTGACGTATATGTTATAATAAGATTTGTTCTTGACAAATTCTCTTTGGGTTTTGATGAAAATAAAGTATTGAAAGTACAAGGGTTTATTTGATGTGTGTTACATGTGTGAAGGTTCTATTACTTGTAAATATTAGCCAGAGTTTTTTTTTACATTAGCACACTTGGGAGATGTGAATTTCTAGCTTCTGGTGGCAGAATTTAAAGAACACTTGCTAGTGTGGCTTGGTTCAGATTCTGGTGCGGAAGGTCTCAACATTAGACGAGTCACTACAGTTAATAAATGTATATTGGTTTCTGGTACCATTCAAGTTGGTGATAAAGGTGGAGTTGTCCTTCCTACAGAAAGTAAGTTGCATTGTCTAATCAGTTTGTCAACTAGAGTCTATAGATTGCAAGGTTCAAGAAAGGTTAGCATGTTTTATGGATATCTACTTTAAACTACTCCATTAATACTAATCTCTTGAATACTAAAAGGTTAAACACGTTACATATTGGATCAATATCTTCAAGTGTATCTATCTTCAATGTCTCTTGTACTATGGAGCAAAAGCAAAAATTTTGATCACATTACCTTTTAAAGACTAGTTTTATGCAAAGGCTATTTATATGGATGAAGGTTCAAGCTGAATCTTTAAAAAGAATTATCCAGAAGAAGGAGTAGCAAGATCAACAATTATTAACTCTATTGTATATGCAGATTTTCTATTGTAGATCGTAATTGTAAAGCCTTAAGATTTTTTACCATTGAATATCTTAGAAACCTTAAGTGATTTAGGTCTTTGTTATGGTGATTTCCCGTATCTCTGATACTTGTATCAAGTACACCTTGTTCTCTATTCTGTTGAAGCTCTTCAGCAATTTAGATTAAAGTCTCTTGCTATATGCTTGAGTAGAAGTCTTATCTCATTGTGATTCAAACAATAAGACTCGAGCCAAGATGCTTGAGCTACATAAGTCTCTTTCTATTTGCTTGAGTAGTAAATGCAAGTGGGTTGGAAATAACAATGGTGTACAAACTGATCAGTTAGGATTCACATTGGTTGACCTCAACAAGGCAACTTATATGTCTGAACCACTTATCATGGATATCCAAGCAATACAAGTGTTTTATGTGTCTGACTCTTCAGACAAAAAATGGTCAATTATTCTCCAACGAAAACACATTCCTCATAGTGATGAAAATCATGATTTAAAATTTGATATTCCTTCGACTCCTTCATATGCAACACTAGTACCTACTTCATATAAATAAATTATTATGTATTCATAATTTATTGCATGTTATAATTTTTTAGGTTATTTATTAACAATTATTACTATTTAAAATTATGTGTTAAAGTCAAGACATCAAGAGACAAAACATGTTTATCACGTTGTAGATATTATTTGATGTAATGATGTTCTAATTTATTGTATAATATTTGTGTCATTTTGGTTTTGATGTAATATACAATTTTTGGTTGTTAATGTAATTTTTGGTTTTGATGTAATATAATTTTTGAGATGAGTTTGGTTCACAAATGATTTGTGTTGATGTTTCTAGTTTATTTACGATTCACTAAAATAAAGGTACAAAAATTGTGAATTTATTAAAATATAAAAATTTATGTTTAAAATATAAAAATTATTTCATCACAGTTGGTTCTTTCATGAAGGTTCTTGGTTTGGCTGCATATGTTGAAAAACATTATCATTTGCCTTGATGTCTTGTAAGATGTCCTTGACATGCTGGAAGATCATCTGGTGTGCAGTGCTTTTGTGATGTCAGAACAGATGTTGTAATATCTGTCTTGACAGTTCTGGAACTTTCTAAATACAGAAAGTTTCTAAATACATGATTTTGGTCTTTTGTTTTGCTACAGGATGTACAAAAATCAAGGGAGTGTTGTTGTCAAAATCAGAAGCTGATATGCGTTAGTTTTTGGAGAATTATTGAAGATCCTTTCTTGCTTGATTCATGTGATCTTTTTTAGGAAGGTTATGATCAAATTCAAGCCCACTCAGAATTCTATATTATTGATGTTTAACCTAATTTCTTTGTACGAAATATTGCATTGTAAAACAAAGTGTTTTTGAGTGTTAGGGTTTTTCCTTGTGCGTGTTTTATTTGTGAGTCATTCATACATCACCTAGATGTTGGAATTAGACTGATTTTTGAGTTGTAATTTTGTCCACTCTAAGCTTTTAAGTATGAGTGTTTGTTCTTGATCAAAGATTTTAAGCAAGATCAATGTGTTGGCTTTTAGAAGAGTGATCTTCTGTCTTTCTTTAATTTGATTGTTTGTCACAGTGTGTGATTGAGGGGGAGTGAGATGGTGATTTCTCATATCTAGATGTTGTTTTCTAGGTAGAAGTTACACTTGGTAGGTTCAAGTGAGAAGTTATAAACTGAGACTGTTTAGGCTTTGAATTGTTCTACTAATAGTGGATTTTCATCCTGGATTAATAGCCCCCATAGTAGGTGTGTTTGCACCGAAATGGGTTAACAATCCTGTGTATTTTTATTGTTGTTATTTATATTGTGTTTATATTGTTATTACTTAGATAGTAATGTCGTGACATCACCTTCGACATCACATATCTGATACCAGAATTTCAATTCAAATGTAGTTATATATAGTACGCTATCCCGATTAATAAACGCTAAAAATGACGTTACTATATATCGAACCCATGACAATTTAATTTTTTTTCTATAATTGTTTATTACAATTATAGTGTTATGTTGAGTATTTTCTAATATATTACCATTTTCAATAGACGGTAGTTGTAAGTAGTCAACTTACAACCACACGTTACTTTACCATAGACCATCAACCATGGTTATATCTCTTTCTCAACTGTTGTGAAATGTGTTATCCATAGTAGTGTCATTTGCTTCATTTCAACGTTGTTTAGCACTACGGATGAAACATGAACACTTCTTAACGATGTGGCTTTATATAATGGTATCATTAGTAACCCTTGGAGAGTTGTCACCTACTCCCTATTTGACAGTTATCATTAACTCCCTCTTTGACATTTGTCACAAAGAATTCTTGAAAGAGCTATCATCACCAAAAGATGTTTGTCTTAAGAGTTGTCGTCACCAAAATTATTTTGTTAAGTATCTTCAAAACCAATATTCTTGATAGTTGTCATCATCAAAATTAATTGGCGGTTATACATGCACATCACATAATTATAGTCACCAGAAGAGGACTGGTCTAAGGAAGAAGATGAGCCTGCTTTGGGAAATTCTAAAGCCTTGAATGCCATATTCAATGGAATTGACAAAAATACCTTCAGATTGATCAATACTTGCATTGTTTCCAAAGATGCTTGAGATATTCTCAAAACTAACCATGAAGGTACCTCCAAAGTCAAGATGTCAAGACTTCAGCTGCTCTCCACAAAGTTTGAAAACTTAAGGATGAAAGATGATGAAAGTATTTATGATTTTCATATGAATATCCTTGAAATAGCTAATGCCTTAAGTGCTCTTGGAGAACAATATTTGAAGAGAAGTTGGTAAGAAAAGCTCTCGGATCTCTACCTAAGAGATTTTCCATGAAGGTCATAACCATAGAAGAAGATCATGACATTAGCATGATGAGATTAAATGAACTTATTGGATATCTTCAAACTTTTAAGATTAGCATACGTGACAAATCTGACAAGAAAAACAAAAATATTGTCTTCTCTTCCAACACTGAAGATGGAGTAGAAGATTGTAATATTAATACTGAGGAAGGTCTATCTAATGCTATAGTTCTTTTTGGGAGATAGTTCAACAAAGTTATGCAAAGGATGGATAAAAAGTCAAGACCAAATGTCAAGAACAACTCATCTGACATCAATAGGTCAAATGATTTCGGTAGAAAGATAAGGGCTGAAGATAACTCTTTTTCAAGGAAAAGGAGTTCAGTGTTATGGATGTGAAGGTAACATCTCAAGAATTAGATCTGAATGTCCCACGCATCTCAAGAATCAGAAAAAAGGGTCTTACTGTGGCTTGGTCAGATGAAGATACTGAAAGTGAAGCTGAAGAAGAATCTACTAAGACTGCTATTGCCCTAATTGGGAGATATTATTCTTATTTCAGTGATGATGAAGTCACATCTGATGAGCTATCCACTTTCTATAGAGAACCATGTCTCAAAAATGAACAAGTCTGCCAATAAGGATAAGAACAGAAGAAAATGATATCACAAGTGGAGAATGAAATGGAAGAGCACTTGAAAACCATCTCCAAGCTGGAAAATGAGGTAACATTACTAAACTCCCAACTTGATCAAATGACCAAGTCTGTCAAAATGTTGAACAGTAGCTCAAATACTTTAGATGAGATTCTACAGATTGGGGAGTTATTTGAAGATGCGACTGTTTTAGGGTTTGACAAAAGGAAATATCATGTCTCAAATCTTGCTTCCTTTGAGTTCAAACCAAAGATGTTGCATCAGGTGTCTCAACATCATAAAAGAAGACCTATTGCCTACATAAGAGGAATTTCCCATAAATTGAGGTGTCATTATTGTGGAAAGGTTGGTCACTTGAAGTCCTGCTATTTCAAACTATATGGATATCCCAAACATGTCCCTCAGTGTGATCTAATTAAGAACACGCATAAGGTCAGAAAGCAATGGATTCCTAAGATTGGTACTAACATCTTGATAGCTCACACCTCCCTCAGAGCTTCAGCAAAAAATGACTGCTATTTTAACAGTGGATGTTCAAGACATATGACAATAGTAACTAATCTGCTGGTGAATATGAGCCCTTATGCTACTAGTTTTGTTACTTTTGGTGATGGAGCCAAAGGTGAAATCAAGGGAATTGGATGGCTGGACTACTCAGGAGTGCCTTGACTTGAGAATGTGCACTTATAAAAGGGCCGACTTCCAATCTAATTACCATTAGTCAACTATGTGACCAAGGACTGAAAGTCAATTTCTCCAAATATGAATGTCTTGTGACAAATGGAAAAGGAGAATTAATCATGAAGGGAGTGAGATTTAAGGACAATTATTATCTATGGGCATCTCAAGAATCAAGTTATGTCTCATTTTGCTTGCTTGCCAAAGAAGATGAAGTTAAACTATGGCATCAGAAACTTGGACACTTACATCTGAAAGGCATGAAGAGAATCATATCCATGGAAGCTGTCAGAGGGATTTCTAAGCTCAAGATTGAAGAAGGAAAATTTTGTGGAGAATGTCAAGTAGGGAAGCAGACTAAGATTTCACATTAGAAGATTCAACATCTTACCACCTCAATATCTTAGAACTTATTCACACGGATTTTATGGGACCTATGCAGGTTGAAAGTCTTGGTGGAAAGAAATATGCTTATGTTCTAGTGGATGACTATCCAAGATACACCTGGATAAATTTCATCAAAGAAAAGTCAGAAGCTTTTGAAGTTTTTAGAGATCTCTGTCAAAAACTTCAAAGAGAAAAAGACATCAATGTTATCAGAATCAGAAGTGATCATGGGAAGGAATTTGAGAATGCCAAGTTTGCTGAATTTTTCTCCTCTGAAGGAATTAGTCATGAATTCTCATCTCCCATTACTCCTCAGTAAAATGGGATTGTAGAACGCAAGAACATGACTATACATGAGAATTGTTTATCACAGTGTGTGATTGAGGGGGATGAGATGGTGATTTCTCATATCTAGATCTTCTAGGTAAAAGTTGCATTGGGTAGGTTCAAGTGAGAAGTTGTAAATTGGGACTATTTAGGCTTTGAATTGTTCTACTAATAATGGATTTCCTTCCTAGTTTGGTAGCCCCTAGAGTAGGTGTGTTTGCACCGAACTGGGTTAACAATCTTGTGTGTTATTTGTTATTTATACTGTGTTTATATTGTTATTACTTAGATAGTAATGTCGTGACATCACCTTCAATATCACGTATCTGATACCAGGATTTCAATTCAAATGTAGTTATATGTAGTGCGTTATCCCAATTAATAAACGCTAAAAATGACGTTACTATATATCGAACCCATGACCATTTGATTTTTTTCTACAGTTGTTTATTACAATTGTGGTGTTATGTTGAGTTTTTTCCAGTATATTACCAATTGCCAATAGACGGTGGTTGTAAGTAGTCCACTTACAACCACACGCTACTTTAGCATGGACCATCAACCATGGTTATATCTCTTTCTCAATCGTTGTGAAATGTGTTATCGATAGTAGTGTCATTTGCTTGATTTCAACGTTGTCTAGCACTATAGATGAAACATGAACACTTCTTACCGATGATGCTTGATATAACATTATCATTAGTAACCCTTGGAGAGTTGTCACCAACTCCCTCATTGACATTTGTCACAAAGAATTCTTGAAAGAGCTATCAAAACCAAAAGATGTTTGTCTTAAGAGTTATCGTCACCAAAATTATTTTGTTAAGTATCTTCAAAACCAATATTCTTGATAGTTGTCATCATCAAAATCAATTGGCGGTTATACATGCACATCACATAGTTATCGTCCCCAAAGTTATTGCAATGTTTATTTGTGGTCTCTGAAAGAAGTTGTTGTAACAGGTGGCAATCGGTGATAGGGAGTGGGTAAACAACTTTGTATTAAAAAAAATTAAGAACTCTAAAGAATTTCTATCTTTTTTTCTTTAAATTTTTTATTAGGATTTCAGTTTTAAAGTTCTAAAAATTATTTATAAAAAAATTATAAAAATAAAAAATTTATAACTCTTGAAATCTAATAGATCTTTAACGAACTCAAAACAAATTCTATTATCGAATAAAACTGTAAATTGAAACCGAAACTATCACTCTTTTATTTATATTATGTCTTTTCGAGTCTCATCAAATTTTAACCTTATAAAAAAATTATTTCCTAATATTAAATCTATATTTAAATTACGTATAACTGAATCGAACTGAATCAAATTCATCTTTTTTTAGTCATAGTTTAAACTTTAATTCCATTTTATCTTATTAGATGCTTTTTTTATATCAAAATCAATATATTAATTTAAAAATTTAATCAAGCCATCAATGCCATTGTTTAAGTATGCTTCTAAGAAGGATCATGAGCCTCTTGTTAGAAAACAAATCATATCATATTCCACATGAATCTTGATCTTTACTCACCATCGAGGGCTATAAAAAGAATTACCTGCCCTATAGTTTATAGTATATAATTTAGTCACAAAAGGTGTACCAAGATTAAAAGAAATAAAATAACATCAAGGCATGTGAAGATTTGTGTTTAATATAGTACATATTTTGTACTAGGAAAAATACAAAAGACATTCACTAGTAAGTTTTTGTCATTTACTATATCAAAAGTGGATCTAACATTAGCTGTAACCAGTTTGTCAATAGTCCTACTACATGGACCATCACCAATCATATAATTATAAGGGACAAAACCGATCATACTCGTCTTGTACTTTAACGAGTAATAGATCAAGATTTTAGATTTGTATCTTTATTTTTTCGAACTTTTACACAATAAACCTAAATAGAATGTTTTTGTTTGTTTGTCGATCAAGCTTATAAAATTATTATTTTTTAATTTAAAAACATACTCCAATTGACATGTAATTTTATTTTTCTCATAAATGATGCATGATATGAAGTAAAATTAATAGATGATTAGATGTCAAGGTACAAGGACTCCTAACTCTAAGAATATCATGGGAACACATGTTTGGTCTCATGTGATCAAAAGAATCAATATGAAAGAAGATATTAATGAAACATTATTAGCATCAATATAAATGACCAATTTGTTTTGTTTTTGTTTTTGTTTTTTAATTATTTTTATAATATAATATAATTTTGTATAAAAAAAATTTATCGAAAAACTTTTAGTAAAAACTTCAAATGAAAATTTTGTTTGAACAGTTATTCTTAAAATATTATTTTAGATATTTTATCATTTTCTTGAAACTTGTTTTTTATATTAAAATTTCAAAAAATCACTTAATTTTAAAACTATTTCAAATACATTTTCATAAAACTTATTTTGAGTTATATTTTTTTTTTGAAAAAATTACGATTTCGATCATCTTTTGATCTTCAATAATATATGTTTATTTTATAGGATGTCAAAAATAGTCTTTCATTTAAAAAAACGAATATAAAAAACTTCTAATATTTTGAAAAACGATTTTATAAAACCGATTTAAAATAAAAATCATTTTTTAAAGCTGAAACAAACATATGTCTATTGTTGAATTAAATTGTGATTTTAGTTTTATATCGATTATGAATGAAGAAAATAATATATATTTATAAAATAGGATTTCAGTGATCTATAATCATTATTCATCTATCTAAAATCTTAAGATATTAGACGTATCTATCATCTTTCGTAAGAATATAATATTGTATTCATAGATAAGATAATTTCAACACTTCTTAATAATGCACGTTCTAAAATAAAGATGATAAAATGATTTGTTGAAAATATTTTTGCCATAAAGTGGTTGAAGTTTAAGAAGAAATTTTTTGCTTGCAAGAGAACTCTTTCTTCTTTTTCAAGTTAAAAATTATGATCAATAATATTGAATGAAAAAAATTGAGACATAAAAACATAATTTAGTGACTTAGGTTTTGGACCAACCTGCATATAAAAACAAAGAATCCTTAAAGAATATAATGATTCATGGAACCAGTACAATCTTTTTCTTTAGATCAAAACATCATTGCAATGTAACCATTTAGAGGAAAAATCCAATAATAATTTGTATACTTTTTAATCAAGTTCATGGTGTTATATTGAGCTGTATACAATTTTGTTTTGTCATTACATCTTTTATTCATTTCACAGCACATTTTTTTTTGGCATTATAGAAATTCTACACGCAAAAGGTAAATTGTATAGTTTAGAAGATTTTAATAGATTGTTATTTTTGTTTAAGATTGTTGTTCCACCTTGACAACACTTAAGGTGGTTTCCAGTTGTGTTGAAAATGAAAGTTACTTCTATACTCTATAAATTATTTATAGGGGCAGTGCTATATATATTATATATTATAATAATACATAAATGATAAAACAATTAGAATATGATTTGAATTTTAGGGAATTTAACAATTTAAATAACATTTTAAATAATTAAATGTATCTATTATTTTTTATTTAAATTTAGTTTTTTGAAATTTTTTATAAATTAAAAAATATTCAAATTTAAAATTTGAAAATAAGAATCTATTTTTGAAAATTTTAAGAGACCAATTTATAATTTTTTTAGATAATTCTATCATAAAATATAAATTTCTAAATTCTAGAGATTAATTTTTTAATTTTTTGAAAATTTAAATTTAACTTGCATAAAATATTTTATAAATTTCAATAACTTAAATGTCATGTTAAAAAATAATAACATAATAATAGTAATTTAGTTAAGTAAATATGATTTTACTATATAAAATAATTTTACACCATCTAATAAAAATTATCATTATACCATATTAAATAATTAATTTTAAAATATATGTTTTGAAAAAAAAAACATTATTTATTAAATATTAAATAAAATTATATTAGAATGTCGATATATTTTGTTGTTTCGTTGTTGTTTTTCTCTGCAATTTTTTATTTTTATGGTACCTCGATATTTTTGCTGTAAAATACTCATTATTGTTGAAAGTGTAATTCATTATGTCATATTTGATTTAGATTTGATTTTAGATCTAGATTTGATTTAGTTTCAAAATAGATATTTTTTGGCTTTTATAGTTTTTGGGCTTTTGGCTTGGGGTGCAAACAAACATAATTCTATAAATAGAGAGTATCCTCTTGTAATCAAAGATAACATCACAACATTATCACACTCACGAAACTGCAGTTGTAGAGAGCAATAATAGAAAGAAAAATCTCACAGTTGTGGGTAACAAACTTTATCTCTCCCAAATTTTCTCTTTAAAAATTTCTTCTTTGTTATTGTTGTTGCCCAAGAATCCTTTTTGCTCATCAAGAAAAGTCCGGAATTTCCATAGAGTTTGAGTTAATTCCAACATTTGGTATCTAGAGCTCCGGTTTGATCGATTCAATGACAGGAATCGTGATAGCAACGAATCATCCGAACAGACATTTTTCGGTAAACCTTACAATAAAGGTTGTTTTTTATTATCAAGATTTATGGGATTTTGTGAAGGAAGGAGTAACAACGCTTGCAAAGAACGCAACATATCAAGAAAAGGCTGCACACAAAGAATTGAAGATGAAAGATTATAAAGCTATCTTTATAATCCATCAATGTGTTGATCCAGATAACTTTGAGAAGGTTAGTAATGCAGAATCAGCAAAGGATGCGTGGAAAATTCTAGAGAAATCATTTGGAGGTGCAGAGAAGGTAAAAAAGGTGAGGTTACAAACTCACAAAAGGACTTATGAATTGCTTTAGATGGAAGACAGTGAAAGCATTATATATTTCTTCACAAGAGTTACGAAACTTGTGAATCAAATCAAAGAATGTGGAGAACTGTTGACGACAAAAGCAGTTGTCTCAAAGATTTTGAGATCGTTGTCTCCAAAGTTCGACCATGTGGTAGTAGCCATAGAAGAGTCGAAATATTTGTCGAAGGTGACTAAAAAGAAAAAGCTTCAAGGGACGTTTGAATCTCATGAACAAAGAATGGCTGAAAGAGCAGCAGGCAAGTCGAAGAGTGATGTGGCTATGCTGGCTCAATCAACAAGAGAGAAGAAAGGAAAAGGAAATGTGTGTGACAACATGGGCAGAGGTGGCTACAGTAATTTGACTGGTCGAAATCAGCAAGAAGGAGGTTGGTCGAATAAAAGAAAACCCTGGAACCAAGGCAACCAAAGAGGTGGTGTTGCAGGTAGAGGGTGAGGTGGTGGTCGAAATCCAGAAAAGAGACACATTCAGTGTTACAATTGTTAGAGGTATGGTCACTATTTTAGTGATTCTCTTGAAAAACAGAAGAATCGAGAAGCTGATGCAAAGATGGTGAAACATGAAGAAGAAGAAATGTTGTTGATGGTCACAATAAGAGATGAAGAGAGATTCCAAGATCAATGGTACTTGGACTCGGGATGCTCATCACACATGACTGGTAGGAAAGATTGGCTTGTCAACATGAAGCCCTCGATGAAAAACATGGTAAAATTTGCAAATGACAATACTCTAGCAACTAAAGGTATTGGTGACGTTTTGATTATGAGGAAGGATGACAAAAAGTTAGTAATTTCCAATGTGTTGTACATACCAGGCATGAAGAGCAATTTGCTCAGTATATGGCAGTTAGTCGAAAAGAACTACAAGGTGATGGTCGAAGACAAGATGATGACAGTTCTCGACGCATGTGTAAGTTGATCTTGAAGGCTCAAATGTATCTGAATAGAACCTTCAAGATCAAACTAAATGTGATGGAGCATAAATGCCTTGCAACTGCAGCTATCAGAGATGAATGGATGTGGCACTATAGACTTGGTTGTCTCAATTTTGAAGACATCAGAGAGTTGAAGAGAAGAAATATGGTTTCAGGATTGCTAGAAATCGACATCCCAAACGAAGTGTGTGAAGAATGTGTTTAGTCGAAACAACACAAGAATAACTTCAACAAGGATGCAGGAAGTAGGTTGAAGGAAATTCTTGAAGTCATATAATCAGATGTATATGGTCTTATCCAAGTGGATTTGACTGGAGGTAATAAATACTTTGTCATTTTCATAGATGATTTTAGTCGAAAATTATGGACTTGGCTGATCAAGAAGAAAAGTGAAGTGATCGAGGTATTTTCCAAATTTAAATATATGGTTGAAAGACAGAGTGGTCGAAAGCTCAAGACTCTGAGGACTGACGGCGGAGGAGAGTATATGTTGAAATATTTTTATTCATTATGCGTAAAACAAGGGATTGTGCATGAGGTGGTGGCACCCTACACTCCACAGCAAAATAGAATTGCAGAAATGAAGAATCAAACCATCATGAACATGGTGAGAAGTATGTTGAATGGAAAAAATCTACCCAAAGAACTATGGGGAGAAACTATATTGACTACAACGTATATTTTTAACAGATGTCCGACGAAGAAGTTACGCCAGAAGAGTATTGGTCTAGTGTCAACCCTAGCTTGAGTCGTCTGAAAGTATTTGGATCTATAACACATAGACATGTGCCAGGTCAGTTGAGAAAGAAGCTTGATGATAGGTCTAGTCAAATGATTCTTATAGGATATCATTCAACTAGAGGTTACAAGTTATTCGACCCAGTAAATCAGCAGGTTGTGATCAGCAGGGACGTGATCATAAATGAGCTTAAAGAATGGGATTGGACTGAAAATGTCAAGAAAGATTCAGTTGGAATCTTATGTGAAGAACCAACTAGTGAAGTCGAAAGAGATGTTCGACGAGAAAATGTTAGAGGTGAAGCAGGCCCAAACAGACCTCAAAGAACAAGACACCTGCCTGGAAGGTTGCAAGAATGTGTGATTACATCAGATGATATGGTCTATGAAGAAGGTAAGCTTATACACTATGATTTCTATGCAAATGTCGAACTTGTCAATGCAACTGAGATATTGAAAGATTCGAAGTGGGTGAAAGCAAATAATGAGGAGATGAAGTCCATCGAAGTCAACAACATTTGGTCACTTGTCGAATTACCTCAAGCAAAAAAGGAAATTGATTTGAAATGGGTATACAAGGTGAAACTGAATCCTAGAGAGGAATTGACTCGATAGAAGGCGAGACTTGTGCTGAAAGGATTTCTTCAGAAGGAAGGAATTGACTTTGATGAAGTTTTTGCACCTGTTGCTAGGATCAAAACAACCAAGTTAGTTTGTCTAGAGAATATGAATAATTGGCACACATGTTAGATGGATGTGAAATGTGCATTCCTCAATGACCCCTTAGACAAAAAAGTTTGTGTTGCACAACCAGCTGGGTTTGTGAAACAAGGTGAAGAAAGAAAAGTGTACATGCTGCATAAAGCACTGTATGGACTTGGGCAAGCTCCGAGAGCTTGAAATAAGAAGATAAATGGATTTCTAAGGGAGAAGAAATTTATGAAGTGCACAACAGAGCATGGAGTGTATGTAAGAAAAAGCAATGAAGAATTGCTTATACTATGTCTCTATATCGATGGTCTATTGATAACAGGAATTTGCAAGAAGGAGATCGAAGATTTCAAACGTGACCTGAGCGAGGAGTTTGAAATGTCAGGCTTGGGAAAGCTCTCATATTTTCTTGGCATTGAATTCTACAAGAGTAGTAGATGTTTGATGATGTACCAAAGAAGATATGCAGGCAAAATACTGAAGAGATTTGAGATGCAAGGTTGCAACCCAACTTCGACTCCATCTGAGCCCAGATTACAACTGTCGAAAGATTCATATAAGGATGATAGCGACACAACCCAATATAGAAGACTTATTGGGTCACTAAGATACCTTTGTCACACAAGGCCTGACTTAGCATACAATGTTGGTATGGTGAGTAGATTCATGCAAAATCCAAAGGTATCACACCTAGCAGCGGCGAAGAGGATACTAAGGTATCTGAAAGGAACTCTCGACTATGGCAATTTGTTTCCTGCGGACGATGAAGGAAAATAATGCAAAATAGTGGGATACACTGACTCGAGTTGGTGCAGTGATGTTGAGGATCGAAAATGCATAGATGGATATGTGTTTATGTTAGGTGGTGCACCAGTTGCTTGGAGTTCGAGAAAGGAACCAGTAGTGGCATTATCGTCACACGAAGGAGACTACATAGCTGCTTTTCTTTGTGCATGTCAAGCAACATGGATGGTGAATCTGGTCGAAGAGATTACAGTGAAGAATCATGGAGCAATTACCATGAAGATTGACAACATGTCAGCTATCAATATGGCGAAGAATCTGATAGCGCATGGTCGAAGCAAGCACATTGAAATAAGATTCAATTATCTTCGAGAGCAAGCAGGAGAGAAAATGAACTTGGAACACTACAGAACTAAGAATCAGATTGCAGATATCATGACGAAGGGAGAGCAGGTTGAAGCATTCAAAAGACTAAGAGTTATGCTTAGACACAATGAATTATGTGGTGTGTTGAAAGTGTAATTCATTATGTCATATTTGATTTAGATTAGATTTAAATTTGGTTTTAGATTTAGATTTGATTTAGTTCCAAAATAGATATTTTTGGGCTTTTATAGTTTTTGGGCTTTTGTCTTGGGGTGCAAGCAAACCTAATTATTTAAATAGTGAGTATCCCTCTTGTAATCAAATATAACATCATAACATTATTACACTCACGAATCTGCATTTGCAGAGTGATTAATAATAGAAAGAAAAATCTCACAGTCGTGGGTAACAAATTTTATCTATCCCAAATTTCCTCTTTCAAAATTTCTTCTATGTTATTGTTGCTGCACAATAACCCTTCTTACTCATCAAGAAATGTTTGAAATTCCCGTAAAGTTTGAGTTAATTCCAACAACTATATTTTTTTTAATATATATTATATTTACTATTAAAGAAAGATGTTGATATATTTTCTATTTTCTAATAATTTCTCATTCTTTTTTTTAATTAGAAGTTAATATAATGGTTGTAAAATCTAATTTTCCCACTATTATATATTGAAGCATTCAAGAGGTTGATTATTGACCATGTAACTTGAAAATAAAATGCTAGGAAATTATATGGACATACATAAGTGGAGAAGAAGAAGAAGTAACATGCAGCTGCATTCTCTTTTTCTTACTTTATTGCATTCAATTACTTAACATAGGCTAAAGTAAGACTTTGTGACTCATCAAAATATGGCAGCTTCTCCACCTAAGCATTTATATATTATGTTGCTTTAATCGTAATTTTGAGTTTAAAACAAAAGAAACTTTTATAAATAAATACTATCAATAAGATTGTGAGTTCAATAAAAAAAAAAGAATATGAATAATATTATTTAATGCAAGTATATATTTAATAATTACCAAAAATATAAAAATACTAAAATGCACACATCAATGTTTATTTCTTTATTTGATTAAATATAATTTCCACACATTACTCAATGAGATGTTAAGAGAATATATTCCTATTCTGAAAAGATTCGAAAAAGAATAATTTCTACATTCTATTAGTTTTATTCTCATGAAAGGTTGAGAAAATAGGTTAAATAGAGATAATATTTCATACATGGTACATAAATTTTGTAGAGTTAGTTTACTAATGAAGACTTAAATTTAAGAGTGTGTAGGTCTCAATTACATCAAAACATTTTGTTAATCAAAATAGATGGCCTTAGTTTTTAGGTAAAAACTACACATTCTATACAAAAAAATATTTTCCTTTTTTCTCTATCATACATTTGCATAATTTTCAATTTTTTTATAAAAAAAAATAAAATAAATGGTTTTCACATATTTTTCTAGTATTTTATATTATTTTGATGTTGATTGGAATATTATTTTTTCGTGGTAATCTTAACCATTACAAAAAGGGAACAAATCAACCTCAACAATTACAAAAATCTAAAGAAATGTAATCTTAACATATATTTTTACAAAATCATTCTTAATCCCTAAAGTGATAGAGTAGAAAAGAGAGATTGAGTTGATGTCGAGCACAAAAATCATCAAAAAATTGGCACATGCATTTCTTTCTCTATAAATGTTAAAAGATGATAATGTTAGTGAGTCTATTAGGATCTAAAAAATAACTCCATCGTCTCTTGAACTTCCAAGGAACCAGAGAATGGTTGGAGAAAACTTTGACCACCAAAGACGATTCGATTTCAATCCAAAGCTTAGTTCAACCCTGACAATTCACAATTTCATAAGTTTTAATGACAACCCCAAACTCGGTAAAAATAGAAGAATCACAATGAAGCCTCTCCGCAAAACCTAAAACAAAGTTACTACTGTGAGATCTAAAAATATCTCTCCCACCTGCCAGACCCGTATCGTGGATGAAAGCCCTGTCACAATTATATTTGATCAAACCAGGGAGATTCCAAATGACTTTCTTAATATAAGGAGCTCTCAGAGCAATGATAGAAACCTTAAACGCTCTAATGAAAGTGAACTCTTGCAAGTTAATAAAATTCACTTTCGAAGTAATGTTGAACCCGCAGTAAAATCTAGATCAACATCACATCTAGTTATTACAAATTTACATCATATCTATTACAACTTTACATTAAACATTGCAAATTCAAAGATATTGATATATCGATCACATCGATTCTTATCACAGTTCATAATATTTTTCCATTTTACTCTATTAACTAATTGTCCTAAGATCTCCTTGTATTTTTTGGAGTGGGTTTGAGATTTTTTGTTCTGCTTATCGAGTTAGATACACTCTTCCTTTCTTGAATCTTAGTATTTGTTTATTTCTACATTTGAAAAACATATGTATATAATGAAGTTGTATTTTGTAACTTTGAATCTTTGACGTTGGAAGTATCCCATAACACGAGAAATAAATGTTTAATAAGTTTCAAAACATACACTATCAATTGTGAAGACCCATGACCTAGGATTGTGACTCCATTACACTTAGGAGAGGTGTTTTCCTAAGGTCTATCCAAATAGTGAAGCCTACATCATAATTTGTTGTTGAGGGGCCTGCGTTCACATGACTTCCATCCAACAATAAGAACATACACTTATATCGTGAAACATTTAATTGATTAGTTATTATTGTTGGGTGTTTGAGTTTTGGTGTGGTCTATGTGTTTTTTAACCTTTAATAAGATATTTTTCATTATTTGTGGAATGTTGGACTTCTTATTGAGCTTTCTATAGTTTTGTGTTTTGGAGATGAATGAATACTTCAGATATTTTATTTTGAGTGTATTCTATTAGTCATTTTAATTTTGACCCTAGCAAATTTATATTATTTTCGATGTATTTTACTAACTTGAATAAATGAATAGACTATTATAGTAAAAAAGGTGGGTTATGTAACAGCCCGAGCCCCTCGCAAGGCAATCCCGGCACTGCCACCTCACGATCTTCTCTACCCCCCTCACTAGTAGAGTTTTTGCCTTCCGTGAGAATCGAACCCTGTACCCTGGGGTTCAAGTACATGTTCATTCCATTCCCACTACCACTTGAGCTAGTAGCTCAATTGGTAGTGGGAATGGAATGAACATGTACTTGAACCCCAGGGTACAGGGTTCGATTCTCACGGAAGGCAAAAACTCTACTAGTGAGGGGGGTAGAGAAGATCGTGAGGTGGCAGTGCCGGGATTGCCTTGCGAGGGGCTCGGGCTGTTACAAAAAAAGGCGCCTTTTTTTTTTGTAACAGCCCGGGCCCCTCGCAAGGCAATCCCGGCACTGCCACCTCACGATCTTCTCTACTCCCCTCACTAGTAGAGTTTTTGCCTTCCGTGGGAATCGAACCCTGTACCCTGGGGTTCAAGTACATGTTCAATCCATTCCCACTACCACTTGAGCTACCCACTACCAATTGAGCTAGTAGCTCAATTGGTAGTGGGAATGGATTGAACATGTACTTGAACCCCAGGGTACAGGGTTCGATTCCCACGGAAGGCAAAAACTCTACTAGAGAGGGGGGTAGAGAAGATCGTGAGGTGGCAGTGCCGGGATTGCCCGGGCTGTTACAAAAAAAGGCGCCTTTTTTTTTGTAACAGCCCGGGCAATCCCGGCACTGCCACCTCACGATCTTCTCTACCCCCCTCTCTAGTAGAGTTTTTGCCTTCCGTGGGAATCGAACCCTGTACCCTGGGGTTCAAGTACATGTTCAATCCATTCCCACTACCAATTGAGCTACTAGCTCAATTGGTAGTGGGAATGGATTGAACATGTACTTGAACCCCAGGGTACAGGGTTCGATTCCCACGGAAGGCAAAAACTCTACTAGAGAGGGGGGTAGAGAAGATCGTGAGGTGGCAGTGCCGGGATTGCCCGGGCTGTTACAGGTTACAAGTAAAATTTAAAAATGGTCACTGTTTTTGTTTTAATTACTTCTTCCAGCTTTTGGTTACTTTCAAATAATGAACAAGATGTGAAAATCAGAAAAAGTAAAACTAAATTAAATCTATTAAGATTTTATATTTAAAAAAAAATCGTTTTTGAAGCCTCTTAGACATAACATTTAGGTATATGACAAGGATAACTCCAATTTAGAACAATAAACTAAGCTTAATTATACAAAATATTGAGTGTCAGTGAAAGTTAGATTGTTAAGGATGTTATAGTAAACTTAAGCATTAAGGTTATTTATCTACCAATAAACTTAATCAATAAGTAAACTTAGACAAGTAAGACTATCTAGTCTATAAGAAAAGTAATTTTTTTTATAATTGGATTTTGAATAGTGAGAAGTGTAATTTTTCTATTTTAATAGAAAATATGCAACAATTAAGAGATGTAGGTAGATATGGTCAAATTTTACTATCAATCTTTCTGTTTATTATTCTGCAATTATGGATTACATGAAAATTCTAAACTGTTTCTAATAATATGTATTAGGTCTTTAATGAAGGTGTGAGAAAAACACAAGAAATGAGAGATTTGAATTTGATTTTCACTCTTGTTAACTTTTTAGACTTTTTTTTACGGAAGCATAAGTAAATGAAACAATGCATAAATAAGAGATAAGAACACACGATATATTCTGGTTCACTTGAAAACCTCAAGCTACTCCAGTCCATCCGCCAATGTGATTTTGCCTTAACCAAGGACTTAATCCACTATAACCAAACTAATTACAATTACACAGTACCACCTGTGACCAACAACCTGCACAACACCACATGTGACTAACAACCTGCACAACTACCTGTCGTGAGTAACTCCACAACAACTGTTGTGACTAACACCTACACAACCAACTGTTGTGACTAAGAACCACTAAGACACACAATCATAGTCTTCACTCGGTCCTTTAGGATATACAAACAACTGTTTGTCAAAGGGGGTAATGTTTACAATTGAGTATTTCTTCATAAATAGGGTAAAGGCATTGAAAATCAATGGACTTGAAGGAATCATATCCACACATTATGAATATTACATATTATGGTAGCTCAGAATTATGTGAAGTTTTCTTCTTCTTTCACATGAGAGCGTCATCACGGACAACAATCCAAACTCCCTGTATTTCATGAAATATTCTTTTCTAAGCTTGTAGAAGCTTGACCAAACTTGATAACTCACATAAACACTTCATCTCCTTGTTCCTTATGAGCGCAACTTCATGGACAACAACTATGTTCTCTCATTCTAGTGATCATCATATATTCTATTTCTTTTGTCATATGATCACATTGTTACAGTCTTAATCTGCAGTTTAGGCATCATATTCATTTTCGTGTTCAGGCTTGGCAACAACAACAACTTTGCTCACAAGCTCTAGATTGTCGTCGTTTCTTCACGTGATTTCTTCCTAATATAGCCAAAAATAGATTCGTTGGATGACAACTGACTATTAAAGGAATCTCGTTACACAAGGATGAAAATCGTACTACCAGATATATCCCTTTTCCATAATTTCAGGTTAGTGGAGAGGTAGTGGAATTGAGCGTTTTTGTACTGTGTACTTTTCTCTTGTAAACGATAGCCTTATCTTCTGATCTTCAGAGACTTCTGATTCAGAGATGATTGAAACATGAATAAGAAAAATGATAACTGGGTCTTCAGAATCTTAAGTTTTAAATGTTTCAGAATAAATTATGAGTGCAAGATACCTGTCGGAAAAAAAAAAATTAAAAAATAATTTGTGAATGTTTGTAAATATTGTGTAAATTTCTCATGATATCCCTTCAAATAATAAATGGGAAGTGAATAGGAATTGAAAGAGATAGATTCATGATGCATGAACAATGGTGATGTGGCATGCTTGTTGAGAACAAATCCAAAATCTAATTAAAGCCAAGTGTACATCTTAATGGATTTTCAACAAATTTATGTGTGGTTAAATGGAAGCATGAAGGAGTCGTGGTCATTTTGTCTTACTATTAACACAAGATTTTCATTCTTACGGCACTTATCAAATTTATCGGAATAATAAAGGATTTTTATTTTGTTAGAATTTGCATGTTTAGTAATAAATGGAAATGTAAAATAGAATTTGAGGGTTTTGCATTTTTAGGTTGTAGTTTAATTTTGGTCTCAAACTATAAGGCAACAACAATGAAACTATCAACTTTTAGAATAAGTTTTAAAATATTTAAAAGATAAAAATCAAATAATTTTTATGATTTTATGGTTATAATTAATTAACAATGCTAAATAATTTGACACATTAATATAAAAATAGAAAAACTAATTAAATATTTATTTAAACTAAAAAATTATTAAAAATTGTTCTGTTTTTTTTTCCTCCACTAGTATCTGATTTGTTGAACCGACTAATCCGACTCAAGGATCAATTCTTCCTCTTTGATTATAATTACGAGGTATAGAACCGTAATCCTTCCTATTAAATATAATGTCAATTTTCTTAAAATGTTTGATTAAGGACTTAAAATTATCCAATATTATTTTGTCGTCGGACCGACTAATCTGATAAGGATTCTATTCATCCTCTTTAAATACAATTACAAAATATCGAACAATAATTCTTTCTTCCAAATCTAGCATCAAAATTATTTTATTTTAAATATTTGATTAATGATTTAAAATTGTTAATATTGATTTTTGTATAATAATGAAAGTGAAATTATATATATATATATATATATATATATATATATATATATATATATATATATATATATATATATATATAGATATATATATATATATATATATATATAGATATATATATATATATATATATATATATATATATATATATATATATATATATATATATATATATATCAGTTAAACTCCTTGTTAATGGCTCTATCATAGTGACTAGGCACTAAAGAAAATATTCGTGCAACTTGATGAGTCTTCAAATGTCATAGATATTTTCATTAAGAAAACATTAATTGTCAATCAAAATTTCATAATTATTTATAGTTTGATATTAAACAATGTCTTATTGTGCAACTTGTCAACAAGGGTTTTAAATATATCTAACTCAATTTTTTTCACCACTAAACCTTGTTAAATCAGATTAGACATTTTATTTACACTAATTGTGACTTGATTTGTATAATGTAGCACTAATTATGTCTCTCTTATCCAAAATGAACGTGTACACCTTCTTTAATCTAAAATCTTATCAATAAAAACTATAGTATAAAGTAAGATTAAATGAGATACTTACACATGGGGGAAGATATTAATGATTTTGATTAGTTTGTTATCTAAGTTTAATCATGTTTAAAATGTGCACATGGTTAGGAAAATGAGAATCCATAATATCTAATTTTTTAACCAAAAAATAGGAAACAATTTGTGTTGTTTTAGTGTACTGTGGCAGCTGGCAAAAGCTTACCTCTCTTTTTTGGTGCTTCATGCAGCTGGCATTTTTCTTTTTTAACTTTTATTTCCTTTTATATATATATATATTTGAAGCATATATGTAATATATTTTAAACCTACATATAATATATTTTATATATTAAATCGATATTCAAACTCACATTTTCTGTTAAATTTTTTGAAAAAAATATTAATATGCGTCACAAATTTAAAACTAATTAATAAAATTTAATTTATTTAATAAATTTAACTCATTTAAAATATTGTGTGTTTAATTTCTAACGTCACTTTATTTTATCTGCATTGGTCATAACTACTAAAAATTAACACAAAATTGTAAAATATAAGATTTAAATTTTAACGTAGATATATAATCTAATAATACTATTTTTATCGGTTTATTTTAAAATTATATACTAACACCATCAAATAAATTCCGAAAAAACATCAATAAGACCATCATGTATATTAATAATTAACTATTTGAACCGTGATTTTTCCAAAATTTGATAGGACGGATTACGATTCGATCTTGTATATTAAAAAAAGATTAAAATTATTTGATATTAAAATTGATCCATTGTGGTGAGAATAAAAAAAAAAACATGATGTAAGTATGAAAATTAAAAGAAAAAAAAAATTAACTTACACAAACAATAAAAATAAAATCCAAACCTTTAATTTTTCGACGGACGAGATCGTTTGGGCAGTCAGTTTTGACGGCTAGGAATCCATATATATTACTCAACAAAATATTAGTTGTCATTTTCTTTGAGTACTAAACTTTATTATAATCATTGTACAAGTTTCATTTGGTCATTGCATTACAACTCAAAACGTAACTAATCAAATTAATTAACACTAATATTATATTCAAAAATACCCTACCACACAAGCAACTCTTTCTCTATATAAACCCCCTTTTCCACCTCATATTTCCTCCCCCTCTTCTTCCTCTCTCTCTCTCTCTCTCTCTTCCTTATCATAGCTTTTCAAACCTTTCTTTCTTCATCCTCATACTCTTTACATTGCTCTTCAACCTTTCTCTCTATATACCTTAAACAATTATTCATCTTTTCTTTCTTGGTAAGCTTATAGCTTAACTTCTTCTTTCATGTGTTTCATTCTCTTTTTGCTTTCATAGTAATCACTTTAAAATTCATAAATCACATTAACCTATCATTATTACTATGAATTTGAAACAAATTCAACAATGTAAAGTGTTTTTTATTTATTTATATAATATTTTAGCTTAAATAATATTTTCGTCTATATAAGTTAACGAGTTTTTGATTTTCGTCTCTATATTTTACATTTGTATTTGTTTTAGTCCCTAAAATCAAAATCTACAGAAAATCTATAAATTTTGATTTTAGATACTAAACCGCAAAAATAAAAATTTATAGGAACGAAAACCAAAAATTCATTAATTTTCTGAAACAAAAATATTTTAAGTTCAATCTCCAAAGTTTGTTAAATTCAATTTTAAAAAGTTGGTTTGCTTTGGAAAGTGCTTTGCTGTGTCACATGAACTCTGTTTCAAATATATTAATTTTTTTATAAGACTCATTCATTTCATGTGGCTTGTAATTTTTATAATGGAAAAGTGATTTTGAACCTTACATAAGTTTATTCATGTTTTGTCCACTCACAAACTTCACAAAGCCTTATCCTAAATGATTTGGATTAGTCCCTTTCTGAGTCAATTATAGCATCTTCTGTTCAAAAACAACTTTTGTGTGTCCAAGATGTTCAAAACATTGTTTTCACTTTCTTTAATGTTTCATGTTTAAGGTTTTTTAATCGAAATGGCGTTCGAGGATCGATTCGGACAACAAGTTCAAAGATCGAAATATGATTGTCTTCTTTTTGGTAAGGCTCGTAAATTGTAATAATCAAAACAATTGAAATTTTTCATGTTTTGTTACAAAATTATAACTAAAAGAATTAATGTTATGCAGATTTAGATGATACTTTGTATCCTCTTAGATCCGGTCTCGCAAAATCCTGTCTCCAAAATATTAAAGGTAAATTACTTCTACATAAACACGATCCTAGATATTATATATGATTCTGATACTAATATATTGACATTAATATAAAATTATATCAGATAGTCGAACACCAGACACAATTCTAACACTGATATTTTGAGATATTATTAACATGAGTTGTTGTATTATTGAATTTATAGATTATATGGTTGAGAAGCTTGGAATTGACTCAAGCAAGATTGATGACTTATCAAACCTACTTTACAAGAACTATGGAACAACTATGTCTGGTTTAAGGGTATGATTTTTAATTTAATTATTTTTTTACTAATCAATCAATAATCATTTCCTTTAAAATATGTTTTTTTTTTGTGTGTGTGAAAAGTATTGACTATAAATATATTGATTTTTTTTTTTCATTTTTAATTCAGGCAATTGGTTATGACTTTGACTATGATGAATATCATAGGTACTTTTTCATTTTACTATTACCCTTCATTTTCAAACTTCTATACTTTTTTATAATTATGAAATTAGTAAAATTGATTTTTTTTTCATTATTACTTTTATGCAGCTTTGTTCATGGAAGATTACCTTATGAGAACTTAAAACCAGACCCAATTCTGAGGAATTTGTTGCTGAGCCTTCCCTATAGAAAACTTGTAAGTTCTTATAATAGCAAAAACAAAAAAAATAATATATAATTTCTAAATTAATAAAAAAAAATTTTAAACATTTTTTTAAATTGTTTCTAATTTTTTTTCTTGTTTTTTTTATACAGATTTTCACAAATGCAGACAAAGTTCATGCGGTTAAGGCACTAAGTAGACTTGGATTAGAAGATTGTTTTGAAGGAATCATATGTTTTGAAACACTTAATCCAATCCACAAAAGCATAATCTCAGATGATGAAGATGACATTGAATTTGTAGGTTCAACAAGCACTAGTAATAATAGTGCAACAAACATTCAAATCTTTGACATCATAGACCATTTTGCTAAACCTAATCCAAATGTAGTTCTCTTGCCAAAGACACCAATTGTTTGCAAACCGTCGGAGTCCGCCATCGAATTCGCTCTCAAGATCGCCAACCTTAACCCTCAAAGAACCGTAAGTAAAATCACACAAAATGATTCTCAGTTGAAATATCACACAGTTATTATAGTCGGTCGATCAGAACCATTTAAAACGATGTCAGAATATGAACAGACACAACACTGACGTCTCGAAAAACATATTTATATGTGTCGATTTTATATTTTATTCTAAACTTTTGTATGATTTTCTATGTGATTTTCAGTTGTTCTTTGAGGACAGTGTCCGTAACATACAAGCTGGAAAACGTGTGGGTCTAGACACAGTGTTGGTAAGTGATTAGAAAAATATTATTTTTGTTTTGATTGTAGCAACTATAGATATTGAATGTGTGACAACAAGTCATTGATTATGAATTTATTAATATTTTAGGTTGGTACATCACAAAGAGTTAAAGGTGCAGATTATGCATTGGAAAGTATTCACAATCTTAGGGAAGCTGTGCCTGAATTATGGGAAAATGACATTAAATCAGAAGTTGCTTACCCTGGAAAGTTAACATCAGTTACAGCTTAAGACAAAGATTATGGAGATATTAATATTATTATTATTACTCTTTTAATATTGTTTATTTAATAAATTTAAATTCATGTCACAAGAAAAAAATGAAGGAAAAAAGTAAAGAGCATGATGTAGATGCTTTTGTAAGGTTATAATAATATCAGTATATGAAATAAATTATCATTTTTGGCATTATTATTATTATTATTATTATTATTATTATTATTATTATTATTATTTATATAATGAATGTCTACAACACCTAATTGGTTTCCTCCTTCATGAAAATTAAAAATCATAAATATTAAATTAATAAAAAAAGTTGACTAAATCATATTTATCTTTCGAGTAAAAATAATTATGTTAAAATTTTAGAAGGGAGTAATTAGTAGTAAGTATAAAATAATTTTCATTAACTTCCATTAACACATGAAACACGTTATTGTTTGGTGACATATCGTGTCTCCAACACCATTGTTCATACATAGCAATCATAATTAGAAGCAGAAATTGTCAATTCCACATTTTTTAAATTTTAATATACTTTATATTATATACAAATTCTTCTAAGTAAAGTACTAAGTTTGACGGATTAAAAAACATAACATATGCCAAGCATGATATATTTAATATAGACCCATGCTTTCATCGATGATGGCTAATTCCAAATATCAAGGATGATAATTAACTTTATATAATTTATGGTAATATTGGTAATAATTTATACGAAGTCGGTCATTTTTTACTGTATTGAAATTTTGAACCAACGTATACCACGAGTTCAATTTCTTCGATAATCACTTAATTTTAGAGCAGAATAATGATGTTGTTTGTGGGAATTAGTATTTGATTCTTATAATTTTCATGATCCACTATTTCTCGATTCGACTAAACAATATTCGTATCTCTTTCGATCGAAGTTAGATCTCCATCTTCAAGTCAATTTTCTTAAGTTTGAAGTCGAACTCTTTATACAAAATCTATTAGACAATGACATCGTCAAAATCGACTTGTTCCTTTGTTCAACGACAAACAGCTATAGCCGCCGAAGCGGCTTGAATCCTCGTCCTCCTTCTCAAGGGACGAACAACAAAGTTGTAGCAATCACTCATTTTTTTCTCTACCGCCAAAATTTTCACAATTGAGGGTAGATAAAGGTAGTTCTCAATTTTCTTCATTCATCAGATCTGCTCGGTAGTTCCATATAGAAGAAATCTACTTTAGGCCTACATTATCACTTGTTGTAGTCAGACGTAAGACGCTCCCCGATTTCCAGCTCTTATAGGCTAACCACGGTCTGTAATGAGCTAACGAGTTATTGAACAACATGTACCATATGATTTAATAACAATTCTCCCAAGTTTTTGCAAACAAACTTACTTGAATCAAAGAGAGATTGCATCATGTTATCTCGACGAACAACACTGTATACGAGTTGGCTTTGTATAACGTCACCGAGCATAGAAATGATCCATATGAGGTCCAAAAATTCCTGAACAAGCGATGAAATGGACATCGTACACCTTCCCTCGGTCCCGAAGGAGGATGGGGAAACCACACTCCCCCTGAAACTCGCCAATCGACAAGAATAGAAAGGAATGAGAGGCTCTCTCTCAGTCGAGAAAAAAGAATCCTCTAATCATTCACATATTGGATGACAAAATTATGAAGTCTCAAGAGAAGCTCGTACAACTCTAGAGTTATAACGGAAACCGAGACCCAGACAATCACGTCGACCACATGGGTGATCGACTAGATTATTACCATGCCAACAAAGACATGAAATGCAAGCTCTTTGCACTGACCTTAACTAAGTCCACTAAAGCTTTTCTTCAAGTCCCTCATGGACGAAAGCATAAATTCTAGGTCTAATTTATGCAAGACTTTCACAATCCATTTCACCGCCAGGAAAGGACAACCAACCACCTTGGCCGCTCTAGTGGAGTTACTCAAGGAAAAAAGGAAATCATACTTACATATATTGACTGTTTCACAAAGTTGGTGATAACCGTTGAAGGCTCGAATGATAGCCTCAAGTGATGAATCTTTTAGAAGGGACATAAACTGAATTGTACGTTCTAGGAAAAATTAGGGCATAAGGAGGCCCACAAAGTGAAAGACTTGTTGTGTAAGGTGAATCCCTATATTAACTATGAAGAGAAACAATTCCTTGATGGAGATAATCGGGGACTGGAGAACCCCAGATTTAAAACTCCCTAGAACACCTCACGAGAGAAGATTTTGATGGAGTACGCTAATATAAAATTCAAGGAGGCCAAAATAAGAAACCTTTATCCAATCAGAGAATCTACTCGAACTAATAAGTCGAAATACTGTCATTTCCATAAGA
This sequence comes from Lathyrus aphaca, assembly GCA_963966055.1. Classification (NCBI taxonomy): domain Eukaryota; kingdom Viridiplantae; phylum Streptophyta; class Magnoliopsida; order Fabales; family Fabaceae; genus Lathyrus; species Lathyrus aphaca. Next base: position 542,180,610 of record OZ014521.1, read on the forward strand.
GACACAACCAAAACATCAATGATTGAATCTAGTTAAAAGTTGTGATTGAAGGATCGATAAAAAAGATATGGTTTTTCGATAACACATAGGATGGTAAAAGAGTCTGAGAGGATTCTCCCAGAAAGAAACAATCCCCAAAAAAGAATGTCAAAGTTGTGGCCAACGGTAAAGGTAAAGCAGACAAAAGGATGAAGAAAAACATTAAGGGAAGCACTAGTATATATCATTCATAATCGGGAGCACCCCTCAAATGAGAAACTCGTCCAAGAGTATGATAAAGAGAAAAACTGTTGAGCTGATGGTCGCCATCAATGACAAAGGAAACACATTAATCACAACCCAGAAAGGGTGATTCTCGGGTTTCGAGACATGAGGAATTTGGGGGGACTCCGAATGAAAATTTTCCCATGGTAATCACGGTAACCATTGCAAACTTTGATGTTGCTTTGATAATGATCTGTAGCGAAAACTCTTGAAACATAATGTATTTAGACCTCTTTGAAAATTTTGGCTTGAAAAAAGAAAAATTATGGCCACAAAGGGCTAAACCTTCAAGATTTTAACAACACAGTAACTTGTCTGACACATGTGAGTATGTAAAACCAATGGTAATATTAGGGGAATAAAGAAAAACTAAGAATATTGACTCACAATTCTTGGTCGTTCCCTGCCTAAGTGTCTATAACTGCATCCGAGGGTGCTCTTTGCGGAAACGCTAGACGCAGTAGATCCTTAGTTCATTCTAAGTTGAAATACCATAATGTGCATGATGAGCCAATTACAATCAGTGCTGATTTATTAAGAGTGAAAAATATTTACCATACTTTATAATAAGAACAAAATGAAGGTGACGCTAGAGCCATGGAAATCAGTGTGGCCTCATTAATCAGCTAGGTTAAGTACATGGATGTCCAACCTCCGACTAGAAACACATGTCATTCCGGCCTAGAAAACATAAATATATGATCCGGGGAAGACAAAGAACAACAATCATGAACCTATTGGCAAACAAGTTATGGCATGAACACTTGGTTATGTAATTTCGTATTCCCTCTATTGTAAATAAAAGCATAACGTGCATAATGTATTACAACCATTTGAGGAAAGAAATAAATTTTCATCAAGTTGTATTTTCCTTTGTGATCATGAAAGGTAACAATGAGTATATGGTACAATCAGAGGGATCAAATCACCATCTCAAAGACTTGGAGTTAATGTAATAAATAGCAGTAGCGTATGACTAAAGCAACCAAAAGCCTACAACGTCAATGCACATACAAAGTGGAAGAAAGCTTACATATATTTGGAAAATAACGGGCTTGCCCCTCTTGGTAGTTATCCATTCCAAACATCATGGTGGGTATGCTAATAAATCGACCTCAAATCAAGTTTACACATTGGGCATGGTAAGGGGTATCATCCCTTGGCTGGACACGATCCATAGAAACTTCCAATAAAACTCGAGCATAAAATTCAGAGGGAAAAACATAGTCCTAGGCATAAGAACTTGGAACCAGAAACAACATTATGAATAAGGTATAATTTGAATAAATAACTAACTAAAGGAGAGATATATTAACATATATACATTACAAGATCTGTTTAAGACATATAGAAGCATGTCAGCCCCAAAAAAATAAAAAACAAAATACAACATTATTTCTCCAAGGAAAACATCGGTCAATCCTTGATAAGTTAGTTAAGATGAACTCAATCTCAATAAATAGGCCTAGTCATATAGAAGTGTTCTACTCGATTCAAAGCACTCTCAAAGGCATCCTCATCCATGGAAAATCTATCTTACAAATACTTGGTCAACTCTTTATAGAGCGAAATATTTTCTTCGCGTATTGCAGTATGGCCGACCTTAGATTTCTTCTAATTATCTTGAGACTCTTTCAAGGGCTTATCTAACTCTTCCAAATTATTTCAGGAAAGATCCAATGAACGGTCTTCTTCTTTTAAAGCCTCACTCATATCAACCGCTCCTTGAATGAGTTGTTTCACCTTTTCTACAAGAGGGCAAAGATACTCAAAGGGTTCTAAAGCTTCTTCTATGGCTAGAAACGAATTTGAAACACTCTGGATCTATTCCAAGTACCTATTTTACTCAATAGTAAGATTGTTAATATGTTTCTCAAACCTCTCACTCTCTTAACGAATGTGATCGAGCAAGAAGACTTATTTCCAATAAGCACCACTTAAGGCCAAAACAGTTAATGCTTGGCGGACATGATAAGATAGTTCAAATAACTACCTTTGACACCTTCATCAAAGAGCCCCAAGAAGTAGGAATAATTTTCATCATATACTATGGTATTGGAACTCTTTCTCTATCCTCACACCAAAACGGGCCAACAATATGTGGTTCATATTTGTCCACACATCGGACTTCCCACCTACAAGCCTATGCAAAATACGCTTACTAAGAGGACTATCATCTTGAACCTCTTCTAACTCAAGAATGGAGGTTAACATTGTTGGACATGTGACTTCCTGCACAAGAGGGGGTGAATTGTGTGGTTCTGAAAAACATGATTTTGAAAAACTTTGCAGATTAAAATCAGAGTTTAAAAATATTTGGAAAACATTTTAGTATTAAGCAGCAAAATATAATTTGCGAAAAATAAAGAGTTGAGTGAAAAATATGAACACCAAGAGTTATAGAGGTTCTGTCAGACAAGAAAATGACATATTCCTCTACCCAATAATTGACCTTAAGAGTATCCAATAAACTTTGAGAGCTTTTCGTAAGTAAAACTAACCAATCCCCTATACAAGTAAAATTTGTTGACTTCAAACCTAAAAATTGGTATGAGTAGAAGTATTGAATCCGTGGATTTAAGCAGGAAGTCTTAGATTCGTGGAATTTGACTAGAAAGTCTTGTACTCGAGGGTATGGTCAGAAGTCTTAAATCTGTGGGATTTAAGCAAGAAGTCTTTGACTGGAGGTTTGAGCAAGAAAGTCTTGTACTCGAGGGTATGAGCAGGAAGTCTTGAATCTGTGGTATTTGAGTATGAAAGTCTTAGGTTGTGAGTCTTCGCATGAAGTCTTGTACTTGCAGGTATAAGTAGGAAATTCTTAGGATTTGAGGATCTAAGCAGGAAGTCTTGATCAAGTGCTGATTGATGAGACAAGTATTAGGTTCTAGGTATGAGTAAGAAAAGTCTTATGCTCAAGGGCATATATAACATATTGTAATCATGATTTGATTATATTGGAAAAAAATTATGTTGTAAGGGGACTGGACTAATCTCTGTTATCATTCCGCTGCAACTTGTTATCAGAATCTAAACAATAATTTAAAATTTGAACTTTGTTCAGAAGCAAAGCTAAATAGGAGAACACAATTCAACCCCCATTCTTGTGTATTTTTCTCACCTTCAGAAACAAGATAATACAAGAATCTTCATATACCAACAAAAATATACTAGTGAAGTTCTCACAATATTTTGCATGGATCAATGCAACAAACAATGTAACCCTATTTTTCCAGGCTATACGTTGACAAAGGATGAGAATGGAAAGTCAGTAGATGCCACAAACTACAAGAAAATGGTGGGGAGCTTAATATATTTACTTGCTATGAGGCATGATCTTACATATTTAATTTGCTTGGTGGCAAGGTATATAGAAAGACCAACTGGAGTTCAATTGGCAGAAACAAAAAGGATTTTGAGGTATCTGAAGGGGACTGTAAACCTGGGAATTTTATACAAGATCAATGATGAAGTGATGTTGCAAAGGTTGTTAGACTTTGATTATATAGGGGATAATGATGATAGGAAGTGTACCACATGATATGTCTTCAAACTTGGATCAGGCCTTAAATCATGGTCCTCAAAGAAACAACCCATTGTAACACTATCAAACATTAAAGCAGAGTTTATTGAAATAGCATCACGTACACAAGGACCGTGGCCTTGAAACATCCTTCAACACCTTGGCCAAACTCAAAATCAAGGTACAATTATACAGTGTGATAACAATTCCATAATTAAGTTATCAAAGAATTGTGTCATGCATGGAAGATGCAACACACATAAATGTTATATTCTATTTTTTTAAGGGAGTTGACTAATGATAGAAAAATTGAGATGACTCATTATAACACATGAGAACGAATTGCATATGTGCTAACAAAACCCTTGAAGCTTAAGTACTTCAACTACATTAGAACAAGACTCGGTGTTGATAGTTTGAGTCAATGTAGTTACAGTGTATTGATCCAATAACTATACTTGTTGTAATTTGAGTCTTTGGTAATTTCAAATTATGAGAGTGTGTTAGAACATGATTAGACAATAATTTAACTAACTTTGAGTTAGTTATGAGTTAGTGTGTGTGATTACTTTTGATATAAGTAATCTCCATATGTATAAAAAGTAAGCCTTAAGTTGCAAATTCAATAAAGAATTTTCTCGCACACTAACACTTTGAATATTACTTTTAGTTTATCGGTTTGTCGTAGCAATAAACATTTAACATATCGATCAAAATTTTCATAGTCGATTGTGGTGTCTTCTTGATTTATTAATACTTTATTCACTCCGAATTTTGGCGTCTTCTACAAATCCATCTCTTGCGATTGTTAATTAATTTGCTCCTAAATGCTATGAGACTCTCATCACAAACTTAAGTACTATTATGAGTAAACAAAATTTTTTTCTTTAAATATTAATATGAAATTAATAAAATTTGTTTATAACATGAAATATAACTTACCATATTTTTCAAATTTAATATATATATATATATATATATATATATATATATATATATATATATATATATATATATATATATATATATATATATATATATATATAATATCTTGGTTAACTTTCTAAAATTAATTGTATTTTTAATATTAATATGGGTTCTCCTTTGGTGTCATATCTCACTCAAAATTGAGAAGTAGTTTTCTTAAGGGTCAGAGACGAAAGCGAAAACTCATTGGATTAAGAGGGAGAGAGATTGTATACCAAAGGAAAAGGGGGTCCTTGGCATAAAAAGCATGGATGATTTCAATTTACCTCTTTTATCCAAATGGAAGTGGATGATTCTTGAGGATTTGAAATCACCTTGGAAGGAAACTCTAGCGGCTATATATGGTTACATTGAGCAACAAGTGTTGACAAACAAGATATCAACTGAGATTTCTTCATCTTTTTGGTGAAAGTATCTCCTCAAAAGTGGAACGATTTTTCCTAATTTTGGTTTTTATTTTGCAAGATTGGTAAATCATGATTTGTGAAACGAAAATTCGATACTATTTTAGACTGTAAATTGGCTGCATCCCTCCTCTCTAGCAGTGCAGTTCGAGGATTTATTTCTCATCAGTAGTAGCAAAATGAACTTTGTTTTTTCTATGGGAAATTGGTTTCAAATGAGGTGGAAATAGGGAGATTTTGGTAATCTCACAACAAAATCAAGTGGCGTTTGAAATTGGATTCAAGGAGTTGAAGATCTTACTGACAAACGTTAGCCCAACAATCAGGAAGAAAGACATAATTACGTGGAAGTTTGGCGATGATAAGTTCTACAATGTTAAGTCAACCTATAAACTTATGATTGAGCATAGATAAGACGACTTGTTGTCCATTGAGAAACTTAAGTCATTTCAAGTGCTATGGAAAGTTAAGTTGTCGACAAAAGTGTTATGCTTTGGGTGGAAAAGCTTTGGAATAGGTTGCCGACAAAGGAACGACTAATCAAGAGAGGTTTTTCAGAGATTGAAGAGAGTTATGTTTTCTGCTTATCTTTGAAAGAGGATATCTTACATTCCTTTTTCGAGTGCAACTACGCGAGGTTGGGTTGGGAAAATTTAGGGATTGGTGTGGAAGTGAGTGCATATTCAATATTCACATAAGATATTCATAAATTCTTTGCAGATTGGTGTGGGATAAGAAATCATAATGAAAGTAATCTCAAGTTTGGCTTCGATGAAAGATGCACATAAGAAACCCTAAAATAATTAATTTCCTTTAATTAAACTTTTGTTGTTCAACTCTAAGGGTGTGTTTGGATGGAACATTTTAGTGAGGGAAAATAATTTTTTGAAGGAATTTGAAATGACTTGACAAAAATCCATTGTTTGGATAAAAAATTAAGAATCGTTAAAATGATGTAAATTTATGGTGATATTTATTCATGTTAAATTTAAGGAATTTAAAATGACACAAAAAATAGAGAATTTCAAATTGCTTCGTCACTCTATATAATATATGAATGTTAAATTGTTTATTATTAATTTTTCAAATTTTACAAGATGGTCCTCATATTTTATGAAAATTTCAAATTCACCCTCAAAATTTTCAAAAATATTGAAAATAAGTCCCAAATAATTTTTAATTCTTACAAATTGATCCTTCAAATTTTCAAATTGATCTCTATTTTTCATATTTTAGATTTGATCCAAAAATTTTAAAAATTATAAAAATTGCCAATTTTTTTAATAATGAATCATTTTAATATTCTATCCAAACAAAAGAATTTAAAATTGAATGAATTCTAATTGAATCATTTGAATTAACTAAAATTTTGAATTCCTTAAAAATTCTCAATTACCTCATTCAAACACACTCTAAAAGTATGAATTTGGTCTCACGGTCTCTGCATGTAAACACATCAATCAATACATTGTTTTATTTTATTTGACTCAACCATATTTTAAAGATGTATTATACTTTTAAGTAAAGTAAGTTTGACGGATTAAAAAACATAGCATATGCCAAACATGATAGTATATTGTTCAATATAAAAACAAATTGAAATACGCGTACGTAATTGTTTCAATTAATTAATGATATATACATAAACCATAGCTCCATGCTTTCCTTTGTATCAAATTTTCAAATTTAATTCTCATATTAAATTCTTCTTTATTTCTTTGATCTCATTTTTCAAACATATTATTAACAACTTATTTTATTGATGGTTATGATTCTGATTCGTTCAAGAAGCTTTTGTAATGGTGCATATAATTCTAATCAAAACAATCAAATCTTTAATTGAAGAAAAAATAATTAAAAATAGGAAAAATCAATTGCTTTATGTAATTAATAGTCAACAGCATTGTCATAATAGATTTACCCTCGAGCACTTGGAACTAGGGGTGGGTATCGGTTCAAACCGGTTTGGATTCGGGCCCAAAATCTCAAATCGGCCGAACCGTCGGTTGATACATTCGGACCCATTCTCGACCGATTTATAAATCGATTTTTTTCGGATTCGATTTTTTCAGATACGGGTATATATATTGGTTTTTTTCGGATTTAAACGGATTCCAATAAAAATTAAATCAAGTTTTTTTTTTCTGTATGGATTCCAATACTCTTCTTTATGCATGTACATTTTTTTAAATATACATTTTTTTAAATACTCTTTTCAATTGATGTATATTAACCGTGATATAAAATTAAGATAATAATATATTAAAATGGTTTATACTTTTTAATGAAGTCAGGTATATAAATTTTAATAGTGAATATGAACCAGATCTACAAATTTTAATATTGAGTATGAACAAGATCTACAAATATTTTAAGAGTAAGTTTACTTAATACATCCAATAAAACAAACAACTAAGTCTTACAAAATTATAATACAAACAAGGCAGTGCATAAAGTTACATTACAAAATCATAGCCTCAAACTCAACCTTATTTACCATAAAAACAAAGTCTAAACAACACAACTTAACTAATGTAAAAATTTGTTTAGATAATAAACTAATAATCCAGTAGTATTGAAGAAACACTTGCCGAAAAGAAATGCCTAAAACATAAATATATATATATATATATATATATATATATATATATATATATATATATATATATATATATATATATATATATATATATATATATATATATATATATATATATTAGCAAAAATCATATTAAAATAAAAAACTAAAGGACAGATCTACAGAAAAATGTAAACTTCGAAACATAGTAAGAAGATAATACCTTACACTTCAATTTCCCTTCAACTCTTTGAACACCCAAAACAATATAAGAAATAAAAAATATAAATTAATGGAGAAAATAAAAGATACGAAGGAAATAGAAGAGGATTGAAGTGCATGGTTATTTTCTGAAGCTGTGATTGTTAGAGAAAAGGAAGAGGATTGAAATGCAACTTGTGAGAGAAAGGGAAAAGGAATGAAATATACGACTAGAGTTTCAATTTTTCTTCCCTGAAATTATGTTTATATAGTATATATTGTGGGCTTCATAAACACAATCCAACCCAGTATAAAAACAAAATAAAAAAAATACAATTAATATGACCGGGTTCGGTTTTCTATGGATTCAATTTCATCACCCGAACTGAACCGGTATTATCCACTTTAAACCGGAAGCTCCACCTGTTTGACCCGAAGACCCGACTTTGACCCGACCGAACGAATTCGGATTGTATGGGTCGGTCAGATACTAACAGACGGTGGATTTGTGTCCACCCCTACTTGGAACATCAAGAAGGGAGATCCACACAAGAAGATGAACATCCACACATATATCTGATTTTTCCAACTAATTCATTTCCATATTATGGTATTTAACTAAAATATGGTATTTCGATTTATCATTTTTAATAATTTTCATTTCCATATTATTTTTCCAACTAAAATATTTAACTATTAAATTTCAATTATGGTATTTCGATTTATCATTTTTAATAATTTTCATTTCCATATTATTTTTTCGCATCTTTATCCTTGTATTTTTATCCCATTGGAACTTTAATAATCAGTGAGTGAGGATTTTAGTTGAAGAACGAGTATCTTTTATGTAGAATATGGACGTAAAATGATCTATAATGGGTTGTTGTGTTATTGAGAGTTATGTTCTGTTTGGTAAGTCAGATTTGAACTTATAGCTTATAGTTTATAAATTCATATGACAATTTAGACCTGTTTGATGACAGTCTTTTCATCATGAGCTTATAATTTATTTTACTAACTTATATCTTATTTTTCAAACGCTAATTTAAATAACATTTTAGTTTGTACTTATCATCTTTTCTTCCATTTTTATCCTTATTATTTTAACAAAAATCCTTTTTAATCCTTTATAATTAATTTTGGTTTAAAATAAAAAATAAATATTTACTAAATATTTTTTATGTCATTTTACATGTATAAGTTAGTTAATCGTTAATTTTACCAAATACTTCAATTAGCTTATCAACTATCATTCATCAACCATCATCTATAAGCTATCAACTATCAGTCATCAGACATCAATCATAAGCTATAAACTAACTTATCAGTCAACCATTATTTTCACCGAACATAGTCTTAATTCATGTGAGTTGAGAAGCTACTGTATATTTTATTTTCACTATTGTCTTCCCTAGTCTATCAATATGGAACTGAATTTCAGTCTTCATAGGAGATCACCACCACTCCCCAATTGGGCAGTTGTTTCCCTGATCTCTAGGGAGCACAGTTGAATCTCACGATCCCTTATGTAACGTTTGTTGACCTAATATGCGTTTTACATATGATTGCACATTATTAAAAGAGATATCAAGGTCATGGGAAAACATATCCAAAGAAAGGACACTCTATCCGAAAAAGAGGCGTTTGAACCAATAAAATGACGACTTGGGAAGGACGATGGGCTAAGTGTATGCCTTCACCTCGCCCAGGTCTCCTTTAATTACACCATTACATAGTCCCTCAAACATGAGGGTTCGTAGAAGTCTAAGTGTTTTAACTCCCTGACTCATCTTCGTGCCTTCCGCAAGAGCCTAATAAAAAATTATTCATATTCTCAGTTCTCGAAGCCTTAGATGAACCTTCTGGACGAAGTTTAGTTTATTATTTCCAACGAGACTTGGTTGAGTACCTTAGGTGAGACTTAGTTGGATCCCTCAAGCGAGACTTGGTTATGTCCCTCACACGAGAATTAGTTGAATCTCTGAAGCGACACTTAGTTAAGTCCTCGGGCAACACTTGATTGAGTCCCTCAGACGAGACTTAGTTGAGTCCCTTAGGCGAGACATGGTCAGGTATTTGTAACATCAATTCTTGTAGGTGTCTATTATTTTCCTGTAGAAATCCAACAATTCAATTGTCTCATAGGGAGACGAGGATCTTCCTGTAGAAGTCTAGTAACGTTATCACCCTGTAGTGCTACAAGGATCTTCCTGTGGAAGACCAATAATGTAATTACACTGTAGGGTGACAAAGATCTTCTTATGGAAATCCACTAATGTAATTACCTCATATGGTGACAATGATCTTCATGTGGAAGTTCAACAATGTAATTATCCCATAGAGTGGGAAAAGTCTTCCTGTAAAAGTCCTACAATGTAATTACCCCATAGGGGGATAATGATCTTTCTGTGGAAGACCAACAATGTTTTGACTGTCAGGAAGAGCCTTCGATTCAACTCTTCTGAAGGTGCAAAAACACAAGGAATGGGGGATGAAATTGAGTTTTCAAAAATGAGAGTAAAAGACACTTTGATTTATCCTGGTTCGTTTGAAGTCAAACTACATCCAGTCCACCCGCCAAGGTGATTTCGCCTCTCTTAACGAGGTCTTAATCCACTATTCAAAAATTGAATACAATCACTAAGGCCAATAGTAAAAGTCTTCTTGAGTCTATTGACTACACTAGTCACTCAAGGTATATCAATTTTTTTACAAAGAAATGTAACAAAAATGCTTCTAATAAGCTGTATATCACAACAGTGATAGTTTTTACAAAATGAAGAATGAGAGAAATTTGTTCGTATAGATTTGCACGCGAGAGAAGAGAGAGCAAATTTCTTCAAATGATCCCTTTATACAGATATGATGAAGAGATCCATTAGGAACATCTTATGCTATTTTTGGTTACTTGATAAATGCCATTAAGTCCTTCCAAAAATAGAGATTTGTGTCTTTAGTCATAATTACTGATTCTTTAATTAATGTGTTTGATCTTGAGAATCAGAACACACTGGTTTCATATCAGAGCGCAAATAACTTCGCAGCTGATCTTGTAATCTTGATAAGGACTTCTATATCAGATCTTCTTTGTGTTGACTAGCTTCGCTAGTTTGCTTTAGAAGATGTTAAGCAAGAACTTCTGTCCTGCACATAGAAGATAATTTTTAGGTGCCATAATTTGTTCTTAGAATTATTGTTATCATCAAAACTATAATAGAGAAGTAGAATCAAAATATTGTTCTAACATCTTCGAGCTTGTAGGCTCAATTAGGCAACTTCTAACGTATAAATATTTTCTTTCGCAGTTAGGATGTAGCTTTCCTTGTTGGGCAGGTACTACTACTGGGTGAGAATGTAAATACAATAAGGTCTATAAGAGGGGTTGAATAACCTATACCTCTTAAAATAATCGAATTCACAAAGGATTTATTTTTATAAAATCATAGTTAAAGTGCATAAGCGAAAAGTAATGAGTATTAGCAAACATGATAAATTGATTCAATATCATATGTTTCCTCATTATCATAGAAATAAGAGATCAAACAAAATCATTAACTTAAGTACACTTAAAGTTTCTTTAAAAAAATCAATTTAAATCCATAAACTTAGAATCAATAAGTATTGATTTAAGAGATGAATATTCATCAAATTAAATGCATCACAGACCTACACTTATATGATAAAAAAACTATAGGCAATACCTAATTCTAGATGACATTTAATGATGAATCATACTTAACATACAAGACATAATACAAAAAAGTTAAAGAGACGTGGATAGAGTAATGTACACATGATATATAGTGGTTTGACAATTCATCCTCGCTATGCCTACTCCCGTCTTTGACAATTTTAACCATCAGAAATGATATCATCTTCCACTATGATAAAAGTTAAAGGTACAAGTATTTTGGTATAACAAATTATTATCAAACCGAACACTAAAAGTCTAACGCTTTATCAAACACGCATCTAAAATAATAACTATTTCTATTGATGCAAATTACTCAATAGCTAACATTTACGATCTTCAATCATCTCGATCCACCGAACTTGATATACATAATGACCTGCTCCAAGCATCCATTATGTAACAATCCTTTACTCGGATCCGACGAAAAAATTTCTGAGCGAGTGTTTTATCACCGAATGAGGACAACTCCTAACTTTTTTCTAGGACAATCTTTACTCGGATCCACCAAAGTTTTCCTTTAAGTATGAAGAAAACTCTTCTTCTACATGATAAACACCAATCACCAAAGTGAACAAGAGATGACTCTTTATTCTGATACAAACAACAAAACTACATACCAAGAACATTATATTTCCTAATGTACCTTAATCTAACTATCACATTCAATCTTAAGAGTTGAGACCCATTGCAATGATTTCTTGGTATGAGGTTGAAGATGATGAATAATATCTAAATAACCTCACACAGTAGAGCTGCATAATTCTCACACTCTCAATATTCTAAGAGGTTTCTCACTAGGTTAAATTTCAGAGATAATTGGTCGGTGAATGCTGAATCAACTCATGATTTCTATCTATATTCTTGACACATTGAAGATTGAATTTAGATGATGAATTATCTGAATTTTCAAAATAGAAACATTCAATAACTTATCAAGAGGGTTCTCTCCATTATGATCACCACCCATAAGTGTAGCGCATTCTCAATTAGAAAGTTGTCATCAATCTTTAATTGAGTTTCATCACTCTAATGAGAGAGAACTCATATGAGAGTAAGTGACTCAGATTATGGGTTTCGGGCTTATGCCTATCAGACAATTTGATTCGAGCGACCCAATGCCTATGATACCTCGTTGACGTTGGCTTATATCCTATGCACTATCCCTTTCACAAATATATGATTTCTTTTCTTTTCTAGTATACACTAAACAACATTACATATAAAACAAATAAAATCTATAAATTTGTCATGTCATACAAATTTCTTAAAATAAAAAATGTAATTTAACATTCATGTCGACGTGCATATTGTATCTTCTCATAAATAAAAGACATTGAAAGACAAGTAATATACACGTGTTTTTACTTAGTTGGTTATTCCACGCACACACCTTCAATCCAAATCCAATGTTTTCTAACTACCAAAAACGACATCTTCACAACATCCAGAACCTTCTAATCCTCCTAATCAATATCCCAATTGCAATCTCACTCTTGTTTCTTCTCTATCCATATCCATGGCTGAATCATCCCAAACTACTGTCCTTGTTACCGGAGCCGGTGGTCGTACAGGTACACGCTTTTTCGATTCTCGTTAAGATTTTGTGGTTATTCATGAGTATATTTGAATTAGGGTTTATTGCGCCTTTAGAGTTTTATAATAAGAAATTTTACAATTTTAGTCGAATTCGGGTTTATTGTTGCTTTGGAATTTCATTTTTGTTGATCAGTTTATCTGAATTGGGCTTTATTGTGCACTTAGGTTTGTTTTCCTAGTACTACCCTAGAAACAATGAGAATTTGTTAGTTTGCTACTTATTAAACAAAACACGATTATATAGACAAAACTAAGTAGAAAACTAAAGATGTTTGTAGAACATGTGCTTCTGTCATGGCGAATCGCAGTTGTGTTAGTGTGGCGATCTTGATCTCAAGGAAAGTTAGGGTAAAATTGGGTTGATGTTGCATCAATTGTGGTCATGATACATTCATTGCAACGTAGAAAACCATAAAGTCACGGCAACAATTGTGGTTGCAGTTAAGGCTTTAAATAACTGTCGCAGTCACGTAAAGAGTAAAGACTATTGCGATTTTGGTCGGTGCAGATGTTGCGACACTGATTGTGGTTGTTGTGGTGTGAATTAATCACAACTTGTTCTTTATTATAAAAACTGTGAATAACGGTTTTAGTATTATCAACTTCCGGTACCGTTTTGTCGCGGGACGTTTCTGCGTAACGGGCCGTTTTTTAAAACCTTGGTTGCAGTTGCAGACCCTTTAATTTTTAAAAGCTTGGTCAAACCGATTGCAAATGAATCAAAGTTGTAGGTGCCATTTCCTTACATTTGCAAGTTGATTTCCCAAATTAATATGTTGTTTCATTATCCTGGTAACATGGCAAAATATTATTTCATTAGTTGTGCAAAATTGAGCCTCTACCTTTCGGATTTTGTTACAAATTTATGTCAAAGATTTTATTTTTAACATGGAAAATGGTTGTAAAGATTTATATTTGATATTGTTGCAGGGTACCATTTTGATCTATTTAGTGTTGACTGACAAATTTTAAGAAAATCTATCGCTCTGTTCTATGCATTTCATCTTCAAAAACAATATCCTTTTCTTAGTTTGGGCTTGTTAAAGTTGTTAGTTACATTCACATGTTAATAATGATAATGAGAGCATAATAGAATCTGGATATTATTGAATTAGTAGAATATGAACTCTAACATGAATATATAGAGCAATCCGAATAAATGCTAATCCAGAAAGAAGAAAACATATATTCTCATAATTACCACTTTTATTCTCGTAAGTCGTAACAATGACAGATACAATATTTTACTATAATCCTTCTCAAGCTTGTGAAGGAATATTGGTCACTTTCAACTTGAAAGTAAGTAGGCTGAATTATTTTGTTGGCTAGTCTTTTGTTAAAACATACGCTAGTTGACGCGTAGAAGGAATGCAGACAGCTGCTGTCAATCCACTATACTATTCAGATTTTGTTTCTGCCTTTCTTATAAAAAAAATGTGGCTGTGTTGGCTATCTTTGTATGTTCAAGAATTCAGATTAATATAGTTTAGCAGATTTTTTGAATGTTTCATGCATTTTTTCTTGTTGTTTTATGATATACAAGTTACTTGTTAGAGAATGAGTATTTATCTCTGTTCTCATACAATAGATGGAACAAGAGTCATGTTTTCCTTTTTATCCCTCATTGAGTATTCTCAATGTGATTTATTGGTTAACTTTTCAGGACAAATTGTGTATAAAAAATTAAAAGAGAAGCGAGACAAATATATTGCCAGAGGTCTAGTTAGAACAGAAGTAAGCAAACAGAAAATTGGTGGTGCAGAGGATGTTTTCATTGGGGATATCAGAGACGCTGAAAGTATTGTGCCTGCAATTCAAGGTATCGATGCTCTCATAATTCTCACTAGTGCAGTGCCACAAATGAAACCTGGGTTTGATCCAACCAAAGGTGGAAGACCTGAGTTTTATTTTGATGATGGTGCATTTCCTGAACAGGTGCTAATACTATTACATTTTTCTTATGCATGCTAAGGACACTTTTAAATATATTTTCTCTCGTCTTAAATTGTTAGCTACTTTTTCATATGATAGGTTGACTGGATTGGGCAGAAAAATCAAATAGATGCTGGTAAGAGTCCACGCTTTCTTTCCATTACTCATAGGTGACGTTTGGTATGCGAGTCTTTTTCATTTTTGGGAGTCATGTTTCCTCCTAACATTTAATCATGTTCCGACCACACAGTCATAATTATTCCACCAGACTTAGGTTCCTGTCTCTTTAGAAATCAAGGATGTGGCTGTACAAATGTTCAAGCAAGGTCGTACAAACAATGTCCATGTCCTTGATTTCTAGAATCTAGACAGACAAGAGCCCATGTCTGGTAGATGAATTATGACCGTGTGATTGTATGAAAGTGCTTCAAATGTGTTTGGAATATGTAGACTACTTTTGGGAATGTTAGACAATGCTTACTTGAAGTTTCACATCATCTTAAAGAGTCTTGGATCCCATCCCCTTTGGGAATGTTTTGCCAGAAGCATAATAAAAAACTTCATACTGAACAAATTCACTCATACTTATGTTATTGAAATTGTTTTATCTCTATGAACAGCTAAGGCTGCAGGAGTGAAGCATGTTGTGTTGGTCGGGTCTATGGGTGGAACAAACCCTAACCATCCTTTGAACAGTTTGGGAAATGGAAATATATTGGTGAGTCATATTTTCTCTAATACTTCTAAATTACTTTATTTCATTTCATATCATTTTCACCTTGCTTTTTATTTGAACAGATCTTACATTTTATTTTAAAGCCTAATAGGCAGCATCTTTTTTCATCCCCTTTATAATTTCATTTATATCTTTTGATAGAAATAATATAGTTTCATAATAATTGCAGGTTTGGAAAAGAAAAGCTGAACAATATCTGGCCGATTCTGGCCTTCCATACACGATCATAAGGTACACAAATTCATGTCTATGCTAAAACATATATAACTGTCTTTTCAATTTTCTTTCACAGTTCCAAATCTTGTCGGATTAACAGTGCATTGTGCGGGTTAAAATATTAATAAAAAAAATTTGTGACTAATACCTTTAGTAACCATAGCCAAGCCAGGAAACTATTTTGAATATATTCCACAATATTATCTGATATCTGGTTGTATGAGTTGAAAAAACTCAGAATACTTGGTGTCATTCTCCGGGAAAAAAAGAAAATATCTGTCATATTTGTAATTGTATAAAAAACATTGTTATCTTGTATGTAGTGTTGTCAAATAGTGGCTATAGTGTAACAAAATCTGAACAAATTGCTATTGTTCTACACTATTTAGTACAAAATGTTGTCGACAAGTGGTTATAGCACCTTAGTGTTGCTAAACTTGAACAAACTTCTGTTTTTCATGATCCGCGAATGTAGATACTTGGTGAATATAGTTAATTGGTATATAAAAGAAATTTAAGCATCTAAAGGGAACCGCAATTGGATATTTGATAGAACTTATTGCAATTGATAAACCTACTAATATGATAGCTTGGGTTTCTTCAGTGCATTTCATGATATTTTTGTGTATATATTTGGAGCGCTTGTGATCAAATTCCAATATACTTTATTGCTAGTGGGGTGTTCTTATGAATATGTTGTGAAATTGTGTTTGTTTCGATTATTATATTTTCTCATCTTCATTGATTATTCAGACCTGGTGGCTTGCTTGATAAAGATGGCGGTATTCGGGAACTCATTGTAGGGAAGG
Source organism: Lathyrus aphaca (assembly GCA_963966055.1). NCBI lineage: Eukaryota > Viridiplantae > Streptophyta > Magnoliopsida > Fabales > Fabaceae > Lathyrus > Lathyrus aphaca. Next base: position 542,197,547 of record OZ014521.1, read on the forward strand.
ATGATGAACTTCTTCAGACCGAAACCAAAACTATACCCAGAGCTGATGTTGCAGAAGTCTGCGTTCAGGTATACTAACTATCTCTTATAGAACTTGGGTATTGTAAACAAACACACGAGTGAATCACAAATTTAATAATTGAAATTGTAGTGGTAGGGCATTTTGTTTATTGGAATTTATGATACTTCGATATAATTCTGAAACTGAAAACTTTTGGTAAATACAAGTCGGATCTTTATTTCGATTCAAAATCAAACCCAATCAAAACAAATCCTGTTTATTTGTCAATTTTGTGTAGTCAACAACTTTTCTTTTGCCATTTAGTTATGACTTGAAAATGTCATATTTTTATTAGTAATGGATCTTACTATTCTTGAGATTTAATTCAGAAATCACAAAATAATTTCTCAGATTCATATTGTGAATCTCTATTTGATAACCATACTTGGGTTTGGATGAGATATCATATATCGAGGATCAAATAGGGCCAGTGTAATGAAGAAATTTTCTATTTCTGATATCATTTTGAAATTTTATTATTTTCAGAAATAGAATCGGCGATGCCTACAATATCATAAACAAAATCGGTGATTCAATCTTAAATACTCTTGTTTTTGTGAGATTTGGTTAACGATTATTCATTCTGTTGGTTTGACAGGCATTAAATTACGAGGAGACGAAATTCAAGGCATTCGACTTGGCATCAAAACCCGAGGATGCAGGCGAACCAACAAAGAACTTCAAGGCTTTGTTTTCACAGATTACTTCTCGTTTTTGATTTTGAATGTGGTTGTCATTCATGGTGTATCTGATTATTGTCTAACAATGGGTTTGAAATCCAAAGTCAAAGCAAATTACTTTGCATCCACAAATAAGTTAGATACATGGTTAGACTTTAGGAATGGAATATGAGAATGTTATCAACTCTTCAATATAATATGGTATACTGGTTTTTATACAAAGTTCTACACAGACTACAATTTAGTAAGAAAATGCCAAATGCCAAAATGTAGATAAGTTGTTGTGTGTTGGCTTGTAATGGTTAATGTTGGCTGAAAGTTGTGAAAATGGTGATTGTATATAATCTGATTAATATATTGTTTATCATATATCTAATTATATTGTTTGATATCTCACCCCTTCTGTTTGAATGTTGCCTCTACGTGGGTAACGTGCAGGTAATCCAGAGTGAAGGTTATTTACCTTCATTAGTTTGAGTCGGTGTCGTCGCTTTAATACGTATCACTTGGGGGGGTGAACGCTTGTTGCTTTATTGTTGATTTTATTTCTGTTGCTGAAATTTAAGTTGAACTCGAAAAATTACTTTGTTGTTTGGAAGTTGTTTTCAGTTGAACAAAGATGTTATGTCATTTAAGTTGAGATTATGATTCCCTTGCTTAATTATTAAAGTTGTTTTGTTTACAAAGACTAAATCATGTTGTTATCGTTTCATTCGAGCTTTCAGTGTTATGTATCTATGTTAAAATGCGATTAAATGCCATTGCTATAAGTTGTAAGTGTAACATCCTATTTGTATGTTGAAATTTTGTAACTCTGATTTTATTCCTATTTTTCGGGTAGAAACGGGGTGTTACACGCCCTCCTCTACACTAGTCTAAAAAGAAGCTTCCCTTTTCCTCATTTGAATTGATTAGACAAACCGATCCAATCTTAGATGTTCTTCTAAACCGTTTTTGCGAAACAACGGTTAAACAAAAAATGAAACACCTCTTCCTCCTCCATACTACATAAACCGCACGATCCCTCCACTTCCACTCCTCTAATCTTTAAAGCACAAATAATGGATATTATTCCCTATAAAATATTTCAACCAAAATACTTGAATTTTGTAGGAAATTTCATTGACCATAAACAAATGAAAATAATATATTCTGAAAAATCCAAAGGCCTAAGCATATTGCCAGACAACATACTCGCATAAACTGTTTTAACCAAAAACGGTTGTTGATCCGCCGCATCCCACGTAACCGAGCCAGAGTCTGAATCCACAACCGAGCTTCCCTGCAAAAAATTCAGCAAATCAGATTTGCTATGAACCAGATCAAAATTCACCGCAGTTGGTAAACCAAAATCCCCCAAAACCCATCGTTCTTCCTGCCAGCAGCCCATATCAGCCACCATCACTGACTATTTAAAACTACTATAGAACAAGACGAATCCCTTCCTTCGAGAAAGGCGCCCCCAAGGAACATGCCTCTGATTTAAACAGTTTGTTAAAATGACAATCTTCCAAGATATGTCTTTCAAAGTCAAATTGAGAATATTTGTCATTGAAAAAATCCGCCTCCACCCTCTTAACCCCTTCCACCGATTCCACCGGGCCCTCCGCTGACAGAACATAACCAATTAATTTTCTCTCCACCCTAACTTTTATAACATTGTGAAATTACTTTGTATTTTTATCTCCCTCATTTTGCCATTTAACAAGGGACTTTTACAAAATCAAATTATCTTTCACCATAAAATTATGCCACAACAACTTAACACGCCTTAGCTTTTTTTTTTAGACTAACTCTGACACCTCATTGGCTGCTATCCAACACAAAGCATTATCAACCTCATTTATTTTCATAACTCCCTCCTCTATCTTGAGATCAAACCACTCAAAAACTTCTTTACTCCAAATCCCCAAGTCTCCTCTGAACAACCTCAAAAACACTTTAATATGACATGATGATATGTCTTATTTGTTGTTTTGACATTACTTATTTTTGTATTGTATTTATATGACATATTAATGGTTTTGATAATGCCCTATTTATGTGTACTAGTATTTTTGTTAGGATTAATTTTAATTGAAATGTTTATGTTAATGACTCAATTGATCTTATTTCATGTTATTATAGAAAAATGAATGATAATATATATATATATATATATATATATATATATATATATATATATATATATATATATATATATATATATATATATATATATATATATATATATATATATATATATATATATATATATATATATATATATATATATATATATATATATATATATATATATATATATATATATCTGTGTGTGTGTGTGTGTGTGGTCGATGATTATTACAACATGCTTCAAATATAAAGGGAAGGTTAAATATTCTAGAGCCAAAAGTGCAAAGTGTAAATTAGGAAAATCATCTGGTACTTCTGAAAAACCATCGTTATATGGTATGAGATCTCGATCTCATGACAGATCTGAGACATATTATCCACTTCTACATCTATTTCTCTTGCACATGCTCCTGTCTAGGAATGTCAATAGATACCTATGGGAATGTCTAATAGTCTCATGTTATCTGCTCCGTTTAGTAAATATGATATATGTACTCGTCTCATACATGTGCCACAAATATTCTTGAGAGGGGTATCCGCAAATTTTGAGATACACACACGAGTATTTAGAATATCTATGGATACTATTATTTCATTAAAAAAAATATAATTAACTAATTCTTTTATCTCTTTTAAAGACAAAAATAATTTCAAATTTAACACATAAAAATAAAAATAAAAATAAATCATAATAAATTTATTTCTTGTTTTATCAAATAATTATTTTATCAAATAATTATGCCCGATTCAACAAAATTATAATAGTTTCATATTCAATAATAATTATAATAATAATAATAATAATAATATTTTCATATTTAACATAATAATAATAATAATTTTAGAAATAATATTTAAATAATTTATTTAATTATTAACAATACCTATAGACATGAGTATCATTAAATTTGTAGACCTGAGTATCATTAAATTTGTAGTGATATCAGTAAGAAAAAACATTTCATTTTTTTTTTAAACTTCAATCATTGTGAGAGGGATATAGAAAAAAAAAATCCATAAAGAGCTAGTTTGGGCTTGCAATGCTAGCAAAAATTATGGTGTAAGTTACTAAACTTCACTATATTGAATTTATTTGTTATTACTAAACTAGAGGTATTATTAATATTCTTGTTACTAAGATATAATCAATAAAATTATATTAATTGAGAATATAATATGAAACAATCAAATATTTTAATTATAATTATATTTTTCAATTTTGTGAGAAAAATAAATTTTGTGTTCTAAAATGGGATTAAAAGACAACTAAAATATAATTAATGAATTATTTTAGATATAATTTGAACTCAATCTCTCTTATCAATTTATCACCCTGTTGAATTAATCGCTTAATTAAATATAACATTTAATACGAATGTAATGATGAGTTGAATCTAAAGTTTATTTAATAATAATGAACTAATAATTGAATAGTTAATGGGAAAATCTTGAAAGGAGATTGAAAATGAGTAAAAACTAATTGGAACAAAACGAAGCACTTTTTTTATAAGAAAAACTTAAATTCCGCGTTTTCACAATCATTCACTTTCTTATATAAATTCTTCACACCACAATTATTCATCCCACATGAATTCTAGTTTCTTATTTTCTGAGATGGCACTATTCTCAACTAATCTCAAGGTGCTTGTCATTCATCATGACATTAATCTTCTTACTGAAATTCAAGAAATGTGTGATAGATTTCATTATCTAGTCACCAAATGCTCTTCAGCTTCTTATGCTTTTAATCTTCTTGTGGAAAGAATAGATTCTTTTGATTTGATGTTGATTGATGTTTCTATGCCACACATGGATTCTTATAACTTTGTTCAATATGTAACCCTACAACACAAAATCCCTGTCATCAGTAAGTCCTTTTGTTATGTACTGTATTGTTACTCTACGATTAAACATCATTATTATCTATACTGTAACTAACATTATGTTTGTTTGTTTCTGTAGTGATGTCTTCTGATTCCCCAAAAAGTTCTGTCTTAAAGTCTATAGCACACGGTGCCTGTGACTATTGGGTTCATCCTTTGCATGAAAAACAATTCAAGACTATGTGGCAGCACGTTGCCAGAAAAACTTTGCTTCAAAATAAACAACATCAAGTTCTTGGATTCCTGAAGGTTCAAACTCATCAAGAACCTGAAGTTCTTGAAATCTCGGAGACTCAAACTCATCAAAAACATGAAGTTCTTGAAATCTCGGAGACTCAAACTCATCAAAAACATGAAGTTCTTGAAATCTTGGAGACTCAAACTCATCAAGAACATGACGTTCTTGGATTCTTGGAACCACAGAGACATAATGAACATGATGTTCTTGAAATCATGGAGGCTCCTCGGGCTGAAAAAAAACGTGGGAGAGAAGATGAAGATGATAATCCTCCAAAAGAAACAAGTGCAAAAAAGAGTCGGTTTTCATGGACGTCGCAACTGCATCAACGGTTTGTTAATGCTGTGAACCAACTTGGCTTAGATGGTATGAATCTTTTATTTTTCTTTATTTTTCTTTCTTTGTTATATTCGTTAACAACTCAACTTATGTAGATATTGTTGTTTATTTTCAGAGGCAAAACCTAGAAACATTGTCAAGATTATGGATGTTTCTGCTTTAACAACAGCACAGGTTGCAAGTCATTTGCAGAAGTATAGGAATTATTTGAAGATACCATCTTGTGGAAAAAGGTCAAAGAAAACTCCAAGAATTAATCAAACATCATTAGAATCTGAACAAAACCAATGTTCTCAACTGAATTCAACTCTTCAAAGTGATAATATCTCTGAAACACAACAACATTCAAATGATGTTACTAATTATCATCAAGTTTCCGACGCTGGCTACAATTATGAAACACAACAACATTCAACAGATGTCGGCGATTATCAAGTTTACGACATTGGCTACAATTATGAAACACAAGAGCATTCAACAGATGTCGGCGATTATGGAGTCTCCGACATTATGAGCAACGATTTTCCTGATCCATCTGAGTTGCTGTTTGATTTAGATGATGAGTTAATTTCATTAATATTTTGAAGCATCACAAGTAAATTCATATGAAGGCATAGAAGACATATTCATTTTATTCATTAATGTAATCAACTAGTTTCAGTTTTTTTATCATTCACATTCATGAGTAAATTTTGAACTCTTGAAAGATGCAATGTTTGGGCTTGCTATGAGTAAATTCTGGTGTAGTTACTAAAGAGATGTATTAATATCATATGTTTAATTACTACTTTTATTATGCTACTTAACTTTTGAAAGCTCATATGTTAGCATGCATTCTGGTGTAGTTACTATTGATGACTCACTCTTTTAATACAGATAATATGTTTTTTCACTATTGAGGAACTTTGACTTTTTTACCTTTAAACTCGGCCACATATAGCTTGAATTATGCTATAGTCTAGCTTGGATGACTCACTCACAAATAAAATGTTACAATAGGCTATGAAGTATTGATTCTTACAAATACACTCCGACACAGATAATATCAAAAATATGTCAAAAATATAAGAGACCGACACTAGGTAATTTCAACCTTTCACTGTATTAGTCATTTACTACTCATGTTCTTGTCTCAGAATGAATCCATGTTCTTGTCTCAAAATCACTGACACAGTTCAAGTGATTACATGAGCCGCATTTTGATTGTTTCAAGACACTAGGTGGAATCTTGTTTCCTATTAGGCTTCTATATGCATCGGTTTCGTTTATCTATGTTGATGATTTTTCTCGATTAGGCTTTTTTTGTTCTTACTTTTGGGGATATGATTACGTACGCCACAGAATTAATCAATCTTGGTTATTAACCTATGGTGTATGTTATAGTTTCTTATCATACTTTTGTGAATACATGACTTTGCATGGAACCATATATCAAATCACATTCATTAACTTCAAACTAGTATATATTATTTAAAACAAAATACCTTGATTATCATCCAAAAATTAAAACCAGTGCTGTAGAGACCGTACTATACTACTATGTATCACTGCCATTTTCATCACACTTTCATTTTGCATAGGGCTTATCATCATCATCATCATCATTAACTACGAACAATACTATTTTTTTCCATGTCCAGCTTTTTCTACTAAAATCTCACTTCTAAACAGTTACATTAATTAATAAGATACTCTTTTATTCTTTGACTTGCTCTTTGATTTAGATGATGAGTTAATTTCATTTATATTTTGAAGCATCACAACTAATTCATACGAGGGTATTTTCGTCTAAAAAAATTATTCATAGGGATATTGGGACAAATATAGGAGTAGAAGGCAAAATTTTCTCCATAAAGATATTAATATGTTACCTCACTATATTTAATTTATTTGTTACGTTATTGTTAATAAATAGAGATATTAATATTATTATTTAATTTACTACTTATCCCAAGAGTAAATGGCCTGGTAAGTTAAGTTAATGATGAATTACGTTACTTGATTTTTAATTTTCTAATGTCGGTGTTAAGTTGTGATTCCTCATTATAACTAAGGTGGAAATACGTCAGACCGATAACAGGGACCTACAACCTAGGTCTACACAGGTTCATACTAGGTCAAACTTTTTTCATAAATAGAAAAGACCTAGACTTTTTTTATAAGTCCATTTAGTTAAAAATGTTAAGCCTCGGGTCATGAAAAAGATCTTTTAAACCTAACAGACCGGTCTATCTAAGTATATATAAATAATTTTTTTAGTATCATTATGTTATGTTTTGTACTTTGAACTAATATACATAAATAAAAATTAGTTATCTTGGAGAACTTATGAACAATGTTATAAGAAGAAAACACCTTATAAACAATGTTATAAGTTATTTTCATAAGTTATTTTACTTTAAACAAATAGTGTCACAAAACTTATTATGATAAATAAGTTAAAATAAGTCAATACAAACAAATTTTTAGTCTCATTGGTTTTTTAGTTTGTTAATTTATTTAAACATTATTTTAATTGCTTATTTATATATGTCTAAAATAATAGGTTTTTATATAGGCTAACAGGCTAACCATACATTAGAAAAGACCAGACTCAAGCCTAAAAATAAGTCTATGACAGACTATAGGTTAGACTTAGGCTTCAGGTTTTTTGACAGACCATGTTTAGGCTTGGCAAAGCCTAGCTCAGCTCAACCTATTTCCACATATAATCACAGCTAATACATGTACAAAGAAAAATTAAAATACAAATTAGAGTTCAATAAGAGAAATGGTATTCTAGGGTTGACCAATGAGTCGTTTATATTTAGGTCTATGAAAACTAAATTGGAGAGAAAAGTGACATTTGTTTTAAATCATTAAAAAAAGCCCATGTGCTAATAATTAAATAATATTATAGTTTAACACTCCCCTCAAATTGGAGCTTATGTTAAAGAGATCCAAGTTGGAAGCGAGATTTGTGAAGGGGTCTAGATGCTAAGATTTTGTATAGATTGTCTATAATTTGGTTTGAGGAATGTATAGGTTGAAGGTGAACAATTGTTTCTTGGACTTTGTCTCGAATAAAATGACAACCAATTTCGATGTATTTTGTTCGCTCATGAAAATTGGGATTGTGACTATGTATATGACATTTTGGTTGTCACAAAAGATTGTAACTACGTGTTGTTGTAAAATGGAGAAATTTTGAAGAAAATGTAATAACCACTCAGCTTCACATGAGGTGTTGGCGAGGGCTCCAGTAGTTTCTTAGATTTCTAGTTGGTGAGTGAATAACTCGGGTAGAAACAAATCATGTAGTTGGTCGTCTTGTAAGTGTTCATGAGCCTCATTCACTATCTATAAAACTAGTTTGTGTGAGGATTGGATGAGCTTTGGAGAAAAGTTCAGTTGTAGGAGAATTCTTTAAGTAACGAACAATCCTTAGAGTTGTAATGTGTTGTAGTTGGGTTAGAGAGAAATTGAATGAGTCCACATACAATAAAAAACAAATATTAGGTTGAGAATGTGTTAGATAAATCAACTCACCTATCAAACATATAAACTGAGTATGAGCAAGGAGATAGTGTTCGTTGGTGTTTCTGGCGAACAATCTCTAGTTAACCAAATCTCTTAGAAAAGGGTGACTGACAGGACCAACCAAACAAGTCCTAGGACGTTGCGTGCTAAGAATCAAATGAAAGATAATCTAAACGTGATGTTTATATATTTCTGTCGAAATGTTATAGAGTAAAATAATTGTTGTTATTTATATTGAAGTTGAAGGTGTTTATATATTTGAATCTACTAACGCGTTTGAAGACTTTAATGAAAGAAAACTAAAGTTTGACATGAAGATAAAGAATTGCTTAAACATAAACTGACTAAAATATGAAATTGCTGGAAACGTGAATGGAAAGTAAATGACAAAACGAAGAATAAAGATTTAAAGAAGAAACTTAAAGCTTTTATAACTTAAAATAAAATTGGTGTTGATACGTACATTTCCAATAATGATCTCTCTTTTCTCTTTACAAATGAGTACTTGAGTAAATTTACAAGAATTTGTACAATCTATTTCACACACTTTTCACAAAGCAAACTATCCTATTTATATACAAATATCATAACCGTCGAACAACAGTCACATCCTAAACAAATGCCACTTGGCCTTGTGCATGCTAATGTCTTCTGAAAACCTTCCACGTCCCTTTTTACCAAACGAAACAGTTATTCGTACAAAAACTACTCTTCGACAGATGAAATGACGTGTCTCTTCGTGACATTATGTTGATTTCCAATTCAAATCCAAAAATCCTTCTATCAGTTTTTCCTTTGTCTAAGCTCTTCATTGTCGAAATAACAATAAAACTTTATCCGTAGTGATGTGAAGAACTTCCAGCCAACAATCCAACGCCTCTTTCGACAAACCACTTTCGACTTATTAAACAAATCATCACAAACCTTCTCGAGATTCTGGACATGTTTGGAAGAAAGAGTGATCAATTCGTCAAAAGATCTTTATAAAAACTATTAAAACATTTATGGACCAAACTCATGCTGTCGAAAATCCTATGCATACAGATAGTGAGGTGGATCTGCGTGTAAGGTATACGAAAATTTTAATAATGTGATACCTAGAAAGGATCTTGCAAGAATAAAGTATTTCTTGCAAGAATAAGATCATCCACATAGACCCATATAGCAGTAAAATATAAATTATTATTTTTACAAAAAAATGAATAATCAATTTTGGATTGAATAAAGCCTATTCACTATGCCAAATAAGACCTTAGACAACGTTTTTTTTCCTTAGACAGCGCTTTAAAGCGCTGTCTAAACCTCCGCTGCTAAAGGTTTAGACAACACTCTTTTAAATCTTAAAAGCGTTGTCTAAAGGGTGGTATATTTAATAAAAAGCGTTGTCTATGGTACCATTAGACAACGCTTTATAACTTTTTTAAGAATACCTTAGACAACGCTTTTGGTAAAAGCATTGTCTAAGCCCCATCTTTTTTAATTTTTTTAGGTATACCTTAGACAATGCTTTTGGTAAAAACGCTTTCTAATCCCCCCCTTAGACAAAGCTTTTGTTAAAAGCACTTTCTAAGTCCCACCTTAGACAACGCTTTTTGTTTAAAGCGCTGTCTAAGGTATACGAAAATTTTAATATAAATTTTTTAAACCACTTTTTTTACCAGGTTTTTCAACCAGAATTTTGACCTGTTTTTCAACCAATTTTTTTCCAGACAAATATCACAATTTGGAGACAAATATCAAACCAATATATATACCAATTCAAACCAATTTGCCCTATTAAATATACTAATATATATACCAATTTATGCACCAAAATTATAATTACAAATCATTACATTTTTCTACAAATGTACATATTATAATTACATATTACTTATCCAACCAAAGCATTGCTTCAAATCTACATTGGTCCTGAAACAACACAAAGATTGTAATTCAATTAATAAAAGAATACAATATTATAGTTACAACGTTACACATATTTAAATTCTTATCAATTAAAGTAATAGTACAATATTATACCTGATAAAACACCGAGCTCTATAATGTATTGACACCATTCCTCTTTGATTTCGTCCACTTGATCTTTTGAATAATATGCACACTTAAATTCATCAAAGTACTACATAATAATATAACATAGTTTGATTTAATTTCAACTATTTAATTATATGAGAGATATGTTTAAATATTAAAATAACTCATAAGTTAAAAATACATACATCGGTGGGAATCTCTAATCGGCCCAAAGAAAGAGTATCTCTCATAAACCTCAACATGAAATATCCGCAATCTATTTGTTCGTATTCAAAGCCAAAAATACCTTCCTCCATATGTATAAAACGAACACCTCCAGTCGAAATATCTGTCATCTCTAGAAACGTCCGAAGGCACGACTTATACTTGGAGGTAGGTTTTTTCCTAGCCACGGTCTTCTTAGCACCAACCTTTTTGTTGTGTGGAGACGTTGCTAACCTCCTTATCATGAAGCTACATATCATATAAATAGTTAGATGAAGTATAAAATTAAGAATTTAACATCTTTCATGCATATATGTCATATAATTGTAATGTACCTGTTTTTTTTAAACAACGGACTCGGTATGCCGCGGAATAGCCTTATCTTTTGATTTGGATCTTGTTGGAGTCTAATTAACATAACCAAGTAAAAAATGTACGTAATATGCGCGTAAAAACTTTGAATCTACACATTAAGGTTAACAAAGCTTCATAATGGTTTTAGGAATACCTCATATCCTACGCTAATGAGGCTTGTCGGCCATGCAACAAATAAACCTAATGCTTGTTCCACCGTTGTTGCATCCGAAACATTGTCAGGATATGGTAATAATGCATTCGGCTCAACTGCAATTTCAACCGAGACTTTCAAACATCCAATAGGGAGCTCTCTAGTATGAAGTAATTTTCCTCTATTGTTATGCACTTTTCCCTTGCCAACCATCCGATAATATGGTGACGATAAATATAGCTGACAATGAGAAATGTCCTAAAACCAATAATAAAATGAAATTGTTAATAATGTGTATATATGTCAATTACATAATTTAAGCTAATAGTTCAACTTAAGACAAATATATATAATTAACTCTGGAATGGTCGGTTGAAAGTTACAGTTGATACTATCTTTGTCTGAAGCATCTTTAAAACATGCTGAAGCGCTAGCCTCTTTTTCTTTCCTTAATGCATCAAGCTCAGCTTGCATTGCTTCCAATTTTGCATTAAGCTCTCGATTACTAGGAGCCTTTCCTTTTTTAATACTTAAGGAGGTCGGAGTGAATCCAAATCCCTTACCCCTCACCCAACCCGAATACTCACGGACATCTAATGCCCGACTAAGTATGCTCCTATAGTATCATCTGGAGATAAAGCTGACTGAGATAGCGCCCCCTGAAAATCGGATGAATATTGAATACTTGTAAATTATTTGTTAATAAATTTTTTATTTAATTAAAGAAATAATGTTATACTTACACATTTCTCATACACCTGTAGAACATCTTCTTTAGCAACTCCAGATTTGCCCACACGAGCTTCCTTCCACAAAATATGTGCCGGAAGAGATCTTTCAGAACTTTTCTCCTTCTGCAACTACACATTAAATCATACAATATGATCAAATAAAACTCATATATGATGAACAAATATATTATTGCAATTTATAGATACTTACAATAGACTGTTCTAAGCGTCCATATCCGACACGTCCTTTTCGGTATGGATACGCGGGACTTGATGCTCTTTCCCGATTTGTGTCACTTATTCTTTTAAATGTTGGGTTCTTTCGTTTGGATTTGAATTCTTCTCATTCTTCTTGTGAAATAAAACTTTCATATTTCTTTGGAAGCTCCGCATCAACAGGATTATCATTTGCATCCCTAAGATACTTGGTTGATAAAAATGTTCTAAACCCTCGTAGTAGCTTTCCGACCAATTTCATACAAAAATATCTTCTATCGTCTTTGATGTTGAAACACCTCTAAGAAAAACATATAGATTGTGTGTTAGTACAAGTAATTTAAAAAACATAAATTGGAAGCAATGCAAGTAATTTAAAGAACATAATGTGTGTTATTGTACCTTTATCTCAGTCCAAATTTTTTGTTTGGATTCATTCAACTCTTTGTTTCTCCAATCATCACAAGTAATGGGAATCTCATTCCTTACTAGTGCACCAACGAAACTAGTCAAGGTATGGCCGTTAGGTTCTATAAGCTGCCCAAGATCGCTCCAATGCACATCTAGAATGATGCCTCGGTCTCTACCATGGATCACTATCCTCATCACCGTTATGCCTCTTCTAATCTCTTCTTCCGTAGATATTTTTTTACTACCTCCTTCATGCGTAGAATGATCATCATGTGGGTGATCATCATTAGTGGCCATATCTAAGTTATAACAATATAAGTTAACAAAAGTAAGTTATAAGTTAACAATATCAACTATATAATTTCAAACCAATATAATTTCAACCAATATAAGTTATAACAATGTCAACAACAATGTCAACAATGTCAATAACAATATCAACTATATAATTTCAAACCAATATAATTTCAACCAATATAAGTTAAAAAGAGCTTAAACTAATAATGTCACCTATATACAAGAGCTTAAACCAATATAAGTTATAACAATGTCAACAACAATGTCAACAATGTCAACAACAATGTCAACTACAACAAAGGGTTCTAACAATGTACCTTGTGAGTCAAACTCAGTTTCTACAAAAAGGGTTCTAAACTCAACTTATAAACTCAGTTTCTACACAAAAAAAAAGCTAGAATGAATCAAAACAACTTCAACAGGACTAATGAGTCAAAACTCGGTTTCTATAAGTTATAACAATGTCAACAACAATGTCAACAATGTCAACAACAATGTCAACTACAACAAAGGGTTCTAACAATGTACCTTATGAGTCAAAACTACAAAAAAAAAAGCTAGAATGAATCAAAACAACTTCAACAGGACTAAGACACTAAACTCAGTCAACAAAAATAAAAGATTCTTCAAACACCAGTAAAAAAAAGCTAGAAACGAAGAACATACCGCAAAAAGGGAAGAACACCAGAAACCAAAAACCCAGTCAACTCCCAAATGTCCGTTCGCGGCGAAAGATTCTTCAAACACTTCTTCAATGATCGATTCAAGGTTTATGGAGGTTCTGCTATTTAGGTTTATCGCATTTCACTGGAGGGAAAATGAAAGAACAGAAAGAACGAAAATAGAAATCGAGTCTAATATTTTATTTTAATTAGACCTTAGACAACGCTTTTGAGAAAACGCTGTTTAAGGGTGACATCTAAAAGTGCTTTTTAAAAGCGTTGTCTAAGGTTGACCTTAGACAACGCTTTTGATTTTTTGATATTTTAATTTTAAGACCTTAGACAACATTTTATCAAAAGCACTGTCTAAGATATACCTTTAAAAGCGCTTTGAGAAAGCGTTGTCTAAATGGCACCTTAGACTGTGTTTTTAAAGATATTTTGTGAACAGTTTCCGTGTTTTAAATTTTTTTAACTTATAGCAGCGCTTTTTCACATAAGCGTTGTCTAAGGTGTGCTGATAAATGTGATTTTTGTTGTAGTGATTTCAAGAATGGTGGTGGTATGGGTGTTGTCCCATTGTCTACTTGTTTACTTTAGGTCATACATTGATTTCCTGAGATATGGATGAAGGTACGAAGTTTTCTAGGTAATTTTTTATTTTTTGGTTAGAATATAGCAAAAAGTCTAGGTGTTTGGGAATGGTGTTTTTTCTGTTGGGGAACCAGAATTGCTGTTAATTTTTGATGTAGAAATTTGGAAATGAAGGTATTGATCTCTAGTACGGTGTCACAAGGTGAACCTGCAAGGTGATAACTGTTAGATTTACTTTAAATATGTCGGTACTTATCTTTTTATTCTACAAGTAATCATCATAAAAATCTTGATTTATCTTTAAAAAGTAAAGAAACACTTGTTTGGGGTTTTCTTGTATGTATTTTTTAAAAACATGTGAAAATAACTAGAAAACCACAAAACAACATGGAAAAAATAGGAAAAAGTAAAACCCTAAGGGATCAAGTCTTGTTGAACCCCATTTACATGCGTGTTGGGCGCAATATGAGGCCATGTGGCAAGACACAGTGAAAGTAATTCATGGTGAAGCAAAGGTTAGTGCGCTGGTAGAGAGGGTGGTGCGTTGGGCGAGAAAAAGCGACCAAGGACACATGGAAGACATACAAGCATTGCTTGATGAGGGATAAAAGTTGATGGTCAGGGTGTCAGAGCAGATTAGGCGCGCTGGGAGAGTGACTCAAGTTTTTTTTTATAAATATAAGTTTTCAATTCAATGAAAATGGAGTTTCGGTAGATTGGAGGGGAACATAAGTGGAATAGGTTGACTATGTTCAGAGGGATAAGAATGGAAATTTGAAGGAAGAAGCACTGCTCAAGTTACATGGAATATCCCATTTCTGAAGTCGACATCTTTGGAAAGACCAACTGTTACACTAACCATGTGTAAGCGTAGCTAAAACTTCTATTGTAGGCGTTAGATATAGTCATTATGTCTATGTATTAAATAGGTCATGGAGTTCTATATAAAACTACTCATGATGCAGTCATTATATTTATGTATATTTTCTATTATTATTGCTAACCTATTAAGCTTTAGAAGTAGATTTGTTTTCGTAAATTTATGTGAGGTACGGTAAGGTTTATACTAAACAACTCTTGTTCTATCCTGAAATTAAAGAACCGCATGCATAAAGCTTTCTGAAAACAGGAAACAAAAAGCCAAGAGACTAGATTTATAAGAGTATCTATCAAACAACAAAGAACAATGGTTGAAGTTAACAACAATGGAAATAATAATAATACTTGCACACTATGTCAATATAGTCTCATACATGTGTTTAATTAGTTAAAATGACTTCTACATGCATTGGATGGTGTTAGGGGAGTTAATAGTCGTATTTAGTATTTTGTGTTGGTATTGCATAATTCTAGTTATTTAATTATATAATAGAATTAATATTTTAATTATATAATAGAATTAATAATATTAGAATAACAAGAATTTTTAATAATTAGACTATAGCTATTTTAGAGAGAAAAGGAGAATATTATTAGTGAATATTTAAAATAAAAATAGATATGAGAAGTGCATTTTGGTGAATAAAGGAATAAGTGAGGGCAACGTTGAAACTCACTAATTAGGGAAATTAGGGCTTTAATAAGAATAAATTATTAAGGATTAGAGATTAGTACATGAGAGACTCATCAATTCACATTTATTTCTCTATATATTCCTCTTCACCTAATCATTTGTTTCTATGTACATTCATTTATATTGTGGTGTTGTCGAAATTTATGTATGTTGTTGCAATTTTTGTTTTTAAGGTATTATGTATATTGTTGGAACTTATTTTAAGTATTTAATTTAGTTTTTAAAGCTTAAAATAATGGTTATCCCGCTATCCGCTATGCTGCTATAATATTTTGGGGGTCTGACGCTACGTGCCACTATCTGAGATTATAAACTTATGAAACTAATGCCTTTAGTAACCGAGCCAAGAATAGTTTTTTAATTTTGAAAGATCTATTGAACCCCTTCTATACCATTCTTTAAAAGGATTACTATTTATTCCTTGCCATAAAAAACACCTTTTATTTTCTTCTAAAAGAAAATGGAATTAAAAGTGAATAGTTGGGATATTCTAACCCTTACAATATAAAAAAAAAAGAGAAATTTTCAACCAATCCCACACTAGTTTCTAAAATGATTAGAACAAAAATCTAGAAAAAATGGGTTGGAATAAAGAATCTCTCTGATACAGCCTTACTTCCAAACATTAATCTTAATACTCCAAGTTACATTATCAACTTTACATTTAATAGAGTTAAAAATAAAATTGTTCCTCTCCATCCAAAGAGACCAAACCACCGCTAGCCAAACTGCTCCTTTAAGAAAACAACCTGCCCTCCTCCACACCAGTCTAAAAAGAAGCTTCCCATTTCCCCTTCGAATTGATTAGACAAACCAATCCAATCTTTGATGTTCTTCCAAACCGTTTTTGCGAAACAACAGTTAAACAAAAAATAAAACATCTATTCCTCCTCCAAACTACATAAACCGCACAATCCCTCCACTTCCACTTCTCTAATCTTTAAAGCACAAATAATTGGTATTCTGCTCTATAAAACCTTTCAACCAAAATACTTGAATTTTGTAGGAAATTTCATTGACCATAAATAAATGAAAGCAGTAGATTCTGGAAAATCCAAAGGCATAAGTGTAACACCTCACTTTCACATTTTTGAAAAATAAGATAAAGTAATACAAATTTCAGAGTTTTAAACAAAGTGGAATGTCACGTCAACAATAATATTCAACATAAACTCTTTTTTATTAAAACAGCGGAAAATATCATTTTTATTCATCTTATGGTAACTGCCATTATAAAAAATAATCACCAATTCTCTTCCATAAGTTTCAACGAAAACATGATACGTAACTAGCAACAAGAATAAATAAACATCAAAAATTCCCAATTCCCGTGTTACGTATCAGAGCGACTCCTAAGACTCGATCAAGCAACTTGTACTCCAAGCGTACTCAAGTACCTGAATCATCTGTACTTCCAACGAAGCACAGACGCAACAAACAACAAATGGGTGAGAACTAGATTCAATAATTTCACGGTGCATAATACATGTTAACAGGTAGTATCTCAAAACAACGACATAACAACACATATTCACAACAACAATCATTAACAAGACAACACGATCACATACGCCCATCCGAAAATGATCAACAATATGCAATGTGACCCAACAAAGACACAATACATGTGGTACCGACTCACTATGGTTCATTCAACCGAACCCGGTTAATCACAAACACCCATCTGGCAATGATTATCCCACCACTCTCCATAAAGGAGTATGGATGATCATATTCGCCCATCCGACCGATCATCCCAACAATAATCAACAATAATGATATGAATGCATGACAATGAAAAATCCACACGACACATGTATAACAATTGTCATATCCTTTCACGATCCATCCGATCACATAAATTAACAACAAGGCAATCTATGCCTACAACAAGTGTATAATAAGTATTCTACATTAATTCGATCCTACGGATCACACCAAAATTACATACAACACGTATACAACAATGATCTATCATCACATCAACTTTCTGATTTCACAGAATCACCTACAACACAACTACACCAATAATCATTCATAAACACGAGTCTCCTAAAACCCTAAGGAGTATGTACTCGTCATAACACACCATATTTCGTCATACCTATTTCATCGATCCATTTTATACATCACCAAGGAAACACATCACTTACATCGATTATTTATTCACCCGATTAATCCACTAGGCCTTAATCGCTAACCCAGTTCACCTCTAATCATAAGTATCACAATCAACAAAGCATCTCACGCGACTTAACCGATTACTTGACTAATTAAATCTATCTAAATTCCATCATTATTTTATTTCTCGATGTTAAACCTCGATTAATTATGTCTTAAGGTCCATCTCAATACTTCACACCAAAAGAATCGGCCACGCATGCGAAATCGGGACAAAAATCGCAAAAATCATATTTTTTCCTCACCTCTGCTGGTGTTACGCGTAATGTCTAATGTGTTACGCGTAAGGCCTAGAGTGTTACGCGTAATGCCCAGAGTGTTACGCGTAACGTGCGTAACAAGTGTAGTGTTACGCGTAATGTGCGTAACAAGTGTAGTGTTACGCGTAATGCCCAAAGTGTTACGTGTATTGCCCAAAGTGTTATGCGTAATATGCATAACAAGCGTGGTGTTACGCGTAATGCCCAAAATGTTACGCGTATTTCCCAGAGTGTTACGCGTATGGCCCAGATCTATTACTAAAAATTGTTTTCCCCCACCAGTCCAGATTTTGCTACGAGTTTCATATTTTTCCACTCCGATTCTGGCCTAAACTTGTTTCTTCATCAATTTTATGTCACTTCTCATGTTCTTCTTCCATCTAACATTCCTAGATTCAATCATATATGATGTCTATATCTAATTTCATCATTCCTATTCTACAACAATACAAACCTGCATATCATTACAACATACCAAGCAACAACAACAATATTTCCACATACGAATTCAAATATATCAGAACAAATTCACAACAATAAATATTCACCTCACAGATTCACATCACAACATCATTTATACGAAAAACCTACGAGGGTAAGGAATCCTCACTACCCAACATGATATTATCACCTATTATGAACCCATTCTCCCTCCTTGCCTCGAATTCAGAAGAATTCCCGCGAATTTCTTTAAGATTGGTGCCCTAGGTTATTCTTCCTCCTTCCTGTCCTCTTTGTTCTTTGTAAAAATATTATACGACTGATTTTCCTTAACTCAATTTAGGCTAATCTATCTCAAAGGACCTCACCAACAATTTACTAATATGCCCCCTTAAAAATTATTAAATTCCGATAATAGTCATAACTTAATAATTCTCATTTTATTTTCATAATAATAATAATAATAGTAATAATCAAAATATTATTTGCACACCCGCTATTACTAAGCACACCCCGATAATACCCGTCCCACTAGGACACAACACCGAAAATAACAAGATATACACCTTAACTAAGGCCGACACAACACCAAAACTGCCCGAAGATTAAATATTAAAAATGGGATGTTACAACTCTCCCCTACTTAGAATATTTTCGTCCTCGAAAATTGTATTCAATGGAATTACCCAGATATACTCTCGCACCACGACTAGTGTAACACCCCATATAATATATTTCTAGAATAATATCATACAAGTGTTAATTTTTGGTACTGACACCATCATAAGTGCTTAATAGCATAATTCACATTCTTGACCAATACTAATACACAATACGAACTATGGTACAAGACATGGAAATTATACTAAAACAAAAGAATACTAAGATCAATACAATATCCATTATTGTACAAAGATACAAAAATACACAGTGGAAGACTAAAACTATGCTTCACTTGAAACATCTCGAGCATAGCTCCACTTGTAAATCAAACCTGCAAAAGGAACCTGAAAAGCAACAACAATAGTGGGGTGAGATAACAACATCTCAGTGGGTTCCCTATCTTAGAGTTCTCTAGGCTCTAAGGGTTCTATCAAAACCAAACTCAAGTCTCTATAAAAGGAAAATGACCTTGAGTTCACACGTCTCGCACTCGTTGAAACCACGTCCAAGAGTTCTACAAATCCTACTATTACTAGCTAGGATGTTACCTTTTTACTTCTCATGGGACTCGATGTGACACCCATCTCAAGCGACTACCATGCTTCCCGTGGGACTCAGTGAAACACCCACCTCAAGCCCAAAACAAGACTGATACTTCCCGTGGGTCTCATTGTAATACACACCACAAGACTTACTCAATGCTTCCCGTGGGACTTAGTGTAATACCCACCACAAGCCCAAAACAAACCGATGCTTCCTGTGGGACTCAATGTAATACCCACCACAAGACTTACTCAATGCTTCCCTGTAGGGCTTTACTCGTGAAGTAAATCGATTTTTGGCCTTCAGGCACTTCTCTTACGAGTGCAGCGCTTATGGCTTCGTTTGTGACCGCAAGGTAGAGGAATAGAGTTTCCCCTGCCCCAGGTCGGGACAAAACTAGGGATTCCAATAGGGTCTTATTGAGGTGTTTTAGGGCCTGCTCGCAATCCTCGGTCCATTCAAAAGTTGCTTCCTTGCGGAAGAACTTATAGAAAGGGAGGGCGTGTTAGGCCGATTTTGCCACTGTCATACCTCGAAAAATACGATCATCGCGATGGACGCGGAAAAATATCAGCAGAGTCGCCACCTAATTCTATTTATTCTAACTAAAGAAAAGGGAGATATAAACACAACCTAAATGGGATAATAAATGGTCAACGAAACCACTAATCTAAGTTCGGGAGTCAGTTACGCAAGAGGAAGGTATTAAGCACCCCTCACGTCTGGTGTACTCAATGGGAACCTCTTAGTCTAATTTGCGCTTAAATGTTAATTTATACTATTGTCTTCTTTTAATGATTAAGGTTTGTTAAGATTGCTTTTAAAGAAATATTTTAGTTATTATTTGTTAAGGGGAAAATATTAAATTTTTTATTATGGTGCTTGTAAACACCCCAAATTTGCCCTATCTTTTTCTCACACCATGGCTTTTGATCCTTCCATATTGCATTGCATAAGCATACCATCTCACACTGTATACTTATTTCACTACATAAGTTGCATAACTAGTGTTTGTGATCAGGAGAATCCAAGAAGTGATCCGAGCCATCTCAAAGGCCTTGAAGCTTGCCAAGATGCTCCATTAGTGTTCTATGATCATCTTATGCTCCCCGAAGTTCATTAAAGTCATAAAATCTCAGAGGATTGCACAGGTGTTCAGGTAGACTAAGCAGTTTCTACACATATGACCTAAAATTAGGGTTTTGGGTTTGAGGCCCTTAACCTCAATTTTTTTTTCATTCTTGATTCTAATGGTCTTAATATATTATAAGGAACATGTGAACCAAATTTTATGAAGAAATTCATTGTTGAAGTCATTTGATCAACTGGTAACTTATTATGCAAGAAAAGTCAAAATCAGGGCATCTGATGCCACCACCAATGGTACCAAAGGGTCATCTTCATCATTTTGAGGTTCTATGATCTTTATTTGATCTTAGAAGTGGTAAAAGTTCAAAAGATTGAATAATTTCAAGCCATTTGCAAACTTTCCATTTTTGGACATGACTTATAATGAAAACTTTCCATTTTGGGAAAGATTTTCAACCTCCCCTTTCTAGATCAAAAATGCTTCAAATAAAAAATCTTCAAACATGAAAGTTGTAGATTGGATCTTCCCATTTTCAAAAAGTACAATAACTCCTTTTGATTCATCCTAGAACTCAAGATATGATGTTTCAAAGTTGGGAAAAATCTTATAATTTTCAAGTATGTGCCAAATAAGGATTTTTGCAAAATCAAGTTTCAAGACTTCTAATGACCTCTAATCCACTTCTAATTATCATAACATGATAATGAAACATTGCTTGACCAAATTTGTGCCTTGGACCACAAGATTTCATGGCTCATTCTTCACAAATTTTCAAAGAGGGAAAAGTGCAAAACATGTTCAAACTCTTGCATCAAGTGGTATAGATCCTCAAATCCAATCCAAGGGTCCTCCACAAACTCAGCTAAGGCCAATCCACCATTTGGATCTCCTCTGACCCGTCCCATGCTCTCTATGACACAACATTGACTTTTTTGCAAAATACACCATGCCAATCAAACTGTGCCACACCAACTCCTCTGGCCAATCAGTATGACTTATACAAACATCATGGACCTCATTTCATACAACATTGAAGCTTGAAAGCTCTCATACACTCAGATTTCCAAAAACCTCCATAACACTTCATTCCTTCGAATTTCATCACACAAGCCTCAAAACTCAAAACTTTTTCCATCAATCATCTCCACATAACCTATAGAACACAAAGCACCCATTACAATGGCCTGAAAACCTCTCAAACAAAAACACGATTTATGAGTTATCAGAACTGAAACACACAAACCAAGCCATTTAAACTCCATTCAAGCCTTTCAGAAGCATCATGGGATCAAGTGGAGTGGATTAACATCAAGGAGAGGTCCAGAAAGCACCAAACTGAAAAGCTTCATCTCAGGTAGCTCACTCAAACGTTTTTTCCAGAACTCCTTTTTTAAGTTTCAATGTGATAAAGTTTGCCTCCCTGATCATTTTGAGCTTTGAATCATTGAAAATGGTGGAATGTGTAGGATGTATTTAACTTCTGAAATTTTTGCACGCTTTCTGTTTTGCTTCGATTCACGAGTTTGATGCAATATAAATGAATTTTGTGGCTTGATTCTTGTTTAATGTTGTTTGGGGGTTGATTCTGGAGATTTTGGGGGCTTGTGGTAGCTTGTAGGGAGAGATAGGGTGATGGTGTAGCCGGAGAAGACGACCAAAGCTTATCTCCGGTCACCTGAGATTAGTTTTCCCTAATCCTGTTTAATTTGCCAGTTTGAATTTGGACCATTGGATGAATGATTAGATTAAGCAACGAATGGCTCAGATTCCTCACTTAAACCCTAATCCAGATTAATTAATTTAATTAATTTTAATTAGTCAGAAGCAATCCCAACCTCCCATTCACGCGCTAAACCCCAACTTTAAATCCTGGCCTTTCATTTCGCATACTTTTCATTTTTCTTTTTATTTTTCATATTTCTTTTCATATATTTATTAAAAATAGCAAAAATATGTTTAAAAATATCATTTTCTGTATTTTCACTTTAAATATTTTTCTAAACTCAAAAATATTTTAATTTTTAAATTTTGCATTAAAAAAGTATTTTTAAATCATTTAAATGTTTTATTTAATTAATTAATTGATTTTAATTAATTAAAAATACATTTAGGTATCTAAAAATCACAAAAAAATTCATGAAGAATTCTTAGGCATTTAGAACAATTTACAAACTCATCACACAAATTTCTTTTTAGGTTTGATCATGTTTTCACAATTTTATTTGAATTAGTATTCATAAAATTCACATTTTTCTAACCTTAACTTGAAAAAATCATTTCTGATCAACCATGATGAGTTTGAACTTGATTCTTTTTGCATTATTTCACAATTTGCATCTAGTATCTAGGTTATTTATCTCATAATTTTTCATTGCATTTTCAAATTGATTTGCATTTTTCCTTTAGAATCACCCAAAAACCCTAGTTAAATTAGAAAATTCATAACTTCCTTTAGGTTTAGCTTTTGACCTCCACCTTTGGGGGGTGATCTTGTCTCTTTTTAGGGTTTCTTTGAGTTCATTTTCAAATTTTTATCATGATGTATGCTTCTGTTTTGATCATGTACATCTCATACATTCATAAAACCCTAATTTTCTATGTTCATTTGCATTCATCTTTGCATATTATCATCATATGATCTTGTCATAGCATTTCATTCACTTGTATGCCATCTTAGACATCTTAAGACATGTTTAAAAATTGCTTGATCATTTCTTCATTCATTTGGTATGCCTTGCATTCATTTCATTTCATGAATATCCATGTGTTTCTAAGCTTCTAACATGCCATCTTTGCATCTCATCCCTTGTATGATCAAACATAAGCATCTCACATGTCCTTGCATCATTTCATAACACATTTGCATAGCATATTCACTTCTGGTTTTGGTTTTTGTACCTTCATTTTCTTTATTTCCTTTTGCTTTGCATCTTATGCATTCACACTAACATTTCAGGGGCTCATGGTAAGTTGTTTGGGATGTGGATTTGCCTAACTTGCTTCACTTGTGTTCTCTTGCTCCTATCTCTTTCTATTACGTTACTTATCTTCTTCAGGAAGTAAGTAACCTATTCTCCTTTCTCTTCTCTTTTCATCTGCTTCTTCTTCCTTGGTGGCCTTCTGAAGATTCTTTCTTTAAGCCTCACAAACCATAGGAACATCCAAGCATGATAATTTTAGGGTTGTACATAGTCCCCCCTTAGTTTTTACCTTTGAGTCTCCTTGAGTCTCTCTTCTCATCTCATGATCAGAGGCTAAACATTTAAAGCTTTAGGACTTTGGATTAGAGTTATGCCTGCATCCTTATCTTAGGATGGAGTGTATAACTTTAATCCTTATTGTTAAACCTTTAATTTGTTTACACCTCTTAATCAAAACACCTAATAATGATTAAGACTTAAGCTTGTAACTTGGGCCTTATAGTAGGGTTACATCTCTTCCTTTTGGTTAAGAGGGACTAACCCTAGTTTTTAATGGACAAGTCCCACTCAAGTTGTCTTACAAACTTAAAACTCACTTCTTAATCTCACCCTTTAATTAAAATCCACTTTAATAAAGGCTTGTTATATAATGAATTTAGTCCCTAACCATGGATTAAGTTGAGGTATCTTCCCCAGCTTAAGTGTTATCATCTATCATCTTTCTCTTAGGATGGTGTAATGAGTTCACTAATCCCTGATTAGAGATTAAACTCATTACTTAACACTAAAAAAAAACCCAAAAACACTTAATAATCACAAATGGGTTAATGATCTTAATCCTATATCATCATGGTAATTAAGTTGAGATGCTTATCTCACACTTGAGTAGGCTCATTATCCCTAATCAGGGAGGATATAATGAGTTTACAACGCTTGATTTAGGCTTAAGCTCATTATCCTATGTAAAACACCAAAAGCAATAAAAAACTGAAAACACAAAAATAAACAATAAATGTCTCCTCCGGGATTCTTTTCTCATCACACTCACTCTGAAAACGCGAACTCGCTTCTCTCGTCTAATGCAAAACAGTTAGCACTCGAGCCAAACGAGTCACACATTTGAGCATAGACAAGCAAGCAGTTCACAACAAAATCATCCCAGTCTCTTTGAGTCGAACTACGGTGTTCTGACTTCCTAATTGCACGAGAGGATACGTAGGCATAACTTAACAGTTATCGAACAAAAGTCTATGTGTCATCCCCCACTTTCAGCTTTCTTTTCTAAGCCTCAGTCTTGAGCATTTCACCCTTTCCTTTTGCACTAACACTCTGTACATTCTTTTCTCCCTAGATTTTCATACACATTCAGCACATACACTACCCCCTTTAAACACAATCTTGTAAGCATGGATCCCGTCGAGTACGACAGACGATCTGGGTGCTAATACCTTCCCAGGTCGTAACCAACCCCCTTAATCAGTCTCTTTGATTCGCAACCGTCTTATCCATACCCTTCCAGGTTTATGCAACATTACCTTTCCTTCGGGATAAAAATGCCTAGCTGGCGACTCTATTCAACTTCAACCTCCTACATCATCGACCGTCCGCGTCTGCACTGGGACGAGAGTCCGGGGGAGCGACAGTGCTCGCAAAGGATTAAAATCCTTGTGCCTACGTATTCCCTTGTACAATGGGAAAGTCAGAGCTTCGTAGTTCGTGCAACTATGGTTTGTGTTTTTTAATGAACGATTGTTTAAAACATTTTCTAACTGCTAAGCGTTCGCTTTTACTCGCGGTGGAGGCTGAAGCGCTAACTTGTTTGCGAGATAGAAAGATTTAAACAATGTTCGTTTAGAGAAAAATGTTTGAGCTTTGTTAAGGTATTTTAAACGAATGGGCGAATGGACCACAATGCGTGGGGCTAACCCAGGAGTGATTACATTCAAGAATTATGTGGAGTGTTAGACTCCAAAATTCAGTTCCTTCGCTGATTAATTATAAAAATGATTTGAATTGGTTGGTAAGTTTTAAATTGTATTTGAAAAGAAAAAGACAAGTCGTCATTTTTAAGGGAGATATCTCACCTATTTCACCACAAACATTTGAGGAAATGAAATTGAAAGAAGCTTTAAACTTGGATACGGTGATCGACAAGCAATGTCATATTCTTTCTTTGAGAAATAAAATCGGAAGAAGCTTCGAACTTGGATATATGATCAACAAGTGATTGCCACATTCTTCCTTGATAGAAATTGTTTGATAAGATTGATTTGTTTGTGTTTGTGGGAATATGAGAAATATCTTTCCTATGGAGATGTATCACGTCTCATCTTTTGAGTTGTTAAGTGTTTTGAATACGAAAGAGCGAATGAATTACAACCTGAGGGCTAGCCTCAAGAGTAATTCAATTCAAGAACCCGAGGAATGCTAGATTCCTGAGTTCAGTTCTTTCGTATAATTAATCGAAAGATTTCCGGTATTTTAGGAACGAAAGGGGCGAACAAACCACGTCGCGTGGGGCTAGCCCATGAGTGATTTAATTCAAGAATTATGTGGAGTGTTGGACTCCAGAATTCAGTTCCTTCGTTATTTGATATGTGGTAAATTGGATGTTTTGTTTTGGATATTTTTAGGGTTAAATATTTTTTAGTAACGAAGGAGTAAATGAAACACTACGCGTGGGGCTAGCCCAGGTGTGGTTCATTAAAGAACCCGCGTAATGCTAGATTCCGAAGTTTAGTTCCTCGTTAATTAATTTATGATGCGTAAAGTCGTGCAGATGACGATCACATAGGTGACCGACTTACGTGCGTGCAAAATGTAGGCGTATAAATGTTTTAATTGATTATGAGAAATCGAATCCTAGTCCCTAAAGGTGTTCCTAGTAATACGAAACCAATAAAACAAAGGCGGAAAGATAAATTGCGTACAAAGTAAACGAGAGAGGGATACATGATAAATACAGGGGATTGCGATGAAATAAAGGGTCTCGTTGTAATTTTCCCAAGAGAAAGTGTGTGTGCAGTGTATGAATTAATCGGAGGCGTCGAAACTTAATATTGTATAAAATGCGAAGATAAAATAAATAAATAGACTAAATAAAATAAATTGTGAAATAAAATAAATTAAATAAAATGGCCTCATATTGGTCGCGATTTTACCGATTTATTAAAATCGAATTAAATCGGACCTTTTGTTATATCATTGGCCCCTATAAAATAAATCGAAAAAATGAAACCAAATAACTAAAAAACTAAACAGAGATTAAATTGTGTCTCATATAAATTATGGAAAAAAAATCGTTAATACACCAAAATAAAAAAAAAATAAAAAAAAATGAATTAAAAAAACAAAATAGAGTAAAAGCATGAACTATCAGGCGGGGTGATTAGAAAGGCCATAATAGGTTAACACAAACAACAACAAAAAACTAATGGCCCATCACAAATATGTGTTAATTAACACGCTTAAGAAATAACAAGACAAAATATAATCAAAATAAAATCATGACAACCCAAAAAATCTAAACACATAAATGGGACAGGGGTGCATCCACCGATAGTGTATCAAAAGGAATAAAATCCACAGGCTTAAGCCCAAAACACCATAATCCATTTAAAAAAAACACAAAATAAAATAGATGTAAAGTAAAAAACAAAATAAAAAACAATGATATACAAATATCAGTATCTGCTTTTTAAAAGAAAAAAACGGAACAACATAACACCTCTAAAGAAAACTCCCACCATAAACACGCAGTGAAAGGGGCTACGGCGGCCTCCTCGCTCTCACGGAGGTATCTCCTACGAAACAGCGATGAAATCTCTCGTTTTCTCTCACTCGACTCTCAACGACGGTTCTCACGGTTTTATTTCGATGGTGGGTTTCGTCGGATTCAGTTCGTGGTGTTACCGGTTTTTCGGATTTGTGATTTCGTGGTGGCGGTGGAAGAAGGTTTCACTTTTGCGGTCGCGATTTGGTTGTGATTAGGCGGTTTGATTTCTTTTGGTTTTCTGCGGTGAGTTCGCGGTCTTGTTTCGGTGGTTAGTCTCAGTTTTTTTTTGGATTTGAACTGGTTTTGATGAGTTTCGATTTCGCGGAGGTGATGTCGATTGAGATTGAAAGGGAGTATGGTGAGTTGGGGGCGGCGGTGATGTGGTGGTTAATGTTGTTGTTCGATGTTGTTTGAAGAAAAAAATGGTGCTTCACTGAAGGTTTGGTGTGAGATTGACGAAGGTTTGGATGGAGGTTGGGAGGAAGATGAAGGGTTCAGCGGCGGTGATGGCTGAAGGGTGGTGCCGTTGTAAGGTAGTGAGTGTAACGGCTATTACTGAGACCTTGTGAAGAAGCCGTGTTGAAAATTGGTAGCCCTATCCGCCGTTTATATTCATCTTCTCCTCTTTTTAATCCCTTTTTTTCTGTTTTAACTTGATGGTTTATGTGTCTTATTTCTTGCTTGGGAAGTGTAGCTTTTTATTCTGCAGATATTGTTTTGCCAATTTGGTATATGGTTGCTGTTTTATGGCAGTCTAGGTTGTAGCAGGTTTTAGAGTGTCCAAATTGGTGTGTGGTTGCTGTATGAAGGCAAGGCTTTGGTCAATGCTAGCAAGCATTTTGGAGAAGTCATTTTCACTTCTTGGTTTTTATTTTGTCTGTATGCTTGGTCAAACTAAACCAACTAAACTAAACTATCTAACTAAACTAACCTAACCCTAAAAACTAAACCATTAAATTTTAAAACAGAAAAAATAAATTCACTAGAATTAAATTAAAACTAAATTAAATTAATCAGATTAATCTAATACTAGATTAAACTAATTACATTAATCTAATTAGAAATAAATTAATTAAAACCTAATTGAAGTAATTGGAGATTAAATTAACTAAACTAAAAGGATTAAAATTAAACTAAATTAAAATATAAAATTGAGACTAATTCTAAATATAAATAATAATAAAAACTATTTTAATTTTTTAAAAATAATCTTAAATGTATCATTTACCTAGCCATAAAAAAATGAAAACAATTAAGTGATAAAAAGAGAGAGAAAAAAATCTAAATAAACTCCACAACTGGGAATAAAATAGATAAATAAATAAAACAGACGTTGAATGATAAAAATGAATAGAAAAAAATTCACGATGAATGACTAATGGACTAAAAATGCAAAACGACTAACTATCGATACTTCGATAAAAAGTGTCAGATGAATGAAAAATTTCTGAAAAGTCCGGTCAAAATTTAGGGTGTGACAGCCACGAAGCATGATAGCGACGCGAGCACCCCGTTCAAAGACTGGATGGATTTTTTAGATGTCGGCGGGGGCGTTTCGGAAAATGCTCGACATTTTTCGGGGTTAGCCTCTATTCCTCGTTTGGTTAGATAAAACCCGAGGAATTTGCCTGCGCGGACTCCGAACATACATTTATCCGGATTGCATTGCATTTTGCATTTGCGCGCCTGGTCGAAGATTCTTTTTAGGTGACAAGCATGATCGGTTTCCTCATGGGATTTAACGATCATGTCTTCCATGTAAACTTTGAGCATGTCTCTAATTTCTGCTCGGAAGACCTTATTCATCATGCGTTGATAAGTAGCGCCCGCGGTTTTCAAGCTGAAAGGCATTATGTTGTAGTAATAGTTGCCCGATTCGGTCATGAACGTGATGTACTTTTTGTCGGTCACGTCCATAGGTATTTGATTATACCCGGAATAGGCATCGAGGAAAGACAAAAGTTTAAAACCTGCAGAGTTATCGACTAGTTTATCAATATTAGGCAGTGGATAGGCTTCTTTCGGGAATGCCCGATTAAGAACGGTGTAGTCAACGCACATTCTCCATTTTCTATTACTTTTCTTGACAAGTGCAGCCTTTGAGAGCCAAGTTGTGTACCTGGCCTCAGTTACAAAATGAGCCTCTAGGAGGTATTTTACAACCTATTCAGATGCTTCTACCTTTCCTGGGACTGCTTCCTTTTTCGTTGCGCGACTGCTCGGACGATAGGGTCGATGACCAGATGATTGCATGCTACCTCCGGGTCTAGACCGGGCATCTCAGCTGCACTCCACGCGAACAGGCCAGCGTTCTCCCTCAAGAAGGCTTTGAGTTGCTTTCTGGCTAGGTCGGGGAGGTCAATCCTGATCTTGACATCCTTGGAAAGATATGCACTTAGCATTACCAGCTCGAAATCACCGTCGGGGATAGGTCGAGTGACTGAAGAAAGTATTGCAATCAATTGCGATGGTTCATCTTCCTCGGTGAATCTACTGTCAAGCTCAATGGAATCCACGTGAGGTAGTGCTTTCTGTTCCTCGGAAGAGAAGAGGAGTGCAACCTTGACTGTCTTGCGTTTCGTGGTTATGATACTGAGACTTTTGGAAGCAGCCTCGTAATATCTGCGAGCAACTTCGATATCTCCGTGAAGGGTAGCCACTTATCCCGATGAAGTGTAATATTTCATCTTCAAATTTACTATGGAGGGAACTGCTATGAGCTCGGCCAGGGTTGGTCGTCCCAGGATACATTGGTATAACAATGGACAGTCTATCACAAGGATTTATATTTTGACTGATCGTGTTGTCTCCCCTGCTCCGAAGGTGACGATCAGATCTACGTAGCCACATGGTCGGGATACCGTACCATTGAAGCCTTGGAGGTCAGAGCCAACGTAAGGTGTCAGGTGTGTCTCATTCAACTATAGGGTAGCAAACAACTGAGAATATATGATGTCGACCGAACTTCCTTGGTCGACGAGGATCTTGCAAACTTCGAATTTCACCATCTGAGTACGGACCAGAAGGGGAATGATGGCGTTAGTTGCCCCTCCAAGGAGATCCTCCTTATAAAAGGAAATGGGCATGGAACCTCCACGGGGAGGGTCGATTGTGTTGAACTTTGATTCGAGCTGGTGTTGATCAGTTGATCGAAGCGTCGCTTGACCGATCCTATTGTGAACCTGTTGGGGCCTCCCCCGGATATCACCATGGCAGATGGGAAAGACTCCCACGAGATGTACGCGGAGAATTATTCTGGACCAGTATACGGTTCGGGAATGAAAAAATATTCTGGTCGCGTAATACTAAGCGCGACTTGAAGATTAGTTTCCGCGACCGGTGGGGCAGTGTCTTCAGTCTTTTGGGCTTCTTGGACCTCTTGTCTGGGAGCCTTCTTATTCTTGGTGAACTGCTTGAGGTGGCCGTCATGGATGAGTATCTCAATATCATCCTCCAAGTGTATGCAATCTTCAATATTATGCCCGTGCGACTTATGGAAGCGACAATACTTGGTCTTGTCCATATTTGGTTTGCTCGACAGCTGCTTCGTGAATTTGACTATGGCCTGGAGGAATTCGGAGTTCGCACACTCGGACATGATCTTCTCTCGTGTTTCCATAAGGGGCGTATAGTCGTGGAATCTTCCTACGGGTCCTTTGTGTTCCCGCGGTTCAAGGGAGCGATCTTCCTTTCTTTTGTCACTTCCCCGTCGTGACGTCGAGGGATCGTCGTGTTTGGAAGGCTCTGTGTCCTCGTTGTGCCGAGTATCCCGGGCAGTACTTGTTGCCTCTTTCTCTTTATACTGTATGTAGGCTTGCGCCTTGAGGAGAAATGCATCGAACGTGGCTGGCATCTCGATCCCCATAGCCTTTCTGAAGTCACTTTGAGGTCGGAGTCCTCGCTCCAAAAGATACTTCTTCATGTTGTCCGTGGTCGAAACCTGGACAACTTCTTAATTAAATCTTTCAATGTATGCCCGAAGGGGATCTTCTTTCCCTTGAACGATTGCCTCCAATGAAGCCTCGGTCTTGGGATGACGCCAGAAGGATGTAAAATGTCGGGAGAATGTCCTTCCCAACTACCTCCACGAGGTGATGGACTCGTAGGGAAGACTCTTGTACCAGACCATGGCCCCTTTCTTCACCGTCGTGGGGAAAATGCGGCATTTAATGGCTCCCCGGACACCTCGATAATCCAACAGGGTGCCGATGTTCTTAATGTGTTCGTCCGGATCAGTCGTACCATCGTAGGTCCCTAATGGCGGGGGTTTCTCAAGTCCCTTTGGGAACCCCGTGGACATTATTTCTTCGGAGAGGGGGCCGCGAGGCTCATCCTCGTCGCTAGAAAATGGGTTGACTGAACAAGAGTGATCACCGCAATTCCTGCAGGGAGGGGATCTTGATCAATTCTTGTTATCCTCGGGGGATGGTCGTGCCCCCAGCTAGAGGTTCCTCCGTGTCTTCTTCGTCTGAGGGAACTTGTTACGTCTGGGAGACGAACAAGTCCTCTTCTTGATAGAACCAAAAGCTTCTGGTTGTTGATCCTTCCTATGCCTAGGCGATTTGCTGCGGGACCGACAATGCTTCCTTGCCGGGGTAGGTAACCTGAAGCTTCTTGATTTCTCAAGGACGTCCAATCTTTTGCTCTAGCGAAGGAGCAGAAATTTGATGGTGTTGGTCGCTTCGACTAGTGTTGCTAGCATTTGATTTTTCCCTTCTAGAATAGGGATCAACGAGATATCAGCGGGCGTGATGATAGGCTGATGGGATGGTTCAGGGGATGGAGACGTTGTCTTTACTTTGATTTATTTTAAAAACCTTTGTCTTTTACTTTATTTTCTCTGTAAAACCAAATCTGAGTCTCATTGAGAGATTCAAGACCTTTTTCCCCCCAAAAACGTGATATATCAAAATCACAATCCCTTTTAACTTAGCACATGTCCTAGGATCAATTTGGTCGATCCTGCGAGTAACTGAGGGTATTTCTGGTATCTTCAGAGGACCAGCGATTGTTTATCAATTTTGGGGGTAAACACTCCCAAAGTATCATCTTCTTTACGATTTAACAACTTCACCATTATATTGTTTCCGGGAGGTTTGCGAATGCAAAAACCAAGTTTATCCTCATCATTCAAATCTCTATCCTTTGAATACTCATACCAACCACAATCGAGAAATTTCTCCACATGATATTCTCTCTCCCAAATATGAAATTCACAATTATAAATCTTTTTTGTATCACGGTCATACATGAAAATTCGATCAGAAGTTAGTTCCACACAATCCTTAATCACATGTTGGGGGAATTTGCTGCACAATCACAACCAAAACTAGGTTTTATACCAAATATATTTCTTTATAACCTATTTAAACAATATGCCTTAAACACATACTTACTATCACATTTCTTTTAGCAATCTTCGCTCACTCTATGTACTTATTCTATACAACATACCTAACCATTAATTATAAAAGTTATTTTCTATGGGCCCATTCGTGACCTATATTTTATGGTGTACACTTTCTTCCTTTTTCTTGATAATTATTTATAACATTTGTTCATTTCTCTTTTAACATTTTTCATATCAATGTAATTCATTAAATTTATATTTATGTCTTATTTACTGTTCCTTATTTTTTAAATTTTAATTTTTAAGATTTTGTCTTTTAATTTTTCGTGTTTTTATTTATTTTAAATCTTATGTAATTTATTTAATATGGATACATTTTTTTTCTTAATAAGACATCTAAACTATATCACTCCATTTTTTTTTCAAATTAATTTTAATATTTGCTTCTCAATAATTCAACCTGTCCCTACTTTTTCTTTAAAACACGTGATTTGTATAATGTTGTTGTGTATACGATGTGGTTGTGTAGTTGTTGTTGTTTGAAAGTGGTGATCTAATTAATGATACTTGTTTATTCTTATTATTTTTCCCTTTTGATGATGAAAGTATCTTACCCCTTTGTTGCGTGTGGTTGCAACTGTGCTTCTTCGGGAGTACAGATGTTTCAGGTACTTGAGTAAGCTCGGAGTACAAGTCGCTCGGTCGAGTCCTAGAAGTCGCTCTGATACGTAACACAGGATTAGGGGATTGATGATGTTCATTTATAATTGTTATTAGTTACGTATCAAAACTTTGTAGAAAATTATAATATGAAGATTGATGATTATATTATATTTGGCAGTTGTCGTATGATGAAATAAATGAGATTTTTCCGCTGTTTTAGTAAATAACTATTTTGATTGGTTTTGTTGAGATGTAGCATTCCACTTAAAAAATGAAAACTCTGATTTTTATTTAAATAAATAGTTATTTTATAAATAATGGAAAATGAGTGTTACAATTAGTATCAGAGCAGGTCGGTCCGTCCGGCCAAGTTGTCGTGTGTCGTTTGTCCCGGAGTAAGCGATATGTGTGTATAAATAATGAAAACATGTGAAGAAAGAAAAATAGGTGTCCTAACAGCACGCGTATTCGCACAGAAATGGATACGACGAACAAAATGGTGAGACTATGCAGTTCATGTCGTCAGCCCGACACAATCGTAAAAAATGTCCCAATGTTGGACCAAACACAACGACATAATTTAAACCATTGTAACTGTATCTATTTATAATAGAAGTCTCGTTCGTTTCATTCATACCAATAAAATCTTACAACCACATACAAGAACATACATAAATAAAACAAGAAAATACATAATTTAAAACATGACCATACATAAATAAAACAACTAGAACATTCAACATATCTAGCCTATTACAACCATCAAGACAACTTCATCTCGACCTAACATCATCATAAGAACACCCGCACCATTGACAATTTTTCTCCATTTCATCACACCAGACTCCACAACCCGCTTCTCAATTTTAATGATCTTTTCTTTATGCCCGATTTCTCCTTCTAACTAGCGGTTTAATTCTCTATGCAAGTGTTCCAAAGTTTGTGTGTTCCAGAGCAACATCTTCAAAGGAGGCTCTGTTGGTGAGAAAAACACCAAAGCATTTTTCTTCAAAATATCAAATTTTGGAAGCGGTTCTTCTGATGTTGAGGATGATGGTGTCGATGCAAATGTATATGGACGAGGAGAAGCCATGTTGTGAGAGGGAGGGATGGAAAGGAATGAATGAGAGAGGGATTGGAAGGAAGGAGTAAGAGAAGATTAGTGTAAATGAGTGATAACTTTGTTTACGACACATGTATTTATAGGAAAAAAAAATATCACAAAATAACACATTCAACACTTGATATGACGAATGTCTTTAAAACTAAAACAAGGAATTTACACATGTTCGCCAAATGAAATGGCGGATTGCATGTAAATTTGTACTGATTCGCCAAATGATGTGGTGAATGTGTGCAAAAATACATTCTTTAGCCATTTGGATTGGCGAATTGCATGTGAATTTGTACTGATTCGCCAAATCAAATGACGAATGTGTACCAAATATACGTCATTTTGGCAATTATTTTGAAATGCATGTTATTTTGATTTTTTTATTTATTAAATTGTGTTATTTTAAAAATAAAAATAAAAAATCTCTAAACTATATCACTCCTTTTTTTTTTTCATATTAATTTTAATATTTGCTTCTCGATAATTCAACCTGTCCCTACTTTTTCTACAAAACACGTGATTTGTATTGGAGTTTGAGATTTCCACCTGATTTGTATTGGAATTTGAAATATTTTATTTTATTTTATTACAAAACACGTGACGTTGTTGTAAGAACAAAAAAAAACTATTCTGTTGATGTTAGCTACTGCAGATTGGGAAAATATATGGAAGAATGTTCATACTAGCTACTTGAGTTGAGTTGAGCATTCACTCAAAGAAGTGCTGGAAATAAGGTAACAAATGTTTAGATTGTTTTACTACATAACTTTAGAGATTGTGAACTCTAACTACACCTTATTCTCTTGATGTTAGCTACTGGAGATTGGCGAAGGATGTTGAAGAATGTTCATACTAGCTACTTGACTTGAGCATTCACTTAAAGTGCTGAAAAATAGGTAACTAATTTTTAGATTCGTTAAGATTTTATGCTTTTGTATGATTTTTTAGAGAAAACAGTCTCATGAATGCGTTATTCTTTTGTTATTTTCTCAGATTTTCAGTTTTGTATATGATTTCTATTTTCGGTCTTCACTCCATTTTTCAACATGATCAATTATTTACAACTTGATACGTTGAAATTTATATAGATGGCGAGTTTCTTTACTGACTTGGCAAAGCCATTTGTGGATAAATTGATAAATGGAGCGACGGTAGAATCAAGTTATCTTTGTTGCTTCACTTGCATTGCTAAGGATTTCGAAGAAGAAAAAGCTAGATTGGAAATAGAAAGGGCAACTTTCGAGCGACGCTTTGAAGAGGCAACAAGAAGAGGGGAAGATGTTCTACCTAATGCTCTTGCTTGGAAAGATGAAGTTGATCAGCTCATTCAAGAAGATACAAGAATAAAACAAAAATGTTTTTTTGAATTTTGTCCTCATTGCTTATGGAGATATAGTAGAGGAAAATTGCTGGCAAATAAGAAGGAGCGAATTAAAATATTGATGGAAACAGGAAAGGAACTTACAATTGGACTCCCTGCTCATCTTCCCGATATTGAACGATATACGACCCAACACTATGTGCATTTTAAAAGCAGGGAATCTCAATATAAAGAGCTTTTGGTTGAACTCAAAGATGACAACAATTTTATAATTGGTTTGCATGGAATGGGGGGCATAGGAAAAACTACATTGATCAAGAAAGTGGGTAAGGAACTTAAGCACTCAAAACAATTTTCTCTGGTCATTGATACGACGGTGTCACTTTCTCCCAATATTAAAAAGATTCAAGATGATATTGCCGGGCCTTTGGGATTGAACTTGGATGACTGTAATGATACAGAACGGCGCGGAAAACTATGGAACAGATTAACCAATGGTGAGAAGATTCTTCTAATATTGGATGATGTGTGGGGCGATGTCGATTTTAATGAAATTGGAATTCCATGTAGTGACAATCACAAAGGTTGTAGGATTATTGTTACCACACGCAATCGGTCGGTGTGCGACAAATTAGGGTGCAATAAGCTAATCAAACTAGATCTCTTGTCTAAAGAAGATGCGTGGAACATGTTCAAAAAGTATGCTGATTTAAGTGAAACCTCAACGAAAGTTTTTCTTAACAAGGGCCGTGAAATTGCAAATGAATGCAAAAACCTACCCATTGCAATTGCTGTTATGGCTAGTAGTTTGAAGGGCAAACAAGGTCAAGAAGAATGGAACTTGGCCTTAAATTTCTTGAAAAATAACATCTCCAGGCACAACGACGATGATGACGTTCTTGAAATTTATAAATGCTTGAAGTTTAGCTATGATAAGTTGAATGAAGAGACCAAGAGTCTTTTCCTTTTGTGTTCTGTATTTCAAGAAGATGAAAATATTGATACTGAAACTTTAGCTAGACTTGCCATCGGAGGAGGCCTTTTTGGGGAAAATTATGGTAGCTATGAAGAAGCCCGGAGTCGAGTAGTTCTATCCAAAAACAAACTCCTAGATTCTGGTTTATTGTTGGAGGCTTGTCAAAGTAGCGTGAAAATGCATGACTTCGTTCGTGATGCAGCCCAATGGATAGCAAACAAAGAGATTCAAACCAGAAAAGTGTATGACCAAAATCAAAAGGCAATGATTGAAAGGGAGAAAAATATTAAATATTTGTTATGCGAAGGAAATCCAAAGAATGTGTTTTCTTGTAAGCTTGATGGTTCCAAGCTTGAGATTCTCATTGTCATCATTCTTATGGAAGATTTCCATGGTACAAAAGTTGAACTCTTAGATTCACTTTCTGAAAATAATACCATCCTTCGAATTTTTCATTTACATGGTCAAAGGTATAAGATAAGAGCTATATCCTTACCTCAATCAATGCAACAGTTGAAGAATATCCGATCTCTTATGTTTACATTTGGTAATTTGGGTGACATCTCTATCTTGGGAAATCTGCAAAGTCTTGAGGAACTTGAGATGGATCATTGTGAAATTAATGAATTTCCTGATGGATTTACAAAACTAGAGAAATTTAGATTGCTGAGATTGAAAGACTGTACAATTAATCGGAATAATCCATTTGAAGTGATTAAAAGATGCTCATCACTTCAAGAGTTGTACTTCGTAAATTCTTTTCACGTTTTTGATGGAGAAATAACTTTCCATAATTTGCAGAGGTTTCATGTCAGTCTCACGGAACTTCATTATTCACTATCAAAGTATGTGTGTGTTGATGACTTGCTATGTCGGTTTTTCCTGTCTGAAACAACTCTTAAGTTTTGTATGCAAGAAGCAGAGCATGTTAAACTAACAAGATTTGTGGGAGAATGTAGAAATATCATACCTGATATTGTTCATATGGATCAAGGTATGAATCATATAGTTGAGCTTGACTTAAGGTACATTTCACAACTAAAGTTTCTCATTGACACTAAGCATACTGATTCTCAAGTACCAAATTCAAATGTCTTCTCCAAGTTGGTTGTACTACAAATGAATGCAAAAACCTACCCATTGCAATTGCTGTTATGGCTAGTAGTTTGAAGGGAAAACAAGGTCAAGAAGAATGGAACTTGGCCTTAAATTTCTTGAAAAATAACATCTCCAGGCACAATGACGATGATGACGTTCTTGAAATTTATAAATGCTTGAAGTTTAGTTATGATAAGTTGAATGAAGAGGCCAAGAGTCTATTCCTTTTGTGTTCTGTATTTCGAGAAGATGAAAATATTGATACTGAAACTTTAGCTAGACTTGCCATCGGAGGAGGCCTTTTTGGGGAAAATTATGACAGGTATGATGAAGCCCGAAGTCGAGTAGTTATATCCAAAAACAAACTCTTAGATTCTTGTTTATTGTTGGAGGACGATCAAAGAAGCGTGAAAATGCATGACTTCGCCCGTGATGCAGCCCAATGGATAGCGAACAAAGAGATTCAAACAAGAAAAGTGTATGACAAAAATCAAAAGGCAATGATTGAAACGGAGAAAAATATGAAATATTTGTTATGTGAAGGCGAACCAAAGGAGTTGTTTTCTTGTAAGTTTGATGGTTCCAAGCTTGAGATTCTAATTGTCATCATATATCCGGCTAACATCCTCCGTGTTGG
This sequence comes from Lathyrus aphaca, assembly GCA_963966055.1. Classification (NCBI taxonomy): domain Eukaryota; kingdom Viridiplantae; phylum Streptophyta; class Magnoliopsida; order Fabales; family Fabaceae; genus Lathyrus; species Lathyrus aphaca. The sequence goes on from OZ014521.1 coordinate 542,236,647, forward strand.
AAAAATTGAAGTCCCTAATTCATTTTTTGAAAATAATACCAGCCTTTGAGTTTTTCTTTTACATGGTTTTCGTCGTGAGGGGATGAGTATATTATTACCTCAATCAATGCAACAATTGAAGAATATCCGATCTCTTATCTTTACATATGTTGATTTGGGTGACATCTCCATCTTGGGAAATCTGCAAAGTCTTGAGGAACTTGATTTGGGAGATTGTCGAATTAATGAAATGCCCGATGGAATTACAAAACTAGAGAAATTTAGATTGTTGAGATTGCAATTGTGTACAATTAATGTGAATGATCCATTTAAAGTTATTGAAAGATGTTCATCACTTCAAGAGTTGTACTTCATGTATAGTTTTAACAATTTTTGTGGAGAAATAACTTTACCTAGATCATTGCAGAGGTTTCATGTAGGTGATGGCTCTATAATTGGTGATTATATACCATCAAAGTATGTGTCTCTTGTAAAGTCAAATGTGGTCTTTTTATCTAAAACAACACTTATGTATTGTATGCAAGAAGCAGAGGTTCTTAGACTAAGAAGACTTGAGGGGGAGGGGGAGTGGAGAAATATCATACCTGATATTGTTCATATGGATCAAGGTATGAATCATCTAGTTGAGCTTGGCTTAAGGTACATTTCACAACTAAATTTTCTCATTGACACTAAGCATACTGATTCTCAAGTACCAAATTCAAATGTCTTCTCCAAGTTGGTTGTACTAAGTTTGATGCATATGGAAAATTTGGAAGAATTGTGCAATGGTTCTCTTTCCGTTGACTCCTTTAAGAGTTTAGAGACTCTATCTATACATCATTGCAAGCACTTGCGAAGCTTATCAGGGATTGCAAACCAATGCAATCTAAAGAGTGTGTCAATAGGGATATGCCCGATGTTGATCTCCCTTTTTGAAGTGTCTACTTCTCGTAGTCTAGTGTTGTTGGAGAGATTGGAAGTAACTTCTTGTGAGAATCTTGAATACTTAATATCAGCAAGAGAAATATTTGACGGCAACAGTTGCGATCCAATGTTTATGAAATTGAAAGATCTTCACATTAAGTATTGTCCAAAATTGGAAATAATACTTCCGCTTGTCTCAGCTCATGATCTTCCGGCACTAGAATCCATCACAGTGAAAAGTTGTGATAAGCTGAAATACATATTTGATCAAGAAGTAGAACTTGGATCCCTAGAAGATATGGAGCTTGACGGTGTACCCAATTTGATTGACATTTTCCCAGAATGTAATCGTACAACGTCTTTCTCCGTAAAGAGGTCATCTTCCATATCTATATCTGCTTCCAAGCCAACAACACAGTCTGACCCTATCAAATGCAACATCTTGTCATGGACTGATATGTATTGTTGTGGTAAAAAATTGAGGAGTACCACAAATACTGAAATTCCATTGGTTTATGAGAATCAGCCTCAAACCAACTTAATGGTAACCCTCTAACCTACTTCTGATACCTTTTTATATAAAGCTACAAAGACATTTTCTGATAAAAAAAAAAACAAGATATATTTATCTGTGAAAAAATATTTATAGATGAATTATTTTTTCCAAACATAAGTCTGATTAATACTAGTAATTTGCATTGAAATCTGAAAAGGCCAATGTTTAATTCATGTATACACAAGACAATTTAGTAATATTTTCACACAAAATGATATTATACGAGAGAAAACATTATAATTTAAAAATAAAAATAAAAAAGAGAGAAAATATATGTTTGTATTTTCTGGAATTTTATATATGTTCACTATGAGATTACTTACTTTCCTATTTATTTGGATTATATAGCAGGAATCAAATTCAAATTGTCTTAGCATGAACCTATGGGAGCGTGTTCAATGTCTTTCAAGACAATCAAAGATCCTGTGCAATGTTAAAAAGATTAATTTGGTTGATTTGAAAAAGATAAAATCAGTATTTGTCCTATCCGTTACTGCAAAAATGTTATTGGAAACTTTGAGAATTGAAAATTGTGATGACCTTAAGTACATCATAGTAGACACCAGAGATCATGATAGCATCGGTGATTTCATTCCTCATCATTCTAGATCTGTTGTCAATTGTGCAACCATGAAGGTATTCCTCTCTTCATATACTCCATGTATTATATTTATATCTTAAATTATTTGTATTTTAAATTGAAAGTCTGGTATTAGATACGTGATGTCGAATGCGATGTTACGACATAACTATCTGAGTACAGACAAGATAAACAAAGTATATAACAAAGCAGTAACAACACAGAATTGTTAACCCAGTTCGGTGCAAACTCACCTATATCTAGAGGCTACCGAGCTAGGAAGAAAATTCACTATTGTAGAACAATTCAAATCCTAAATAGTCACAGTTTACAACTTCTCACTTGAACCTACCCAATGCAACTTCTACCTAGAATACCACATCTAGATATGAGAAATCATCATCTCATCCCTCTCAATCACACACTGTGATAATCTATCAATACTTTTAAATAAAAACAGAAGAACACTCTTCCAAAACACAACACTTTGATCTTGCTTAAAAGCTTTGATCAAGAACAAACACTCATGCTAAAAAGTTTAGATTGGATAGAATTACAACTCAAAAATCAGTCCAATTCAAACATCTAGGTGATGTAAGAATGACTCACAAAACACACACAAAGAAACCCTAAAAACTCAAAAGCACTCAGCCTCACAATAATATAAAATTCTGTACAAAGCAATAAGGTTAAACACCACATATAAAGCAATTTGAATGAGATATGAATATAGAGTCTTCCATCTGTTTGACCTGAAGACCAAGAAAGTAAGTTAATTCACCAACTAGGCTCATCTCAAATTCAGACTGCACCTGTTTGACAAAATGTTGAACCATCTTAACAAACACCCCCACCAAACACAATATCATCAACATAGATCTGAGCAATCATGAGCTTCTTTCCTTCTTCTTTAACAAAAAGAGTTTTGTCTTTGCTACCTTTTTTGTAGCCATGTTCAACAAGAAATTTTGCAAGTCTTCCATACCAAGCTCTTGGAGCTTGTTTTAATCCATATAGGGCTTTCCTTAACTTGTATACATGATTAGGTAAGTTAGGATCAATGAATCCTTTGGGCTGTTCCACAAAGACTTCTTCATTTAAGTAACCATTCAAGAAGGCACTATTGACATCCATTTGATATAATTTGAACTTCAAGATGCAAGAAACTCCAAGAAGTAATCTAATAGTCTGACAACAGGAGAAAAGGTTTCATTAAAATCAATCCCCTCAACTTGAGTGTATCCTTGAGAAACCAGTCTTGCCTTGTTCCTTGTGACAACACCCTATTCATCAGATTTGTTCTTGTACACCCACTTGGTACCTATCACATTTGATCCTTTAGGCCTTGGGACAAGACCCAAACTTCATTCCTCTTGAATTGAGCTAACTCTTCTTGCATAACATTAATCCAAAATTCATCAGTTAATGCTTCTTTGATATTCTTTGGCTTTATATTTGACACAAAATAAGAGTTAGAGATTATCTCCCTTGATCTTGTAGTAACTCCTTTATCCAACTCTCCTATGATGATGTCTTTAGGATGATCTTTCTGAATCCTGATAGAGGGACCTTTGTTGGTTTGACTAGCTTCAGCCTCAGAACTAGAGGGTTGTTCATCAATACTTCTGTCTTCAGTTTCTGCTGGAGTTGCATTCTGGAATGTTTCAATATCATCCAGGACATCATCTTCTTTATGCAAGTCTTGGTCATCAACAACAATATTCATAGACTCCATCATTACTTTAGTTCTAAAGTTGTAGAGTCTATATGATCTACTGTTGGTAGAGTATCCTAGAAATATCTCTTCATCACTCTTTGGATCTAACTTCCTTCATTGTTCACGATCTTCCAGGATGTAGCATTTACTTCCAAAGACATGGAAGTATTTCACAGTATGTTTTCTTCCTTTCCATAACTCATACAGAGTAGCTGAAGTACATTTCCTCAAGGTGACTCTGTTGTAGATGTAGCATGCAATATTCATTTCTTCAACTCAGAAATGATAAGGCAATTGTTTTGCATGTATCATGGCTCTAGCAGATTCCTGAATAGTCATGTTTTTGCGTTATACAATTCCATTTTGCTGAGGAGTAATAGGAGATGAGAATTCATGACTAATTCCTTTAGAGGAGTAAAATTCAGCAAACTTGGTATTCTCAAATTCCTTCCAATGATCACTTCTTATTCTAATAATATTGCTTTCCTTTTCACTTTGAAGTTTTTGACAAAGGTCTCTGAAAACTTTAAAAGCTTTTGACTTTTCTCTGATGAAATTTATCCAGGTGTACCTTGAATAGTCATCCACAAGAGCATAAGCATATTTCTTTCCACCAAGACTTTCTACTTGCATAGGACTCATCAAATCCATGTGAAGAAGTTCTAAGACTTTTGATGTAGTAAGATGTTGGATCTTCTGATGTGACATCTTATTTTGCTTTCCTACTTGACATTCTACACACACTCTTTCTTCTTCAATCTTGAGCTTTGGAATTCCTCTAACAGCTTCCATAGATATAATTCTCTTCATGCCTTTCAGATGCAAGTGACCAAGTTTCTGATGCCAGAGTTTGACTTCATCTTCTTTGGCAAGTAAGCAAGAGGGATCATTACTAGAATCTTGTGACACCCATAGGTAACAGTTGTCTTTAGATCTGACTCCCTTCATGGTCAATTCTCCTTTTTCATCTGTAACAAGACATTCAGATTTGGAGAAATTTACCTTCAGGCCTTGATCACATAGTTGACTGATGCTAATTAGATTGGCAGTCAACCCTTTTACAAGTAGAACATTGTCAAGTCTAGGCACTCCTGAGCAGTCCAGTTGTCCAATTCCCTTGATTTCACCTTTGGCTCCATCTCCAAAAGCAACAAAATTAGTAGCATGAGGTCTCATGTTCACTAGCAGATTTGTAACACCTGTCATATGTCTTCAAAAAATATAAAGCAATTTGAATGGGCCTGGATCTGATAAAAAACTTCCTCAAAAAGATCACTAGAATTAAGCTAGAAAAGATCTTCAATAATCTTCAAAAACAAATGTATAGCGGCTTCTGATTTTGACAGCAACACCCCCTTGATTTTCGCACAGTCTGGAACAAATCAAAAGACTAAAAACCTGCTAAACAAACAGAAATAAAATCAAAATTTCTGTATTTAGAAAGTCTCATAACTGTCAAGACAAATGTTACAACATCTGATCTGATATCACAGAAGCAATGCACACCAGAAGATCTTCAAGCATGTCAAGGATATCTTATAAAACATCAAGACACATGATAATGTTTTTCAACAAATGCAGCCAAACTAAGAACCTTCATAAATTACCAATGTAGTATAGATTACTATTTTTTCATTAATATGTTTTTATATAATGTATTTAAACTAAACAAACTCTTATTTATTCTATTAAAAATATGTAAAACTTAATAAAACACTTAAAATGAGTTGAATTTATTGTTTGTGAACACTTAAAGACACTAATCTTACTCTAAAGTATGCATTGCATTGGAATTGTTACTAATCTTAAAAATATTGCAGGAATTGAGTGGGAGCGTGGAGGAATTGCTTGCTTTTGAAAAAGTTGAGTTAACTAAGACCAATGTAGAAAGCATATTTTGTGTCAATAACGAACAACAACTGAATTTAGGATTGCAAAATATTAAACTGGAAAATTCTGTTTCTCTCCCTAATCTAAAGAAGATAACAATTACTAAATGTGAAAAATTGCAAATAATTTTCTCTGCTTCAATCTTGAGATGCTTACCACAATTGGACGAGTTAAAGATATACAATTGTCAGGAGTTGAAATATATCTTCCAAGATGATTTGGAGAATCAAAATATGTCAAATTCCCCGTCTTCAACAACATGCTTCCCAAAGTTAAGAGCTCTTGCAATACAAAATTGCAACAAATTGAAATATGTGTTTCCGGTCTCTATTTGTCACGAACTTCCTGAGTTAAAGATGCTATGCATAAGTGAAGCAAAAGAGTTAGAAGAAATATTTAAAAGTAGTGAAGGTGAGGGAATTGAGAAAGTCAGTATTCCAAATTTGAAACTTGTAGCAACTTTGGGTCTACCAAGCCTCTTAAAGACACCGGAAACTCAATTTCAGAGAGCAGAATATCGTTTTATAGAGGTTTCTGATAAACTCTCTTTGACTTCAACATCATCAACACGGCTCGAGTACAAGCCCCTCTTGATAATTTGTGAAGATTTAATAGGTACATATTTTGCAAACAGGTGTATATCTTTTATTATTCACTCCCTCAATCTTAAAAATCAGAATATATTTGATTCATTTTTCAACTAATACGTTTAAATTTTTACTTATATTTAACAAGATATTGTCTAATATTGATCTGTAACATTTTGCTATAGATATGTACTTCATATTTGCACAGTTACTTAGAGCATCATCAAAAGAAGAGTTGATTTCTCAACAGGTGAATACCAATATATTGATAAGTTCATTTAGAATTAGTAAGTTCATATTCACATGCCAGTTTACAGCATGTTACCAAGTTTTCAACTGTGCTATTCTTCTTACAAGTAATGTTAAACTTTCTCAGGGAAACAATGTAATACAATACCACTTATTTGTTAATTCAATTGCTTGCTTATAAATACCTACAACTAATTTATATTTCCATGCTATCAAAGGGTTCAACCTCAGAAAAAACAGCAGCAACAATTTTGTCCACCATTTCAGGAACAAAATATGAGTCACCTATACAAAAGGTATATCCCTTAAGCTGTTTATATATATATTTTTTTTAACTCTTTTTTCGATGCAATGGTTGAATTATACTGAAAATTTATCTATCCTTTTAAAATCTAAGATGGATAAAAGTGTTGAAGGAGGAGCTGCATCAAGTAATGCTAAGACATTAAAATCATCAACTTCTAAGCATGAAAACCCTTTTAATGTGAGATTACTCCTTTTTGAAATTTGGATTTGATGAAATAATTGTTTTTAAGCTAAGAATGATATATATTCATACACTTGGGAAGAAGTTGTTCGTGATTTTAGTATCATCAATGTATTTTAGTAGTAATGTGATTTACTATAGGCCGATGCAATTATGTGTTAAAGTTTAGAAACGAGTTAGGGTAGTGCGGAGTGCACGCTCGTCGAGTCAATGTATAATTGAAACGGGGTTCCAAGGGGCGAAGCCCCTGGCGGGGTGCGGGGCAGCGTCCCGTTGGGGTTCCAAGGGGTAGAGCCCCAGGCTGGGGTCCCGCTGCCAGGTCAGCGGACGGGGTGCGGGGCAGCGTTCGAAATTTTCTTTTGAACAGTTGAACCCTTTTCCAACCGACTTAATGTGTCTTCTCGGTTTCTGTTATTAATCTCTTATATAAGGAGTCATTTGACCTCAGTTTAAAACACATAACAAAACCAAATTTTCTCTCTACGTTCCTGAACAGTTCTCTTTTGCCAGAAACAAATTGTTCTTCAAGAATTATCCCCACAAAGATTTCGTGAAACCAGACAAGAATAGGGTCGAAATACTTTGTTCAGAAAGTGTACGAACACGATTCTTCGAAGTTATCCAGGATTATCATATCCGAATCTTTCACAGAAGTGTCATAAATAATTTAATTTAATTTTTTTAGTAGTAATTTGTATGGGACCTTTAGTTCATTAATCAGAAACTACTTCGGTTAATGCTAAGACAATAACATCATCAATTCGTTTGGAATCAGTAAGTTCATTCTATGTTCTTCTTACAAGTATTGTTAAGCTTGATTTCTTAGAATCAAACTTATCACTGAAATTCTTTTGTTTTCTAATTTTTTTTATCTGCAATGAAATAATGTTTTTCAAAACTAAAATATATATTTTTAAATATAGCAAGGATGATATAAATATTAAGATTTTTGATTTGATAGTATAATTTGTTGATTTTGGTGATGTCATGATCATTAAGGCATTATTTTCTTAATACAGGAGTTGATAAACGAACTAGTAAGGACCCAACAACAATCACTTGAAGAATCTCATGCAATAATTAAACCTTCTCAGGGAAACAATGTAATACAATACAACTTATTTGTTTATATAAAACAAAATAGATATACATCAAATTAATGTTATATTACTCTCGAGATATTTTCAATAAAATATGAAAAGAAATATAATTTACTTCAAAAAATATAGTCACCTATACAAAAGGTATATATCCTTTAAGCTGCTTATATTTTTATTTTGACTATTTTTTTGAAGCAATAATTGAATTATACGTAAAATTTAACTATCGTTTTAAAATCTAAGCAGGATAAAAGTGTTGAAGGAGGAACTGAATCAAGTAATGCTAAGACATTAACATCATCAACTTCTAAGTGTGAAAAACCATCTCATGTGAGTCTACTGCTTTTTGAAATTTGGATTTGATGAAAAACCATCTCATTTTGCCTGTATTCATTCTTTTTTACTCTTTCAAATATTAATGCATGGATTTTAAGCAGGGTAATGAAATAAGTGTTGAACAAGGAACTACATCAACCAATTCCTGGGCAATAATCTCATCAGGTCAAATAGTTACTTCTGAGCATAATAGTTCATCACAGGTGAGTCTGTTGTATATGGTAGACACCAAGCTTTAAAAATTTTCAATCCTCTGGGTTTTTCCTAGTAGAGTGAATGTTTTATTCTTGAGATTATTTTCTTTTCAAGGTCTTTAGTTTGAATTTTATTAGGTGCAAACAATTACTGTGATGAGACATTTGTATTTAAACGGGACCATCGCAAATGAAAAGTGGAATTGGTCTTCTTAAATTAGTTAGTCGTAAGGTCGGATGTCAAAATTCCAAAACAAAAATGTCTATTTCTGTAAATATAATATGGTTGATGCTACAAATATTAATAATTTAGAAAATTTGATAACTATTTAATTATTGTTATATATGTGTAGGATAATGGTAATGGCCAAACAGTCCTACAATCTTTTTCAATTTCCAAAAAAGAGTCATTTGCCATGGAATTTGTTGATGGTGAAACCTCACTGGACACAAATCAGATTAAAAATCAAGGTGAAGACATTTTCTTCATTTTATTTTTATTTAACTTTCTTGATCTCAAAGAAGTTTAAAATTATTTGTTTTACTTTCAGGAGACACTTCTGAAATAGTAGAAGATTTAGGCTCTTCGATACTTGTCAGGAGGGAGCTTGAGCAACTAGTCTCTGAGAAGCATTTGAATCATGAAATCTTATCCCTATTGACTGATTTTCTTTTGAAGCATCCTTCTGTTCTTTTAAAGGACACTTTACTGACTAATAGATACAAGGGTTATGCCTACAACTGTCTTGCAGAGTTATTGAAATTCCTCCAAACACATAGTGTGTTGGATGTCTTAGGCTCAAGTCACTCTGAATTTGTTGGGTTAATACAAGATGTGCGCAAATTTTCCTTTAACAAGGATTGGTTGGATGGTGTTGAAAAACGCGCTTTGTTTTCTGATTTGCAATTCTCTCGAGATGCTATGAAAAAACTATTGGATTCTAAGAAACAGGTTACCAAGGAAGTCGAAGATATGCGTGTGAAGTTGTATTTTTTCAATCAACACGTGGAAGAAATTAAGCATCAGTTGACATCCTCTGAAGCTGTTTTGGCGAGTATCATTCAACAAGAAGAACAAGTTTTAGAAACTACAACTGCTTTAAGTGTTCCCATTGGCTATTAGTCTATATTTTATTGTTGGAGGAATGATGTTTATTTTTTCTTTTTATATAGTTTCATCTTTTCTCATTTGACAAACTATGTATTATTCTATTTGAGTATTTCAAAACTGTTATTAACTGTTGTATTTAAGCTCATGTAATTTCTCCCTTTATTTCAAAACTTGGGTTTTATCGAATAACTTCTGTTACAAATTGATGTTATTTTTCACTTAATGAAAATGTCTCTAAAAATACCTCTGAAAATCGGGAAGTACATTTCAAGGCACGCTCGAAGAAAAAGTTAAAAAGTCTTTATGATTTCAGTGGGCCTCTTAGTGTGAGGAGAGTCAGACCCAAGAAGAAGGCTTTACCATATACCCCCACACCCATACCTTTACCTCCACAATTTTTTCAAAATGCCTATTTTAACCTTATTATATTTTATTATATTATTATTTTATTATTATTTTTTTTTACCATTTGTGTCAGACCGTCAGATTATAGTAAAAATTGGTCCCAAAATAGACGTTCCGGAAGACTTTGTAGATGAGTTCCGGTACGTTAATTAACATACCGGAAGACTTTATGTAAGTCTTCCGGTATTGTGATGTTTGCTCACCGGAAGACTTAATAAAAGTGTTCCGGTACGGAACACTTTTATTAAGTCTTCCGGTATCCCTGAGTATGTGTACCGGAAGACTTTATGTAAGTGTTCCGGTATTGTAAGAGATACAATACCGAAAGACTTACATAAAGTCTTCCGGTTTGTAAATTTTTTTTTTTTTAATACTTTTTTTTTAAAAATATTTTTATTTTGTAGGTGCAGTACCTTTATACGAAAAATAACCAATATGTGTGAATACATCAGATGTATTTACAACGTCAGAGAGATTTGGTACACGAGATGAGGTGATAAGATGGGTTAAAGACACCAGATTACGAAATAAAGTGACGGTCATCATCACTCGTTCAGATACACAAACATGCAAGAGAGGAATAAGTAACAAAATAATATTTGGTTGCGATAAAGGTGGGAAATACAAGGATATTCGTAGTGGAATAGAAAGTGCGACCAAAAAATGCGGATGTCCATTTAAGATCAGGTCAACTCCGACAAAAGATGGATCTGGATGGAAGATTGATGTAAAATGTGGCGTTCATAACCATGATTTACCTAATAGATTAGAAGGTCACTCATTTGTTGGTAGGTTGACAGCGATTCAGAAGCAACATGTTGCTGATTTAACAAAGAGAAAGGTTGCACCCAGAAATATATTGCATTCCTTGTACGAGCGAGATCCAGATTGTGTCACTCGTATCACACAAATATACAAGCAAAAAAGTATGATGGAAAAAGAGATAAGAGGTCCTAGAAGTGAGATACAACATTTGTTTAAGCTTATCGAGGCTGCAGGTTATGTTTATTGGAGTAGAAAAAGAGATGACTCTGAAGTTATTAAAGATATATTTTGGGCACATCCAGATTCAGTTAAGTTGTTGAATATGTTTCCTATTGTGTTAGTTATGGATAGCACTTATAAGACAAACAAATACAGGCAACCTTTGTTTGAAATTGTTGGCATGACATCAACCGAGTTGACTTTTGCTGTCGCATTTGCGTATATTGAGTCTGAGCAGACTGAGACTTTTTGCTGGGTGTTAGATAAGCTTAAACAATTGTTTGTGAAGAAAGATTTATTTCCACAAGTTATGATGACAAATAGAGATCTTGCTTTGATGAAAGCCATTGAGACTGTGTTTCCACAGACAAATAATTTGCTATGTCAGTTTCACATTAACAAAAATGTTGGTGCAAAAAGGAAACTATTAGTGGCTCCTGATATGCAGGAGTCAATTGGCAAATTATGGACGGATGTTGTATGGGCTAGTGATGAGCAGGTATCCAATTCTCTCCTTTTTTCCCAAGTGTAGGAAAATACTCATGAATCCAGCACTGTTAAAAAAACAATAACATAATAATTAAATATAAAATAATGAACATAATAAAATTAAAATTAGACTTAAAAGAAAATCAATAAACTGAATTTAAATATATAACTTTAACATAATAAAATTAACATTAGACTAAAAAAATATCAATAAACTGAATTTAAATATATACCTGTAGGAGAGTCGGATAACCACTAAGCTGTTTGCAACTAAACATAGACGCATCTCCAAGAAACCTATACAATGTCACCAATGCAGCTGTTGCCCAACTATAGTTGGACAACTCATTCAGGTCCCTAAATAATGCCAAGTATCGCGCCTCCACGAGTGTAAACGACTTATCCGCAAAGATCGTGCAACCCACTAACACCATCAAATAACATCTGGTCGCAAATGCCCATGATGAAGCTGCTCGATGCTCTACGAATCGATCATATAACCACTCTATCTTGAAGTAAGAACCTCTGCACTCACGAACCTGGAAAAGTGCCACTCTCGATGACACTCCAAGATAGTCAACCGCCCACTCAATGGCTAGCTCCTCACTGATGGGTTGAGGGTTCCAGAATACCCCCTGATAGGCAAATGAAGCAGACATGCCACATCATCTAGAGTAATCATCATTTCACCGAACGACAGGTGAAATGAAGATGTCTCTATATGCCACCTCTCCACAAATGCAGAAACCAAGTTTGCATCGATCTTATTCAAACTTGATCTCTGTAAGGAAGCTAAACCGGACCTAGATATGATACCCTCAATCTCCGGTGGAAGCTGCTGTGGAACCATTTGGGTCAACTTCAACCCATGTCCCGCCACCTTCAATTCCTTCTTTGCCCCTCTCTCCTGAAATCAAATAAAATTAAACAAATTATATAATAGCTACTAATAATTTCGGTTTTTATTCAAAACTAAATAATTATAATTTCCTTACCTCACCAAACCATACACGTCTCGCCACATGATGCTCGTACGAAACCAAAATACTGGTATCGTACGGACCTCCAGGATACCCCACAGGGTCTGCTGCAGCTGCAGATGTACCAACATCATCTGCGCGTGTCCTACTCGTATCGCCCCGTCCCATCGATCGAACTGGTATCCTCCCATCTCTGCCTCGTGAACGCACCACTGGAAAAAAAAACAATAAAACAATTATTTAATTAAAAAAAATTAAAAAAAAATAAATTTCCGGAAGACTTTATTCAAGTCTTCCGGTACACACTTTTTTTAAAAACCATTCCGGAAGACTTCATCAAAGTCTTTCGGTAGTCATTTTAAAACGCATCATTCTGGAAGACTTTGATGAAGTCTTTCGGTAGTCATTTTAATCATTCCGGAAGACTTTGACAAACTCTTCCGGTAAACAAATTTCCATACCGGAAGACTTACTTATAGTCTTCCGGTAAACACGTCTGAAAAGCAAAAAATTTTTTCTCTCTGTAACTTTTGGACGAATGGTAAAAATGGAAAGTAAAATTGATTTATCAACTATTTATACAAGGGCAATTTGGTCAAAAAAAATTTGATATGGGGGTATGGGATTAAGTGTGGGGGTGTAGGGTAAAGCCTTCACCCAAGAAAAGAAAGGTTAAAGAAGTTTCTTCTTGTGGCTCGCAAACGTCTGGGAATGGGCCTTTAATTGTCTCTTGTTCGTTAATCAAGCCCATTTCTAGAAGCTTTTCTCTTTCCCTATCTGAAGTGAATGGTTCTAAAGTCAGTGCTGGTCATTCCGCAGGTGCTGTTTTATGTTGTAATTCCACTACTGACTCTGATGTTGTTATTTGCAATCAACGCTTTTGGGAAAATCTGGAATCTAGGGTAGGGAGCTTGTTTGGCTAGCTATCGAGAATTTGGGAATTAAATCGAAGGGCAACAACAAGAGTATTATTCATAAGATCGATGGGTTAGAGAAAACGGATTTAATTAGGAAGAAGGTTCAGAAGGGGAAATCATCGCTTTGTCAATGATCATAGGGACTTTGAATATAAGAGGGGGATGCTCTTTTTTGAAACGTAAACAGATTAGTAATTTGATTTGCAAAGGGAAAACATATATTTTCTTAGTTTAGGAGTCCAAAATGGAGTGCTTGAATGATGTTACTGCCAAAAGTTTTTGAAATAGAGATAACATTAATTGGTATTTTTCTAATGCTAGAGGGCAATCAGGTGGTTTAATCACTCTTTGGAAAAGAGACAGTTTTCGAGAGATTTTCAGTTTCAAGGGTTTCGGCTTTCTGGGAATTTTTGGGCAGTGGAAGGATCTCAAGGTTTATATTGTTAATAGCTATGCTCCTAACTCTGTTTCTTTGCGTAAAAGGATGTGGAAGGAGCTTCGAGAAGTCCATGCTAAATTTTCTGAGGGACTGTGGTGCTTTGCCGGTGATTTCAACTCGGTTTTGCGTGTAGATGAAATAAAGGGTTGCTCTTCGGTGGTTAGAAATTATGATATGTGTTCTTTCTCCTCTTTTATGGCTGACTTGGATTTGATTGATCCTCCTTGTAGGGGTAAGCGTTTCACTTGGTTTAGTGGGGATGGTAACCATATGAGTAGACTTGACAGGTTTCTCATCTTCGAAGATTTGATCGATAGATGGGTATCAAGGGTCAGTTGGTTAGGAACATAGACATATCTGATCACTGTCCTGTTTGGCTTATAGCTGAGAGTGAGGATTGGGGGCCTAAACCTTTTCGGGTCAATAATGTATGGTTTGACAATAAGGAATTTCTTCCTTTTGTTAAGAAAGAGTGGGGTAATATTCATGTTGAAGGAAGGTCGGATTTAATTATGAAAGAGAAACTCAGGATCCTTAAATCCAGCCTGAGGAAATGGAATAAGGAGATCTATGGTAAGATTGATCTGAATATTGATAATGATATGAAACAGATTAATTTGGCAGACGATTTGTTGTCTTGTTGTAATGCAGAGGCTGTTGAGGAAATTCTCACACATAGAAGCTCTGATGTTCAAAGTTTTTGGAGAGGGCTGAAGCACAAGGAAGGATTATTGAGGCTAAAGTCTAGAATTTTATGGGATCAATCAGGAGATGTCAATAGTGCTTATTTCCACAAAGCAGTGAAAGAAAGAAGGGTGTTTAATTCGATTGGTTCTCTCAATATCAACTCTGGTCGTGTTGAAGGTGTGGCGCCAATCAAGGCTGAAGTCCTAAGGCACTTTAGCGGTATTTTTTCTGAATCTGATTTTGAGAGACCCATACCTGAAGGTGTTAATTTTAGAGTTCTGAATCAGTTTGATAGGAGAGCTTGAAACAGGTTTTTACTGAAGAAGAAATCAAGGAGGCCTTTTGGTCGTGTGGTGGATCTAAGAGCCCCAGTCCCGATGGGTACACCTTTTTGTTTCTAAGGAATTGTTGGGATTTTATAAAGTATGATTTTATTCGGATGTTTGTCGACTTTCATGCCAATTGTTACATGGCTAAGTCTTTTTCCTCTTCCTTTATCTCTTTAATTCCTAAGGTTAAAAATCTTTTGTCTCTTGATGAGTTCCGTCCCATTTACTTAGTAGGGTGTATTTACAAAGCCATTTCCAAAGTCCTTGCTTCAAGAATCAAGGTGGTCTTGAACAACTTAGTGTCCTCCAACCAATCGGCTTTTGTCTCGGGGAGGCATCTTCTGGACGGTGTTTTGATAGCAAACGAGGTAGTGGACTTTGCGATTAAAGAAAAGAAAGAGTGTATGCTTTTTAAAGTAGACTTCAAAAAGGCATATGATAAGGTTTCTTGGAGTTATTTGAGGTATGTTATGGTTAGGATGAGGTTCAGAGTTAAATGGATGAAGTGGATGGAAGCAACGGTGTTTACTAGTCATCTTTCTATCTTGGTCAACGGGAGCCCTACCAAAGAATTCAAAGTCGAAAGGGGATTGAGACAAGGAGACCCATTGTCTCCTTTTCTATTTGTTTTGGTTGCGGAAGGTCTTACCGGTCTTATTAAAAAACTCTTTGTCTAATGCTGAATTTTCTGGTTTTCATGTTAACAACTCTGTTGTAGATGTTTTACAGTTTGCAGATGACACTCTTCTCTTCGGCAACGACAGTTGGAAGCACTTGTGGACGTTGAAATCAGTTTTAAGAGGTTTTGAGTTAGTGTCCGGGCTTGGTGTTAGCTTTTATAAGAGTAAATTGATTGGTCTCAACATTAACTCTAATTTTATGTTGGTTGCTGAAAATTTTCTGTCTTGTAAAGTTGAAAGTTTTCATAATTTTGTCATCTCTCACTAAGTACATATATAGTAGTAGTAGATACGTCAAATAACTAATTAAAACCCAAATTGTCCTAAGACTATTTTAGAAAACATCTTAATATAAAATAACTCTCAATGCATCAAAATACTAATAAAACTCATTTAACTAATAATAGATTATTCTATTAATTTCCCTATCATATTCCAACACGTGCAAAACCAAATTAAAGTCGTCGTTCTTTTAGACGATCTACCAAGCAAAATGATAAATCATTCCAACAGATGATCCCTACAAGTTAAGCTCTCCATCCTCTCAACACCAACCCAATCCGAGATGGCACGCCAAACAACTCTACTCTTAGGACAATTAATCAAAACGATTCGAGTCAATTTTGAACTCATAAAGATGCAATGGTTCTTTTAATGTTAATTTGATGAACCTCAATAATTAAGTTAATTATATATAATGTTATGGTTAAATGTGTGTGTGAGAGATAAATTCATCAAGTATATTTTATCATGCATGATTCATTAAGAATTCTCATTTTATTTTTGTAAGCTTCGGTCATTGTAAGATGGATTTAGAATAAAATTTCCATAAAGAGCTAGTTTGGACTTGCAATGGTAGCAAAAATTATAGTGTAGTTACTAAACTTCACTATATTGAATTTATTTGTTACATTATTGTTACTAGAATAGAGGTATTAATTGTTACATTATTGTTACTAAAAATTATAGTGTAGTTACTAAACTTCACTATATGGAAAATGTGTAACACCTTATTTTCCTAATTTATTTATTTAATTGAAATTGTATGTATTTAATTATTTAAACGACTTCTACATGCCTTGAGTGGTGTTTGGGTGATTAATAATAATATTTGATGTTTTAAATTGGTATTGTATAATCCGAGTTATTTAATTGTATAATAGAATCAATAATATTAGAATAACTTATTTTCACATATTTTTCATAAATTCAGTGTATTTTAATTAAATTTGTATTTTATTTTTTACATTAATATATTGTATTATATTAGTTAATGTTTTTAATTTAAATATAATTTATTAAATTACTTCAATTATTTTACTTTTTTATATGTTTGATTAATTTATTCAGATAATTAAATCAACTTTGATTGACTTGTTCACTCAATAGTAGTGAAAGGTTAAACCTGAACACTACTAGAAATACACGATTTATCTGCGGGTTTTATTGCGAAAAATTATCTGCAGGTATAGCTGCGATATTAGCTGCGAATTTTTGATGTAAAAATTTGTTTTCTGCGAAAAATAAATTCGCAGCAAAATTCGTAGGAATTCCTGAGACTTTACCTGCGATTTTGGATTTTACAATATTATTCTTTTTTATCCTGCGAATTTTACTGCAATTTATTTCGCAGGAAATATGAAAACTCAAATCCTCTGAGAAAGTTGCAGGAATTACTGTGACTTTTGCTGCGATTTTTGCTGAGACATTTCCTGCGAATTATTAGTATTTTTTATTTTTTATTTATTTTTAATAATTATAAATAAAATTATAAAACATTGATATATTCTAATTTCATATTAATTTTTATATTTCTAATTTTTTTTACTATATCAATTCTTTTATTATTTTTTTAAAAAAATTTAATTATTTAATTATTTATCTTAGAATAAAATAAAATAAAAAATTAATTTATTGATATTTAATATGAGAAATATAAAATTTTAATTAAATTAAGATTATAAAATTTTCACTTTTTTCTAATAAATTAAATTATTCTCTTATTTAAAATACATATATTAAATTAGTTAAAAATCAAATAATTTTAATACAAATAATTTTATTTTAGATTAAATTTATTACTTTACCACTCATTTTACACTTTAAAACTAATAGTATAAAATAAAAATAAATAAATTTTGAAAAGAAAAAAAAAAGGTTTCAAACTAATGAGAAACAAACCAAAAAACACTTTAGAAATTGTTCATCTCCATCTTCACGAGCCGTTTCTACGAAGGAGCGGCTAGGGTTTCATCTTCACCGATTTAGAGTTCTCCGCCGACGGCAAATTTGCATTTCTCCGTCGAGTTTCAAAATCTACCTCACAATCTTCGAAATCAGTATTCTTCTTCAGTTCCTTGTTCCAGGTTCATCGCTCATAATCTTCGACATAAGTATTCTTCTTCAGTTCTATTTTTTCATTAATGTAATTAACTAGTTTATGTTTTTTTTATCATTCACATTCATGAGTAAATTTTGAACTCTTGAAAGATGCAATGTTTGGGCTTGTAATGTTAGCATGCATTCTGGTGTAGTTACTACTGATGAATTATGTTACTTGAATTTTTAATTTTTTGGTTTTGGATTGAGTTTTGCCAACAAGGTGTTTGTTGAAATGCCACAATGAGTTTAATCCAATTAAACCTTTATTTTGAGTTCTATTTGAGATAGTTCTATTTAAGTTAGGTATCTTTCTTTCTAAACCTTAGTTTGATCATAATCCTGTATTGTGATATTTTTCTCCATCATTATTTCGTAAGTGCTTTTTCCTTCATAAAAATGGATTAATTAGTGTACTAATTGTATGTATGTCTTAATCAGGAAGTTGAAAGAAACACAAGCACACTTATGACTCTTGGTAGGCTATATAAGTGTGTTTAGAGATTGACATCTTATCTGAAAGGGTTTGCACTATGAAAGGGTTTGCATAGGGATTGACATCTTATCTGATGATGCTCCCTAGCTTCTTTTTTCTTTCTTTTGGATTCTCCCTCCAAACGATTAATGAAAACTTATTATCAACCATAGCAAGATCTTAGAATACCGTTTAGCCAGTCTAGCAAGTCCGGAAAGCATTAGAAGAAAAACACGTGAAGCTGAGTATTGAAGACAAAATAAAGTGGACTCATCATGTTTGCAGCTTGTTAACCTTTTACTGCATCAATCATGTTTGAACTTGTTCAGATTTATAAAGTTACCTTTATAGTTGGTTGGGTCTTAGAATTCATAAATTCATTAACAAGTGTTTGGTTCTGGCGACGTGCCTCTTCCTGTCGAGAATTCTGTCTCGTTCCTGTTTTTTTTTCAACTGTTGCAGTCACAAATCTGTTCAAATTCGTTGTTAAATTGGAAGTCTGCAGTGTTCGATTTTTTAGCAATTTCTTGTTCAATTATGAGGGTCGTAGTAGCAATCATATTTACCTGTTAGTACATTTGTTGGTTTTAAAAGTTCTTTAGCTTGTGTTTGGTGTTTAGATATCAAAGTGGTTTTTGTTTGGATGGAATTAGATTATGCAGAACTGGTGTGTATATCTGATGCTTCAGTACAACTTATTTTCATTTTATTGTTGGTTACTTTAGCTTGCTGGCAGCAGGCTTTTTGCTCGTGATTTCTTTGACTTCCAAGCGTCCGAATTTAGTCATTTGAAATGGTCGGTTTGGGTTTTCTGATTGCAAAGGTTTTGTGTTTGATGCGGCTCTGTGATTTATATTTGGATATTTGTTGTTTCTGGTTTTGGAATTATTCAAGCGGCGCGGAGAAGTCTTTAGTTAGTAGATCATTCGGTGTGTGCGTGCAGGGGCGGAGTGTTTCGTTATTATGCTTTTGTCTACTTTCAGTTGTCTCAAGGAGAAATTATACACCCTTCATAACATGGATCCTTTTGGCTTTATGCTGCTATGTTTTCACTGTATGTATGATGAATGAATATGATATGGCCCATTAAGTGTGTATATGAATGAATATAAAGGTTTTGATTTTAAGCATCAATTGGTTTATCATATGGAGAAATACAATTCTATTCAGCTAAATAAATTTTGTATACTATGTTTTGAGTACACTACATTTTCCGATGCAGACCTGAATCATTGGGTATAGTTGTTGCTATTGTCTTCCTGGTTGTGACAATCTGATTTCAATATTTCAACTTCACACAGCAGATTCAAATGTAAGTATATAATTGTAACTTACGAGTATCTTAATCTATAGTTTTAAATTGTGGTTTTAGTTATGCTGCTAACATTTGTATTGCCGTAAAATGCAGTTGATATAGTCAAAATGTAGCCTCAAAATTATTTGTTTATATTTTTCCTACAACAGCAGTTAAATTTAAAACCATGTCCAATGCATCTTGGTAATGATATCAATGAAATAATTGAGTACAATGATGCTTTAGCATGCATCTGATTTTGGACCCATAATATTTTTTGTTGAGTTTTTTTGTTGACCTTATATTATAAGCTTCCTGTTTTTTCTTCTTTTCTACCTTTTTTTAAGCTTTTCAAAGATTATTATTACCATTCTTGCTCATTTCTAGTGATATTGGAGGCCAACCAATAGCTTTTTGCTTTTTGTGTATTGGTTTTGACTTTTAACATTTCTGCCTCACACACTAAACAGAAACACTGGCAGAATAAGTGATTCATATATCTTATACTAGCAGAATAAGTGATTCATATATCTTATACTGTTTTCAAGATTTTCAATAATCATTATAGGATAATTGAAAACTTATAATGCACTGTCATTATCTATTCATTAAGTTAAGTTTAATTTACAAAAAGTTAAATTTGTTTATTATAAGTATCACTATAATAACTTCTTGAAGTGAAAATCAGTACTCTCATAAGTAATTTCTTAAAAGAATTGACATCCCTCAATATAAAAATCTGAGCCTTTAGAAATGGAAAATAAGATTCTTGATATGCAACATAAAAAAATGTTGGCTCATAGAAACAGTAGTGAATTAAAGCACAAAATTTATAGTCTAAAGTATCATCACAAGGGTGTTTTGTTCATCTTATTCTCTATCGCATCGCATCTGTCAGCTGCTCAGCATTATACTCGACTCCAAATTATCTCACAACCTCCATGTTTTAACAACAGTTATATCTATGTTAAGTGTAACCATACAAAAGAACATAAGAAGGAAATGCATGAGGGCAGACGCAGAATAATGGCTTACAGGTTATGAGAATATGCTTGGTAATTTACATGTTTGTATAAATGGAATTAAGAGAGTGATACAGATCCAAAATTACTAATTTGTTCAAACATCATATTGCGCAGAGTGATATAACTAATATGCCAAATCACTTGTAGAGTTGTAGTCAGCAACTTTCTTTCTGTATGCAACAAACTAATCTAACAACCTTCCACATATAAGACATGTACTGCCTTAAGCATTTCATTATTTGTTTCAGTTTCTGTGTTATAACAAAATTTTGAAAATGTTGATTTTAATTCTTACAAAAGTACAATTTACTCTAATTATTATTACACTTTAGAAATTCGGAGTAGTTCTTGCTCATTTCTAGTGATATTGGAGGCCAACCAATAGCTTTTTGCTTTTTGTGTATTGGTTTTGACTTTTAACATTTCTGCCTCACACACTAAACAGAAACACTAGCAGAATAAGTGATTCATATATCTTATACTAGCAGAATAAGTGATTCATATATCTTATACTGTTTTCAAGATTTTCAATAATCATTATAGGATGATGAGTACATTTAAGTTGCTCTACCATTTGAAAGAAGGGCATGATGAGTGCATTGTATGAGACCACATCTGGACTTACTCCATTCTCCACCATATCACAAAAAACAACAAGAGCCCTGTCAATATTCCCAGACCAATAATATAGTACATGCATTACATATTTCATTCAATTATAAAGTTAGAATTTAAGACCAATAATATAATTATATATGTATGAATGAATCTAATTACTTACTAATATTCATTGCAGGTGGCATTGCATAGTGCATCACTAGAGTGTACTGAAACAAAGGATCCACCGGCAGAAGGCCAAAATTTGCCGCGGCTTTAACAATAAACAATCCGATAAGAGGTAACACAAAAAGCCGAGTTACGATGATGCTGAGGAGTGTCAATGGTTTTACACTTGATGATTTCAAGCCTGCAATTTCAATACAAAGTAAGCAAAACAAACCCATTTTTTGGATACTGAATCAGTAAAATTTTAAGGACTTGTTGATTTTCAGGACTAAATTAAGACACTTACCCAACTAATTGCATTATTATGGTAGTTATTATTTTTGTTATTAATTGAATACTCAAGTATGATTCATTATGGTTTCTTATGGATTTTGCACTCTTATTTTTCAGAATACTTAAAGAGCCTAGGGTGGTCCAAAGTTCCATTCTTTTAACAAAATTTGTAGAAGCATAGATTGCAGCCAGGCCAAAGGTATGAGCTCCATCAGTGATGTAAAATGATACATGAGAAGCACAAAGACACCAAAGATTTGAGTTCTGATCTGGTCTAGTGTTGGTAGCAAACACTTCCAAATTCAGTCTTGTGAAAAAGCTTGGAGAAATCTTATTCAAAGCCATCCATGGTTCAACAATGATGCAAATCTCAGGTTTGTTTTTAGTAACTAGGTTTTTGAAAGCTAATCTAGTAGGTTGATTAGCAAACCCTCTGACATTCCAGTATAAACACTTCATCAAGTAATTTTAAAAGAAACTACCTTGGCCCTGGTGTTTGGTCCACCCTGTTTAGGTTTTTGAGTTGATCTGCTATTCTTCTTGGACTGCTTAGAAACCACAATCTGAAAATCTTTGTCCACTTCTTCAGGGTTATCAGGCTCCTCTGCAATGTTTGCCCAAAAATTCTTGAGGAACTCCATATAAAGTTGCACATTTTTGTTGAGCTTGTTTCCAACCTCTTCATCTGGTGCAACATGCATTTATGTGGCATCCACAAATTTTGAGTCACTAGAACTATTGTTGTCTACCTCCTTCAATCTGTTCTTGTTTAAATCTGAATCTAATACAGTTGTGATGGCTAACAATTTTTCTTGTTTGTTTTGATTAATATCAGTGTTAACCAAGAGAGGCTCTTCAACTATATGATCTGAACGAGTTTCATGAAATACCTGCAATGAAGATTCCACCACTGTATCTGCATCTTTAATAGCTTTTTCTGCACTTAGGCTAGCTTCAATAGAAGAAGAGTTACCTTCTCCATCTAAAGTATCCTTGGTCTTTTCCACATAAACTAAGGGAACTGCAACTTTCTGTTTTTCCACATAAGTTTTCCTGCTATGGGCAATTCCTACTCCTGTGACAGAAGAGTTGTTTTTACTCAATTTTCTGCAATTTCTCACATTATGCCCTATGAATTTGCAATGATCAAGTAGTCAGGTATGTTCTCATAAGTTTTCATTTATTATCCCTCATTTTATTTGACATACAATTTAAGTTATTTTGTGTATACATATTGAATAAATTTTAATGAAATGGGTTTGAAAGATTGGGAAGGTGGGTCGAAAATTTAAGTTATTATGTTCTCATAAGTTGTTTTTACCTTACATTGGGAAGGTGGGTCGAAAATTGTAAAAGGTGGGATCATAACGCAGATAATAAAATAAACAACTAAATATCTTATGACTCATGGGGTACTTATTGTTCATCCTCTGCTATTACATTACATCTCATCATGTTCATAGTCTAAAGTACACCATCATCTTCCTTCTTAACTCATCCTTGAATTGTGCTGTTATTTTCATTTTGATTTGTAGTAGAACAACCTCATCCTTGAATTGTGCTGTTATTTTCATCCTTGAATTTTGATTTGGGTAAGTAGTAGTAGTGAGTTGTCATGTATTATTTGTCATAGAAATTGCAACTTTTATCTTCTTCCTATTCAACAAATTGAGAAACTTGTATAAATATCATTAATAATTCTTTTTTGGTCCCATTTTGTTGGCTAATGGCTACTAATGTCTTTTTTTCAGATTTGATCCTCACAAATTGGTGGTTGCAGAAATTTCTCACATCATACGTACTCATTTGAATGAGGGAAAACCGTCATGGAAGAAATTATCACAAAAGCAACGAGATTCTTTCTTTGACCTGTTTACGGTAATTAAATCTAAATATGGGTTTTATGTTAGAAATATATTGAAATAAATAAGTAATTGATTCATGTTTTTTTTTATACAACAAAAGTTTAAATGGCCATCCGAACACAAGGTTACAGTGCGACGCAACTTTGAAAAAAGAAGTGCAGCTAAGATGTCGCAATTAATGCAGGATGTTCGAAGAGATTTAGAGTACAAGCCATAATGGATGGGAGAGGATGTGTGGAAGCAATTAACAGTACATTGGAATTCCTCCAAGTTCAGAAAAATATCTGCAACAAATAAAAGAAATCGTTGTTCTATGGATGGTGCATCTCTTCACACTGGAGGATCCATTCCTCATCGTTTGCATTGGAAAAGAATGGTATTATAAGTTTTTCTTCATATTTCATAAATTATTATTTATAGTAAATGACACTATTCTTTTGTAATTGATAGAAAAAGGAAAAGGGAGTCGATCCATCATTGACTGAGTTTTATTTTCGCACCCATCGAAAAAATGATCAAAGTTGGGTGGGTGTTCATGCTGAAGCTGCATATGTAAGTACTCCGAATCAATTCTATATAATATTCAAGAGTATGTGTTGCTTGAGACTTTAGGTTTAAATATTGACTTCATTTTTCCTAAATTATGTTATAAATTTTAACTTTTTGTTATGTCTTTTAAATTTTCTCTTAGGGTGAATTTGAACGGAAAAAGTTAGAGATTTCGTCTCAGAATTCAACTGTTCCAGGAGAGGATGAAGTTAATAGTTAACCTACTGTTGAGATGCCGCCTAATTTAGATATATGGGTGGAGTCTTTTGGAAAGAAGAAGAAGAAAGGGAGAGTGTTTGGTCTTGGAACCGTTGCCAAGACTTTGATTCCATTATCAACTCAACCAAGTCTTTCGAATAACTCTCAGGAGGTTGATGATTTGAGAAGTCAAGTCCATGCTCTCAATACTTCATTGCAAAGACAAGAACAAGAGAAGTTTGAGATGAAGCAACAATTGCAACGACAAGAAAAAGAGATGATTCAAACGAACAATAAACTTTCAATTTTAATGAATCATTTAGGATTTACTGCATCTTCTTCTCATCCACCCCAAGCCAATAATGAAAGAGATAATCCAAGTGAAGATGATGTTGATGAATTAGATGAAGACATTAGTAGTGAATTTTGATTTGTATTTTGTTTTTGTTAGCTAGTATGAAATTTGGATTGTCTTTTTCTTATTAATTTGGTTTGATAAGTGATTCTTAGTAGTTTGATTGTGTTATTTTTAGTAATGTATTATTGACTTTATAGTAATATTTAGCAACTTGGTTGCTTTAAAAATTAGAAAGTGATTAGTTTAAAATTGTCTCATTCAAATTAAATTTTAATTTATATATTATTGTTACTTTGATATTTAACATATTATAATATTTAAAAAATGAATTAGACAAGAAAAATTTAAAAATTAGAGAAAAAATTTCTGCGAAATTACCTGTGGTTTTTTATTTTCCTGCGAATTTTCCTGCGGATTTTACTGCGACTTGAGACTTTCCTGCGCATTTACCTGCGGGGTTTTCCTGCGACTTTACCTGCGGATTTTGATTCCTGCGACCTTACCTGCGGATTTATATTATCCACGAAAGTTTTAGCTGGGGACGAAAAGTCGCAGGAAAAGTCGCAGGAAACGTGTTTTCTAGTAGTGGAAGAAAAATAAAATACCAAACTACACGATCAAGAAACACTTCATACATGATAATATATAAACCAATAATAGTAAACTACTTTTCTTTCAATATTTAATATTACAAAAGATAATAAATTTATTTCAAATAAAAAAAAGCAAGGCTATTTAGTACGAATGAATTTGAAGAAAAAATGTAAGAATGCACACATGTCACTATTTTAGAGGTTAATTTTAAATTGATTTTAAATTTAATTTCCCTTTTAATAGGGATCATGGGGTAGTGGTGATAATGAATGGTTGAGATTTATTCTTGCTTTTCTTGTTTTCACATTTTCTTACTATTAAGCATTTTCCATAAAAAAAATACTAAATTTTTTATACTGGTTTTTATAATAAAAAAAAATACTGATACAACTCTTTTAATATAATATGGTATACTGGTTTTTGGCGCCATATATGGTTAGGTCTCTCACCGTGAGAAATGCTTTTATTTATTTATTTTTTCAATTTTTAACAATTAATGATGAATTTTATCTGTCACTAAATATTACTGTTCATTTTAACGATGTTTTTTCTGTCACTATGACTCTGTTTGGTAAATATAGCGGTTGATTGATAAGTTAATTTATAGCTTATAGTTGATGACTGATGGCTAATGACTGATAGCTTATAGCTTATAGCGAATGATTGATGACTGATAGCTGATAAGCTAATTTAAGTGTTTGGTAAAATTAACGACTCAACTAACTTATAATGTAAAATGACATAAAAGATATTTAATAAATATTTATTTTATTTTAAATTAAAATAAACTATAAAGGCTAAAAAATAATTTTTGTTAAAATAATTAAGATAAAAATGGAAGAAAAGATGATAAGCTATAAGCTAAAACGCTATTTGAAATAGTGTCTGGAAAATAAGATATAAACTACTAAAATAAACTATAAGCTCGTGATAAAAGACCGTTACCAAACATGTCTAAATTATCATATGAGCTTATAAGTTATAAGTTATAAGCTCGAAATTGAGGTTTACCAATCAAAGCCTATAAATGTATTGTTCATCTAGTGACAATTTTTTTTTTCGTAGCAAAATGAACAATAAACTTTAGTGACGATAAAAATCTTCGCTAAAATGAACAGTAACATTTAGTGATGGATAAAAACCGTCACTAATGGTTTTAAATTGGAAAAAAATACAGACATTACTCACGGTTAGAGACCTATTAAGGTCTCTCACCCTATCCAGCGCCCTAGTTTTTATACAAAACTCAACACTAAGACTACAATTTAGTAATAAAAAGCCTACTTCTGCTTAGGGTCGATTGTTGTTGCTTTGCATTGCAATATGTTAGAGTTGGATGTTTTTTTCTTGTTCGACACCTTCTGTAATTAGTATCCATTCCTTGACATAAAAAACACCTTTTATTTTCTTCTAACAGAAAATGGAATTAAAAGAGAATAGTTGGGGTATTCTAACCCTTAGAATAGAAAAAAGAGAAATTCCCAACCAATCCCTCACTAGTTTCTAAAAAAATCTAGAAAAGATGGATTGGAATAAAGAATCTCTCAGATACAACCCCACTTCCAAACATTAATCTTAATAATCCAAGTTACATTATCAACTTTACATTTAATAGAGTTAAAAATAAAATTGTTCCTCTCCATCCAAATAGACCAAACCACCGCTAGCCAAACCGCTCCTTTAAGAAAACGACCGCCTTCCTCCACACCAGTCTAAAAAGAAGCTTCCCATTTCCCCTTCAAATTGATTAGCCAAACCGATCCAATCTTTGATGTTCTTCCAAACCGGTTTTGCGAAACAACAATTAAACAAAAAATGAAACACCTCTTCCTCCTCCACACTACATAAACCACATAATCCTTCCACTTCCACTCCTTTAATCTTTAAAGCACAAATAATAGGTATTCTTCCATATAAAACCTTTCAACCAAGATACTTGAATTTTGTAGGAAATTTCATTGACCATAAACAAATGAAAATAGTAGATTCTGGAAAATCCAAAGGCCTAAGCATACTGCCAGACAACATTCTCGCATAAATTGTTTTAACCAAAAACGGTTGTTGATCTGCCGTATCCCACGTAACCGAGTTAGGGCTTGAATCCACAACTGAGCATCCCTGCAAAAAATTCAGCAAATCAGATCTGCTATGAACCAAATCAGAATTCACCATAGTCGGTAAACCGAAATCCCCCCAAACCCATCGTCCTTCCTGCCAGCATCCTATATCCGCCACCATTGTTGACTGTTTAAAACTATTATAGAACAAAGAGTTAAACAAAAATGCTAGAGGCCCCGAGGAGTTCCATATTGCCGACCAAAAAGGGGTATTTCTACCATTTGTTACGAAAAAAACAAGAGAGGAAAAGAAATTAAATTCGCCTAATTCAGACAAAATAACAATATTGACTAAATCTTTCCACCAAGAAGAGGAATCACTGTGTAATACCTCAAAATTTTCCCTCTCATATCCTCAACATTTTGCATATCATTTAGCATACATAAGTTCATAAAAATAACCAAAAACATAACATCATGTGTAGCATAGCTGAGGCATAGGTATGTGGTCAATGGCTGGAGCAACTGAAGGCTATACAAAGACAATCAAAGGGCCACAAAGCTTCTCAATTATGTGCAAGGGGTCTACAACATCCCACAAGTCTCCATTTGAAGCCTCAAGTCTTGGAAAGAAGTGAATGGCTCAAAGGAATGCAAGCAGTGCAACATCTCCTGAGGAAATGATCCAAATTAGGGTTTCAATTGTGAAGGGCTTCCCCATGAATTTTTTAGCAAAAGTGGATTCCATTGTGTTCTATATGACAACAAGTGTATAGGGTTCAAATTTCATCCACAAATTCATTTTGGAAGAGGTTCAATTGGTCAGATGATTGAAAATCAGGAATTTGGGGAAAAGTCAACCATGCTGAAGAAAAAGTCAAATCCTGACTTTTTGAGATCAAAATCATGAAATTAGGGTTACAAGGATCCTATTTTCAAATTTGATCAAGAAATGATGGAGGAATCAAGAGAAATCAAGAAAACCAAAACTTACCATTTTTGGAAAATTAGGGTTTCCAAAAATGGCAAGTTTTAATCATTTTTGCAGCTACTTTGAATGAGGCCTTCTCCCAAAATATGAAAGATATGAAAATTCTATTTGGAGCCAATTAAAGAGGGCATATTGAGCTTCAAATCCATAGGTGGAACTCACCCATACCATAAAAAATGAGAGAGATATGATCTTGCAAAGTTGAGGAAAATCAAGGCAAAACTAGGCCATGGGCGAGGCAACTTGCAGGCCAGTGCGCGTGCCCTATCTGGAAATTCATCAAACAGGTGGTGGGTCACAATGCAAGCTATTTTTCTCCATGTTAGAGGCCTCAAATGAATTTTCCTTGAACTACAAAGTTGTTCATTGCCATGTTTCCAACAATTTTGATGTTCAAAGATTTTTCATCTGACCAAAGGATTGAGAGCTATGGGAGGGAAAAGAGAGGGTGTTCAAACTGAAAGTGTGCAGGGCATCTTGTCAAGCCCAAGGCAAGGCATGCATGCCCATAATGCAGCATTGGAGTGTGATGTTCAAGGGGATATTTGAGGTCTCTAGAGGTCACATTCCATGATTGTATGAATTACAAACTTGGAGTATGGAACATTCACTTCAGATTGAGCACAAGATTGCCATCATTTGATGCCTTGAGGAGGAAGAAACATCTCCTGGAAGATCACAATATGTAATCTGATTGCTTGCAGGCTAAGTCATTGGATCATGAGGAAATTCCACCACAGTTCAGTTGGTACACTTCAAATAGTATGCTTCAATCACAAACCCCAGGTCCAAGAGCTCAAGTTATCATGTGTATGCATGATCATACCAACTGCTATGCATCCTCCCTAATCCAAGCAAAATGATGAGCTGCTAATGGATGCAGGCAAGCTACACAATCAGATCAATTCAGTTTCTTGGCATCACATTAAATCATACCATAAGTAACATGAAGCTTGCAACATATGATCCAGCTCGAGTTTGGAAACTTCTAGTGAGTTCTATGGCATAACTAACTTGACTCACCTTCTAACTAATTCAACTCAGTTAACCATTGCTAGAACCCTAGTTCTAACTGTTAACCTGAGGTTAAGGAGCCTATAAAAGAGAAGATTGCACTGCATTTTGGGGGCTCTCATCATTTTTGCTCAATTCACCATTAGCTTTGACCTTTGCCTTTTGAGTCTTCTCTCCTCATCTTCAAACAAATCCAAAAAAGACTTAATAAATGCATGAAAGGATCCCTTGTGTATAGCCTTATTCCATGGGACACTTGCATTCATTCCATCTTGGAATGGTGTAAGCTTGTCTAGCATGATGCACAAGTCTTATCAAGGGGTTGTTTCACAAAGAAAAACATAAAAGACATTTATTTACAAAAGCAACAAAAACATGTAATTAAGTTCAACAAGCTAGTGAACTTAGACCATGATCCTTGGAAATAAGTCTTGGATAAATTCTCCTTGCTTGGTGTACTTGTTCTATTATTCCATCTTGGAATGTAGTAGCAAGTACACATTCCATGGAAAAGAGTTTGAATTCACTTCCTTGTGCCAAATTCATACAAAACTCATAAAAAGCAAACAATAAACAATAAGCGACTTTCCTGCGAGAACTTCTCTTCTCGTCTCATTCACTCATAACGCAAACTTGCGATGACTTGTCTCGCATGCAAGACGGTAAACGCACTCGTACCAGACGAGCCTGCAACACATGAGCATAGACATACGCAATTCCAACGTATAAAAAACATAAACAAAGTTCCCGCCTTAGTTAGGCGAACTACGTCGACTCTGATCCTCATTTTCCTGATGAGGTACGTAGGCAGCGGGGTAGGGCCCGTTCGAGCACATTCTTTATTTTCCCTACATTTTCCCCTTCTTTTTGTTCTCTTCTCCAGTTCCTTTCTCATTTAAGTTCCCATTCCAGTTAGCAGTTTTATTCAGCAGCATCTTATTTATCATCCTTTGAAACAAACAAACAAGCGTGGATCCTGTCGGGTACGGCGGACGGTCTGGGGTGCTAATACCTTCCCAGGTCGTAACCAACTCTCGAACCCAGATCTTTGGTTCGCAGGACCTTGTCCTTTCCTTCTTCGTCAGGTTTGTGCAACATTACCTTTCCCGTTCCTTCGGGATAAAAATGCTTGGCTGGCGACTCTACCTTTTCCGTGACACTTTCACGTTTGTACTAGGATGAAAATCCCGGGAGCGACACACTGTTGGAAATCGAAAGAGAATACAACAAATGACGTTCTACAGCTCCGTATCTCGCGACACAAATTCATTTCCACAATGCCTCACTCTTTGAAATAATTTTCCATCTCCATTTATTCAACAATGCCAAGTTAAAATCCTTAATACATTAAAACCCTAATCCATCCTATTATTTTCTCCTACGCACTAGCTCCCAATTCATCCAACAAATCTTCTTTTTGCCTTCTTTATCACCCCAAAGAAAATTTCTCCTAATA
Organism: Lathyrus aphaca; assembly: GCA_963966055.1. Taxonomy (NCBI): domain Eukaryota; kingdom Viridiplantae; phylum Streptophyta; class Magnoliopsida; order Fabales; family Fabaceae; genus Lathyrus; species Lathyrus aphaca. The sequence continues at coordinate 542,267,584 of OZ014521.1, forward strand.
CTGTCGATTTCTTTCAAAATTGCCACTGGTGCCTTATAGAAAGAAAACCAAAAAACTGGCAAGCTAGTAAGAATTGAATTTATCAAAGTTACTCTAACCACCATATTCAAAAGTTTAAAACTCCAACTCTCTAACTTCTCCTTAAATCTCAAAATAATAGGTTTCCAAGAAAGAAGCCTTCTTGGATTAATTCCAATAAGAATACCCAAGAAAGTGAAAGGAGTCACTTCAATTTTAGAGTAAAGGAAATTTGTAGATGTCGATAAATAATGATGAGACACATTAATACCGATAATCCGACTTCTATGATAATTAACTCGAAGGCCCAAGACTAATTTAAAACTCCTCAAAACCGCTTTAATACTCCATATGCTCTCCCACCCTCCTTCGGACACAATGAGCGTGTCGCTCGTGAACTGAATAACCTGCACCTCCAAATCATCCTTCACTTTAAAACCTTTAAAAACTCCTATCTCAGAAGCTTTGTTAATTAATCTAGTAAGACCCTCCGTGAATAAAACGAAAACAAACGGAGAAAGAGGGTTCCCTTGCATCAAACCTCGCTTGATTTCGAAATCTCTAGTAGCACTCTCGTTAACAAGAATAAAGATAAATCCTTTGAAAACACAAGCATTCATCCACTTCACCCACTTCACTCCAAACCCCGTTTTAACCATAAAAAATCTAAGAAAGCTCCAATTAACACAATTATACACTTTTTCAAAATCAACTTTAAATAAACACACTCCTTCCCCGACTAAATAACTAAATCTAACACTTCATTAGCTACTAACACACCGTCCAAAAGAGACCTATCCAAAACAAAACCTGATTGATTGTGAGAGATCAACCCTCCAATCACCTTCTTGAGTCTAGCCACCAACAATTTCACTAAGATTTTATAAATACTACTCACCAAGAAAATAGGTTTATAATCACTAAGCTCAATATGATTAATAATATTAGGAATAAGAACCAAAAAAGAAGAGCTCACCGCTTTCGGAAGATAACCATGACGGTGGAAATCCCGTAAGAAGGCACAAATCTCAGGACTCATAAAATGCCAACAATTCATAAAAAAAAATTAAAACCATCCGGCCCCGGGCTTTTGGATCCATCACAACTCCACAGAGCAAGACGAATCCCTTCCCCCGAGAAAGGCGCCTCCAAGGAACATGCCTTTGATTTAGAAATTTTTTTAAAAGGACAATCTTCCAAGATATTCCTTTCAAATTCAAATTTAGAATATTGCCAGTAAAAAAATCCGCCACCACCCTCTTAACGCCATCCACCGAGCCCTCCGCTGACAAAACAGAACCAATAAATTTCCTCATCGCCCTAACTTTCATAACATTGTGAAATTACTTGGTATTTTTATCTCCCTCCTTTTGCTACTTAAAACAGGACTTTTGCAAAATCAAATTATCTTTCACCATAAGATTATGCCACAACAACTTACACGCCTCAACTCTTTTTGAGACTAACTTTGACACTTCATTGGCTACTACCTGACACAAAGTGTCATCAGCCTCATTTATTTCCACAACTCCCTCCTCTATCCTGAGATCAAACCACCCAAAAAACTTCTTTACTCCAAATCTCAAGTCTCCTATGAGCAACCTCAAACATCTTAATATGACATGATGATATGTCTTATTTTGTTGTTTTGACATGACTTATTTTTGTATTGTATTGATATGGCATATTAATGGTTTTGATAATGCCCTATTTATGTGTACTAATATTTTTGTTAGGATTTTAATTTTAGTTGAAATGTTTATGTTAATGACTCAATTGATCTTATTTCATTTTATTATAGAAAAATGAATGATAAACAATATATATATATATATATATATATATATATATATATATATATATATATATATATATATATATATATATATATATATATATATATATATATATATATATATATATATATATATATGTGTGTGTGTGTGTGTGTGTGGTCGATGATTATCACAACATGCTTCACAATATAAAGGGAAAGTTAAATCTTCTAGAGCCAAAAGTGCAAAGTGTAAATCAGGAAAATCATCTGATACTTCTGAAGGACCATCGTTATATGGTATGGGATCTCGTTCTCATGACAGATCTTAGACATATTATCCACTCCTACATCTATTTCTCTTGCACACGCTCCTGTCTAGGAATGACAATGAATATGTAGTCTCCCGTTATCTGTTCAGTTTAGTAAATATGATATATATACTCGTCTCATACCTATGCCACAAATATTCATTAGAGGGGTATCCGCAAATTTTGAGATACACACGAGTATTTAAAATATATATGGATAATATTATTTCATTTAAAAAATAAAAATATAATTAACTAATTCTTTTATCTCTTTTAAAGACAAAACTAGTTTCAAATTTAACACATAAAAATAATAATAAAAATAAATCATAATAAATTTATTTCTTCTTTTATCAAATAATTATACCATATTCAACAAAATAATAATAGTTTCATATTTAATATAATAATAATAATAATAGTTTCATATTTAATATAATAATAATAATAATAATAATAATAATAATAATAATTTTAGATTAAAAAAATTAATATTTAAAATAATTTATTTAATTATTAACAAGTACGATACCTATGGACATGAGTATCATTAAATTTATAGATATGAGTATTGATGTGAGTAAGAAAAGAAATTTCATTTTAATTTTGTAAACTTCATTCGTTGTGAGAGGGATATAGAAAAAGATATATTCCATAAAGAGTTAGTTTGGGATTGCAATGCTAGCAAAAATTATGGTATATTGAATTTATTTGTTACTACATTATTATTAATAATTATGTTTAATTTACTACTTCCCAAGAGTAAATGATCGGTGCTAAGTTGATTTTTAGTTTCTTAAAGTCGGTGCTAATACACGTATAAAGAAAAATGAATTAGTTTTATAAAAGCCCACTTTTTCTCTTAAAACAACAAACCACAACACAAGGCTTTATTGAATTCTTGTCTCTTGTTCCGTTGTTTCTTATTTTCTGCGATGGCACTATTCTCAACTAATCTCAAGGTGCTTGTCATTCATCATGACATTAATCTTCTTACTGAAATTCAAGAAATGTGTGATAGATTTCATTATCTAGTCACCAAATGCTCTTCAGCTTCTTATGCTTTTAATCTTCTTGTGGAAAGAATAGATTCTTTTGATTTGATGTTGATTGATGTTTCCATGCCACACATGGATTCTTATAACTTTGTTCAATACGTAACCCTACAACACAAAATCCCTGTCATCAGTAAGTGCTTCTGTACTATATTCTAACTCTACCGTAAAACAGTTCATGCATATTATATATTTTAGTGTAACTAACATTATGATTATTTATTTCTGTAGTGATGTCTTCTGATTCCACGAAAAGTTCTGTCTTAAAGTCTATAGCACACGGTGCCTGTGACTATTGGGTTCATCCTTTGCATGAAAAACAATTCAAGACTATGTGGCAGCACGTTGCCAGAAAAACTTTGCTTCAAAATAAACAACATCAAGTTCTTGGATTCTTGAAGGTTGGAACTGATCAAGAATCTGAAGTTCTTGAAATCTTGGAGACTCAAACTCATCAAAAAGAGGAAGTTCTTGAAATCTTGGAGATTCAAACTCATCAAAAAGAGGAAGTTCATGGAATCTTGGAGACTCAAAGTCATAAAGAACATGAAGTTCTGGGATTCTTGGAACCACAGAGACATAATGAACATGATGTTCTTGGATTCTTGGAACCACAGAGACATAATGAACATGATGTTCTTGAAATCATGGAGGCTCCTCGGGCTGAAAAAAAACGTGGGAGAGAAGATGAAGATGATAATCCTCCAAAAGAAACAAGTGCAAAAAAGAGTCGGTTTTCATGGACGTCGCAACTGCATCAACGGTTTGTTAATGCTGTGAACCAACTTGGCTTAGATGGTATGAATCTTTTATTTTTCTTTCTTTGTTATATTCGTTAACAACTCAACTTATACGCATATTGTTGTTTATTTTCAGAGGCAAAACCTAGAAACATTGTCAAGATTATGGATGTTTCTGCTTTAACAACAGCACAGGTTGCAAGTCATTTGCAGAAGTATAGGAATTATTTGAAGATACCATCTTGTGGAAAAAGGTCAAAGAAAAATCCAAGAATTAACAAAACATCGTTAGAATCTGAACATGCTCACTCAATGATAGAACAAAACCAATGTTCTCAACTGAATTCAACTCTTCAAAGTGATAATATCTCTGAAACACAACAACATTTAAATGATGTTACTAATTATCATCAAGTTTCCGACGCTGGCTACAATTATGAAACACAAGAGCATTCTACAGATGTCGGCGATTATGGAGTCTCCGACATTATGAGCAACGATTTTCCTGATCCATCTGAGTTGCTGTTTGATTTAGATGATGAGTTAATTTCATTAATATTTTGAAGCATCACAAGTAATTCATATATGAAGGCATAGAAGACATATTCATTTTATTCATTAATGTAATTAACTAGTTTCTGTTTTTTTAGCTTTCTATTCATGACTCAGTTTTGAACTCTTAAAGATGCAATGGTTTTTGTAACATTAATCTGATGAACCTTAACAATTAAGTTGATTATATATGGTTAAATAAAGTGAGTGTGAGTGGGATATACAAAAAAATTCCATAAAGAACATGACACAACGTTTTTCTGGTGTAGTTACTAAAGATATGTATTAATATTATGTTTAATTGAAAGCCCTAGAACAAATAATCAGGTTAGGTTAAATTACTGATGAATTATGCTACTTAACTTTTTAATTTTTTTAAGATCAGGTTAATTTTATATTTGTTGGTTTTTCTTTTTCCATGATATCAATTGAGATTTTTCTCAATAAATATAATAGTAAAGGTTTTTCTTTTTTTTTTTCATGAAATTAGAGGTCTTTTGGATTAGTAATATGTGAATATGAGATCCTTTACTTAACTCTATAAATAGCTTCAGCCCACTCTTGGGGAACATTAGCTTTTTTTAATACAGATAATATATTTTTTTCACTATTGAGGAATGTCGACTTTTCTACCTATAAACTCCTTCATAATATAGCTCAAATTATGCTATAGTCTAGCTTGGCGGATGACTCACTCTTTTAATACAAATAACATGTTTTAGTCAAAGGGACTTTTTTTTTTGTCTTATAAGATGTCCCACAGTTGACGAGTAGTATTGGATGAGTCATATTAGGTCTTGTCGGATGATGTGACTGAGTTTGAAATTAACCTGGTTTTTACTTGTATTTTTGGTAAACACTCACAAGTTTTAATTCACATATAAACATTGACATATAAACTTCAAGAATAAAGTGCATAATTGCTTGATTAATAAAGTAATCGAAAGAAAATGACCAAAACAATCATATAAAATGCTTAAGTTAGAAATGAAATGCAAATTCAAATATTTTCTTACAAATTCAGTATCTCGGTAAACTATGTGTTAGAATTATTCTATATAGTACAAGAATGAAAAATATGAACCCTTGTTACAGAAATTAAATCGACTTAAATACAAAAACATCAATAACCTTCTACAACAGTCAAATCTCTATCATTTGACACGTACGCTGCTACATAATATTTTGGCCTCTGTATTGTTTCCACATGACTTCAATTATTTGACACGTACGCTGCTACATGACTTATGTCGAGAACCATTCTCAAGTTCTTCAACTTCCTATGTCGAGAATTATTAGTCAAATCGGATAATCTTGTCTTGGTATTGAATCATGCTCTAACTACTAGTGTTTAACTTGTGTATTTATCTTACACTTTATTCCTGTTGAATATGCCAAAACACTGCAAACCTTTTTGAGATTTTATGTTATAAGCGTTATCATAATCTTGTGGATCTATTCTTTAGATTTTTCCAAATCAGGCTTAGTGGATTTTAGTGCAACTTGAGTCGAAAATTACAAGCTAACAAATATTCCTCAAAATGTCACTTTTGATCATGTTTGCAATATGGAAGAAATGTGGCGTTTTTAGTAAACTCTCAACTTTGTTCAAGTCACTCTGCATACTTCATAGACATCATGACCACTAACACCTAGTTGTCATATCAACTAACATGCGTGCACCCACCATCATGATTTCAACTTCCAAGGCTATCGTGGGGCACAAAATCAACCGCTTCAAAAAGAAAAGCAAGTTTGGATCAGTTTCCCATGTCCTCTACAAAATCCGCTAAGTTAAACAAAATATTTCCTTGTTTCCGCCATTGTAAACCTCGCGCATTTAAGGATAAGATCTATGAGTTAGTTTTTATGGATTACCAAACTGTGTCTTCCGTTCTTCTCCCTCCATCAACAATAAAACTCATATCAATTGGTTGAACAAGGAAGAAAAGAAGAAAGAACAAAAATGGAAAGACCAAGGTATATCTAACTTGACTCAATTATTCAGAAATGGCCCCAAATAAAACGCCCACATGCTCATTTAAGCCTTTTACTTTTGGGAAGGTTCAACCAACACCATTCAACTCTGTTGTGGAATGATAACTCCCATTCTTTTCAGTGTGGCTACTATCACCGGTCTTCCACCGAATTGGGATACATTCGACCCCATTCTCAAACATAATCAAACCCATTTTTTCTTTCACCCATGATAGTTTTAGCAATTATATTGAAGATCATCATGAAGATCATGTGGAAGTATCAAATTTTAAGCACATCGCTTTCCTTACCCTTTGGTTATCTCATTTTTATTTTGCTCTAGTTATCTGCAAATAGCCAAGAAGTTTATAACTTTGGCAACTCAGATTCATGAGGGAAAAACAACTGTCTTAGCAAACTGATCTTAGGTTTCCTTTATGAATCTTTAGGTTTTGCTTCCTCTGACCTAAAATCTATAACTCATTCTGGCAACTAGCTTTTGATCTCTGGCCCTATGTGGCTCTTGCAACTCTAACTTAATGCCACCTTTGAACCTTCTTTGAAATTTACCATCATGTCTGATTTGACGGGACAGGTTGAACATAGACACGTTGAAGGCTCGAGGCTTTCTTTTCTTACTCGAGAATATATTGGTGTTTCGATCTAAGAAGCCTTTAAAAACTATGTCTTTATGTATCCAGACTGTGTGCTACACTTGTTTCATCCTTGACCTCATTCGTTTGTTGAAGTTATAGGCCAAATTGGTTTAATAGAGAATTTCAATCTATTTACTCTAAAATCACTTACAAAGCCTGTGACATTTGGGTAGCTTTCCTCAAACTTATTATCCTATCAATAAGAATTTCAACGGGGAAAGTTGGCACGAGACTTGTCAGTTATCAAACAAACTTGGGGGCTAGGCAATTTGGTTTTATCCAATATCTACCAAAGTCTCTTTTTATCCATAGAGACCAAAACAATTGGCAACCGTTGCACTTTTGGAGGAAAGTTATCGGACATGTTTGTACTTTCATGCTAGAGAAGTCATTACTAAAACCCCTTTTTGAATTTCAAGCTTCTTATTTGTGCATACAAAATTTTGAAAAACGGTGTTCAACCTATCTTCTTGATGTCTTTGTGGATCACTCGACTCTTCTAAAACGTTTAACAAACATGTTTTCCTCTCTGTAGAATAAAAAGAAGAAAAGATGAGGTACTCACATCAAGGAAATTATAGATTTTCAGCTTTATTTTGAAATTACGTATAATCCTATCAAACTTAGTCGAACTATCTATGACGCAGCTTCTACTTTGAAACAAAAAATCACAGACAAAATTACCTCACTTAAATTTCCTCCTTACATAAAAGATAAGTATAGTTTTTTTTACTTTGGAATTTCACCTCCCCAAATTTCCACCATTACCAACTTGTGAATTTGGCTTAGCTTTCCGGCCTCCATTTCCAGTCTGGTTTTCTTGGGGGTCTTTGTCAACTTTAAATTATGAATTGGAAAACCTTCCCAAAGAGTAGTATTACACAACTTTCCACACACCCATAAGAATTGGTCTTGAACAGGTGTAAGTTATATACACCATCCAAGAAGGTGAAATAAAACGACTTGTAAAACTCATTAACTCCACTTTATGTTTTCACCTTATTTACTTGGGTCAAAATCTTGCAGCTCTACCTCTTGCTTAAAAAGGACCAAAGAAAAAGAAAGAGGCTAAAGCAGTCGAGAATAATAAAGAAAACGACCAACTCAGAGAATCCAAGCAAGTATATTTTCTATATATTTCTCGTTTATCCTTGTTCCTATTTTTAGAGTAAAAACGAGAAAGTAGTTCCACAGCTACTCCTTTAAATCAAAAGAATGCAATGAAAGAGAAAACAATTGTCGCTCCCAACAATGAAAGTCAACGGGTTTGGACTAACTCCAAATTTCTATTCCTCTCTTTATTATTTCAAACAACATATCCATTTCACTCATAATCATACATTTTTCAATATGATTTGAGAAGTAAAGACAAAGACAATTAGGATGATGAAGTGACGAGAGTGAAATTTCTGAAGAAAATAACGAGGTCCCTCATAGACTTGTACCCCTAAAGTATTGGAGTAGCTCAAAACAGGATGTTAATGCTGATAAAGATTCAAATGCTAGTGATTCTTTACACAAAACTTAGAAAGTTTGCACCTCCATTACTTATAAATGATAAGATTTTACTGACCATGATTTAAAAAGTACAACTCTAGAGAAATGGTTGTGTTTTGCAGGAAAAGACTGAAATAGTGCATCAGATAAAGCAAAAATAAGAAAACACCCCCTGCAAAGTTCGCATCACGAACTATACTTCACTATGTGAAGTACAAGCACTTCTCATCACGAGTTATACTTCACATCACGAAGTCAAGACAACAACAAATTCTCAAAATTTCTCTTGAAGCGAGTGGAGCGATATAAGTTCGTATAGAAAACTTCACTTTGCATAGCAAAGTATGGCAGTCTTGAAATTTTTCAAGGTGAAGAAAGCCAGGTTTCGCATAGCGACCAAAACTTTGCATAGCTAACTAAGGCGGCCAAAACAGTTATAAATATGACAAAAATCAGTTCAGAAATTATTCTATCTTATAATATCTCTTACCATACTTTGTAATAACAATAGAGAGTAGGAATAAAAGAGGTTGTACGAAAGAGCAGTTGGATACGCATCAAGAGTCGGGAAATCGTCATTGATGTTCATTCAACTCAATTCTTCCATTATGTTTCAAGCTACCATGAGTAGCTAAATCCCTTTCTTCTTGGGATTGGTCGTAGTTCACCAAAACAGTGTGTATTTTCTTTGACCGTGGAATTATATGCAATTTATGTATGAATCATTATTAATGTTATCTTTGTTCTATCGTTTATTTCATGGATTGAATTGATATTGACAAATATGATTCTAATCTCGATCTAAGATAAAATATATTAAACTTTAAATGCTAGACATAGATTTGGGTTTAATATTCATTATAAGTATTGAATCTTAATGCTACCATATTGTTTAATAGGCTGAGAAATCGTCGGTTAAATCATATGGTAGAAATTTCATCAAATGTTTAGACATAAACTTTGTTCGTGAGTGATACGTGATAGTATTGAAACATGCTTGAATTGTATATAACTGATTCGTGACATTCATATTGAATCAGTGGATGAACATCAATTCCCAACAAGCTTATTCCTCTGAAACTTATCTTTATTTCTTGCATGCTTTTACTTTTCGTAACTCATAAATCAAACATATTAAACTTCTGCTTAAAACTATAGAAATTGTTGAATGGTTTTTGATATCGCTTCAATCCCTGTGGATACGATAAAACTACATACTTATATTTGATTGTTGAAATTCTAGTATAACAGATCACAAATGTCATATGAGATGTTGGAACAACTGATCTCTGCTTATGAACACAATGAACAATACGAACAATAAAATCTGAAGAAAGTAAATAAATGCACAACAATTGTTTACCCCGTTCGGTCTAACAACTACTTTGGGGAAAACCACTCCTGGAATGAAATCCACTAAATAGTATATTGGAAAAAATTGGTAAAAGCTATTATATATTATTCCAGGTAAAAGTTATTATATATTATTCCTCAGCCTTAAGCTGGTTTACATGAAAAAGATACAATTAATATAATTGATTTTCTCCTTAATGGAGAATAAAAGAAAATAAAGAAAATATACAATTATTAATAAAGGAAATAATAAAATCGGAAATATAATATTTTCCAACACCCCCCTCAAGTTGGTGCATAGATATCTATCATGCCCAACTTTTCTATCAAATACTTAAAAGTAGGTCTTGCCAAAATTTTGGTAAGGATATTTGTAGTTTGCTGACTTGAAGTCACGAAGGGTAGACATATGATTCCATCATCTAACTTCTCCTTTATGAAGTGTCGATCAATCTCGATATGCTTGGTTATATCATGTTGAACTGGATTATGAGCAATGCTAATAACAATTTTACTATCAGAGTACAATTTCAATGGAAACTCAATTTTCATGTTAAGTCCATCTAGGACTCTAAGGATCCATAATTCTTCACAAATACCTTGAGACATAAATCTAAACTTGGCTTATGCACTACTCCTTGCTATAACTCCTTGTTTATTGCTCTTCCATGTCATAAGATTACCCCAAACATAGGTACAATATCCAGAGGTTAATCTTCTATCTGTGACTGAACCTGCCCAATCAACATCGGTGAAGATAGAAACATTTCTTTCACTAGTCTTCTTAAAAAATAATCCTTTTCCAGGATTTCCCTTTAAATATCTAAATATCCTATAGACTACCTCAAGATGTTCTTCAAAAGGTGAATGCATAAACTGACTCATTACACTAACTGAAAAAGCAATATCAGGTCAGGTGTGTGACAAATAAATTAGTTTCCCAACCAATCTCTGATATCTTCCAGTATCAATAAGAACATTAGCTTTTCCCCAAAGTTTAGCATTAGGATCCATAGGGGTATCTGCAGGACGACATATATTCATTCATGTTTCTTTCAACAAGTCTAGAATGTATTTCTACTGTGAAACTACAATACCATTCTTTGACCGAGCAACCTCCATACCTAGAAAATATCTCATGAATCCCAAGTCGTTGATTTCAAATTCTACTACCAATTTCTCTTTTACTCTTGCCATTTCCACTGTATCATCTCCACTAAGGACAATATCATCAACATAAACAATCAGGACAACAACTTTCCCAATGTGGGAGAACTTTGTAAATAAGGTGTGGTCAACTTGTCCTTGGATGTACCCTTGTTTCTTCATGGACTGAGTGAAATTTTCAAACCAAGCTCTAGGGGACTGCTTTTATCCATACAAATATTTATTTAGTTTACACACATTTGATCCAAATTTGTTTTCAAAGCCAGGAGGAATGTCCATATATACTTATTCTTCTAGATCCCCATTAAGAAAGGCATTCTTAACATCTAACTGATGGATGAGACAATCCAAGTTAGCAGCAAGAGATAAAAGAATTCTAACACTGTTCAATTTTGTAACAGGAGCTAATGTCTCTGAGTAATCTATATTATAGGTATGAGTGAAGCCTTTAGCCATCAAGCAAACCTTGTACCTTTAAAATGACCCATCTGAATTATACTTCACAATAAACACCCATTTGCATCCAACTGTCTTCTTGCCATCTGGTAGTGACATAACACTCCAAGTTTTGTTCTTTTTAAGAGCTTTCATCTCCTCAAGTACAACTTCTCTCCACTTTGGAATTTCTAGAGCAACCTGTACATTTTTTGGAATTTTTACACTAGACAATATTGAGGTGAAGGCAGACATAGATGAAGACGAATTTGAATATGATATAAAATTGGACATGGGGTGTTTAGTGCAAGATCTGACAGGTTTTCTAATGGCAACAAGATCATCTATATCAGGATACAAAATACGACTCTAAGAAATAGAGATAGACTTACCTTTCTATTTTTTGAGGTTGATCATTCCTCGGTTCAGATTCCTAGAAGTGATAAGATGTGGAATCATCCTTTCCTTTATGGTTCTTTTTCACAAAAATCTTTCCATTCCAAGTCCTGCTTCCAAATTCAAATAAGTTTTATTGAAGTGACTCATTACTTTGTGGCATTTCAATTATATCATCATTATCATCGTTCTCATGATTCTCATTGTTTTCTACAAGAGAAAATGTAGGCTAGGATTCACAAGGTTCCTTACTCATAACAGGAGTAGGATTAGATAAAGAATCATGGCCATTTTCTGTTGGTGCAGGTGTAAAAGTCTCCGAATTTTGTGATACTGGCAAATATAAGTTATTTAAAACACTCACGTCATTAATTTGAAACGAGTCTTTGTTTATCCCCCCTTGAAGATGAGTGTCATAAAAAAAGGTTTATTTTCAAAACATTTATATCCTTTTTGGGTTGGGGAGTATCCAACAAAGACACATTTTATAGCACGTGGCTCAAATTTTCCAACATGTTTATGTTCATGAACAAGGTCGTGCAACCTGTCATACCCTAAATTTTGACTAGATTTTTTTAATATTTTTATTCATGTGACGCGTTTTCGTTGATATATCAAAAATCTTTTGTTTTTTTTTTGCATATTTTGAGTTAAGCATTTCATTGATCGAATCATGCATTGTTTAGTCGTTTTGGCATATTTAATGTCATTATTATTTGAGAATTCGATTTTGAAGTTTATTTAGAATATTGTCTTATTCTCTAATTTTTCTCTTTTAGTCAAATAATTATAAATTTATTTTAGAATTAGTTTTTAAGTCAATTTTAATTTAGGACTTTTTATTTTATTTTATTTTATTTAGGATAATTCTATTAAATTTAATTTGGTTTATTTCTAGCTTTAATTTATATGTTAATTTAGTTTTTAATCAACCTATTTAGTTTTAATTAGTTAATTAGTTCATTTAAATTAGATTTGTTTTATTTAAGTCATTTAATTTGATTTTATAATTAGTTATTCCTAGCCTTCTCCATCAACCAACCAGCCCCACACTCTATGATGTGCATCAAGTCCTACTATCCTCTCTACTACACCAGACCTGTAAAGTTGTAAAGTTGGACTGCTTGAAAATGACTTCATAAAGCCTTGCACAATACAACACATCAAACCTGCATACACTTTTCACTAATTGGTGCAAACATTGAAGACAACAAGAAGAAAGTTTCAAAAAATATAGAGTTTTTGGTTTTTGGCGGGATGAAAAAAAAGGGAGGCCTCCATTCACTGCAAGTTAAAAGGGACCAGAAAAAACTTCTGCTGGAGGACCGCTGGTTCTCTCTCAAACCTTTTCAAACAAACAACCTTCAAACTTTTTTTAAATAGAAACAACTTCTGCAAACAAACAAAGAAAATGACATTGCCATCTTTGAAAGGAATGACAACCTCGCCTCACTCATAACTCCAAAACAATTCCTCCAATCGTCTGATCACTCTTCAAAAAAAGAAGAAAAAAAACGAGAGTGAAAGAGGCCGTGTTGACGGGACCGCCTGCATTCTTTGTGTAAATCCTCATTTTCCTTCTAAAAAAACCAGAAGCAAAACCCTCTTCTTCACAAGCCTAAGACACCTGCCCCGCAAAACTCACCAACCATTACCAAACAACATCCGCCACCCACCGCACAACCTTCGCCGCTACTTCAAACCCCCACCGCCGTCGGCGAACCTTCCATCCAACCTTTCAAACCACCTCAAATCCTATTCTTCCATCAAAACTCACCTTCGAATCTTTGAAACGGAAAAAAGAAAGGGAGAAAACTTCAGAACAAAAAAATACAGAAAAACACTTCATCACTTTTTCGCTCAACAACAAATCACGATCTGTGACCCTCAACACCATACACACTCCCAAATCCACACAAAAAATCAGAACTAGTCTGAAACGCAGTGAAATAAGCGAGAAAACTCCAAATCGCATAAAACCAACAAAAATGCTGCAACCGCCACCCTTTTAAACCGAACCGAACACGAGAAATCCACCACCGTTGAGAGAATCTGAGTCGAATCCATACCGCAACAGAAACTAAGAAAACCGAGACACGGAAATCGTACCGGAAAATAGCGAGTGAGAGCGAAAGATCGAGACCTGAGAGACTAGAGATCGTTTGAAAGGTGAATCTTTTTTCTGGAAAAAAACGAGACACAGAGAGAGAGAGAGAGAGAAAGAGAGAGAGAGAGAGAGAGAGAGAGAGAGAGACCGTGTTGACGATGCTCTTGAGAGCGTGAAAGAGGAAGGTCGAAAGTGAAGGTGACGACATCGTTCCGTTGGCTTGCGGTTTATTACCGATTTTTTATTATTATTTTGTTTTCCAAACCCTTATAACATTTTTTTTAAAACTCAGTGTTTATTTGGTTTGTGGGCTTAAGCCTATCTTGGTTTCCATTGCTAATACTACACCCCAAACCAATGTTGGCCTCACTTTCATAATTTTATTTTACTTTTTAATTATTTATTTTAATTTCTTCCCCTTAATTCTTAGAATTTTTAATGGTTTTATTTAGATAGTAGTTGTTAGAACTTTCTTATGTTCAATAGTCTTGGTCTATTATTGGTCATTTTCTTTTGTTGCTTTTATTTTTGATTTTTTTTCTTTGTTGGTCATGAAAATCTAGGAACCATAGATTGTTGATTTATCGACTAAGAATCTTGGTTAAGGATGAGGCCACTCCTTTGATTTTATTTCTTTTTTCGATCTACTTTTTGGGCCAATGATATAATAAAAAGCCACGATAAATCGATTCCGATAAATCTTGACCAATATGAGGCCATTTATTTTATTTTTATTTCCATAAGTTTAATTTATTTTTATTCCATAGGTTTATTTTTATTTTATTAAGTCCATTTATTTATTTACTTTATTTTCGCATTTTTAATATAATATCAAACTCTAATGGCTTCCAATATTCATACTCTACACACACGCTTTCTTTTGGGCAAATTACAACGAGACCCTTTATTTCTTCGAAATCCCATATAAATTATCATGTATCCCTCTCCCATTTATGTTGTACAAAATTTATCTTTCCACCTTTATTTTACGGTTTCGTATAACTAGGAACACCTTTAGGGACTAGGATTCGAGTTCACGTAATCAATTAAACAATTCATACGCCTACATTTGCACACATGTAAGTCGGTTACCTATGTGATCGCCATCTGCACGACTTTATGCATCTAAATTAATTAACGAGGAACTGAACTTCGGAATCTAGCATTCTGCGGGTCTTTAATGAACCACACCTGGGCTAGCCCCACGCATAGTGTTTCATTTACTCCTTCGTTATAAAAAACATTAAACCATAAAACATCCAATTTACCACACATCAAATAACGGAGGAATGGAATTGTGGAGTCTAGCACTCCACATAATTCTTGAATTAAATCACTCTTGGGCTAGTCTCACGCGTTGTGGTTTATTCGCCCTCTCGTTCCTAAAATACCGGAAATCTTTCAATTAATTATACGAAAGAACTGAACTCAGAAATCTAGTATTCCTCGGGTTCTTGAATTGAATTACTCCTGAGGCTAGCCCTCGGGTTGTAATTCATAAACTCTTTCGTATTCAAAAACTTTTAAAAATTCCTAAAAAGATTAGACATGGCTCATCTTCATAGGAAAGATATCTCTTCTATCTCCACAAACACATATCAAATCTTACAAACACCTATTCTCCAAGGAAGAATGTGGCATTGCTTGTCGATACTCATATCCAAGTTTAAAGCTTCTTGCGATTTTATTTCTCAAAGAAAGAATGTGGCATTGCTTGTCGATCCTCATAACTAAGTTTAAAGCTTCTTTCAATTTTATTCCTCAAATGTTTGTGGTGGAAAAGCTGAGATACCTCCCTTAGAGATGACGACTTGTCTCTTTCTTTCAAAGTACAACTTAAAACTTACCGACAAATACAAATCATTTTTATAATCAATCAGCGAAGGAACTGAATTCTGGAGTCTAGCACTCCACATGATTCTTGAGTGAATCACTCCTGGGCTAGCCCCACGCGTTGTGGTTCGTTCGCCCTTTCATTTTAAAACACCTTAACAAAGGTCAAACATCTTTTCTCTAAACGAACATTGTTTAAATCTTTCTATCTCGCAAACAAGCTAGTGCTCCAGCCTCCACCGCGAGTAAAAGCCAACGCTTAGCAGATTAGAAAGCGTTTTCAAACAATCATTCAATAAAAAACACAAATTGTAGTAGCACGAACTACGAAGCTCTGACTTTCCCATTGCACAAGGGAATACATAAGCACGGGGATTTTAAATCCTTCGCGAGCACAATAATAAAAAATTAACCATTTTCTCCATAATAATATTCATTTCCCTTAGAACAAACATTTTAGCAAACCATTTAGAAGACAAAGACTTATATCAACATTTAATCGCATAGTTAGACTAAGAGGTTCCCGTTGAGTACAACGAACTTGAGGGGTGTTAATACCTTCCCCTTGCGTAACCAACTTCCGAACTTAGAATTTGATTTCGTTGACCATTTCTTATCCTTTATTTAGGTTGTATATATATCTCCCTTTTCTCTCGTAGAAATAATAGAATTAGGTGGCGACTCTGTTGTTTCTTTCCGCGTCCCATCGCGAGGATCATATTTTTCGAGGTACGACAGCTGACGACTTTGCTGGGGAATTAAATATGCCTTGTGAATAAGAGAGTCAAGCCTAACTTAGGATAGTTTGTGCTTGTTTTCTATTTTGTTTTTAATTGTCTTCTTTATTTACCATTGCTACTTTATATGCTTGTCTATTGCTTCCTTCTTTATTACATTGCTCATTATATTTACCTGTTGGATCTTGAGGATATATCACGAGTATGACCTTGTATGTGAGTTTTGAAAAATAAGAGGGAACACCTAAGTTAGATTTGGATGTTATTAGTGTTAGTCTCCAAGGGCTTTCTCCTTGAAAGCCTAGCATGAAAGCTCCCTCAGATAGTTAGACTTTTCGTAGATCTTGTCGCAACGCAGCTAGCCTGTCGTGTGACTTGATTCATGAAAGGGCTGTAACTCTGGGACCCCTAGATCCAGTTTCAAAATTGGCAGTTGTGTAGTGTTACTCTTCGAGGGCTCGCCCCTTTTTGGGCCTAACATGAGAACTCCACTCAAGGTAGACCTTATTGTCATTATCGTCATGATGCAGCTAGCCTATGGCGGGGCGTTAGTACGATAAACGTCTGTGACCTTGAGTTTCCTAATACCATCACCATAGAAGCTATCCTGTGAGTGGGCTTTATGGGTAAAAGAACTTAGAACTCTCAACTTAGGGCTTACCAGTTAGGAGATCCCGAGTTGCTCGTGATACCTTGGATCCAACATTTTGCCTTCATGCTGGAACTGATTGTATTCGTGATGCTGAACATTGCATTCATTCGCATATCATTTGAATTTGTATTTGCATTGCATATCATCTCCCAACAATCCAACTCACACATGTCTTATTCTCCGACAGTCAACTGTACTCGACCAGTCACTAGAGAAAGATGGACCAACTTGAGAAGGAAAACAAAGAGCTCAGAGAAGAAGTCACTACTTTGAGAAACCATATGGTAATATTATCAACTACAATGAAAACTCTAGTAGACAATATTGTGCAGGAGAACAATGAAATCCAAGAAGAGATTCACAACTTGAAAGTTGGTAAGGGACAACTAATTTCTTTAATCAAAGATCTGGTCATTTCTCAGCGTCAGCCAAATTCTACTTCTACTCGTCAGCAATGTCAGAATCAGCGGAGATCTCCAAACAGTCCGGACGAAGCAACCCATCGGTTTGACCTAATACCAATGACTTGCAGTCAATTCTGGTCTTACTTTGCTCAAAGTTCAATAATGACGCCCAGGAAGACCAGAGCCATGAGGTATCGCCCCTATTGGTTCAATCCGAATACCAGTTGTGAGTTTCATGGTGGAGTACTAGGGCATCCGATTGAAGAGTGCAAAGTCTTCCAGGAAAAGCTTCAAGAGATGATCGACTACGGGGTGTTGACCTTCAATGGAGGAAGCCCATTTGTGGATGTGTAACACGGTGGGAGAACTGACTTTCTATAAATGTTGCGGATAGTAAGAGTCGCCACCGACTTTTATTTTATCCAAAAGAAAATGACATAAAAGAACAGGAAAGACCTTAAAAAGATTTTGAGTTCGGGGGGTAGGTTATACAAAGGGAAGGTGTTAGCACCCTTTATATCCATGGTTATCCATGGGCTCTTAGTTACTTAGCTCACTTTGAATTGTTTTGAGAAAGGTGTAGTGTGTGATTAGAAACTTTCTAAGTACTTTGTAATGATCCTCGTATGGATGTATACAAAGACTTGTTTTTGAAAATTTGTTTGAAAAGCGAGGTGTAAAAAGTATTTTGAAATGTGTGAGCAAGTAATTAAGAGGAACCTACCCTATATTAAGTCTTTACTGTTCTTATGTTCTTTCAATGGTAAGACTATCCCTATTATTAAGGAATAGGTAGTCCTTACCTTGGATGTGATAAGGGACATGTGTAGGGACATCTGAATATAGGCAACTGCAAGGTGTCTTTAGCAATTCGTAGGGACTTATCATCTTTTTATTCGAAGGGACAAGATCATTTATCGTAGGCAACCTCGAAGGGACTTGATCTTATAGAGTGAAGGGACCTGATGATATTTGTGAAGGGACTTTGCTTAAGACACCTTACTTGACCTTTTGAAATAGGCAACATGAGAGGTAACCCTAGAAAGTGCGAGATGGCGATCAAAGATCGACTTACGTGTGTGAGTGTGCATTTTCAAATATTTATCTTTTTAAGTTAATTATTCTAAGTTAATTTTAATTTCAAGTATGTTATTCACACCCTAGAATTACTAACCACACAATAAATATATTCATAATAGAAATAAAGCAAAAAATATAAATCTAAACTATTACAAAGCTTCGGGACAATTACAATATAATCGAGAAATATAATAAATATAAACAATAATAAATAAACAATAATAATAAGAATCAAGATAAAAGGTTAGAAAAATAAAAATAATAGAAATAAGAAATTAGCAAAAAAAAACAAATTAATATTAGAAAATATTTTTTTTAGATTTAATTAAGAAAATAGATTTTAATAATAATAAATAAATATTGAATTATTCACATATTTAACAAATGATTAATGATTAATTATAATTTATAAAAAATATTAGGTTAAACTTCAAGGTTAATAAAAATTAGGGTTAGGGTTATAATCATGAGAATTAGGGTTTTTAATTATTAATTTAAAGATAATCAATTTATTTACAAAATATATACAATAATTATAATAATAAATATAAATATATAAAAAAACATAATTATAAACAATTTGAATTTTTTTGAGAAAATAAATTATGAACTTTTAAAATGATAGGTTTTTTATATAAGAAAATAATATAAACATTTTATTTTAGAAATTGTTTTTTAAGAGATTAATTAGATTAAATAAATATAATATAAACAAAATATAAATAAAAAAATTGAGAAAAAGAACATACCTGGGGCTGGGATTCGAACCCAGGCCCTAGGCTCTCACATGCTGGACCAACAACATCACCACCAGGCCAAGCACGCCTTGGTGTTTACAATGTGAGCAACAACCCTTTTGTTATCACCTGTCAAAAATCAAATAAAATCCAGCAAAACAAAATGGCCTGGGGGGAATCGAACCCAGGACCATTATATTCACAAGCAAACACACAAACCAGCTGAGCCACATGGGGCGCGTTCAACATATAATCCACAAACAAACATTATATTTTAAAAACAGTTTTTGAATTTGATTTTGGCGCCACTGGACTTCATCTTCTTCAGGATACCTGCGAAAATTCATACGATTTTAATTGCAATTTTTCCTGCGAGTTCTTTCATGTTCATAACCTGCGAAACTCAAACATCAATCAAATGGTACAATTTCATCAAATTAACTATGCCAATCAATTCCTTATGATTCATACAGTCTATCCACGTGTAAGCTCATAATTTCGACATGTTGAAATTTGGAACTTGAAGCCATCTCTGTTAAAGAATAATGAAAGGAAAGAAATTCAAGAAATGTTGACAAGGTTAAAAGCTCCAATGCTTCGACAAAAGGACAAATAGTATTCTGGCAGGACAAGTTTGGAAAATTGTTTGTATCTGGGCATTTGACAAGATAAGGGTATCTTTCGACACTTCGACAGAGAAGAGTTGTGTGACAGAAGCATTATTTGGCAGATTTTGAAAGGGTTTTTTCTTCTTTGAGACTTCGACAGGTGAAGAGGTGCAAGGTTTCGTCACTAAAGGAGAGAATTCAAATTTAAAAGTTGCAACCTTTGACAATTGGACACATGGAAGGTTCAGGAAAAGAAGTTGCATGCAGGCTGACACTTGTCATTTATTTATGATTTTTCCGTTTTAGGCAGTTACTTTTGTTTGTGTATAAATAGAATAGTTTGTGTTTAGAATAGGTGTGTGAAAACTTATATAAAATTCCTGTAAATACTCTAAGTACCCAGTGTGAGAGAAAATGAGTTTGATATTTGGAACCATGTACGTTTGAACACCATTTATCTTTTAAGTTATTTAAATTACCAGTTTGTTCATCAAGTTTATTTCATTTTTAAGCTTTATTTACTTTTCTGCAAGTTACATCTTTCGACACTTTTCTTACTTTTGTTTAAAACTTCACTTATTTTAATTTTAAACTCAAAGCATTGAATACTTTGACATTGTTAACAAAACAAACCATAAATTATTATCCATACTAAGAGTGTTTTCGACAAACAATTGCACATGTGTCCTAGGACTTGTTTGGTTGGTCCTGCAAGTAACCCAGTTTTCTGAGAAATTGGTTAACCAGAGGTTGTTCGTCAAAAATCACTGCGACAAATTGGCACACCCGGTGGGACCAGTGCAGTTAATAAAAATTAATAGAGAACCCTCTTTAGACAATTGGTTCCTTGCTGCGTTGTATGATTCTTAGAAGCGGTAAACTAGCCGTAACCGACGTAGAAAGACCAAAGAGAACAAGAGGAAGAAGGATGGCTAACGCTTCAAACAATCCTAGCGAAACTATTCAAGTTTCCAATCCTATCCCTTCGTCAGAAGGAATACCAGTTTCTGGCCCTGTTTTAGAACAGACCAGGCCTCCATTAGGGGATTCAATACCAACGGGTTCAGGGTCCCAAAATGCGCCTAGTTCTTCCACCATGGGACACGTCAGACCCATTGGAACCCCTCCCCCTGGAGGAAACACCTTCAGGCCATATCTGAACTATTCTCAGCCTTTGACTGGGAGAGAACAACCATATGGAATGCCAACTTCAATGATGGCAAGCCTACATAATTCGTCACCATTATTCTCTGATACTATGGTTCAAATGTCATCACCATTGCAGGGATCAGGATATGGTGGAAATGGAAATAGAATAAATCAAGTTCCACCAGGTTTCCATATGCCCACTATGACAAACCATTCTGCACAAGTAATTCGTCAACAGATGGATGAAAGCAATCATGATATGGTGCAGGCATTGACACAACAAATGGGGGAAGTGTTCAATCCTTTAATACAAAATACTACCCAAACAAACCAAATATTGGCAGAACAGATGGCACGCATTGCTGACTTTTTTGGAGTCCCTCAAGCACAGCAAAGAATGCAATTGAATCAAAATCCTGCCAATAGGCCTGTCGAAGAGGAACTTAATATAAACCAAAGGCCATTAGGAAACCCTCATGAAAATCCCAGGGGCCAAGAGGTGATAGTTGAACAGCCTAATGTAGAGGAGCCCATTCGACAGGAACCAAGAAGAATAATAGTCCAAAGATACCAAAATGCTGATGAAATATTACAGCAGAGAATGCGTTACAATAACCTACCTGTCGAAAATAATATTGCAACCATGGTTGAGAGAATAATGGCGCAAAATGGAGTAAACGTAGGATTACAAAGGCCTAGTTATACTCCCCCCTTGTCTGAATTTGTTTTACAACAAGAATTACCACCAAGGTGGAAAGTCCCCAAATTCACCAAATTTTCAGGGGATACTAGTGAGTCCACCATAGAACACGTAGCGCGTTATTTGATAGAGGCAGGAGAGATTGCTAATAATGAGAACTTAAGGATGAAATATTTCCCAAGTTCTTTGACAAAAAATGCTTTCACTTGGTTTACCTCTCTTCCTGCAACTTCAATATTCACATGGACCCAATTAGAGAGATTGTTCCATGAACAATTCTATATGGGACAAACTAAGATAAGTTTGAAAGAATTGGCGAGTGTCAAAAGAAAATTCTCTGAACCTATAGATGATTACTTGAATAGGTTTAGATTATTAAAAGCCAGATGCTTTACACAAGTGCCGGAACAAGAACTAGTCGAAATGGCTGCAGGGGGTCTGGATTATTCCATAAGGAAAAAACTAGATACCCAATCCTTGAGAGACATGGCACAACTAGCAGATAGAGTAAGGCAAATAGAAAGACTAAAAAATGAAAAATTTAGATCAAATAAAAACAAGAAGGAAAGAGTGGCCTATGTGGGAATAGTTCAAGAAGATGATTATGACGAAAACGAACCAGTCATTTTCGACCAGCAAGAAATTGATCTGGCAGAACTAAAACAAGGCCCTCCATATTCTTGTAAAGTTTTAGCCCCGTCGAATGGAAAAAATCCAGTCGAAGTAGAAAAGAATGACAGGTTCCCTAAAAGAACCTATACATTCGACATCACCAAATGTGATGAAATTTTTGATTTATTAGTCAAGGATGGTCAGTTAATAAAACCAGCAGGCACTAAGGAGCCTCCTGTAGACCAACAGAAAAAGAGAGGTTTTTGTAAATACCATAATTTCTTGGGTCATAAAACTTCTCAATGTTACCTTTTCAGGGATCTTGTCCAGAATGCAATCCAAAATGGAAGGCTGAAGTTTGGAGACAAAGCCAAGCAACAGATGAGGATTGACTCCAATCCCATTCAGGTTGTGGAGGCCAATTATGCTGAACCAGAAATGGTAAATGTGGTCGAAATGGAGAGCATGGCTGAGGAAAGTTTTGAAATGGTAGAAGTTACTGAAAACTTCGACACCAACTTCACCATGATAGAAGCTGCTGAAGGTTTCGACACCCATGTAAATGTGGTGGAAGGGGCTGATGACCTTGCAGACCAGGCTGAGGAAAAAGAAGTCAAAGCTTCTGAAGACTTCGACAGGGAGAATGCCATTGAAACTACTGAAGGTTTCGACGAAAGAAATACAGTCAAGGTGGGCAGAAGCTTCGACAAGAAAAACTATGAAAGAGAAGCTGAGTAGGGGGTGATCTGGGACACTCTAGGAGAATCAAACGGGAAGTTCGACTTCATGGTGAAATATTCAGCACCACCAAGCTCCAAGATGGATATCAGCAAAATCAAACCCACAGGATGGGGAGACTCTTTCACAAATGATATTGAAGAAAAGGATAACAAAACCCTCATTGTCCAAAAAGAGGCCACTGATGGCCTTGGTCATGACAAGATCAAAAGAACAGAGACTGCGGACAATACCCTCATTGTCGAACCAATAAACAGTGGTACCATGAAGATTGAGGAAGATTCTGTCGAAGGTATCGCACAGTGCTGCAAATACATCTATAAGGGTTTACACCCAAAAGGCAGTGTGAATCAGTTAAAGGGGAATATCCCGGAGGAAATGATGCTAGTCGAAAAAATGAACAAATTGAAAATCACAACTGAACGGAATGCTGGGATTCATATGGTGGAAGTCACTCAGAAGGTAGGGCCAGACACCAACAAGGGAAAGAAACGTCAAGAGAAGCACCATAAGCTGGTATACCCAGAAGAGAATGAAAGTCTTGTCGAATTCATCCAGAGGTGTCAGAAGAAGAACGCAGAAGTTATGATTTGCCCAAGATGCAGTGTTGTGTTCGACAGGAAAGCAGCTGATGACTTAGAAGCAGCAGAAAAGACCCAGAGGAAAAGAAACTGGGGGACAGTCCCACCAACCAGAAATGAGAGATTCGACCCAAGAAGAAGGGAGCGTCATACCCAAGGAGTGGGAGAAAGACGCTTCAACACCTATAAACCATCCAACAGACCAAATGACGACAGATGGGTTCAACCTATAAGGGATGCCCAAGGTCAGAAGAGATGGAAGAGTTTTGAAGTGAACAGGGGTGCCTCAATGGAAGTAAAAAAGGAGGCAGAAAAATCAAGGCCAAAGTATGTCTCTGAAAACTACAAAGGGAAGAATCCTATGACTAGGTCCCAATGGAGAAGATTCCAAAGGAAGAAGAGAATGGAAAAAGAAACTGTAGAACACAAAAGGTTTGAGCAGAAGGAAGCTGAGTCAAGCAAGTATGTGCAGAATACAGGCAAGGGGAGATCTCTGGCGAAAGAAGAAACCCCTCAGAAGAATGGATCTAATGACGCCACAAAAATGCAGAAAACAAACAACAAAATGCTAGTGGACGAAGAAGTTACAGATGACTTCAGTTCAGAGTCTGATGCGTCTTTTTCGACGTAACTTGCAATGTGGTTTCTGTGTTACCCAGAGACTATGACAGGATAATGGAAGTCGAAGACGAAGAAGACGATATGGCTGATGATAGCATAGGCCTAAAGCCTGTATGTTACTACATAATGAATAATGGTTGCGTCGAAGAGCAGAATGCTTTCTTCGAAAAACCAGATGATGCAATGAAGGCTCATTTAAAGCCTCTATTCATAAAAGGAAAGGTAGAAAACGTGGGTGTCAACAAAATCCTGATAGATGGAGGAGCAGCTGTGAACCTTATTCCTCATTATATGATAAAGAGGATTGGAAAAGATGACTCCGACACTAAGCCCCACAACATGGTGTTGTCCAACTATGAAGGTAAGGTAGGGACTACGTTGGGGGTAATACAATTGAACTTGATTGTAGGATCCATTACCAGGCCTACAATGTTTGTGGTGATAGCATCAAAAGCAAATTACAACTTGCTGTTGGGAAGAGAGTGGATCCATGGGATTGGGGCTGTGCCATCCTCCATGCATCAAAGGATAGCAATCTGGAGGCCAGATGGGATTGTCGAAAACATAGAAGCAGATCAAAGTTACTTCACGGTTGATGTGAACAATGTCACTAGTCGTAACTTCGACAAGAACCTGGCCCACATAGCACCATGCAATCCTGCTGGTTTCGACCTAACAGCCTCCGACAACGCCTATTATTCCATGTACCTCCACCCTACGCATGGCTTCCAGTGGGATAAAGAAATAATTGGGGAGACAAATTACACTTGGGGAACTTCCCATGTCAATCCAACTAGGTGGGGGAGTGAGTTCAGTGAAAATGACTGAGGCATCAACAATAGAAAAGATTTCGGCTTATATAGCCGAAAAACAACTCAAAGCGGCCCTTGAGGCTGAAGTAAGAAACATGGCTGTCGAAGCCAACACACAAGTTGTCGAAGAACAACATCCTCAAGAAAATATTGAGGAACAACATACAAAGCAGAGTTTAGAAGAAGATTCTAATGGCGAATGGCAGAGTCAAAGACTTGATGCCATTTATGATGACGAACCCTTGGGGTTTGAAAAAGATCCAGTCCCAACCAATATGAAAATGGTGGCACAGGATCCTTTGGAAGAGATTAATCTGGGACTGGGGGCAGAGAAAAGGCCAACTTACATCAGTGCCAAGATGAATCCTCAACTCAGAGTCGAAATGATCCGACTGCTGAATGAGTTTAAAGACTGCTTCGCATGGGATTATGACGAAATGCCTGGTTTAGACAGAAATTTGGTCGAATTGAAGTTGCCAATACTGGAAGGGAAAAAGCCAATAAAGCAGACTCCCAGACGCTTTGCACCTGAAATTCTGTCGAAAATCAAAGAGGAAGTCGAAAGGCTTCTAAAATGCAAGTTCATCCGTACAACAAGGTATGTCGAATGGATTGCTAATATTGTTCCTGTGATTAAGAAAAATGGCAAACTAAGGGTATGCATTGATTTTAGAGATCTAAACTCAGCTACCCCTAAGGATGAATATCCTATGCCAGTAGCAGAAATGCTAGTAGATTCTGCAGCAGGCCATGAGTATTTAAGTATGCTTGATGGATATTCTGGTTATAACCAGATTTTCATTGCTGAAAAAGACGTTCCAAAAACAGCTTTTCGTTGTCCAGGGGCAATAGGAACATATGAGTGGGTAGTCATGCCCTTTGGTTTAAAAAATGCTGGAGCTACTTACAAAAGGGCCATGAATTCTATTTTTCATGATTTCATTGAAACATTTATGTAAATTTATATAGATGATATTGTGATTAAATCTACCTCAGGCTCAGATCATATTAACCATCTTCGACAGTCCTTTGAAAGGATGAGGAAGTTTGGTTTGAAAATGAATCCCCTTAAATGTGCTTTTGGTGTGCAGGCAGGTGACTTCTTAGGCTTTGTGGTCCACAAGAAAGGGATCGAAATTAATGAAAACAAAGCCAAGGCCATAATGGAAGCGAAAGCGCCATCGACAAAGAAGGAATTGCAGTCTCTACTAGGGAAAATCAACTTTCTCAGAAGGTTCATCTCCAACCTTAGTGGAAAAACACAGGCCTTCTCACCTCTACTTCGACTAAAGAAGGAAGGCTTCACTTGGGGGAAAGAACAACAAGATGCCTTCGACAAGATCAAGGAATATCTGGCAAGTCCTCCAGTTTTAATATCTCCTTGTCGGAAAAGAAGCATGAGGCTCTACATCTCAGCATCTGACAGAACGTTGGGAAGCATGCTTTGTCAGGAAGATGAACATGGCGTCGAAAGAGCCATCTATTATCTCAACAGAGTCTTAAATGATGCTGAAACTAGATATAGTATGATAGAGAAATTATGTTTATGTGTATATTTCTCTTGTACAAAATTAAAGCATTATATAAAACCCATTGATGTATATGTATCTTCTCATTTCGACGTAATAAAACACATGTTGTCTAAATCTATTCTACATAGTCGAATTGGAAAATGGGCTTTGGCTTTGACTGAGTATTCTTTAAAATATATGCCTCTAAAAGCTGTCAAAGGACAAGTGGTTGCTGACTTTATAGCTGATCACTCCATACTTGGAGATGAAATAAAATATGTCGAAAGAAAACCTTGGAGGTTATATTTCGATGGTTCCAATCACAAAAATGGAACAGGTGTTGGGGTATTAATCATTTCTCCCAATAAAATTCCAACAAAGTTCAAGTACAAAATAGAAGGTTTTTGTTCGAATAATGAAGCAGAATACGAAGCTTTAATTGCTGGACTTGAAATATTGTTGGAATTGGGGGCAACAGAGGTCGAAATAATGGGTGACTCTGAGTTGGTGATAAAAAAACTGACAAAAGAGTACAAATGTGTCAAAGAAAATTTGATCATGTATTTTGTGATAGCCAACAGACTCCTCAAGAGATTCGACAGTGCAGTCTTTAGACACATTCCTAGATTAGAAAATCAGGAAGCAAATGACTTGGCTCAACTGGCATCAGGCTACAGAGTGTCGAAGGAAAACCTGATGAAAGTTGTCGAAGTAAGAGGAAAAGTTTTATCCACTAGACTGTCCCTATCTGATTTGGAGACCATGAGACTGGGATATGGTGATGAAGAAAATTTTGAAATTTTTAATGTAGATGATCCAGGGGTAGGAGATTGGAGAAAACCTATTAAAGATTATTTACAAAATCCAAACCAGACAGTCGAAAGAAAGATAAAGTATAGGGCTTTAAGCTATGTACTTTTAGGAAATGAGTTGTTTAAAAAGACTGCAGAAGGAGTCTTGTTAAAGTGCTTAGGAGAGACTGAAGCTTACATAGCTTTGTCGAACGTGCATAGTGGTGCATGTGGTGCCCACCAGGCAGGGCACAAGATGAAATGGTTACTATTTCGACAGGGGATGTATTGGCCAACAATGTTGAAGGATTGTGTCGAATTTGCAAAAGGATGTCAAGAATGTCAAATCCATGCAGGCATACCTCATGTGCCTGCAAATGAATTACATTCCATTATAAAGCCTTGGCCATTCAGAGGTTGGGCTTTAGATTTGATTGGTGAAATTCGACCAGCCTCTTCAAAAGGGCAGAAGTACATTTTAGTTGGGGTAGACTACTTCACTAAGTGGATTGAAGCCATACCACTGACGAATGTAGATCAGGAAGCAGTCATAGACTTCATCCAGAAACATATAATGTATAGATTTGGAATACCAGAGACTATAACCACTGATCAAGGATCTGTGTTTACTGGAAGAAATATGCAGGCATTTGCAAAAGAGACAGGTTTTAAGTTGCTAACTTCGACACCTTATTATGCCCAAGCAAATGGTCAGGTCGAAGCAGCCAACAAAGTAGTGATAAATCTGGTAAAGAAGCACGTGGGTAAAAAACCTAGAAATTGGCACAAGACTCTGGATCAAATCCTTTGGGCTTGTCGAACGTCTCCTAAAGAGGCAACTAATTCCACCCCATTTAAATTAACTTACGGACATGATGCAGTGTTACCAGTCGAAATCTGTTTACAGTCAATACGAATTCAAAGGCATCATGAGATTCCATCTGAAATTTATTGGAATATGATGATGGATGAGTTGGTTGATTTAGATGAAGAAAGGTTACATGCTTTAGAATTAATAAAAAGGCAGAAAGAAAGAGTCGAAAAGTTTTACAATAAGAAAGTAAAATTTAAAGCCTTTTTAATAGATGATTTAGTTTGGAAAGTAATTTTGCCCATGGAGAAGAAAGATAGATTGATGGGAAAATGGTCCCCTAAATGGGAAGGACCTTTAAAAATTTTAAGAGTTTTTTCAAATGGTGCATATGAAGTTGAAGAAATAAAAAAAGACAGGAGAGTGCTGGAAATAAATGGCAAGTACTTGAAGAAGTATAAACCAACATTGCAAGAAATAAAAATAGGAACAAAATGAAATTGCAAGTAAAAGCTTGTCTTCGCCAAACAGATGGCGTAAAATAACATTACATATGAAATTGCTAAAAATTCTTAAAACAATAAAATTTCCTATTTTCTATTACAAACTACTGTTGAAGGAAGGTGGCTTTGAGTTCGTCAAATTTTTTCTTCTGAAGCTGAATTCGACGCTCGCAGAGACTCTTACTAACAGTCAGTTCGTCAATCTCCCTGTGAAGTTGTTGGGATGATTCTGCATGTTGGAGACCTTTTTGAAGTTCACTGTCGATTTCCTCTTGGTTGGGTTGTTGGAGGGTGGCCTGGCGTTCCTTCTCTTGGAGGATTTTCTTTTGAAGTTCAGCAATCTGAGCCTGATAAGCCTGAATGTTGTTTTCACACTCAGCAGCAGCTTTGGTGTAATCTTCAGAAAGCTTGTTCAGCTCTGAAATTTTGTCTGTCGAAGAAGCTACGATATTCCATTCTGAGACTTGTTCTTCAGATTTGGCTGTGATGTTCTGAGAAAATTCCTTTTGACGAACCAAGTCAGCACTTACAGAATCAATCATTGACATCAGGTCCATTACCAGACGACTCTCTTCAGTCGAAGCCTCCAGCAGATTGGCTCGTTTCAGGAGCTTCTTTAAGTCATACTGTGCAGAAGGATTTTCAGCCAGAGTCTCAAACAGGTCCACCCCAAGGATTTTTACCTTAATCTCATCCATGATGACACTGATGGGTTGAATGTCAGAAGTTGCCCCTGAAGTTGTCGAACCGCTGTGGGAAGAGTCTTGGAAGTTGTACCTGGAATTGAGTAAAGCTTTTAAATATTCCAAAGGCTTTCTTACTTTCAAGCTTTCAATTTCCTCATGTGACAAGCTTGTCGAACCAGTATCCAAAGGGGTTTCTGTAGGAACTTCTGGTGGAGTAGGAACAGTTTGGGTACTTCCTCCAGGGTTCAAGTTGGTTTCTGGTTGATTCGACAGATCAACTTCTTCTTCGACGATTTCTTTGTCAGCCTCTGTGGTGTCAGTTGGCCCTTGAGCTTGTGCGTCCTGGCCTGGAGCAGCTTCTTCAACTTCTGTTGCAGTAATGGGTCCTTGAGTTGGTGCATCCTGGTCTGGAGATGTCTTTTCCTCCACAGTAAAGTCTGGGCGAAGGGGAGAATTATTGCCAGAAGACTCAGAGTCACTATTGTCGAATTCGTCGAAAGTTTGAGGTCCATAGACACCTGCATCTGGGGTGGCTTCTTCTTGAAGCCTTTCAGCCAAAGTCTTCTCAGAGTCAGAAGGAATAACTTCTTCTTGGACTTTAGAAGTTTCTTCGACATCAATAACAACCTGAAGAGAACATAAAAGGGAAGTTTAAGATACAAATATATGCAGGTAAGACTAGGAATATTGTCAGTCGAAAATTAATACCTGAGGGATCTCAGTGTGAATGCTTGAGTCCCCACTTTTCTCACTTCTTGAGGGGATTTTGTTAGTTGGATTGGCAGGAGGAGTTCGTCTGTGAACTATGGATCTTTGGGAAACCACTGTTTTTATTTTCATACCTTTGTTTCTTTTCAGAGGTTGAGGTTCAGGAGATTCATCCTCAGACTCTTCGACACTCATCTCCTTTTCTTCTTGTTTTCTTTTCATGGCTGGTGTGCGAGTTACCTGTAGTATGCAAAAAGAAGAGATATTCAGTATGAAGGAATATTGAGATACATAAATAAGAAGAAGAAGGAGGTGTTTTTATTCGTCGAAACCTTTTTGGCAGCTATGAGCGATTTTTCGACTGTCTTGGAGGAGGTTCCTTCACCAGCAGTTTTCTTGACAATTCTAACAGCTGAAAGAGAAAGAATTGCATGAACATTGATGTGAAATATAAAAGGAATTAGAGATGAGAGGAGAAATGTAATTTCTTCGACACCTTCAAGAATGGGTTCTTCCACACTAACATGTTCTATCCCAATATGAAGGTGCCCAGTGAAGTTGCCCAAGTAATACTTCGTCGGAACCACACGTTCGGCAAGTTTCTTGCTGGACTCGCGAAGTAGTTTTAAATGAGATCCACACACAAACCAATCTGGAAATGGAGGGCACAAGGCCACACCAAATTTTGCAGAAGGGAGTGGAGGGAACTTTGGAGGAAAGGAGGTGAATGCAAAGTTGTAACGTGCATGTGGTGGAATGTACGAAGGCACCCCCAACCTATCCAATTTTTCTGTAAATTTTTGTTTTAAGGTTACTGCTGCTTCGCCTATGGTTCGACGAAGATCACTGGGCCTGTAAATAGTTTCAAAATACTTTTGAAAATTTTGAATTTCTTTGATATGCTTATCTGTACCTTTCTTCTTCTTATCCTGCACAAAAGCAAAAGCGTTCGTCAGGAGAGTGGTGAAAGTTGCTACATCAAAGAATTTGTTAATATAATACTCCTTCCACCAAACGTCGAAGTCTTCAGTGCATAGGAAGTTTGGTCGAAAGATGGTGGGGTAAACTTCCAGAGATGCGTCGAAGAATTTGTTGTATAATTCTAGACTTCTTTCGAAATTTTGAAATGAGTTGTAGAACAAAATAGAGCCTTTCTTGTGATAAATGGGTTTCGTCTTCGTCTGTATCAGCCCAAATTGCCTAGCCACCAGGTTAGGTTGGTAGACAATGAGAGAAACTTTAGTGTTGTTGAGACTGTGATGGGAGAAAAGGTGTCTTGGCATAAGGAAAGCTTCCCAGATGGATATATAAGAGTCTTCTTCTTTCTGGTTTTCCACTGGGAGTTGTCTTGTGAACCATCTGGGACCCACAGTTCTGTTGGCAAATGGTGCCATGGAGGGAGTGAACTTATAACGTTTGGCGAACATCATTATGTAACTGGTGAATGCTTGTCGAATACCTATGTTTTCATCAGTAGGTGTTAGTTGGACTAACCTAGGCCATTCGACGCGCCTGTCTTTCACCTCTTCTTCGTCAACTGGCATCTTGACAGGGATGCAGGCTTCGAAGGTTGCATTTAGCCATAATTGTAAGAGGCAGAAGGGGCTTGTGAGACTGATATTTCCTTTGTCTTTGAGGGTTTTTAAGTTACTCACACTCTCACTCAGGGATTCGTAGAGGTTTTCCAGAACCAATTCACTTAGGCAAAATGCAACTCCATTGTGAAGTTGATTAGCCATGATGATATAACTTCTGGCAACCTGGAGTGACCTAGTGCAGAAAACGAATTTGGCTAACCACAGAGTAAGAAAAGCAATATGCTCTCTGTCAGATACTTCCTCATTATCTTCGCCTTGGTGATGAGCAATAAAAACAGAATATCCAGCATGTTTGGTGTCGAACCCTATGGGATCTTTATTTAGGTGTTCAGGGTTAAAGATTTCTCCTAAAGGACTGAGGCCAGTAATGGCTGCTATGTCGAAAAGGGTAGGAGTAACCATACCACAGGATAAATGGAAAGTGTTGTAAGTACTATCCCAGAAATACAAAGAGGCCAGCAACATGTTCTGGCAATAGCGTGGACCTTCCTTCGACAGTTGGATCAGGTCGTAGATGCCAGTTTTCTTCCAGAATTTCTCTTTGACCCTTTCGACTCTAGTGAGCCAAGCTAAGTAGTATGAAGGATCTTTTGTTAGAGGGGGGCTCCTAAAAATCCTAGTTTGATTCAAATAAGACAGATCTATTTCTGTCGAAGCTATGGGAATTTCAGGTTTCTTAGATGTTGTTTCGACAGGCCTAGGGTTCTTACTAGCAGCTATTGGTTTGGAAGCAGAGTAGCAAGGATAAAAATCTTTCAAGCGATTGGGGTCAGCATTAGGATCAAAGATAGGACCTAGCATGGCATGGTGAACTCCAGAAACTGAGATAGGGATCATTACCTGAGATCTGTAGATGCTTGCTTTCTCCCTCTCATTTGGGGGTTCTGGGATGTATTGTTGTTTCTGCACTTGCATGGGTCCAGATAGTGTATGAGCAGGAGGAAGGTCAGCTGTTTTCTTTGTCTTCTTGGCACTACGGTCAGCAACAGTTTTTGGAGGAGCCATTGGTATGAGAAGATGAAGAGCTGGAGGAGCAGAAAGCTTTGAAAGGGGTTTTTAATGGAGTTTTCTGCGTTAGGGGGGAGAAGAGTTTTGAGGATGTGAAAAAGAAAAAAGTTTTTTGAAGGGGTATTTATAGAAGTTGAGAAGATATAAAAATAATAAAATAATAATAATAAAAAGAGAAGAGAAAAGACTTTTCAGTTTGAAAAATGGGGGACATGCGTTTGATCCAATGGTGATGATTGAAAGTGACGGTTGGTAGGGAGCCATGATTTAGCTAGAATATAGGGTTATGGAAGGTTGTGTAAACGTGGGCTAGACGTGACGTTTTTCAGAAAGTGGAAATCATGGTGTTTTCTTGGGACTCAACAAAGTCACTTTACAATAAATGAGACTGACAGGATGTCAAAAGTCATTTCGACAGCAAAAGATATTTCTCCAGAACTAGTCGAAAACATCTTTGCTGGGGGGCAATTTGTAAGCTCATAATTTCGACATGTTGAAATTTGGAACTTGAAGCCATCTCTGTTAAAGAATAATGAAAGGGAAAATATTCAAGAAATGTTGACAAGGTTAAAAGCTCCAATGCTTCGACAAAAGGACAAATAGTATTCTGGCAGGACAAGTTTGGAAAATTGTTTGTAGCTGGGCATTTGACAAGATAAGGGTATCTTTCGACACTTTGACAGAGAAGAGTTGTGTGACAGAAGCATTATTTGGCAGATTTTGAAAGGGTTTTTTCTTCTTTGAGACTTCGACAGGTGAAAAGGTGCAAGGTTTCGTCACTAAAGGAGAGAATTCAAATTTAAAAGTTGCAACCTTTGACAATTGGACACATGGAAGGTTCAGGAAAAGAAGTTGCATGCAGGCTGACACTTGTCATTTATTTATGATTTTTCCGTTTTAGGCAGTTACTTTTGTTTGTGTATAAATAGAATAGTTTGTGTTTAGAATAGGTGTGTGAAAACTTATATAAAATTCCTGTAAATACTCTAAGTACCCAGTGTGAGAGAAAATGAGTTTGATATTTGGAACCATGTACGTTTGAACACCATTTATCTTTTAAGTTATTTAAATTACCAGTTTGTTCATCAAGTTTATTTCATTTTTAAGCTTTATTTACTTTTCTGCAAGTTACATCTTTCGACACTTTTCTTACTTTTGTTTAAAACTTCACTTATTTTAATTTTAAACTCAAAGCATTGAATACTTTGACATCGTTAACAAAACAAACCATAAATTATTATCCATACTAAGAGTGTTTTCGACAAACAATTGCACATGTGTCCTAGGACTTGTTTGGTTGGTCCTGCAAGTAACCCAGTTTTCTGAGAAATTGGTTAACCAGAGGTTGTTCGTCAAAATTCACTGCGAACACCACGTTCTTTGAATCCATTTATATTTGGTTTTTTAGGAACCCCTAATTTGGTACCCGAAACCCTAACAATGGCAATTCATGTTCTAGGCTATGCTTCTTCAAGAAAATGTCCAGAAATCATCTATAGGTCATGACTAACACAAATCAAACAACAAAATTAGTTTATGTTAGCTAAATAAATGGAATCGAAAATTTCAAAATCAAGAGCAAAAAAGGTTCGGTTTATGCATTCAGGGATGGTTTTGATGATGTAAAGCATTGAGATCGTATCAATGATGTTCAATGATCATGTCTATGTCCTTAGATTACCTTAATTCAACCTGCAAATAAGAATCCGAAAATTGAAATTTCAATGAAATTTTTGAATGTCAAAAGTGTTTTTGGAGGCTGCCCAAAATTCCTCCTCTTGCTTGTGATCACCTGTATGTATATATTGGAAGCAAATTAGGTCAGAAAGTTGTAGGTTTATGAGCCTTGTAAAGATTACTTGATCATGAAGATTCAACTTGCTATTTTGGTCAAAAAATCACACAAATCCTTTCCTCTTTGGTTTAGCACGAATTTAAATCTCCCAATCAACTTTAAATCATGTTTATGAATTTCTAGAATGAAAATCATATCAAATATTAAGCCTTTCATATTTTATTTTGATTTAAAATGATTTTTAATGTATAAAATCAAAATAAACAAAATAAAATTAATAAAAATCTGAATAAATGATTTTTGGTTCGTGCATGATGTCATGGTAGTGATTGGGTCATAAAAATGCAAGCCCATGTGGAAAGAATTGGTTCTAAGACCCCATTTGCTCAATAAACCCCTCAAAAATTTCCCAACTTTGCAAAGACACAAATCCCTTAATTTTAAGGCTATGAAGGTGTTCTTGGACATTTTGGAAAGCTTAAAGAGTTCTCTAACAAAAATATTTGGTCTCATTTCCATATCTTTTACCATTTTCAACTTATGCCCTTTCAAAGATGTTGACTTTTTGTTGACTTTTGAAATGACCTATAATGTCTTAGCTCATACCTTCCAAATGAAGCATTTTTGGGCTTGGCTTGTGAGACACAAAGTTGTAGAGAATTCAATTTCCTTCAAAATGAGCTTTGGGTGGGAATTTTTTGATGAAGCATGTGAAAGTTATGGCTGGTCAAAGTTCAGTTGACCTTTCCTGTAAAAACCCTAATTTAGAAACTCCTGATTCTTGATGATCTGAAATCTCCTTGATTAATCATGATCAACCCTTTATCAAATGATGAATTTTAATTCATAAACTTGATGTTGGCAAAAAATCATGAAGTTTGACTTTGGTTTGACCACAGTTGGCCTCAGTTTGACTTTTTAACCACTTTGACTGATTTTTGCATATCTGATCATCTGACTGAGCAAACTTTTTGGGAAAGCCTTGAAACTTGACATAGGGATTATTGAAGACATATAGTATATTATGAAGCTCACTTGAAGCCTTATAAATCCATTTTGTATGATGAAACTCAAAACCCTAGTTTAGGATGCATTGCTTAGGAGGATGCTTTGTCTGAAGGAATTGTCAAACATTCTGACTAATTGTGAACCTTGTGAACCTTGTGAAACTCTTGAGATACCTTGTGAACCTTTTGAACCTTGTGAACCTCTTAGGACACCTTAGTTCACAATGTCTGGTCTAGGTGAGGGCAAATTTTGGGGTGCAACAGGATGGAGTGCCTTTGTGCTGATAAAAACCCAAGAGAGTCATGCCCAAGTCAGTTTATTGATGGAACATGGGACCAGTTCCTCAATGCACATGATCGTTCAATGCTTTGGAGTTTATATTCTCATATGTTTATCTTGCTCACTACTTTTCATATGTATTTTTCTTTGTTTGTTAATGCATTTTTTTGGCAT
The DNA here is from genome assembly GCA_963966055.1 of Lathyrus aphaca. NCBI lineage: Eukaryota > Viridiplantae > Streptophyta > Magnoliopsida > Fabales > Fabaceae > Lathyrus > Lathyrus aphaca. Next base: position 542,303,758 of record OZ014521.1, read on the forward strand.
GTAAGAACTTATTTGTTTTGAATGATTAATGCAATGAATATGTTTGTCTTGAAGTAGTCCATTTGTATTCACTCATAATGATTTTTCTACTTTTATAATGCCAACATTATCCCATCTCCTGCTTAGGCAGAGAATTGGAGGGAGGATGACGAAATTAAAACACAAATTCTCTAGATGAATGCTTTTGATTAAAACCCTACTAACGATGTACAGACATTGTTTCAAATCCCCAAACACTGGAGAAATAAAGAGTTAATCCCTAGTTAGCCACTTCGAGCCTAGAAGTAGGAGTTTCCTTTTCGAATAATTCAAAACCTTTACGATTAACCTGAGGTAGGGTAGTGTTCAGTTAATCTGGTTACACATTCAAATCATAAGATAAAATATCCCATCAGAGAATCCACTACAATCAATGACTTGACAATCATAATTTTCAACCTTCTAATGATTAAAAAAAAGAAGGAAAAAGAAAAAGAAAATCCCGCTAAGTCAAACACCCAAAAGGAGACTTAGGGACCAAATAAAATAAGTCAATTGAAAAAAGTCCTCAAATACATAAGATTTATTGACCACCATACCAAATCAAAGGGTCACCAATATCCATAGGGGACAAATAAGATGACTGTCATTTCAAGCAAACCTTGGATCTTCATCTTCACTTCTACACCGTCAAGACGAATGTGTGTGTCTATTTAACGGAACATAAGATTGGAGAACATCATGGAGAATGAGTGGGCACCAAATAAACTTTGAGCCTTTATCTTTTGTTTCTAAAACCATGAACCAAGCCACGCTACAACCCTCAAAAGTCCTAATTAAAGTAGGGTTTATTTCGAAAGCATACTCAATGAGATAGTGTTTGCTGACTCCTATGAGCTATGCTCAAAATTTGTGTTGGCTTTATAAAAGAAAATTAGTGTCACATCCTAGCTAGTGATTCGGTCACAGGCTATTGTGAAAATCTTTTCAAAAAAATAATAATATAAACTTCGAGAAAAACATATGTGTTGCATTAGCAGTCTCAACATTTACATTTTTTTTGCTCGCCAACATTTGCTTGATATCATAGAAGCCTATGTATGAGCACCAGCGATGGGCTTAATCTCTTGAGATTTGAAACTCTGATGAGTAATTGAATAACCATTTTAGAGAATGATCATTCCCAGAAGCATGTTAACCGAAGACTTTTTTAAACAGGGACAGGTTTCCTGAAGACTTTGCTAAATAGGGGCAAGTTGTTTCTCAATTTGTTACCTCCACAACCTGATCATTCCTAAAAGATAAATATTGGAGATTCATTTGTGCCAAATACAGTCAATCTGGGGCAGTTACGTCGAGATTCGGCAAATCTCTCCAAGAGTTTGAAGACACTGGGGCATTTTGAATGTCGAGTCTTCTATAAAATCCTCTTAAGATGACCTCTTCTATAAACCATTTTGTTGGAACAAGACCACATGTTTCCCCAAGCAAAACACTCTCATAATCTGCCTTGCAAGTATCTCTAGATGACGGATCTTTACGCCAGGTTGCTATGATGTGTTAGGTATATGACTCAATATTTTTTCTGGTGGTTTTTCTATTACTACTTAGCGCTTCCCAATGAGATACTAAGTCTAGTATCCCCAATTGAGTCTTGATTCAAGTTCCTCCAACTGGATATGGTTTTCTTCCCCAGCGGAGTACAAATTTACTTCATCCTAAGCAAACATGGTTTATATGTGTGTTTCCTTTTTAACGGATATTGAAGTTAGAAGAATTTTCTGGGCTTATTCCCGATTGAAGTATCTTTCTCTCCTCGAAGAGAATTGAGCCTTGTAGCAGGACTTTACTCCGCGAATGACTCTCTACCCTATCTTCTGTGATTGCTTACACCTTGACGAGATTGGTCGAGTACCCGGTTGTTGTGATGTTTATTTCATCACCAGTTTATCTCTTATGTCCGTTTCATCTATTTGTCAGTATAAACATAACTCATATACATACATGTACATCATAATTGAATTCATAGTCATATTAATGTTGCATTCATTGATGTATACTTCTTTCACCTTGGTCGTGTTTATCCCCAAGTGCTGTGTCTCTTTTCAATAGAGTGGTCAACCTTAAGTAGAAAATATACGATCTTTCTAATTCCCCACTGATTTTTTACCCTCGTGGAAGATTTTGCTTTAGTTCTCCTTTCCACACTTGGATAGGATTAATCCCCAATTGAGTTTATTCCTCACGGTTTAGTGTCTTGCTTGACAGTTTCTCTCCAGCTCGTTCCTGGATTGAATTTGGTTTTTGACAGTTTCGATGATTGAATTTCCAGATGGAAAGTGCATTTATTTTGCACCTTTGAATACTTTGTCTCCTAGAAATAATTTATTAAAGATTCCTCCAGTGAAGACGAACTTTGTTCTCTAGCAGTGTTGTTGTAACATTCTCTTGGAGTACTTATACCTGACTACAAGTGGCAGTCTCTTTATCAGAGAAGCTTGTTTTGTCCATGGATTTCCCAGTAAATCAGCGGATGACAGTCTCTTTTCAAGAAGTTTGTTCATCCCAGTAATTATTGTTCGCCAAATGGCATCTCTCCAAGACACAATGAGAAGTTTGGTATGAACTACTTTTTTCAAACAAATGGCATCTCTCCAAGACACGGTGAGAAGTTTGTTGTGAATCTCCAATTTCCGACAAATGGCATCTCTCCCAGACACGTTAAGAAGTTTGGTATGAATCTCTTTTTTCAAGCAAATGGCATCTCTCCCAGACAAGGTGAGAAGTTTGAGTGTGAAGTTGTTCTCCATCATATGGCGTCTCTTTCAGAGGAAGGGAAGTATGATGAGGGTTCTATCAAATGGCATCTCTCCAATACACGTTGAGAAGTTTGGTATGAATCTCTTTTTTCAAGCAAATGGCATCTCTCCCAGACAAGGTGAGAAGTTTGTTATGAATTTCCAATTTCCATCAAATGGCATCTCTCCCAGACAAGGTGAGAAGTTTGAGTGTGAAGTTGTTCTCCATCATATGGCGTCTCTTTCAGAGGAAGGGAAGTATGATGAGGGTTCTATCAAATGGCATCTCTACAATACACGTTGAGAAGTTTGGTATGAATCTCTTTGTTCAAGCAAATGGCATCTCTCTAATACAAGGTGAGAAGTTTATTGCGAATTTCCAATTTCCGTCAAATGGCATCTCTCCCAGACAAGGTGAGAAGTTTGAGTGTGAAGTTGTTTTTTCATCATATGGCGTCTCTTTCAGAGTAATGGAAGTATGATGAGGGTTCTATCAAATGACATCTCTCCAATACACGTTGAGAAGTTTGGTATGAATCTCTTTTTTCAAGCAAATGGCATCTCTCTTAGACAAGGTGAGAAGTTTGTTATGAATTTCCAATTTCCGTCAAATGGCATCTTTCCCAGACAAGGTGAGAAGTTTGAGTGTGAAGTTGTTCTGTATCATATGGCGTCTCTTTTATAGGAAGGGAAATATGATGAGGGTTCTATCAAATGGCATCTCTCCAATACATGTTGAGAAGTTTGGTATGAATCGCTTTTCTTCAAAGCAAATGGCATCTCTCCAAGACATAGTGAGAAGTTTGCTGTGAATTCTCGTTTATCATCAAATTGTGTCTCTCCAAACCTCGACAGAAGGTATTTCCTTTTATTTTTTGGCAAGTCTCAGCAAATGATTTTCAGTCTACCTAGGCAGAAGGTATTTATTTTTTGTGACCCCAGTAGCATCCTTAGTTAAATCCCGACAAAAGATTTGGCAACAGGTGTGTCCTCAGTTAATCCTCGGCAGTAGGAATTTCATAGTATGCCTCAGTAGAAGATATTTTATTCCTAGATTCTTTGGAAAATCTTGACAGTAGATCTCCAGCAGACTTCAACAGAAGATGTTTTCCTTCTAAGATCTCGACAGGAGATTTCTGATTCACTTTGATACCTCGACTGAAGGTATTTCCAAATGATGTTCTAAATCTCAGCAGAAGACTTCTCCGATGGCATTTGTCCAAGGACTTCATCTTGGGACTTGTAGACAGTTGTCGCCTGGCTTCGCTCAAGAGAAAATTCCTCGTGTGGATTGCACTCCAGTCATGTGTGTCTAATCCCCAGTGTATCATTTTTCTTTCCCAGTAAAGTTGTGGCCTCTGTCATACATTTTATATTGTATATCATATCATTTCATCTGCATTTTCGGTCAAAATTTTAGGTATTCTGATATTTAATCCTCTTCCACCTTGAATGTCCAAAAAAAAAATCTTTTGTTACTCGTACATTCAGGTTCAATATGATTAAATAGGGGCATCTGTCATACCCTAAATTTTGAATAGATTTTTTTAATATTTTTATTCATGTGACGCGTTTTCGTCGATATATCGAAAATCTTTTGATTTTTTGCATTTTTTGAGTTAAGCATTTCATTGATCGAATCATGCATTGTTTAGTCGTTTTGGCATATTTAATGTCATTTTTATTTGAGAAATCGATTTTGAAGTTTATTTAGAATATTTTCTTATTTTCTTATTCTCTAACTTTTCTTTTTAGTCAAATAATTATAAATTTATTTAAGAATTAGTTTTTAAGTCAATTTTAATTTAGGACTTTTTATTTTATTTTATTTAGGATAATTTTATTAAATTTAATTTGGTTTATTTCTAGCTTTAATTTATATGTTAATTTAATTTTTAATCAACCTATTTAGTTTTAATTAGTTAATTAGTTCATTTAAATTAGATTTGTCTTATTTAAGTCATTTATTTTGATTTTATAATTAGTTATTCCTAGCCTTCTCCATCAACCAACAGACCCCACACTCTATGATGTGCATCAAGTCCTACTATCCTCTCTACTATACCAGACCTGCAAAGTTGTAAAGTTGGACTGCTTGAAAATGACTTCACAAAGCCTTGCACAATACAACACATCAAACCTGCATACACCTTTCACTAATTGGTGCAAATATTGAAGACAACAAGAAGAAAGTTTCAAAAAATATAAAGTTTTTGGTTTTTGGCGGGATGAAAAAGAAGGGGAGGCCTCCATTCACTGCAAGTTAAAAAGGACCAGAAAAAACTTCTGCTGGAGGACCGCTGGTTCTCTTTCAAACCTTTTCAAACAAACATTCTTCAATTTTTTTTAAATAGAACCAACTTCTGCAAACAAACAAAGAAAACGACATCGCCATCTTTGAAAGGAATGACAACCTTTCCTCACTCATAACCCCAAAAATTCCTCCAATCGTCTGATCACTCTTCAAAAAAAGAAAAAAAATGAGAGAGAGAGAGAGAGGCCGTGTTGACAGGACCGCCCATGTTCTTTGTGTAAATCCTCATTTTCATTCTAAAAAACCAGAAGCAAAACCCTCTTCTTCACAGCCAAGACCCCTGCACTACGAAACTCACCAACCATTACCAAACAACATCTGCCACCCACCGCACAACCTTCGCCGCCACTTTAAACCCCCACCGCCGCCGGCGAACCTTCCATCCAACCTTTCAAACCACCTCAAATCCTCTTCTTCCATAAAAACTCACCTCCGAATCCTTGAAACGAAAAAAAGAAAGGGAGAAAACTTCAAAACAAAAAAATACAGAAAAACACTTCATCACTTTTTCGCTCAACGACAAATCACGATTTGTGACCCTTAACACCATACACACTCCCAAATCCACACAAAAATCAGAATCAATCTAAAACACAGTGAAATCAGCGAGAAAACTCTGAATCGCACAAAATCAATAAAAACGATGCGACCGCACCCTTTTAAACCTAACCAAACGCGAAAAATCCACCACCGTTGAGAGAATCTGAGTCGAATCCATACCGCAACAGAAACTAAGAAAACTGAGACACGAAAATCGTACCGGAAAAATAGCGAGTGAGAGCGAAAGATCGAGACCTGAGAGACTATAGATCGTTTGAAAGGTGAATCTTTTTTCTAAAAAAACGAGCGAGAGAGAGAGAGAGAGAGAGAGAGAGAGAGGCCGTGTTGACGATGCTCTTGAGAGCGTGAAAGAGGAAGGTCGAAAGTGAAGGTGACGACATCGTTCCGTTGACTTGCGGTTTATTACTGATTTTTTTATTATTTTGTTTTCCAAACCCTTATAACATTTATTTTTTTTAATAAAAAAACTCACTGTTTATTTGGTTTGTGGGCTTGAGCCCATCTTGGTTTCCATTGCTAATACTACACCCCAAACCAATGCTGACCTCTCTTTCATAATTTTATTTTACTTTTTAATTATTTATTTTAATTTCTTCCCCTTAATTCTTAGAATTTTTAATGGTTTTATTTAGATAGTAGTTGTTAGAACTTTCTTATGTTCAATAGTCTTGGTCTATTATTGGCCATTTTCTTTTGTTGCTTTTATTTTTGATTTTTTTTCTTTGTTGGTCGATGAAAATCTAGGAACCATATATTGTTGATTTATCGACTAAGAATCTTGGTTAAGGATGAGGCCACTCCTTTGATTTTATTTCTTTTTTCGATCTACTTTTTGGGCCAATGATATAATAAAAAGCCACGAAAAATCGATTCCGATAAATCGTGACCAATATGAGGCCATTTATTTTATTTTTATTTCCATAAGTTTAATTTATTTTTATTCCATAGGTTTATTTTTATTTTATTAAGTCCATTTATTTATTTACTTTATTTTCACATTTTTAAAATAATATCAAACTCTAACGGCTTCCAATATTCGTACACACTTTCTCTTGGGCAAATTACAACGAGACCCTTTATTTCTTCGCAATCCCGTGTAAATTATCATGTATCCCTCTCCCGTTTATTTTGTACGCAATTTATCTTTCCGCCTTTATTTTACGGTTTCGTATTACTAGGAACACCTTTAGGGACTAGGATTCAAGTTCACGTAATCAATTAAGCAATTCATACGCCTACATCTGCACACACGTAAGTCGGTCACCTATGTGATCGCCATATACACGACTTTACGCGTCTAAATTAATTAACGAGGAACTGAACTTCGGAATCTAGCATTCTGCGGGTCTTTAATGAACCACACATGGGCTAGCCCCACGCGTAGTGTTTCATTTACACCTTCGTTATAAAAAATATTAAACCCTAAAACATCCAATTTACCACACATCAAATAACGAAGGAACTGAATTCTGGAGTCTAGCACTCCACATAATTCTTGAATTAAATCACTCATGGGCTAGCCCCACGCGTTGTGGTTTATTCGTCCTCTCGTTCCTAAAATACCATAAATCTTTCAATTAATTATACAAAAGAACTAAACTCAGGAATCTAGCATTCCTCGGGTTCTTGAATTGAATTACTCTTGAGGCTAGCCCTCAGGTTGTAATTCATTTACTTTTTCATATTCAAAAACATTTAAAACTTCCTAAAAATATTAGACATGGTTCATCTCCATAGGAAAGATATCTCTTATATCTCCACAAACACAAATCAAATCTTACAAACAACTATTCTCCAAGGAAGAATGTGGCATTGCTTGTCGATACTCTTATCCAAGTTTAAAGCTTCTTCCGATTTTATTTCTCAAAGAAATAATATGGCATTGCTTGTCAATCCTCATATCCAAGTTTAAAGCTTCTTTCAATTTCATTCCTCAAATGTTTGTGGTGGAATAGTTGAGATACCTCCCTTAGAGATGACGACTTGTCTCTTTCTTTCAAAGTACAACTTAAAACTTACCAACAAATACAAATCATTTTTATAATCAATCAGCGAAGGAACTGAATTTTGGAGTCTAGCACTCCACATAATTCTTGAGTGAATCACTCCTGGGCTAGCCCCACGCGTTGTGGTTCATTCGCCCTTTCGTTTTAAAACACCTTAACAAAGTTCAAACATCTTTTCTCTAAACGAACATTGTTTAAATCTTTCTATCTCGCAAACAAGCTAGCGCTTCAGCCTCCACCGCGAGTAAAAGCCAACGCGTAGCAGATTCTGTTGTTTCTTTCCGCGTCCCATCGTGAGGATCGTATTTTTCGAGGTACGACACAACCAAATATTTTTAAAGTCAAATTAGTTAAAACACGAGTACTAGGAAAACAATCTTTGAAGACATTAATTGGAGTTTTAAAATTGAGAATTTTGGAGGGAATTATGTTAATTAAATACTCAGTTGTTAAAACAGCTTCGCCCCCACAAATAATTGTGTACTTTATTTGAAAAAAGTAGAGCTCTAGCAACCTCTAGTAAATTTCAATTTTTCCTTTCGGCCACTCCATTTTGTTGAGTATTAGGACATGAAACTTGATGTAAAATTCCCTTTTTTTGAAAAAAAAGCATCAAGGATAGTATTAAAATATTCTTTTCCATTATCACTTCTAAAGACTTGGATATTTGTTTGAAATTGATTATGCACCATTAAAACAAAATTCTTTACAACCTAACAAACATCTGATTTCCCCTTTAACAAGTACACCCTACATACTCTTGAATGCTCATCTATAAATGTGATAAACCATTTTTTGAGAGAGAGTGTACTTGTACGGTTAGGGTCCCAAACATCACTGTGAATAATAGAAAACGATTTTGATGATTTATAAGGCTGTATTGAAAATTGGGAACGATGATGCTTTGCAAACTCACATGCTTCACATTTAAATGAAGAAAAGTTCTTGTTGTGAAATAACTTAGGAAACAAGTGTTTTAAGTAACGAAAACTAGGATGACCTAATCTTAAATGATATACCATAATGTTGTCATCTTTATTATTTAAAACAGAAAAAGACTCAAAGCAGGAACTTATTGTTTTTTAAGGTTGTTGTGATGCTAATCCAATGTCAAGGTAGTAGAGTCATCCACTCTCCTTAGCACTGCCAATCATCTTCCCTGAGTTCAAATCCTAAAAGAAACAGTGAAATCGAAAAAAAATTAGTTTGACAATTTATATCTTGGGCTAATTTGCTTACGGAGATTAAATTACACGATAAGTTTGGAACATGAAGGATATTTTAAAGAGTTAACAATGGAGACAACACAATTGAACCTTTACCTGCAATGGCTAAAAAAGAGACATCTACAACTATTATTTTTTGGTTATTTTCACATGGACTATATGAAGAGAACAAAGTAGACTCACTTGTTATGTGATCAAAGGCACCAGAATCTACTATCCAAGTATGACTGGGATTGACACTAAGAAATGCAAAATTACCTTTTGTTTCTATAGAGTAAGAAGAATTTGGAGACTCGAGGAGTTTGTACAATCTGTCTAGTTGTTCCGTAATGAGTAGAAGTTGAGTTTGAGGGGATTGCTGCCCTTGATCATAATTACTAGCCTGAAATGCATGACCACTGTTTTCGCGGCCACCGCTGTTTCCACGACCACCGTTGTTTCCATGGCCAATGTTGTTTCCATAACCGATGCCCGACTCACATTGTGGTTGTTCGTCTTGGTTGGATCTGGTGTAGGTTTGTGATGGGGAAGGGCACATGTTGTTGTTATTCGCCATAGGAGAGTAAATTGGTATGTGAAACGGGTCAGATAGAAAAGCGGGTCGAACATAAAAAAAATTCAACACCCCTAACCCTAACCCAGTGCTCTCGATACCATATTGGAAAAGTAGGTAAAAGTTACTATATAATATTCCTCAGCCTTAAGCTGATTTATACAGAAAACATACAATTAATATAATTGATTTTCTCCTTGATGGAGAATAAAGGAAAATAAGAAAATATACAATTATCAATAAAGGAAATAATAAAACTGGAATAATATTTTCCAACATAGTATTAATTCGAATTGAAACAACCCCGGTTTCCAACTTGTCACTTAATCACTACCCGTGCTATACTTCTACCTAAGACATTTCCTAGGTTGACGCCCTCCTTAATTCCTTTAACAATCACTTTGTGATCAACAACGCACTCTATGCTTAGTAGCTTTAGATTACACACTTTATAGTCTCATTAAAGTTCTATATTTTTAGCATCCAATATGATCTAAGAAAAGCTCACAAAAGAACAAACCCTAATATTTTTTGTCAAGTAATATATATCTTTTTTATTGTTATCACCCTAGGTTTATCCTAATATATTTATAACAAAGGAATACACTGGGTTTGGACTTTAAACTCGCAGTATTCTGATCCCACAAAATCTGCTCAATTTCTACAAGAAAATAGCAAATAATCAATCTTTAGTTTCTATAACAAATCCTCCCTGATTTGCGATCTTTAAGCCTTCAATCTTTGAAAATATTCTATCTTGGATGTCAGCTATGATCACAAATATTCCGCCAGACATTATGTGGTTTTCTTCAATTTTAACATTTACTAAAACTGTCATTGAAGCAGCATGTCAAGAGACCGAAGTTGGGACATCTCCTTCAATATCTTCCAAAAACCTGTTTTCCCTCAAAACATAACCTCATCTTCATCATGTTACGACAACTTGTACAACATGATCAATATAGGTTGTTTTACCAAAATTATTGCCAACCACAACTGGGCAGAATTAACAATCTCCCACTTTGGCATATTTTGCTAAAACAACCTAAATAACACCTTAACACTTCTTCAGAGGTTAGCAGCGGAACACCTCCTGAACTCCTCTTCATGAAACTATATTTCCCCTTTTTTAACCAAAATTGTCAAAGGGTGAGACTATCAAGACTAGAACCTTCTGGTCAATACAATGAAAACTTATGTTGTGTAGAATGTCATATCAACATCTCTGACATTATGCAACCATACCATGAAGTTGTTATAGACATACAACTCCCCCTCAATAATATACCCCGCATGGAAATTAGAATTATTCTTTATGAGGGTGATTCTATTCTCTTGATGGTATACCTTTAGGATTTTTATCAGCTCTATTATTGTCGCTCCCTGAATTTCCATCCTAGTACAAACGCGAAAGTGGCGTGGGAAAAGGGTAGAGTCGCCAGCCAGACATTTTTATCCCGAAGGAACGGGAATGGTAATGCTGCACAAATTGAAGAAAATAAAAGGAAGGACAAAGCTCATGCGAACCAAAGAATCTAGGTTCGGGAGTCGGTTACGACCTGGGAAGGTAATAGCACCCCAGATCGTCCGCCGTACCCAACGGGATCCACACTTGCAAAGAAACTATTTCAAAGGGTGAAGAAATGAAAGTTGCTGCAAAAGAAAAGGAACTGGATAAGAAAAAAAAGGGGGGAAATATAGGGTAAATAAAAGAGTGCACGAACAAGCCCTACCCTGCTGCCTATGTACCTCATCTGGACATGAGGATCAGAGTCGACGTAGTTCCCCTAACTAGGGGTGTAAATATTGTTTGTGTCTTAAGGCTTGAACTGCCTATGTCAATGCTCAGGTGTTGCAGGCTCGTCTGGCACGAGTGCATTACCGTTTTGCAAAGAGACAAGTAAGAGCAATTTCATACGATGAGAGTGAGGGTGATGATAAAAGAAGTCCCAAAGGAGAGACATTTATTCTTTGTCCAATGTTTTTTAGGAGTTTTTTATGAGTGTGGCACAAGGAAGTGAAAGCAAATACTTTTCTAGGGAATGTGTCCTTACTACAACATCCCTAAATAGAATGAGTAATAAGTCCACCAAGAATGAATAAGATCCTCAAACTTGTTTCCCAAGAATAGGATTTGAATTCACTAGCTTGCTTGAAATTATTAAGTGTTTTTGTGAATTAAATGAATAAATGTTTCTTTATGCTTTTCTTTGTGAAAGAAGTCTCATGATTGAACTTGTGAATCATAGATAAACTTATGCTACCACCAAGATGGGGTGAAGAAGAGTATCCATGGAATAAGGCCATAACACAAGAGACCACTTCAACCTTTATTAAAGTGTTTCTTAGGTTTTGTATGAAGATGAGAGGAGAAAAACCAAAAGGATCTAAAGGAAAAAGAACTAAGGGGAAAGACTAATCCTATTGTTGTTATGCAAAGATGGACCTAGGTTAGTGTGGTTTGAGTTCTACTGTAATAAAGAAGAAGGAAAGAAGAAGAAAGAAGAAGTTAGAAAACAACTTACTTCTCTAAAGAAGTTAATTTGCTTCTAAAAGGGAGAGGTAATGAGGTTGTACAAAGGATGACATAAGACACATCACAAAGACAAGTATGAAAGCAAATAAAGAAAGAGATGAAGGTTTGAAATGTGGATAACATCCACACTTCACTTACGATGTTCACCTACAAGCAAAGGTTAGAACATGTACAAGTGATAAGTGTAGCGGTAAAATCATGAGTGTAAGCTATTGATTAACTTAACTCAAAATAAATAGAGTCGCCACCGCACTTTTATTTTATTCCAAATGGAAAAGGAAAAAAGAATGAATAAAATCCTAATGAATCTAAAAGAAAAAAGCTAAAAGAATCGAACAAAAAACGAGTAAGGGGATATGTTACAAGTTGGGAAGGTTTTACACACCCAAAATGTCTGTAGTACTCCACGGGAGCGCTTTAAAATATTTATTGCTTTTTTTGGTTTGAAAAAGGTTTGTTAAAAAGTGATTGAAGAGATGAGAAGAGAAATGTTTTTTAATATTTTTGTGTTTGAAGAGACGTTCGTCTCATGCCTACGTACCCACAAAGTGCAATACGAGATCAAAACCTCGTAGTTCTTGGTACAAAATGTGAAAAGATACAATGCATTGAATTGATTTTAAAATGTAAAGATAAGTCGTCATTCTTTACTGAATACTTCCGCTAGAAAGAATAAATCATATCTAAACATGCAAAAATGGTTAAAAAGAAAAGTGCACGGGGGCACAAAAACAATTGAATGAGTTTTGCATTTTTAAAGTATTTGGAAAAGAAAGTTTCGATATGCTTATGTGGTTTAAAATTTATTAAGAAAACGAAATGAAAAGGTAAAACCGCTTGACCTAAGTCAAGGTTTGATTATGAAAACATTTTGAAGTTTGAAAACAAAGAAGGTTTTGAAAATAGGAAGAAGATTTGAAAAATTAAGAAGTGGGAGGAGATGAAGGGACTATCCTAAGACTTAAATTAAAAGTTAAAGGAAGAACGATCAAACCGTATGGTGAACATTCTTCGAAGCAATAGGATTTCCATCTTCATAAACAAGTGAACCAAATCGGCTAAGGTCTTCAATCCATACTAACTCAAGCAAAGGGAAAGATCCTAAAATCTAAGTCCAAAACTCCAAGTTCAATGCTAAGGATAGTGGCCATGGTCCAAAATTCAAGTCTCAAGTCTTTTAGATGTTTAATCCTTTATTAATGTTTTTGTGTCCAAATGGACAAAAGAAAAAGCACAAGAATAATATGAATATAAACATAAACAATATGAGGAATGATATATTATAATAAAAGCATAATAAAAGAGATAAGGAGCAAGGGATTAAAATAAAGAGGATAAGATACGAGAATGAATTAAAATGTTAGTATACTAATAGTATAATAATATTTACATAATAATGGTATGATGAACTTAATCATCCATATCCAAAAAGTAACCAAAATCAAAAGGCAACCGGATCCGCTTAGTATCTTACACTATAGTGATCAATCAAGGAAAATAGGATCGAATTCAATGAAGTTTGAAAGGAGATTGGGAGACCCAAAGCACCTATGCATCAAACTCCATAAGTCTCGATTCTTAATGCAAAATGATCGATCACTTTCGGATTACGTGACCAACAAGAGGTCCCGTCCACGAAAGTGAAAGTATCCAATTGAATTTTATTCCGAAATCGGGATAAGTTTAGGTCTATGTTAAGCAATCGCCGAGTAATTTACGGAGTAATTACCCTACAAATGAGGTTGGCCATCACAAAGTAAGGTGGAAAATATTTGTGCTAATATATGTTAGAGAAATGATATAATGGATCATCCTCCGAAAACATGTCGCACGAAAAGAAAAAGTGGTAACGGTCTAATCTTAATCAAGATTTCACATTGAATTATCAAATGCAATTTATCACGATCCCAAAGTATGGAGAATGATCCAAATGATCATTCGTCCATATATTTGAAATAATGAAGATGAAACATCTTCAAAAATCAATAATCGTCGAATCGGAGATCTCATCGACCAAAAGAAAAATAAGATGAAAGAAAGAAATATGGATCTAATATAAAATCCACAAAAAAAGTAATTAAAATATTTTTTCTAATATTTCCAAATATTCTTTCAAATAAAAAACAAAAGAAATAATATAGAAAATAAAATAAGAAAAGAAATAACAAAGGGGGGGGGGGGTGCAACGCATATTATGGTGGTGAGAATAGTAATATGGATCCATCTCATTTAAGGCCCAATCCACGCATATTTTTTTTATAAAAAAAACTAAAACATTAAAAAAGAAGAAAAATGTAAGAATAGAAAAAAAAAACATCAGAACGCTTTATAAAAAAACGCAGGGATCTCTTCTTCTTCTTTCACTCACGTGGTACTATTTACCAACATCCAAGGGCAACGGGGCTCCGCCATTTTTGAGTGGTGGAGCTCGAAATTTGATCGAACATAATCGGCACCAAACGAACAACACAAATAAGTCTCTAATTTCGAACAAAACTCAGTCACAAATTCAAATTTGGATCGCGAGATTTACGTCGGAGAACTTCGATTACCTTTAATTCAGGTGAAATTCGAATCAAATCCTCTTCTCTCCTTCTTTTCAGATCCGTTTATGTGTGGTTGATGATTTTGAATCGAAAAATGAGTTGTTGAGTTGGAAGATTGAATTGAAGTTTTGATGGATGTTTGAACGAAATGTTGTTGAAGATTCGGTTTTAAGCTTGAGGGGATTTTGGCAGAGTTTTTGGTGGCTTTTGAAGCTTGGAATTGAAGGAAGATTATTGTTCTATTTATAGAGGGGAAAAAGTGGATTGGTGCTGCCATTTTTCGTTCAATTCAAATGCGTTTTGATTCACGCTTACTGAGTTGCGTTTTGACACCCCTTTCAGGTGCGTGACTACTACTTGGCCCGTGTTTTGCTTTATTGTGCTTCTGCGTTTAATTTGCTGATGATATGCGTTTTGGTCCACAGGATATTCAGGTGCGATGCTGAGTTTGTTTTTAAGGAAGTTGGAGAAGTGAGGCGTGAAGAAGGCCGTGTTCGGTGTGTGTTCGTTGCTTTCACGGCTTGGAGCTTGAAATTGCGTTATGATATGTGATAGGCGTGATGTGCATTGTAGCTTGCATTGCGTTTTATATTGTTTTTGACTCATGGCACTGCATTTTGATATGTTTCTTTATGCGTTTCATGGGTGTGTGAGTTGTGTGTTGCGCGAATTGGGAAAGCTGAAGAAGTATAAAAGTGTACGGCAGGGACGGCTTATTGTTCACGTGTGGATTCAGCTAGAATTGCTGGAAAAGTAGAGGGTGAAAAGTCACGTGGGGTTTTGTGATGTTGAAAAGTTGACTGAGTATAAAAAGGATGGGCCAACATGATGTGGGCTTGGGATTTTTATTTGGTAGAAAAATGATATAAGTGAAATATGATTGGTAATGGGCTATATAAATGGGCTCAAGTTAAAAAAAAGAATAAAATGGAAATGATATTAAAAATAAGTAAAAAACGTATAATAAATTTTGGAATTGGAAAAAAAAAGATAGTTGAAAATGGTATATGAGCATTAAATGCATAAAATCGAAACATGATTAAAAAACGGTAATTTGAATGATTGAAGTAAAAAAAGTATGAATCGGGTAATCGAGAAAAAAATGGAAAATAGTGGTAATTGAATAATAATGGATAATAGAAAAATTGGAAAATAAAATGGTTTAATCGAAAATGGATAATGGATATGAAATCTTGATTTTAAGCCCACAACCAACTCTTGATTTTTCTTGCACAAGCCACTGATAATGAACATAGCCATCACTGAACCACTTAACAACTTGCAACTTAAGTCACAACCAGCGTCTGGAAATTGCCTTGATTTTTTGATTTCGTACTGAGGAAAATAAATCCACAGATAGACCGCTTATGAACTGATGAATACTCAACACGCGACAACTTGAACTTTGAACACACACTGTCTGAGAAATAACCCACTGGAATAAGCATCTTGCAGTTGAAACAATCCTTTGATAGTTTGACCAAGATTAGGTCAAATGTCCATCTGAATTGAATTGTGAACTGAACAACCACACTTAACTTGAAAACACTACCTTGTCTTTGTAAACCTGCAACACAGAGAGAAGAAGAAGAAACAAACTGCAACATATTTTTGGATTTTGTCAGAAGTTAGTAAATATAAACAAATAAAAGCAAGTAAAAACACGGTGATCCCCCGTGAGGCAGAAACCCGCAACTGAAAAGGATAAACGAACCAGTGCGTGATCTAGTTTGTATGCAAGATGCAGATGAAAATGCGAAAAATCTTAGGGTCAAAAATTAGGGTATGAAAGATGCCCCTATTTAAGTTTCTTCAATCCAGAGATATTGAAGATTGAAATCATCGTTTCGACAAGATGAAAGATACTTAAATATCAAAAACCCAATTTTCAATGAAATGAAATAAAACGAACGATATGAAATGATATGAAAAGGTTATGAAATGATATGAAGGCATATGAGATGTATATGAAATGATATGAAAATGTAGAAAGCATATGAAATGCAGAGAAATCTGTGAGGAACAAAATGTCACAAGAAATAAAATAAACGTTGGGGATAAGGAGAATGAAACTCCGACGGGGAAAAGAAGCATGCTAGAGACAACCACATGGCTCAACTGAGGGGAAAACGTCCAAGAATGGAAATTGGACAGAAAGGATCACATCATCCAAGAATGACATTTATGACTTTACTAGGGATATCCGAGAATGGAAATCGGGAAAGGTAATCACAACATCTGAGAATAACAATCAGATGAAAATATGAATCACAACATCCAGGAACAGAACTAAATGAGATGGGAAAAGATCGAGAAAGTACATCAAATCAATGATGAATCCGTTACGGACATCCGAGAATGGCATCGGATAAAAATGATCACAATATCTGAGAATAACAATCAGATAAGATGTGAATCATAACATTCAGTAACAGAACTGAATGACATGGAAAAAGGTCCGGGAAAGTACATCAAATCAATGATGAATTCACTATGGACATCCGAGAATAGCAATCGGATAAAAGGTGTAAAAGTCTGAGAAGAAACATCTGGTAAGAAAATATTCTGGAGAGACATCAAAGCAAGGTATATCTGGACAAACATCAGATAAACACAAAAAGGTTCTGGGAAAACATCAGAACAAAGGTTACCAACATATCTGGAATAACATCAGATAAAGCTTTAACATACCTGGCACAACATCAGACAAAGGTTTTAACATATCTGAACAACATCAGATAGAGGTGACAGTTCTGGGAAAACATCAAAACAAAAGAGGATATCTGGAATAACATCAGATAAAGGTGAAAGTTCTGGGAAAACATCAGAACAAACCAGGATATCTAGAATAACATCGGATAAAGGTAAAAGTTCTGGGAAAATATCAGAACAAACAAGGATATCCAGAATAACATCAGATAGAAGAGACAGACATGTATTTTTGTAGGTTCCAAGTAAGTTGGACTTTGATCACAAGGTAAGATGTTGAAAACAACAGGACCTCGAGAAACGCATAATAAGGACTAACACACTCATATATGCCAAGGTAAGTGGGGAATAACACACCCAAGAAAATGCATAATGATGAATAACACAATCAAATATGCAAACATTTACGAAAATGGGGAATAACAACACCCAAGAGCACGCATAATAAGGAATAACACACTCAAATATGCAAAGGTAAACGAAACAGGGGAATAACACACCCAAGAAAACGCATAATGAGGAATAACACACTCAAATATGCAAACGTAAACGAAACTGGGGAATAACACACCCAAGAAAACGCATAATGAGAAATAACACACTCAAATATGCAAACGTATACGAAAATGGGGACTAACACACCCAAGAAGATAATATGAGAGAAAATGCTCGACAACCAGTTTAGACTCTTAGAGGAGTGAAAATATGGAAGACTGATTCCTCAACAAGGAGATCACTACCATTGTGCTTTGGATATTAGAGATGTTATTGTTGAATAAATCTCTGTCACACCAGTAAAATGTATAAAGTTGAAAATCTCTGAGAAAAGTCATGAAAAGTTGCTTGGAGATTCTTGAAGAAAATTTCCCCAAGTTCAATGAGTGATGAGGGTAAACGGATAATGGATTCATTTCTTGACTACTGTCGGAGAAAATTGATCAAATCTTTGAGATGACTGTTGAGAAGAATAAACTGATCATGGCTTCAGGTCTTGAAATGAATGTTGAGAAGATAAACCCAGTATGAATCTTGAAAAGATCTTCTAATTAACCAAATCTGAGAACAACTTGTATTGAGCAACAACTCTTGAATCATAGGACCTGGGAAGAACTTGCCCCTGTTAAGAATCACTGACCATGTTTCTCAACTGTTTGAAAATTCCATGATGAGGAAAGTTTGTTTGCAAATAAAAAATGTTTGTACAAACCTGGTAATTATAATGCAAAGTTATATGCAAAATTTTGAAATCAAAAGAAATTTATTGAGGTAAAATAAATGAAAACATTGTCAGAACACGGTGGTTGAGACAAAAATGAAAGATAAATCAAAAGTCAAGAACAAATGATTGGTAGCAAACTTGGGATTCAGTTTACGTAACCTTGATGTAGTATGCTTTTCAAAAGAAACCTGTATTCAATTAGGACTTTTGAAGGTTGTAACGTGGTCTGGTTCACTGTTTATGAAACAAAGGATATAAGCTCAAAGTTATTTGTACCCAACCCAACTTCGTAATAAACTTCAGTCCTACATTCAATTAATTTAGACTATGCATTCAAGTTCCAAGGCATTTGGATTTGCACAAATGAAGATGGTTCATAAGCCAAAGGATTTTGTGATAGCAATCACTTCTCCCTTTTGTTATTTCTTGTGAGGACTTTGGTCCACTTGTCTTGTTTTTGTTGAGGATTTTGATGACCTCTTGACAAATCTTTCTTTTTATTGTCCCTAACTTTTGCTTGAACAGTGTCATTTGAACTTACAGCCAGCGGGATGCCCCAGTTTTTTTCCTAAGTCTCTTCCAAAGGTTTTGACTTAGCGGGCTTTGATTTTTTTATATCACTTTTTCAATATCATTTTTTTTTGAAATATAATGATTGTCTAGCTTAATGGTTACGATGAACCATCATTGGCTTTTGAATTGAGAGACATCTTTAACACGTTTTGATGTGTGCAAAGGAAAGCTTGAGATTGCACCTTTATTGAAAGGTGTCTTGAATGATTCTCTTGTATTTGAATGCTCATTCGAATTAATTGAGAACTACCCATCCCCAGGTTAAAATTGCGGGGTTTTCGAATAGAAAGAAACTCCAACTTAAAGGCTCAAAGGGGTTGACAAGGGATTAACTTCCTTATTTCTCCAGTGTTTGGGATTTGAAACAATGTTTGTATATCATCAGCCAAGTCTCAGTTGAAAGCATACCAATAACAATTACGGGTTTTTCATTTTCATCATTCTCCCTTCAATCATTGTAAAAGCTTGAGAAAGAAAATGAACTTGCAATATAAAGCATAAAGATGCAAACAGTGAACGAAGTTGAATCAAAACAAAGCAATGCTCATTTCATTAAAATCAACATGAAAGTACAAACAAGCTTAAAAGCAAACAAGTCAATATAATTGAAGAAAATTGCAAACATAAAGAAACAATGGCCTAGTGATCCATCAACAACAAGGATGAGATGTCATGTCTGATATTCTGGCCTTAAAGACAATCTGATTGCTGAAGCCATCTGGAAGACTCACTTCTCATTCTTCGGCAAAGGATTATTGACAA
The DNA here is from genome assembly GCA_963966055.1 of Lathyrus aphaca. NCBI lineage: Eukaryota > Viridiplantae > Streptophyta > Magnoliopsida > Fabales > Fabaceae > Lathyrus > Lathyrus aphaca. Next base: position 542,323,540 of record OZ014521.1, read on the forward strand.
CATTAGGATTTGTATCATCAAAGGAAAGGATGTTTTTCTTGATAAGTTCTTGCACTTTAGCCTATGCGAAGTAGTGTTCCAAGTCGTGACCAGTTCCACCTTGGTGAAACTCACAGCGAAGATCCGATCTATAGTTAGCTGGAAGAGGGTCTGGAACAACAGGTGGAGGCCTAGTAGTAATCATACCACTCTTAATTAAGGAAGGATACAAATATGTGTAAGTCATCGGGATATGATAAAAGTTTGGCTTATTACGATAATGATTTTGTCCGATAGCAGGACGAGAAGCTTGAGCTTGAGCTTGAGGTTGAGTTGGTTGAGCTTTAACAACAGGAGCAACTGCAGCTACATATGGTTGAACATATCATTGTTGTTGGCGATAAGGCTTCCTTTCAGTTGAAACAACATAAGCATCACCATCTCTTCTCTTTTGAAAGTTCCCATGAGACTTTCTTGCAGCATTAGAAGATTCAGCATTGGTAATCTTACCCTTCTTGATACATTCTTCTAGTCTTTCTCCAATAGTGACTAGGTTAGAAAAACCAGATGAAACACTTCCTACCATCTTCTCCCAAAAGAACGGTTGAAGAGTATCCATGAACAAACCAGTTAATTCTTTTTCGGCCAAAGGTGGCTCCATTTGAGCAAATAGCTCTCTCCAACGCTGAGCGTACTCTTTGAACGATTCTTTCTCTTTCTGTGACATGTTTTGAAGTTGATGACGGTCAGGCGCCATGTCCAGATTGTACTTATATTGTTTTACGAAAGCACTAGATAAATCCTTCCAGCTTTGGATGTGACTCTTCTCAAGTCCCACATACCACTTCATAGAAGCACCACTAAGACTATCTTGAAAACAGTGAATAAGCAGCTTGTCATCCTTGGCATGTGCATCCATTTTACGACAATACATCAACAGATAAATCTTAGGACAAGTATGCCCATTGTATTTCTCGAATACATGAACTTTGAACTTATCAGGCAAAACTAGGTCAGAGACCAAACACATGTCTATTGCAGCAACACCAAAGACATATTTGCCTTCTAAACCTCTCACCCTTTTCTCAAGAGTCAAACATTGCTCTCTAACTTCATCCATATATCCAGGTTCACCCTGACTTTCAGCTTGTGGATCAGCAACATGGTACACAAAAGGAGAATTCTGGTAAGTAGCTTGAGTAACACGGTGCACAACAGGTTGAGGTTCGACAAATGTCATAGCAGAAAATGGCATGTAATCCGGAGGTAACCCAAATTCTGGCCAAGTAGAAGCTGGTTGCTGAATCACAGGAGGGTCAACAACAGCAGTAGAAACTTCAGAGATAACAGTCCTTTGAGGTGGTTCACCTCGAGCAATTAGAACTTGCATCATTTCAGTGAGCCTGGTCATACTGGACTTCAACTTATCAATCTCCATTCTAACTTCCAAGTTATGTTGTTCTTGGTTTTCCATTCTTAATCTGATAGCTCTCAATCTGATAACAGCTCTAGTTCCGTATCTGTGTTGAGGAGACAACTTGATGGATCAATAGACAACTGAAGAAGGAAACAACCGGGATGATTTCCTATACAACTCGGATGAACGCAACAATATGCGAGGATGCAATGATATGCAATGTTCACTTCCATTTTCAGAAAAACATCTCTATTATTGCAAACATGGTCAACATCGAGAATATGGTCATGAAAAATCTTGACAAAAAGGAATATTTGCTTTTTCCAATATTTGCAATAATCAGAATTGTTTTCCTTGAGAAATGGTTGTGACGATGATCATAATGAATATGTGGATGCAACAACCACAAACAAGATCACACAAAGCACACAGGTTCAAAGGTTCGAATCACGAGAATGGAGTCAAGGGATAAGAACCAACAACCCATAAAGGCATGTACTAAGGTTTGTCTTCATTGTACCTGCAGAAAACCAAAAAGGTTCTAACAGAGGTACCCGGAGTTAACAGCCATCTTTAGAATATTACCGGTACGTTGGATTACTCCCCAACCAATAACATTCTTAAAATAGACCTTGTCCGAGTGTAGTATCGTGTGACAACCACCTTAGGTTTACACCCGAATAGTTTTCGCACTACGTTCCTAAATTGGCTTGGATGGGTTAAGGGTTCTACGGTCCTCAGTATGATTAGCTCAAGGTCGGAAAATAATGCCACATATGATTACTCATCATGACATTGATAATCCAAGAGAGCCTAACCGAGTGGAGATTATCGAATTGATATAGCTTTGGACTACTCCATCGCGTATCGCTTCGAATATCACCGTCTTATCATAAGTTCAACTCAAATCCGGGTTAGAATCTATCTCACTCACAGAGGATCACCAAAACAAAAACAGAACAAACAAATAACAAACAAATCAAACCAAATCAGTAAATAAATCAAAGTAGGTCGAATCCACTTAGAGATTGACTCCTAGCAGAGTCGTCACTTTTCAGTAGCGGTAAAATCATGAGTGTAAGCTATTGATTAACTTAACTCAAAGTAAACAGAGTCGCCACCGCGCTTTCATTTTATTCCAAATGGAAAAGGAAAAATGAACTAATAAAATCCTAATGAATCTAAAAGAAAAAAGCTAAAAGAATCGAACAGAGAACGAGTAAGGGGATAGGTTACAAGTTGGGAAGGTTTTACGCACCCAAAATGTTCGTGGTACTCCACGGGAGCCCTTTGAAATATTTATTTAATATTTTTTGGTTTGAAAATGGTTTGTTAAGAAGAGATTGAAGAGATGAGAAGAGAAATGTTTTTTAAAGATTTTTGTGTTTGAAGGACGTCCGTCTCATGCCTATGTATCCACAAAGGGCAATGCGAGATCAAAAGCTCGTAGTTCGTGGTACAACATGTGAAAAGAAACAATGCGTTGAATTGATTTTAAAATGTAAAGATAAGTCATCATTCTTTACTGAATACTTCCGCTAGAAAGAATGAATCATATCTAAACATGCAAAACTGGTTTTAAAAAAAGTGCACGAGGGCACAAAAACAATTGAATGAGTTTTGCATTTTTTAAAGTATTTGGAAAAGAAAGTTTCGATATGCTTATGTGGTTTAGCATTTATTAAGAAAACGAAATGAAAAGGTAAAATCGCTTGACCTAAGTCAAGGTTTGATTATGAAAACATTTTGAAGTTTGAAAACAAAGAAGGTTTTGAAAATTGGAAGAAGATTTGAAATTTAAGAAGTGGGAGGAGATGAAGGGACTATCCTAAGACTTAAATTAAAAGTTAAAGGAAGAACGATCAAATCGTATGGTGAACATTCTTCGAATCAATAGGATTTCCATCTTCATAAACAAGTGAACCAAATCGGCTAAGATCTTCAATCCATACTAACTCAAGCAAAGGGAAAGATCCTAAAATCTAAGTCCAAAACTCCAAGTCCAATGCTAAGGATAGTGGCCATGGTCCAAAATTCAAGTCTCAAGTCTTTTATATGTTTAATCCTTTATTAATGTTTTTGTGTCCAAATGGACAAAAGAAAAAGCACAAGAATAATATGAATATAAACATAAACAATATGATGAATGATATATTATAATAAAAGCATAATAAAAGAGATAAGGAGCAAGAGATTAAAATAAAGAGGATAAGGTGCGAGAATGAATTAAAATGTTAGTATACTAATAGTATAATAATATTTACATAATAATGGTATGGTGAACTTAATCATCCACAACCAAAAAGTAACCAAAATCGAAAGGCAACCGGATCCGCTTAGTATCTTACACTATAGTGATTAATCAATGAAAATAGGATCAAATTCATTGAAGTTTGAAAGGAGATTAGGAGACCCAAATCACTTACGCTTCAAACTCCATAAGTCTCGATTCTTAATGCAAAATGATCGATCACTTTGGGATTACGCGACCAACAAGAGGTCCGGTCCACGAAAGCGAAAGTATCCAATTGAATTTTTATTCCGAAATCGGGACAAGTTTAGGTCTATGTTAAGCAATCGTCGAGTAATTTACAGAGTAATTAACCTACAAATGAGGTTGGCCACCACCAATTAAGGTGGAAAATATTTGTGCTAATACATGTTAGAGAAATGATATAATGGATCATCCTCTGAAAACATGTCGCACAAAAAGAAAAATTGGTAACGGTCTAATCTTAATAGAGATTTCACATTGAATTATCAAATGCAATTTATCACGATCACAAAGTATGGAGAATGATCCAAATGATCATTCGTCCATAGATTTGAAATAATAAAGATTAAACATCTTCAAAAATCAATAATCATCGAATCAGAGATCTCATCGACCAAACGAAAAATAAGATGAAATAAAGAAATATGGATCTAATATAAAATCCACAAAAAAAGTAATTAAAATATTTTTTCTAATATTTGCAAATATTCTTTCAAATAAAAAAAAGAAATAATATAGAAAACAAAATAAGAAAAGAAATAACAAAGGGGAGGGGGTGCAACGCAGATTATGGTGGTGAGAATAATAATATGGATCCATCTCATTTAAGGCCCAATCCACACATATTTTTTTTTATAAAAAAAACTAAAACATTAAAAAAGAAGAAAAATGTAAAAATAGAAAAAAAAACATCAGAACGCTTTATAAAAAAAAATGCAGGGATCTCTTCTTCTTCTTTCACTCACGCGGTACTATTCACCACCATCCAAGGGCAACGGAGCTCCGCCATTTTTGAGCGGCTGAGATCGAAATTTGTACGAACATAACCGACACCAAACGCATAACACAAATGTTTCTCTGATTTCGAACAAAACTTAGTCACGGATTCAAATTGGGATCGCGAGATTTACGTTGGAGAACTTCGATTACCTTCAATTCAGGTGAAATTCGAATCAAATCCTCTTCTCTCCTTCTTTTTGTCGCTCCCACCAAAATGACACCTAAGGTCAGAAGGGGTATAGACGCGAACGGTCGGCGAAAGGGATGAAGAGAACACACAGGGGTGAACTCTGAAAGGAAAGAGTCGCCAGCTAGGCATTTATCCCGGAGGAAAGGTAATGCTGCATAGACCTAGAAAGATATGGATAAGACGGTTGCAAACCAGAGAGACTGAGAAAGGGGGTTGGTTACAACCTGGGAAGGTATTAGCACCCAGATTGTCCGTCGTACTCGACGGGATCCACGCTTAAAAGATTTGTGTGTTAAAGGGGTAGTGTCAGTGAAATATGTGTATCAAAGCTGGAAAGAATGCAAGTGTCAGTGTAAAAAGAATGTGAAGTGTATAAGTGCAGTGTCAGTGTAAGGACAAGAATGAAATGCTCAAGACCATGAGGCTTAAAGAATAAAGCTAGAAGAGGGGGGAATGTACAGAGACTTTTGTTCGATAACTGTTAAGTTATGCCTACGTATCCTCTCGTGCAATGAGGAAGTCAGAACACCGTAGTTTGACTCAAAGAGACTGAAAGATAAATTGACTTGTGAACTGCTTGCTTGTCTATGCTCAAGTGTATGACCTGTCTGGCTTAGGTGCAAACTGTCTTGCATTAGACGGAAGAAGCAAGTTCTCGTTTGTGAGTGAATGAGGTGAGAAAAGAATCCCGGAGGAGACGATTATTGTTTGTTTTTGAGTTTTCAGTCTTTTATTGCTTTTGGAAGTTTGCCATAAGAAAATGAGCTTAAGCCTAAACCAATGGGTTAGTAAACTCATCACATCCTCCCTCTGATTAGGGGTAATGAGAATACATTAAGTGTGAAGTCAGCATCTCACACTTAATCACCATGAAGTAGGATTAAGATCATTAACCTACTTGTAATTATTTAGATGTTTTTGTTGTTTTTGTTTAGTGTTAAGTAATGAGATTAAGCCATAATCAAGGATTTAATGGACTCATTACACCATCCTAATAGAAGGATAATAGATGAGAACATTTAAGCTGAGGAAAGCTCCTCAACTTAATCCATGATTAGGGATTAACCTCATGACAAAAAAAAAGCCTTTATTAGATGGATTTTAGTTAATGGTAAGATTAAGAAGTGGATTTTATGATTTGTAAGACAACTTGAGGAGGACTTGTCCATTAACACTAGAGTTAGTCCTTCTTAACCAATTAAGGAAGAATTAGAACCCTAATGCAAGGCCCAAGTTACAAGCTTGATGTCTTGATGATTATTAGATGGATTGATTAAAGGAATTTAAACACATTAAGGGTTTAACACTTAGGATTAAAGTTATACACTCCATCCTAATAGAAGGATGCAGGCATAAGCTTAATCACAAAGCCTTAAAGCCTTTAGGGTTTAGTCCCTGATTATGAGATGAGAAGAGAAGACTCAATGATGACACAAAGGTAAAAGCTAAATAGGGGACTAATCAAAACCTAATTATTATCATGCTTGGGGGTCCTAAGGTTTATGAGGCTCAAGGGAGAAAGATCTTCAAGGAACCACCAAGGAGAGAAGCAGATGAAAGGAGCAAGAAGCAAAGAGAATCAAAACAACTTGCTTCACTTAAGAAGACAAGTTGCTTGAAGAAAGAAAGTAAGAGATGAACATGAATGAGCAAGCTCAATCCAATACACATACAAAATTCAGCAAGGGAAGTATGAAAGAGATGAAAAGAAACCATGAGAAGTGAAGGCAAATTCACTTCTCAAACAACTTACCACCTGAAATGTTAGCATAAGAGATGAAATGCAATGCAAATGAGATGAAATGTGATGATGCAAACCAAAACCAGGAGCAAGATCATGAAGTTAATGATGCTAAGAGATGATACAAACACATGACAAGAGATGAGCATGATCATACAAGCATGAGGATGCAAATGAGGCATGTATTGAACCATGAATGTTCATGAAAAGTTATGAAATGTAATGGTCATACAAGATGGAAAATGAAAGATGCAATGATCAAACATGATTCTAATATGTCCTAAGATGTATTATGAATCAAAAGAATGCACAAAATATCAAGGCAAGTCAATGGATGCAAGCAAATGAGAAATGGATGCAAAAGAAGGCACAAATTAGGGTTTCATGCATCATGCAAAGCAACAATCCAAAACCAGAAGCAAACAACATGATAAAAATTTGAAAATGCAATCAAAGATACCCTAAACCTATACAAGTTCACTTCCCAAAGGAGAGGATCCAACTCTTAACCTAGTGAAAGTTATGAATTTCCTAAGATTGCTAGGGTTTTAAGGTACCTCATCAAGAAAAATTCCAAACAAATTGAAAATGCAAGATCAAATCAAACCAAATTTATTCTATAAACTACATGCTATGCAAGATGCAATGCCAAAAGAATCATCATCCAACTCTCAATGGTTAGGCAGAAATGAATTTTTGAAGTTTGGAACAAGATATTGCCTAAAAATGAAACTAAATCCAATGAAAATGATCAAAAGGTATCAAAAGCAAAAAAGAAATTTGGTTTGAGAGTTGGACAATGTTTCTAAATGTTTTTAAATGCTATGTGAATTTTTTGGTGATTTTTAAATACCTAAATGGTATTTTAATTAATTAATTCCCATTAATTAATTAAAATAAACATTTAAATATTTTAAAAATACAAATTTTATGCAAAAAATAAAAATAAAAATGTTTTTGGAATGAGAAAAATATTCTAAGTCAGTATGCAAAAAATGAGATTTTTGTGATTTGTTTTACTATTTTTAATAAAATGAGAAAGAAAATGCAAGAAAAATGAAATTAAAATGAATTTTAATGAGAAGTCAACAGATCCAGTGGCTGAGATTTAAATGGGACGCGCGGGAGTTGACTGGCGCCAGATCTTGTGGCTGAAATTTGAACTGAGAGGATTAATTTAAAAACCTAATTAATTAGCTAATGACGTGGATTAGGGCTAAGTGAAGCCATCCTGGCCATTCAAACACGCGGGAGTCAACCAAAGTTAGCCTAATCTATGGTCCACATTCAAACTGAACCCTAAACACATTTAAAGCCCTAATGACTTTCAGGTGGCCGGAAAAGACCTCCGGTCGTCTTCTCCGGCCACACCTCCCCTGAGCAAAACCAAAACCTCACTTCTAGGTTATTTCTGGAGCTCTAAAGCTCCAGATCAACTCCCCTCACCCCCCTGAACCTGAATCCAACCTCAAAACTCATTTCTTTTCACTCAATCCCATGATTCGAAGAAGAACATAAATATGGAAAAAATTTCAGACAAGCAATACAGTCTCATTTCTCCACCATTTTCAATAATTCCAAGTTCAGTGTGATCAGTGAAGCATGCTTAATCATTTTGAAACAAAAAATAAGAGTTCTGGAAAAATGTTTCAAGGAGGTACCTGAGCTTGAGCTTTCTCAGTTCTGGACTTTCAGGCCTCCTCTCTTTGTGCAAACCACTCCCCTTGAACTCCTGATAAAGTTTTGATGCTTGGAAGGAATTTCTTTTGGCTGATTTGAGAGTTTGCAAGCCAACTGGTCAGAAATCGTGTTTGGTTTATGGGAGGTTCTTGGCTGTTTTGATGGATGGTTTTGGGTCAGTGAGTCATCTTGAGATCAATGGTGAAGTTGGTTTGAAGATTGGTTGAGTGAGCTGAGAGATTCGAAAGGTTTTGCAAGTTGGAGAGTTTTTGATAACTATGGCAATCTGAGGTTTCAGCTTGTGTTGTGTGGTGTGTTATGTTGCATTTGGTCCACTTATCACTCTTGGATAGGTCTGTGGAGTGGTTGTGCCCTATTGTGATTGGTATGGGTCTTTATGCAAAAAGTCAAGTTTTGTGTAAGAGATGTATGGGTCAATAGTAAACCAAGGACAATAGGGGTGTCCTGCGCAGCAAGGAATGAGGAGGGCCATGGGATCAGTTTTGAAGCCAATTAACAAGTGGATTAGGGTTTGTATGATGTTTTGCAACTTTGTTCATCTTTGGCCCTTTTGAAGTTTCTTGATCCACAAGTCATGAAAATGGACAAACTCTTGGTGCATTCTGAATTTTAGGCAATGGTTCATGTTTGTACAAAGGCTAGAAGTCACTTTGAGGTCTCATTTCAACTTGGCAAGTGGTTTTGCAACTTTGCCTCTTTGGTACATAACTTGAAATTATGTGATTTTTCTTAACTTTGACAAGCCATAACTTTTGATCCAAAATGAATTAGAATGAGTTCTTGTACTTTTTGAAAAGGGAATGATCCATTCTACAACTTTCATGACTAAAGTTTTCTCATTTGAAGCTTTTTTGAATAAAAAAGAAAGGGTTGAAAAAGTTTCCCAAAATGGCAAGTTTTCATTACAAGTCATTTTCCCAAAAAGACAACTTTACAAATGGCTTGAAATTCTTCAATTTTGTGAACTTCTAACATCTTCCATGATCAAATAAAGATCATACACCTTCAAAATGATGAAGAACACCCTTTGGTTGGGTCATTGGGGGCCTCAGATGCCCTGATTTTACACTGACTTGCTCAAGAAGTCAACTCTTGATCAGATGCCCTCCCCATGGAATTTCTTCATGAAAATTGATATGCATGATCCCTATACCATATAGAGACCAATAGAAACAAGAATGACCAAAAAATTTGGAGTTATGGCCTCTGAAACCAAAACCCTAATTCTGGGTCATCTGTGTAGTTAAACCTGGCTCTGCTTCCATGCCTTTCCCAGTTCTTGTGATCCTTTGACTTTCTTGACTTTGTGGGGATATAATATGATGCTTGAACATACATGGATCCCTTTGAAGTGATTTATAACCTTTGGAGTGGCTCAAATAGTTCTTGGATAGCTCAGATCACAAACCCTAGATGCAGATGACTTTGAACCAATGCAGTGAATCAAAAATGTAACATGAGATGCTATGATTGAAACTTATGCATATGAAAAGATCATAAGCCATGGTGTGAATGGGTGAGGTAAAATTTGGGGTGTTTACACTTTTCAGATCCGTTTATGTGTGGTTGATGATTTTGAATCTAAAACTGAGTTGTTGAATTGGAAGATTGAGTTGAAGTTTTGATGGAGGTTTGAACGAAATGTTGTTGAAAATTCGGTTTTAAGCTTGAGGGGATTTTGGGAGCGTTTTTGGTGGCTTTTGAAGCTTGGAATTGAGGGAAGATTATTGTTCTATTTATAGAGGGAAAGAGATGGATTGGGTCTGCCGTTTTCCATTCAATTTAAATGCGTTTTGATTCACGCTTATTGAGTTGCGTTTTGACACCCCTTTCAGGTGCGTGACTACTGATTGGCCTGCGTTTCGCTCTATTGTGCTTCTGCATTTAATTTACCGATGATGTGCGTTTTGGTCCACAGGATATTAAGGTGCGATGCTAAGTTTGTTTTTAAGGCAGTTGGAGAAGTGAGGCGTGAAGAAGGTTGTGTTCGGTGTGTGTTCGTTGCTTTCACGACTTGGAGCTTGAAGCTGCGTTATGATATGTGATAGGCGTGATGTGCGTTGTAGCTTGCGTTGTGTTTCATATTGTTTTTGACTCATGGCCCTGCGTTTTGATACGTTTCTTTATGCGTTTCGTGGGCGTGTGAGTTGAGTGTTACGCGAATTGGGAAAGCTGAAGAAGTATGAAAGTGTACGGCAGGGACGACTTATTGTTCACGTGTGGATTCTGCTAGAATGGCTGGAAAAGTAGTGGGTGAAAAGTCACCTGGGGTTTTGTGATTTTGAAAAGTTGACTGAGTATAAAAAGGATGGGTCAACATGATGTGGGCTTGGGATTTTTATTTGGTAGAAAAATGATATAAGTGAAATATGATTGGTAATGGGCTATATAAATGGGCTCAAGTTAAAAAAAAGAATAAAATGGAAATGATATTAAAAATAAGTAAAAAACGTATAATAAATTTTGGAATTGGAAAAAAATAGATAGTTGAAAATGGTATATGAGCATTAAATGCATAAAATCGAAACATGATTAAAAAACGGTAATTTGAATGATTGAAGTAAAAAAAGTATGAATCGGGTAATCGAGAAAAAAATGGAAAATAGTGGTAATTGAATAATAATGGATAATAGAAAAATTGGAAAATAAAATGGTTTAATCGAAAATGGATAATGGATATGAAATCTTGATTTTAAGCCCACAACCAACTCTTGATTTTTCTTGCACAAGCCACTGATAATGAACATAGCCATCACTGAACCACTTAACAACTTGCAACTTAAGTCACAACCAGCGTCTGGAAATTGCCTTGATTTTTTGAATTCGTACTGAGGAAAATAAATCCACAGATAGACCGCTTATGAACTGATGAATACTCAACACGCGACAACTTGAACTTTGAACACACACTGTCTGAGAAATAACCCACTGGAATAAGCATCTTGCAGTTGAAACAATCCTTTGATAATTTGACCAAGATTAGGTCAAATGTCCATCTGAATTGAATTGTGAACTGAACAACCACACTTAACTTGAAAACACTACCTTGTCTTTGTAAACCTGCAACACAGAGAGAAGAAGAAGAAACAAACTGCAACATATTTTTGGATTTTGTCAGAAGTTAGTAAATATAAACAAATAAAAGCAAGTAAAAACACGGTGATCCCCCGTGAGGCAGAAACCCGCAACTGAAAAGGATAAACGAACCAGTGCGTGATCTAGTTTGTATGCAAGATGCAGATGAAAATGCGAAAAATCTTAGGGTCAAAAATTAGGGTATGAAAGATGCCCCTATTTAAGTTTCTTCAATCCAGAGATAATGAAGATTGAAATCATCGTTTCGACAAGATGAAAGATACTTAAATATCAAAAACCCAATTTTCAATGAAATGAAATAAAACGAACGATATGAAATGATATGAAAAGGTTATGAAATGATATGAAGGCATATGAGATGTATATGAAATGATATGAAAATGTAGAAAGCATATGAAATGCAGAGAAATCTGTGAGGAACAAAATGTCACAAGAAATAAAATAAACGTTGGGGATAAGGAGAATGAAACTCCGACGGGGAAAAGAAGCATGCTAGAGACAACCACATGGCTCAACTGAGGGGAAAACGTCCAAGAATGGAAATTGGACAGAAAGGATCACATCATCCAAGAATGACATTTATGACTTTACTAGGGATATCCGAGAATGGAAATCGGGAAAGGTAATCACAACATATGAGAATAACAATCAGATGAAAATATGAATCACAACATCCAGGAACAGAACTAAATGAGATGGGAAAAGATCAGGAAAGTACATCAAATCAATGATGAATCCGTTACGGACATCCGAGAATGGCATCGGATAAAAATGATCACAATATCTGAGAATAACAATCAGATAAGATGTGAATCATAACATTCAGTAACAGAACTGAATGACATGGAAAAAGGTCCGGGAAAGTACATCAAATCAATGATGAATTCACTATGGACATCCGAGAATAGAAATCGGATAAAAGGTGTAAAAGTATGAGAAGAAACATCTGGTAAGAAAATATTCTGGAGAGACATCAAAGCAAGGTATATCTGGACAAACATCAGATAAACACAAAAAGGTTCTGGGAAAACATCAGAACAAAGGTTACCAACATATCTGGAATAACATCAGATAAAGCTTTAACATACCTGGCACAACATCAGACAAAGGTTTTAACATATCTGAACAACATCAGATAGAGGTGACAGTTCTGGGAAAACATCAAAACAAAAGAGGATATCTGGAATAACATCAGATAAAGGTGAAAGTTCTGGGAAAACATCAGAACAAACCAGGATATCTAGAATAACATCGGATAAAGGTAAAAGTTCTGGGAAAATATCAGAACAAACAAGGATATCCAGAATAACATCAGATAGAAGAGACAAACATGTATTTTTGTAGGTGCCAAGTAAGTTGGACTTTGATCACAAGGTAAGATGTTGAAAACAACAGGACCTCGAGAAACGCATAATGAGGACTAACACACCCAAGAAAATGCATAATGATGAATAACACACTCAAATATGCAAACATTTACGAAAATGGGGAATAACAACACCCAAGAGCACGCATAATAAGGAATAACACACTCAAATATGCAAAGGTAAACGAAACAGGGGAATAACACACCCAAGAAAACGCATAATGAGGAATAACACACTCAAATATGCAAACGTAAACGAAACTGGGGAATAACACACCCAAGAAAACGCATAATGAGAAATAACACACTCAAATATGCAAACGTATACGAAAATGGGGACTAACACACCCAAGAAGATAATATGAGAGAAAATGCTCGACAACCAGTTTAGACTCTTAGAGGAGTGAAAATATGGAAGACTGATTCCTCAACAAGGAGATCACTACCATTGTGCTTTGGATATTAGAGATGTTATTGTTGAATAAATCTCTGTCACACCAGTAAAATGTATAAAGTTGAAAATCTCTGAGAAAAGTCATGAAAAGTTGCTTGGAGATTCTTGAAGAAAATTTCCCCAAGTTCAATGAGTGATGAGGGTAAACGGATAATGGATTCATTTCTTGACTACTGTCGGAGAAAATTGATCAAATCTTTGAGATGACTATTGAGAAGAATAAACTGATCATGGCTTCAGGTCTTGAAATGAATGTTGAGAAGATAAACCCAGTATGAATCTTGAAAAGACCTTCTAATTAACCAAATCTGAGAACAACTTGTATTGAGCAACAACTCTTGAATCATAGGACCTTGGAAGAACTTGCCCCTGTTAAGAATCACTGACCATGTTTCTCAACTGTTTGAAAATTCCATGATGAGGAAAGTTTGTTTGCAAATAAAAAATGTTTGTACAAACCTGGTAATTATAATGCAAAGTTATATGCAAAATTTTGAAATCAAAAGAAATTTATTGAGGTAAAATAAATGAATACATTGTCAGAACACGGTGGTTGAGACAAAAATGAAAGATAAATCAAAAGTCAAGAACAAATGATTGGTAGCAAACTTGGGAGTCAGTTTACGTAACCTTGATGTAGTATGCTTTTCAAAAGAAACCTGTATTCAATTAGGACTTTTGAAGGTTGTAACGTGGTCTGGTTCACGGTTTATGAAACAAAGGATATAAGTTCAAAGTTATTTGTACCCAACCTAACTTCGTAATAAACTTCAGTCCTACATTCAATTAATTTAGACTATGCATTCAAGTTCCAAGGCATTTGGATTTGCACAAATGAAGATGGTTCATAAGCCAAAGGATTTTGTGATAGCAATCACTTCTCCCTTTTGTTATTTCTTGTGAGGACTTTGGTCCACTTGTCTTGTCTTTGTTGAGGATTTTGATGACCTCTTTACAAATCTTTCTTTTTATTGTCCCTAACGTTTGCTTGAACTGTGTCATTTGAACTTACAGCCAGCGGGATGCCCCAGTTTTTTTCCTAAGTCTCTTCCATAGGTTTTGACTTAGCGGGCTTTGATTTTTTTTATATCACTTTTTCAATATCATTTTTTTTGAAATATAATGACTGTCTAGCTTAATGGTTACGATGAACCATCATTGGCTTTTGAATTGAGAGACATCTTCAACACATTTTGATGTGTGCAAAGGAAAGCTTGAGATTGCACCTTTATTGAAAGGTGTCTTGAATGATTCTCTTGTATTTGAATGCTCATTCAAATTAATTGAGAACTACCCATCCCCAGGTTAAAATTGCGGGGTTTTCGAATAGAAAGAAACTCCAACTTAAAGGCTCAAAGGGGTTGACAAGGGATTAACTTCCTTATTTCTCCAGTGTTTGGGATTTGAAACAATGTTTGTATATCATCAGCCAAGTCTCAGTTGAAAGCATACCAATAACAATTACGGGTTTTTCTTTTTCATCATTCTCCCTTCAATCATTGTAAAAGCTTGAGAAAGAAAATGAACTTGCAATATAAAGCATAAAGATGCAAACAGTGAACGAAGTTGAATCGAAACAAAGCAATGCTCATTTCATTAAAATCAACATGAAAGTACAAACAAGCTTAAAAGCAAACAAGTCAATATAATTGAAGAAAATTGCAAACATAAAGAAACAATGGCCTAGTGATCCATCAACAACAAGGATGAGATGTCATGTCTGATATTCTGGCCTTAAAGACAATCTGACTGCTGAAGCCATCTGGAAGACTCACTTCTCATTCTTCGGCAAAGGATTATTGACAACATTAGGATTTGTATCATCAAAGGAAAGGATGTTTTTCTTGATAAGTTCTTGCACTTTAGCCTATGCGAAGTAGTGTTCCAAGTCGTGACCAGTTCCACCTTGGTGAAACTCACAGCGAAGATCCGATCTATAGTTAGCTGGAAGAGGGTCTGGAACAACAGGTGGAGGCCTAGTAGTAATCATACCACTCTTAATTAAGGAAGGATACAAATCAGTGTAAGTCATCGGGATATAATAAAAGTTTGGCTTATTACGATAATGATTTTGTCCGATAGCAGGACGAGAAGCTTGAGCTTGAGCTTGAGATTGAGTTGGTTGAGCTTTAACAACAGGAGCAACTGCAGCTACATATGGTTGAACATATCGTTGTTGTTGGTGATAAGGCTTCCTTTCAGTTGAAACAACATAAGCATCACCATCTCTTCTCTTTTGAAAGTTCCCATGAGACTTTCTTGCAGCATTAGAAGATTCAGCATTGGTAATCTTACCCTTCTTGATACATTCTTCTAGTCTTTCTCCAATAGTGACTAGGTTAGAAAAACCAGATGAAACACTTCCTACCATCTTCTCCCAAAAGAACGGTTGAAGAGTATCCATGAACAAACCAGTTAATTCTTTTTCGGCCAAAGGTGGCTCCATTTGAGCAGATAGCTCTCTCCAACGCTGAGCGTACTCTTTGAACGATTCTTTCTCTTTCTGTGACATGTTTTGAAGTTGATGACGGTCAGGCGCCATGTCCAGATTGTACTTATATTGTTTTACAAAAGCACTAGATAAATCCTTCCAGCTTTGGATGTGACTCTTCTCAAGTCCCACATACCACTTCATAGAAGCACCACTAAGACTATCTTGAAAACAGTGAATAAGCAGCTTGTCATCCTTGGCATGTGCATCCATTTTACGAAAATACATCAACAGATGAATCTTAGGACAAGTATGCCCATTGTATTTCTCAAATACATGAACTTTGAACTTATCAGGCAAAACTAGGTCAGAGACCAAACACATGTCTATTGCAGCAACACCAAAGACATCTTTGCCTTCTAAACCTCTCACCCTCTTCTCAAGAGTCAAACATTGCTCTCTAACTTCATCCATATATCCAGGTTCACCCTGACTTTCAGCTTGTGGATCAGCAACATGGTACACAAAAGGAGAATTATGGTAAGTAGCTTGAGTAACACTGTGCACAACAGGTTGAGGTTCGACAAATGTCGTAGCAGAAAATGGCATGTAATCCGGAGGTAACCCAAATTCTGGCCAAGTAGAAGTTGGTTGCTGAATCACAGGAGGGTCAACAACAGCAGTAGAAACTTCAGAGATAACAGTCCTTTGAGGTGGTTCACCTCGAGCAATTAGGACTTGCATCATTTCAGTGAGCCTGGTCATACTGGACTTCAACTTATCAATCTCCATTCTAACTTCCAAGTTATGTTGTTCTTGGTTTTCCATTCTTAATCTGATAGCTCTCAATCTGATAACAGCTCTAGTTCCGTATCTGTGTTGAGGAGACAACTTGATGGATCAATAGACAACTAAAGACGGAAACAACCGGGATGAGTTCCTATACAACTCGGATGAACGCAACAATATGCGAGGATGCAATGATATGCAATGTTCACTTCCATTTTCAGAAAAACATCTCGATTATTGCAAACATGGTCAACATCGAGAATATGGTCATGAAAAATCTTGACAAAAAGGAATATTTGCTTTTTCCAATATTTGCAATAATTAGAATTGTTTTCCCTGAGAAATGGTTGTGACGATGATCATAATGAATATGTGGATGCAACAACCACAAACAAGATCACACAAAGCACACAGGTTCAAAGGTTCGAATCATGAGAATGGAGTCAAGGGATAAGAACCAACAACCCATAAAGGCATGTACTAAGGTTTGTCTTCATTGTACCTGCAGAAAACCAAAAAGGTTCTAACAGAGGTGCCCGGAGTTAACAGCCATCTTTAGAATATTATCGGTACGTTGGATTACTCCCCAACCAATAACATTCTTAAAATAGACCTTGTCCGAGTGTAGTATCGTGTGACAACCACCTTAGGTTTACACCCGAATAGTTTTCGCACTACGTTTCTAAATTGGCTTGGATGGGTTAAGGGTTCTACGGTCCTCAGTATAATTAGCTAAAGGTCGGAAAATAATGCCACGTATGATTACTCATCATGACATTGATAATCCAAGAGAGCCTAACCGAGTGGAGATTATCAAATTGATATAGCTTTGGACTACTCCATCGCGTATCGCTTCGAATATCACCGTCTTATCATAAGTTCAACTCAAATCCGGGTTAGAATCTATCTCACTCACAGAGGATCACCAAAACCAAAACAGAACAAACAAATAACAAACAAATCAAACCAAATCAGTAAATAAATCAAAGTAGGTCGAATCCACTTAGAGATTGACTCCTAGAAGAGTCGTCACTTTTCAGTAGCGGTAAAATCATGAGTGTAAGCTATTGATTAACTTAACTCAAAGTAAACAGAGTCGCCACCGCGCTTTCATTTTATTCCAAATGGAAAAGGAAAAAAGAACTAATAAAATCCTAATGAATCTAAAAGAAAAAAGCTAAAAGAATCGAACAGAGAACGAGTAAGGGGATAGGTTACAAGTTGGGAAGGTTTTACGCACCCAAAATGTTCGTGGTACTCCACGAGAGCCCTTTGAAATATTTATTTAATATTTTTTGGTTTGAAAATGGTTTGTTAAGAAGAGATTGAAGAGATGAGAAGAGAAATGTTTTTTAAAGATTTTTGTGTTTGAAGGACGTCCGTCTCATGCCTATGTATCCACAAAGGGCAATGCGAGATCAAAAGCTCGTAGTTCGTGGTACAACATGTGAAAAGAAACAATGCGTTGAATTGATTTTAAAATGTAAAGATAAGTCATCATTCTTTACTGAATACTTCCGCTAGAAAGAATGAATCATATCTAAACATGCAAAACTGGTTTTAAAAAAAGTGCACGAGGGCACAAAAACAATTGAATGAGTTTTGCATTTTTTAAAGTATTTGGAAAAGAAAGTTTCGATATGCCTATGTGGTTTAGCATTTATTAAGAAAACGAAATGAAAAGGTAAAATCGCTTGACCTAAGTCAAGGTTTGATTATGAAAACATTTTGAAGTTTGAAAACAAAGAAGGTTTTGAAAATAGGAAGAAGATTTGAAAAATTAAGAAGTGGGAGGAGATGAAGGGACTATCCTAAGACTTAAATTAAAAGTTAAAGGAAGAACGATCAAATCGTATGGTGAACATTCTTCGAAGCAATAGGATTTCCATCTTCATAAACAAGTGAACCAAATCGGCTAAGGTCTTCAATTCATACTAACTCAAGCAAAGGGAAAGATCCTAAAATCTAAGTCCAAAACTCCAAGTCCAATGCTAAGGATAGTGGCCATGGTCCAAAATTCAAGTCTCAAGTCTTTTAGATGTTTAATCCTTTATTAATGTTTTTGTGTCCAAATGGACAAAAGAAAAAGCACAAGAATAATATGAATATAAACATAAACAATATGATGAATGATATATTATAATAAAAGCATAATAAAAGAGATAAGGAGCAAGAGATTAAAATAAAGAGGATAAGGTGCGAGAATGAATTAAAATGTTAGTATACTAATAGTATAATAATATTTACATAATAATGGTATGGTGAACTTAATCATCCACAACCAAAAAGTAACCAAAATCGAAAGGCAACCGGATCCGCTTAGTATCTTACACTATAGTGATTAATCAATGCAAATAGGATCGAATTCATTGAAGTTTGAAAGGAGATTAGGAGACCCAAATCACTTACGCATCAAACTCCATAAGTCTCGATTCTTAATGCAAAATGATCGATCACTTTGGGATTACGCGACCAACAAGAGGTCCGGTCCACGAAAGTGAAAGTATCCAATTGAATTTTTATTCTGAAATCGAGACAAGTTTAGGTCTATGTTAAGCAATCGCCGAGTAATTTACAGAGTAATTAACCTACAAATGAGGTTGGCCACCACCAATTAAGGTGGAAAATATTTGTGCTAATACATGTTAGAGAAATGATATAATGGATCATCCTCCGAAAACATGTCGCACAAAAAGAAAAATTGGTAACGGTCTAATCTTAATAGAGATTTCACATTGAATTATCAAATGCAATTTATCACGATCACAAAGTATGGAGAATGATCCAAATGATCATTCGTCCATAGATTTGAAATAATGAAGATTAAACATCTTCAAAAATCAATAATCATCGAATCAGAGATCTCATCGACCAAACGAAAAATAAGATGAAAGAAAGAAATATGGATCTAATATAAAATCCACAAAAAAAGTAATTAAAATATTTTTTCTAATATTTGCAAATATTCTTTCAAATAAAAAAAAGAAATAATATAGAAAACAAAATAAGAAAAGAAATAACAAAGGGGAGGGGGTGCAACGCAGATTATGGTGGTGAGAATAATAATATGGATCCATCTCATTTAAGGCCCAATCCACACATATTTTTTTTATAAAAAAAAATAAAACATTAAAAAAGAAGAAAAATGTAAAAATAGAAAAAAAACATCAGAACGCTTTATAAAAAAAATGCAGGGATCTCTTCTTCTTCTTTCACTCACGCGGTACTATTCACCACCATCCAAGGGCAACGGAGCTCCGCCATTTTTGAGCGGCAGAGATCGAAATTTGTACGAACATAACCGACACCAAACGCACAACACAAATGTTTCTCTGATTTCGAACAAAACTCAGTCACGGATTCAAATTGGGATCGCGAGATTTACGTTGGAGAACTTCGATTACCTTCAATTCAGGTGAAATTCGAATCAAATCCTCTTCTCTCCTTCTTTTCAGACCCGTTTATGTGTGGTTGATGATTTTGAATCTAAAACTGAGTTGTTGAATTGGAAAATTGAGTTGAAGTTTTGATGGAGGTTTGAACGAAATGTTGTTGAAGATTCGGTTTTAAGCTTGAGGGGATTTTGGGAGCGTTTTTGGTGGCTTTTGAAGCTTGGAATTGAGGGAAGATTATTGTTCTATTTATAGAGGGAAAGAGATGGATTGGGTCTGCCGTTTTCCATTCAATTCAGATGCGTTTTGATTCACGCTTATTGAGTTGCGTTTTGACACCCCTTTCAGGTGCGTGACTACTGATTGGCCCGCGTTTCGCTCTATTGTGCTTCTGCGTTTAATTTACTGATGATGTGCATTTTGGTCCACAGGATATTAAGGTGTGATGCTAAGTTTGTTTTAAGGTAGTTGGAGAAGTGAGGCGTGAAGAAGGTTGTGTTCGGTGTGTGTTCGTTGCTTTCACGACTTGGAGCTTGAAGCTGCGTTATGATATGTGATAGGCGTGATGTGCGTTGTAGCTTGCGTTGTGTTTCATATTGTTTTTGACTCATGGCCCTGCGTTTTGATACGTTTCTTTATGCGTTTCGTGGGCGTGTGAGTTGCGTGTTACGCGAATTGGGAAAGCTGAAGAAGTATGAATGTGTACGGCAGGGACGGCTTATTGTTCACGTGTGGATTCTGCTAGAATGGCTGGAAAAGTAGTGGGTGAAAAGTCACGTGGGGTTTTGTGATGTTGAAAAGTTGACTGAGTATAAAAAGGATGGGCCAACATGATGTGGGCTTGGGATTTTTATTTGGTAGAAAAATGATATAAGTGAAATATGATTGGTAATGGGCTATATAAATGGGCTCAAGTTAAAAAAAAAGAGAATAAAATGGAAATGATATTAAAAATAAGTAAAAAACGTATAATAAATTTTGGAATTGGAAAAAAAAAGATAGTTGAAAATGGTATATGAGCATTAAATGGATAAAATCGAAACATGATTAAAAAATGGTAATTTGAATGATTGAACTAAAAAAAAGTATGAATCAAGTAATCGAGAAAAAAAATGGAAAATAGTGGTAATTGAATAATAATGGATAATAGAAAAATTGGAAAATAAAATGGTTTAATTGAAAATGGATAATGGATATGAAATCTTGATTTTAAGCCCACAACCAACTCTTGATTTTTCTTGCACAAGCCACTGATAATGAACATAGCCATCACTGAACCACTTAACAACTTGCTACTTAACTCACAACCAGCGTCTGGAAATTGCCTTGATTTTTTGAATCCGTACTGAGGAAAATAAATCCACAGATAAACCGCTTATGAACTGATGAATACTCAACACACGACAACTTGAACTTTGAACACACACTGTCTGAGAAATAACCCACTGGAATAAGCATCTTGCAGTTGAAACAATCCTTTGATAGTTTGACCAAGATTAGGTCAAATGTCCATCTGAATTGAATTGTGAACTGAACAACCACACTTAACTTGAAAACACTACCTTGTCTTTGTAAACCTGCAACATAGAGAGAAGAAGAAGAAACAAACTGCAACATATTTTTGGATTTTGTCAGAAGTTAGTAAATATAAACAAATAAAAGCAAGTAAAAACACGGTGATCCCCCGTGAGGCAGAAACCCGCAACTGAAAAGGATAAACGAACCAGTGCGTAATCTAGTTTGTATGCAAGATGCCGATGAAAATGCGAAAAATCTTAGGGTCAAAAATTAGGGTATGACAATAAGATGAAAGGAAATAGAACCAAATGAGATTCAAACACACAAGACCATATCAAAGCATCACAACCAGAAGTAGAACTTTCCATTCACATGCCAAGATCCATCAAACCTTATCATGAAAGAATTAGGGCAAGCAAAACATCACAAGGAAATACAAGTTACCATGAAGAAAACAAACATACATGAGATGAAAAGTAATCCTACAAGCTAAACATGCTCCATGAATCTCAAAACCAGAACCCTAACATGGCAATAAAGTGTCTAAAGAAAGAGTAGAAGCACTCAAGAAAGCATACAAGTTCAATTGGGATCAAACAAGAGAGGTATATGGACATAAAAAGTGATATGAGCATACATGTAAGTGTGAAACTTAAAGAATAAGCCACTCCAAGAAAAATAAAGTAACAACTTCATGCAAGGACCAGGGATGTAACAACATGCTAAAAGACCTCAAATCAACCTCTCGGAGTTGGCACAAGTGCCCTCCTAACCTAATGAGCAATCATACATCAAGAATACCTTCAAAATAGGGCAAGCAAGCACAATAATTCACATAAAATGGAAATCATCCTCAAAAAATTCTACCAATGGACACAAAGTATCCTTAAACATGTGATATCATCATACCAAAAGGAAAAGATCAAAATCAGAAGCAACATAGGTCAAATTAAATCACAAAGCTCAATTAGGGTCTTAGAACCTTCATCACAAAGAAACATAAAAAAAGGAAAGCCAAACTAAGCTAAAAATCAGGAATAAAATCTCAAATGATCTTCAGCATGTTAGAAATCAGATGCAAAAAGAACCAAGTTTATTTCTATTACCAATTTAAAAAAGAAAATTAAACAAAATAGATCAAGCATAAAAGGATTAAAAATAAAAGAATTAAAGTCAAAAATTAAATCAGACACGGAAATTAATCAAAAATGAAATTAAAAATCATAGAAAAATAAAGGAAATTAAAAGAAACCTCCATGATTTTTTTTAAATTTTTGCAATTTTTTTTACTATTTTTTAAGAGTTAAAACAAACAAACAAAATAAAAGAAATTAAAAGAAATAAAAATAAACACAATCAAACAAATATGCAGATCCAATGGTTCACATCAAAAGCTGAGAAAAGTAGGACAATTTGATGGCTGCGTGCGTGTCACAAAAGTCAATAGTCAAAGTAAGCAGGATCAATGCTCAACATTCAAACTTGATTTCCCATCAAGCATCCAACGAACACGTTTTAAAGTTGCTTTGACCTGGCGCCATGTGACCAACACATGCTTCATTAATGTGCTAGCACATCTTGAAACGTTGGATCACAATGCATCTCACTGCCAGGACCTTATCTTCTTCCCCCATTCACCTGCGCATGAAGATTCATACAAAAATCCAGATTCCGGTGAACGGAGCCCTAGCTCCGTCACCGGAAAAACACAAGCACACAAATCACAACATCTCAAGGCCTATAAACCTCCAGATCTGATAATCTCATCATGATAAACAACAACCAAACACTCAAATACACAATCATGCCATGAATCAAGCAAATCGAGCCAAACAAATTTTGACATCAAACTTTCAGATCATCATATCTCACTCAATATTCAGCCAAATTCAAATCTAAAAAGCTCAGTGTAACCAGCATCACTCACAAATCATAATGCACACAATAAAAACAAGTTATAGATATATGGATTCCATGACATACCTGAGGTTGAATCACTTTAGAATCACCAAGATAAAGTTCCAAATGATGCAGATCCATGTATCTTGATATCCTCTTGCAAAATAAATGCAAGATGGTGCTTGAGAGAGGCTGAATTGAAGAACTCGAATGAACTTGCTTTGAACTGCACCTCCTTGAATCTTCACTTTTAGCTTAAATCAATGGAAGAAATGGAATCCTTGGAGCTTGAGGATGAAAAATAAGAAGAGAGATCAAAGAATGGGCACTTCTAGAGAGAGATTCGAAGCAATTTGCTTGTGTGCAAGAACTTTTGGATCTGAAAAATGAGGGAGTGTTGTCATGAATTCAGTGCATATTTCTCTTATATATCCTTAGTGTTCACACTCTCTTAGGATTTTTGAAGCAAAAGAGGCATGAGTTGTGTGATTAGGGTGAATTTGCAATTTGACATGAGAATTGTGATGTAGTGGCTTGGTGCGTGCAAATCCCCCCATGTGCACAATAAGATTCCATTTTATCCACTCTTCATCTTTGGATTAATCCTGACCCTTGGATGTACTTGAATCATGCTCTCCTCATGCTTTTGCACATTTGCAAAATATGAAATATCTCACACATAGCCCACGAGTTTCTTGGTTTCCTTAGATAAAATTACCTCTCATGCATTGCCTTGGGTTCTTATGATCACAAATGGTCCTTAAAATAACTTGGAAATGGTTTACAAGACAATTTGCATAAATGGAAAAACCCTAAAAATAACCAAACTTCCAATGGCCATATCTTGAGTTCCACACATGCTATAAAAAAGTTCTTATACTTTTTGGAAATGGGAGAACATGCCCTACAACTTTCATGTTCAAGGAAATTTCATTTGGAGCCATCTTGATCATAAAAGGATCCTTTGAAAATTAGGGCAAAACTTACCAAAAATAGTAACTTTCATTATAAGTCACTTGCCAAAAATGGAAACTTATTCATAATCTCTTGATTCTTGATTTTTGAGATCAAAAAAGCTTTTATTTGACCTTAAGAAGGTCTCTTGACTTGAAAAATATGATTTGGAGGCCTTAAAATCCAACAGTTGACTTTTTAGATGCACAGTTGACCAATTTCTTCATTTACAAGTAACTGAAGAATTGTCTGACTTTCTCAATGAATTTTCTCACCAAATTTAACACATAAGCCTCATATATCATATAAAAGCCTTTTACCACAAGAATTGGTTAAAGATATTAGAAATCCTTACTTTGAGGCAAAACCCTAATTAGGGTTTAACTATGTAGGAGAATGTTGTTTCCTTGATCTTCTGATGATCTCTCACCCTTCTTGCTTTTTGTGCATGACTATGAACTTGTATAGGATATGATGAAACCTTGTAAGTCTCTTGCACTATCACTTGGACTTTTGACTTGACTTGTAGAACCATAAATCTCCAGATGATTGATCATATGCCTTATGCTAGAACAGGTGAGTATTATGCTTCATTTTTCTATGCCAAATGCTAGGATATGGTATGCTTATTCTATTCTTATGATGTGAAAATGATGGTAAAAAGGAGAGGGAAACTTTGGGTTGTTACAATTATTCTGAGCACAAGCCTTCCCAAGTGAACTATAGCCTCACATTGCAGAATTACATCAATCTTCTAGTTTTGTAGTATAGGTATTAGAAAGATTCCAAGCACTTGTTCTGTAGACTTGACCTTATACACAAGTAATTTTTATATATCTTCTGATAGGAAGATTCCTAATCTACTTCAAAGGACTTCAAACTTCTTGACGTCCAACGCTTTGGTAAAAATGTCTACTAGCTTATTTTTGGTGTTGACATTCTCTAGAGTTATCACTTTGTCTTCAACCAGATTTCTAATGAAGTGATGCCTGATGTCTATGTGTTTAGTCATGCTATGTTAAATAGGACTTCTTGAGATATTAATAGCATTCAAGTTGTCACAGTATAGAGTCATGACATCATGTGTAACATTATACTCTAACAACATTTGCTTCATCCATATTAGCTAAGAGCAACTGCTTCCTTCCACAATGTACTTTGCTTCTGCAGTTGATAGAGAAACATAATTATGCTTTTTGCTAAACCAGGAAATTAGGTTGTTCCCCAGGAAAAAAACAACCTCTAGATGTACTCTTTATGTCATCGGCACTACCGGCCTAATCAGCATCACAATATCCCATTAGTGTGAGGTCTGAGCTATAAGAGTATAGGATACCATATTTTATGGTTCCCTTCACATATTTGAAGATTCTTTTGACTTGATTAAAGTAACTTACTTTGGTTTCAGCCTGATATCGTGCGCATACCCCAACAACATATGTGATGCCGGGTCTACTGGCTGTGAGATAGAGCATATTTCCTATCATGCTTCTGTAGAGACTTTGGTCGATACTATTCCCTTGTCATCTTTGGAAAGTTTGAGATGCATTGGAGTAGGAGTTATTTTGTGGGCATCATTGTCCAAACCAAATTTCTTGACTATACTCTTGGCATATTTTCCTTGACTAAGAAAAATAGAATCATCCATCTGCTTGAATTGGAGTCCAAGAAAGTAGTTTAACTCACCTACTAAACTCATTTCAAATTCTAATTGCATTTGTAATACAAAATGTTGTACCATCTCTTCTAACATTCCTCCAAACATAATATCATCCACATAGATTTGAGATATCATTAATTTTCCTTCCTTTTATTTGACAAAGAGAGTTTTATCTATTCCTTCCTTTCGGTATCCATTGGTAACAATAAACTTAGATAGTATGTCATTCCAAGATCTAGGAGCTTGCTTCAGACCATATAAGGCTTTCTTCAATTTGTACACATGGTTGGAAAAGTCAGGATCAATAAATCCCTTTGGTTTATCAACATACACTTCTTCATTCAAGTACCCATTAAGAAAGGCATTTTTGACATCCATTTTGTATAATTTGAACTTCAATAGACATGCCACTCCCAACAATAATCTAACTGATTCAAGTATGGCAACTGGAGCAAAGGTTCAATCAAAGTTAACACTTTCTATATGAGTGTACCTTTGAGCTACAAGCCTGGTGTTGTTTCTAGTGATGACTCCTTGTTCATCGGACTTGTTTTTGTAAATCCATTTAGTTCCAATAATGTTCACTCCATCTGGTCTTGCAACTAAATCCCATACTTCATTCCTCCTGAACTGCTCCAGCTCCTCCTCCATAACATTGATCCATAATTCATCCTTTGAGGCTTCTTTGACATTTTTTGGTTCAAAATTTGAGACAAAATAGGCATTTGAGATGATATCTCTTGATCTGGTCTTTAATCCTTCATTTGGATCACCTATTATCATCTCCTTAGGATGGTCCTTCTGAATTCTGATTGAAGGTCCTTTGTCGTTTGGATCAGTCTCTACAGGTTTTTATTCTAATTCTAGAACTATTTCAGGATCATTCACAGGTTCAGAGTTCTTACATGTACCTCTGTCTTCCTCAAGAGCATTACTCATAGGTAGGAATTTTCCAACATTTTCAGAGACATCATTTTCTGTAAGAGAGTCATCAACAACAACATTTATAGATTCCATGACGACCTTGGTTCTTGAGTTAAAGATTATGTATGCTTTGTTTTTTGTTGACTATCTAAGAAAGATTCCCTCTTCACTCTTAGGATCCATTTTTCTTCTTTGTTCTATATCTGTCAGAATATAGAATCTGCTTCCAAAGACATGAAAGTACTTGACTATAAGTTCTCTCTGTAACACCCCCTTTCTATACCCCCAAATAAACAATTAAATCATTTAGGCACATATTAAAAATTTCGTCAGAGTATATTTGAAACATGGTATAAAAGGAGTATGCCACATTATACTTGGAATGAAAACATACAACACCTGCTCATACGAAGATATGCAACAAACGGGGTAACTTACAACAGAAGGATTTCATCCTTACACCCGTATTCAAAAGATTCAAATAATAGCGGAAACTAACAACTTAACAGCATCAAACATTATACTTATCATAAATATATCAATAAGTTTGATTCACCAAATATTTCATGTTTACATAAAACATTCATCACCAAAATACATGTACAAAATGTATCACAAAAAGGCATCAAGCCGACCCTAGCTACCCGGTGCTACATATCAGAGCCGACTGTAAACACCCCAAATTTGCCCTCACTCATATCATACCATGGCTTGTGATCTTTCATTTTTGTATAAACATAAGCATACCACTTCATGTTGCATATTTGTTTCATTTGCATAGTTCAAGTTCATCTGCATCTAGGATTTGTGATCTAAGCAACCCAAGGATCCATCTGAGCCATCCCAAAGGCCTCAAATCTTTCCAAGATGGTCCATATGTGCTCTATCATAATATTATGCTCCTCAAAGATCATGAAAGTCAAAGGATCACAAGAACTGGCAAAGGCATGGAAGCAGAGCTAGGGTTTCACTACACAGATGACCAAAATAAGGGTTTTGGTTTCAGAGGCCTTAAATCCAAATTTTTGGGCCATTTTTGTTTCTAATGTTCTCAATATGTCATAAGGATCATGTGTACCAAGTTTGATGAAGAAACTCATTGTGGAAGTCATTTGTTCACTAGGTAACTTCTTGAGCAAGTTAAGTCAAAATCAGGGCATCTGAGGCCCCCAACAACGGAACCAAAGGGTTATTTTCATCAAATTGAAGTTATATGATCTTTATTTGATCTTAGAAGAGGTTGGAAGTTCACAAGATTGAATAATTTTGAGCCATTTGCAAAATTTCCAAAAATGGAAATGACTTGAAATGCAAACTTTCCATTTTGGGAAAGTTTTTCAACCTCCTCTTTCTCAACCAAAAATGCTTCAAATAAAAAATTCTTGGTCATGAAAGTTGTAGATTAGGTCTTTCCCTTTTCAAAAAGTACAAGAACATGTCTTGATTCATCCTAGAACTCAAGATATGGCCTTTCAAAGTTGGCAAAAATCCTAAAATTTCAAATTTCATGTCAAAGAGGGATTTTGCAAATTGGCATATTCAAGCATTCTAATGACTTCAAATGGGCACAAACATTTCACAATATTTCAATTGGACCTCTAAAATAAGAATTGTGCATTGAACCATGTATTTTCATGACTTGAACTTCAATAAATCAAAAAGGGCCAAAACTTTCAAGAATTGCAAAATGGTATGAAACTCTTCATCCACTTGTGCCAGCTCATGTAATCTGATTCTATGGCTCTCCACAAAGTCAGCTGAGGCAAATTCACCCTTTAGATCACTCCTGTCCCAGCCCATACCTCAAGTACATATAAGTTTACATTTTTCCATTCCTCCCATACCAATCACACTAGGCCACAACAACTCTCTGAACCAATCAGAACACCTTATACAAACCCTAAGGAACACAAAACACATAACACACAAGCCTGAATGCAACCCTAAGCTCAGATTGCCAAAAACTTGCAAAAACTTCAAGTCTTCGAATCTCACTGCCTAGCCACAAAAACTCATTCATTCTTTCACCATTCATCTCAAAATCATCCATAGAACACAAAGCACACTTCACCATAGCCTAAAAGCCACTGAATCAGAAATACGATTTCTGCAACTTCAGAAACAAAACCTTCAAAACAGCCATCACAAGCTTGCTCTAAGCTCATCTTCATCATCAAGAAGATCATTAGGGTGGATTTGAACCAAGAAGGAGGCCAGAAAGCTCAAGAACACAAAGCTTCAACTCAAATAGCTTCATGAACTTTTTTTCCAGAACTTGCTATTTAAGTTTCTAAATGAATCTGCATGCTTCACTGATCACCCTGATATGATTTGTTTTGAAAATGATTGAGAAATGAGCATGTATTGAACTTCTGAAAGTTTTGTTTATTTTCACGATTTGCTTCGAATCTTGTTTTTGATGAATGATAAATATGTTTTGATGATGGATTCTTGCTTAGGGATGTTAGGGGATTGATTCTGGAGCTTTAGAGGGGTTGGGCTAGCCTAGGGAGTGAGTTAGCATTTTGGTGTGGCCGGAGAAGATGACCGGAGCTTGCTCCGGTCACCTGAAAGTGATTAGGGTTAGGATTAGGGCTAATCTCCCCAGTTTGAATGTGGGTCGTATTGTGGCCAGGATCATTTCACTTAAAACCCTAATTTTAATTAATTAATTTAATTAGGTGATTACCTAGTTTGAATGTGGGCCATTGATCTACGCGCACAGTCAATTCCCTCCAACCCAAGTTCAAATCCCAGCCATCAGATGCGCATACTTTCATTTTTATTCATTTTTATATCATTTTAATTGCATTTTCTTGCATAATTATTTTAAAATACCAAAATGCATCCAAAAAATATTTTCTTTTGCATTCTGACTTTAAATATTTTTCTCATTCCAAAAATAATTTTTATTTTATTTTTTGCATTAAAAAAGTATTTTTTAAAATATTTAAATGTTATTTTTAATTGATTAAAGCCTTTTAATTAATTAAAAATACATTTATGTTTCTAAAAATCACCAAAAAAATCGTGAATCATCCCAATGAATTTAGAAACATTTTCAAACTCTTCACACAAATTTCTTTTTAGGTTTGACCATAGTTTGTCAATTTTCTTTGAATTAAGGGTCGTTAAATATCATTTTTTGAACCCATACTTTGAAAAATCATTGCTGCCTAACCAAGAAGAGTTTGAAGTTGATTCTTTTTGAATTGTTTTTCATATGGCATGTAGTTTATAGGACATTTTCCTCATGAATTTATCTTTCATTTTCAATTTGATTTGCATTTTTCCCTTTCAACCACCCAAAAAACCCTAGAAAACTTAGGAAATTCATAACTTTTGATTGGTTAGGCTTCTTACCTTCTCCTTTGGGGTGTAACCTAGTATAGAATAGGGTTTGTTTGAGCTCATTTTCAATTTTTTATCATGACATTTACTTCTGTTTTATTCATTTGCATCTTGCTTGTCCATAAAGCCCTAATTGTATGTGTTCATTTGCATTGATCTTGCATATGCATCCTTACATGAACTTGCCATGACATTTCTTGCATTCATATGTCACCTTAGACATCTTAGGACATGTTAGAACCATGCTTGATCATTTCTTCATTCATTTGCCATGATTTGCATTCATTTCATTACATTAACTTTCATTTGTTTTCAAAACTTCAAAGCATGCTTACATGACATCTCATTCTTGTATGATCATACATATACACTTTGTATGCCTTTGCATCATCTCACATGATATTAACATCGCATAAAAACTTATGACTTTGGTCATTTCATCTCATTGCATCTCATTTCATTTCATTTCTTTATGCTTTGTACTTTTTGCATTCTTTCTAACCTCTTCAGATGGTAAGTTACTTTTAGAAGTGGATTTGCCTTCACTTCTCACTTCTCTTTATCTCTTTCATTTGCATTTTGTTAGTCTTTTAAGTGAACTTGTTCACTTGTGTTCCATCTCACTCACTTTCTTTCTTTAAGTTACTTATCTTCTTCAATGAAGTAAGTAACTTATTCTTCTGCTTCCTCCTCCTCTCTTTTACTTCTTCCATTGGTGGCTTCCTTGGAGATCTTTCTTAAGCCTCACAAACCATAGTAACATCCAAGCATGACAATAATTAGGGTTGTGATTAGTCCCCTTAGCTTTTTACCTTTAAGTCTCCTTGAGTCTCTCTTCTCATCTCAATAATCAGAGACTAAACTCTTAAAGTTTTAGGACTTTGGAATTAGGGTTATGCCTTCATCCTTATCTTAGGATGGAGTGTATAACTTTAATCCTAAGTGTTAAACCTTTAATTTGTTTAGACCTCTTAATAAAATCACTTAATAATAATCAAGACTTTATCTTGTAACTTGGGCCTTACATTAGGGTTATAATTCTTCCTTATGGTTAAGAAAGACTAACCCTAGTGTTTAATGGACAAGTCCCTCTTAAGTTGTCTTACAAACTTAAAATCCATTTCTTAATCTCATCCCTTAATTAAAATCCACTTAATAAAGGCTTTGTTATGTAATGAATTTAATCCCTAACCTTGGATTAAGTTGAGGTATCTTCCTCAGCTTAATTGTTCTCATCTATTATCCTTCTATTAGGGTGGTGTAATGAGTTCATTAATCTGTGATTGGAGATTAAACTCATTACTTAACACTAAACAAAAACCTAAAAACATCTAAATAATCACAAGTAGGTTAATGATCTTAATCCTACATCATCATGGCAATTAAGTTGAGATGCTTATCTCATACTTAAGTAGGTTCATTATCCCTAATCAGGGAGGATATAATGAGTTTACAAGCCCTTGATTTAGGTTTAAGCTCATTAACTTATGCAAAACACCAAAAACAATAACAAAACTGAAAACACAAAAACAAACAATAATCGTCTCCTTCGGGATTCTTTTCTCATCACACTCATTCATAAATTAGAACTTGCTTCTTCCGTCTAATGCAAGACAATTAGCACTCGAGCCAGACGAGTCATACACTTGAGCATAGGCAAGCAAGCAGTTCACAATCAACTTATCTTTCAGTCTTTTTGAGTCGAACTACAGTGTTCTGACTTCCTCA
Source organism: Lathyrus aphaca (assembly GCA_963966055.1). Classification (NCBI taxonomy): domain Eukaryota; kingdom Viridiplantae; phylum Streptophyta; class Magnoliopsida; order Fabales; family Fabaceae; genus Lathyrus; species Lathyrus aphaca. The sequence goes on from OZ014521.1 coordinate 542,355,404, forward strand.
TTGCACGTGAGGATACGTAGGCATAACTTAAACTATTATCGAACAAAATTCTATGTGTCTTCCCCCTCTTTCAGCATTCTCTTTTAAGTCTTAGCTCCTGAGCAATTCACCCTTTTGCATTGACACTTGTATATTTCTTTTCCAGAATTTGCACACAGATAGCACCTACACCTACCCCTTTTAAACACAATCTTGTAAGCGTGGATCCCGTCGAGTACGACGGACAATCTAGGTGCTAATACCTTCCCAGGTTGTAACCAACCCCCTTTCTCAGTTTCTCTGGTTCGCAACCGTCTTATCCATCTTTTCTTAGGTTTATGCAGCATTACCTTTCCTTCGGGATAAAAATGCCTAGCTGGCGACTCTTTTCAATTCACCTTCATTTTCTCCTTTCGTCGACCGTTCGCGCTTGTATCGGGATGCAAATCTTTGGGAGCGACAGCTTGGCGACTCTGCTGGGGAAACTTATCTTGTAACTAGGGCTTCTGGTTCTTTTTGTGGGTTTCTCCTAGCGCTTGTTTGATTTGTGTTTATGGGGGTGTTATGTGCTACTTGTGCTTGTTGTTTATTGCTTTATTTATTGCTTTATGTACAACTTTATTTATTGTTTTCATTTACTGTTTATATGCATTTCATACTGTTATCATCATACCATTTGTGCTGGATCTCTTGTCTGTTTTGGTGGGTGGGATTGTTGAGTGATTAAGGTTCCATACCGGGAACCTGAGTGACACATAGGCTAGAGTGGCTTCATATTCTTTCCCATTCCATTTTGGTCTGGTGCGGGAATATGAAACACGGTTCATACATGGGTTTCTTCTTGAAAACTTTGTGCTACGAATTTCCTGTAGTACTGGGGCTATCTGGGAAGCCTGCTAAGTCTGGATGACCTTTTTATGACCTTTAACATCTGAGGTGAATTAGAGGAGGATCTTTTATGATTATTGTAAACACTGTACCTCCGGGTTAGAAGTGTTTACACTTCTCATAACTGATCCAAGTCTGAGAATCCTTGTTCTAGAACAATACATGTGAGGGGGTTGAGATGTTTACAGGTTTGCAGGAACCCTTGGCCTCATCATACCCTTTGTTACTAATATTGTTTTAAGGTTGTATCATTTTGGACTGTTCTTGTGAAACCATGGACTTGTGACTCTTTATTTGATTCCCCCACCTGGTTACTGGTTTTCTAAGCCTTCATCCGGACTTATGAACACACATGGACCATATCAAGGAAAATAATAGATCCAACACTTGATCACAAACCCTTTGCATATCATTCTGCATACATCATTTTGCATCATTTAACATTTTTCTATTTGTTTTACAGAGTATCCACATCTTATCTTTGGTTTGGTTTTGACCTATTCTACTGCTCAGATCCCTTCAGTTATTTGCATCAGCTACCTTCACCAGCTATCTTCACCTGAGATTCCTTTCAGCTCTCTTCACCAGTTCTCTTCATCAGAGACTCTTCTTCAGCATATTTTTTAGTGGCCTTTATCAGCAGTTACTCTCAGTCTTCTTCACCAGCATCCATTGTCAGCATGGACACATCCAGGAAGAGCAACATCACATACCATTTCTTTGAGCCCACTCTGGTAGGCATTAGAAAGATCCAATCTCTTATCACTCCCGATCATGTCCCTTTATTCAGGGAACATTATGGAGGCATTATGGACATGATCATGGACCTGGATGCATCCCAGAGGAGCATGATCCACACCTGTCTCCAGTTCTATGGCCCTCCTCTCAGATGCTTCACTTTCCCAGATTTTCAGTTGGGACCTTTGATGGAAGAGTTCTCTATGTTTTTAGGTGTCCCCATCAGGAGAGGGATTCCCTTCAACCCTGAGATGGTGTCGCTCCCAAAGATTTGCATCCCGGTACAAGCGCGAACGGTCGGCGAAAGGAGAAAAGAAATGAAAAGAAAAGAGTCGCCAGCTAGGCATTTTTATCCTGAAGGAAAGGTAATGCTGCATAAACCTAGAAAAGATGGATAAGACGGTTGCGAACCAGAGAAACTGAGAAAGGGGGTTGGTTACAACCTGGGAAAGTATTAGCACCCAGATTGTCCGTCGTACTCGACGGGATCCACGCTTGAAAGATTTGTGTTTTAAAGGGGTAGTGTCAGTGTTGTTTTGTGTGCAAAAAGCAGAAAAGAATACAAGTGTCAGTGCTGGAAAGAGGTGTGAAGTGATGTAGAAGAGTGTCAGTGCAAGGAAAGAGTGCAAAGCTCAATACTATGAGGCTTAAAGAAATACAGCTGGAAGAGGGGGGAATATACAGAGACTTTTGTTCGATAACAATTAAGTTATGCCTATGTATTCTCTCGTGCAATGAGGAAGTCAGAACACCGTAGTTCGACTCAAAGAGACTGAAAAATAAATTGACTTGTGAACTGCTTACTTGTCTATGCTCAAGTGTATGACCTGTCTGGCTCAGGTGCAAACTGTCTTGCATTAGACGGAAGAAGCGAGTTCTCGTTTGTGAGTGAAGATGATGAGAAAAAGAATCCCGGGGGAGACGATTATTGTTTGTTTTTGGGTTTTCAATCTTTTATTGCTTTTGGGATTTGTCATAAGAAAATGAGCTTAAGCCTAAACCAAGGGTTAGTAAACTCATCACATCCTCCCTCTGATTAGGGGTAATGAGAATACCTTAAGTATGAGGTAAACACCTCACAATTAATCACCATGATGTAGGATTAAGATCATTAACCTACTTGCATTTATTTAGATTTTTTTTGGAGTTTTTGTTTAGTGTTAAGTAATGAGTTTAAGCCATAATCAAGGATTTAATGGACTCATTACACCATCCTAATAGAAGGATAATAGATGAGAACATTTAAGCTGAGGAAGGCTCCTCAACTTAATCCATGATTAGGGATTAACCTCATGACGAAACAAAGCCTTCATTAAAGTGGATTTTAGTTAATGGTAAGGTTAAGAAATGAATTTTATGATTTGTAAGACAACTTGAGGGAGACTTGTCCATTAACACTAGGGTTAGTCCTTCTTAACCAATTAAGGAAGAATTAGAACCCTAATGCAAGGCCCAAGTTACAAGCTTGATGTCTTAGTGATTATTAGGTGGATTGATTAAAGGATTTAAACTCATTAAGGATTTAACACTTAGGATTAAAGTTATACACTCCATCCTAATAGAAGGATACATGCATAACCCTAATCACAAAGCCTTAAAACCTATAAGGTTTAGTCCTTGATTAAGAGATGAGAAGAGAAGACTCAAAGATGACACAAAGGTAAAACTAATGGGGGACTAATCAAATCCTAATTGTGATCATGCTTGGGTGTTCCTAGGGTTTATGAAGCTTGCAGGGAAATCTTCAAGAGAGCCACCAAGGAAGAAGCGGGATGGAAGGAAAAGAAGCAGCAAGAAGCAAGACAACTTACTTCACTTAAGAAGATAAGTTGCTTGAAGAAAGAAAGAGGAGGAGGAGCATGAATGAGCAAGCTCACTCTAAGACAAAAGCAAAATGCAGCAATGAATGCATAAAAGAGATGAGAAGAGATTGTGAGAAGTGAAGGCAAATTCACTTCTCAAAGCACTTACCACCTGAAAAGTTAGCAAAAGGAAATGAAATGAAATGAAAATGAAATGAATGCAAGGATGCAAACCAAAATCAGAAGCATGATCATGATGCAATTGATGCTATGAGATGGTATGAAAGCATATCAAGAGATGAGGATGATCATACAAGTAATGAAGATGCAAATGAGACATGAAAGGAAGCATGAAAGTTCATGAATGCATATGACATCAAATGAAAGCAAAACATGGAAAATGGATGATGCAATGATCAAACATGATTTCAATATGTCCTAATATGTCATGTGGATGTACAAAATGTCATGGCAAGTTCATGTATGCAAGCATATGGAGGATGAATGCAAATGAAGACAAAAAATTAGGGTTTACATACAATATGCAATGCAAAATTCAAAATCAGAAGCAAATGACATGATAAAAAATTGAAAATGGGATCAAAGGAACCCTAACCTCATATGATATCACACCCCAAAGGAGGAGACCTAACTCTTAACCCTAAGGAAGTTATGATTTTCCTAAGTTATCTAAGGTTTTAAGGGACCTCACAAGGAAAAATGCAAAACAAATAAAAAATGAAAGATAAATTCATGCCAATTTTATCCTAGAAACTATATGATATGTGGGATGCAATGCAAAAAGAATCATCATCAAACCCTTCATCGTTAGGCAGAAAAGATTTTTCTAAGTTAGGGTCAAAAATATTGATTTTTAAGAACCCTAAATCCAAAGAAAAATGTCAAAATGGATCAAGAACCAAAAAGAAATTTGTATGAATGGTTTGATAATGTCTCTAAATGTGTCAAGATGCAATGTGATTTTTTTGGTGATTTTTAGAAACTTAAATGGTATTTTAATTAATTAATTTCCATTAATTAATTAAAATAAACTATTAGATATTTTAAAAATGCTTTTTAAATGCAAAAAATAAAATAAAAATTATTTTTATGTCAAGAAAATTAATAAAAGTCAGCATGCAAAAAATAAGATTTTTTGAGATTTTCTAGCTAGTTTAAAATAAATATGCAAGATAAATGAATAAAAATGAAATAAAAATGAGTTTAAATGGAAGTATGTTGATCAAGTGGTCCAGGTTTAAATGAAAAAAGGAGGAAGTTGACTGCGCGCCAGATCCAATGGTGGAGATTCAAACTGGCTTAATTATTTGATTAACTTAATTAATTGGAAATTAGGGTTAAGTGGGACGATCTGGGCCATCAAACGCACGCGGGAAACAAGATCGTACGCTCCAAATTCAAACTAAACCCTAAACCTGATTACAAACCCTAATTACTCTCAGGTGGCCGGAAATGACCCCCGGTCATCTTCTCCGGCCACCTCTCCCCTGAGAAAACCCTATCTCACTCCCCAATCTACAAAAACGTGCCAAAATATCCAGAACTCATCATTAATCAACAACAAACCAGAATCCATCAACAAATCTCATTTATCTTGCCTCAATATCAAGATTCGAACACAAACATAAAAACTGAAAAAATTTCAGAACCTGCATACACACTCAAATCTTAATCATTTTTCATCATTCAAGGCTCATTGTGATCAGTGGAACACATTCTACCATTCTATAACTAAAGAAACAAGTTCTGGAAAGATGTTTCAGGGAGGTACCTGAGCTTGAGCTTTCTCAGTTTGGGACTTTCAGGCCTCCTCTCTTGGCGCAAACCAATCCCCTTGAGCTCCTAATGAAGCTTTGATGCTTGGTTGGAGTGTTTTGTGGCTAGTTTGTGAGTTTGCAACCCAACTGGTCAGAAATCGTATTTGGTTTGTGAGGTGTTTTTGGCTATTTCAATGGTTGGTTTGTGATCAGTGAGTGATTTAGAGATGAATGGTGGAATTTGTTTGAAGATTGAGTGAGTGAGCTGAGATATTCGAAGGGTTTTGCAAGTTGGAGAGTTTTGTGGAATGCTGAGGATTCTGAGGTTTCAGCTTGCAATGTTGTGTGTTATGGCTTGGGTTTGATCCAGATAACATGTTGTGATAGGCCAGAGAGTGGGTGGTGACTGCAGCTGATTGGTATGGGCTTCTTGCCAAAAGGTCAAAAGTTTTGTACTTGAGGTATAGGCAAGAATACAGTTGGTCTTTGGGCATGTCCATGCGCAGCTGACTTCATAGATGTCCACAAATCTAATCTTGAGGCAATGCAGCAAGTGGATGGAAGTTTATGTGGTGTTTTGCAATTATGTGAAGCTTTGGCCCCTTTTGTAGTTCTTGAGGTTCAAGGCATGAAATCTTGAAATTCTTTGGGCAATTCTGATCTTAAGGAAATGCACTATGAGGTTATGATATATAGAAGTGTGTTTGAAGTCACAAAATGCCTTGGCAAGAGTTTTTGCAAGTTTCCCTCTTTGGTACATAAGTGAAATTTTGTGATTTTTCCCAACTTTGCAAAGCCATAACTTGAGTTCTATGATGAATTAGATCAAGTTCTTGTACTTTTTAAAAAGGGAATGATCCAATCTACAACTTTCATGACCAAGACTTTTTCATTTGAAGTATTTTTGAATCAAAAAGAGGAGGTTGAAAAACTTTCCCAAAATGGCAAGTTTGCATTACAAGTCACTTTCCCAAAATGGCAACTTTGCAAATGGCTTGAAATTCTTCAATTTTATGAACTTCTAACTTCTTATAAGATCAAATAAAGATCATATACACCCAAAATGATGGAGGAGACCCTTTGGTTGGATGATGGGGGGCCTCAGATGCCCTGATTTTGCACTGACTTGTTCAAGAAGTCATCTATTGATCAAATGCCTTCCCCATTGAATTTTTTCATGAAAATTGGTATGCATGATCCTTATATCATATAGAGACCAATAGAAACAAGAATGACCAAAAAATTTGGAGTTATGGCCTCTGAAACCAAAACCCTAATTTTAGGTCATCTGTGTAGTTAAACTTGGCTCTACTTCCATGCTTCCCTCAGTTCTTGTGATTTTCTGACTTCCTTGATCTTGGGAGGATATAATATGATACTTGAACATACATGGACCCTCTTGAGATGATTGAAGACCCTTGGAGTGGCTCAGATAGCTCATGGATTGCTCAAATCACAAACCCTAGATGCAGATGACTTTGAACCAATGCAGTGAAGCAAAAATGCAATATGAGATGATATGATTGGACTTATGCAAATGAAAAGGATCACAAGCCCTAATAAAAAGAGTGAGGGCAAATTTGGGGTGTTTACAGCTGCCACTATTCAAACACGAGTTAGCTGTGTAGGATGTAAGCGACAGCTTAACAGGCAAACAAGATAACTTGTGGTTGAATACAAAAGACAGTCCAAAATTTGCACTCACTAGTTATGAAGAAGAAAAGGGATATAAATTGTAAAAGAAAGAAAAAGTATGATTATAAAGTGCGGGCGATGGAGGACGACCATCGAGCAGAGGACGACTGCTGGGGCTGAAGCAATGACGGACTGTTGGGGATGAAGCAATGACGGGGACGGCCGACATGCTGGGGAAATGAAAAGATTATGATGGGGACGGACACCAAGTGAAGTAACAAGATTCTCTGGGGATTATAGATAAAGTCAATGATGGGGACGACCATCGGAAAAATAAATGAAATAAATGATGAGGTACGGTCATCAAAGGTGAAGGACGATCACCTAGCAGGGGACAGCTGCTCTGTTGGGGATAAGATGAGGGACGGTCATCTATTAGTGAAGGACGATCACCTGGCAGGGTACGGCTTCCGAAAATATCACGACATAGGACGAATGCCGGATAGAAAAGGTCGACGATGGGGATAGCCATCGGATAAGCATGATGAAGGACGATCATCAAGAGGTGAAGGACGATAACCTGGCAGGGTACGGCTGCTCTCGGAGTTTATCATGACATAAGATGAATGTCAGATAACAAGATCAACGATGGGGACAGCCATCGGATAAAATGATGAAGGACGATCATCAAAGGGTGAAGGACGATCACCTAGCAGGGTACAACTGCTAAAAAAATATCACGACATAAGACGAATGTCGGATAGGAAAGGGTTCCAATAATGGAGACTCCGCTGGGGGAATGATGAAGGACGATCATCAAAAAAAGGTGAAGGACGATCACCTGGCAGGGTACGGCTGCCGGAAGTATCACGACATAGGACGAATGCCGGATAGAAAAGGTAATTTATTGGGATTTGCTGGGGACTCTTCTGGGGAATGGTAGACACCGACGAGTGTCTACATTCGAAAAAGGAGAGGCATAAGTGTTTGACGCTGTGTATAGATTAAAGATGCGGACGAGCATCCTTAGGACTATGATACAAATGAGTATCGGTAGAAACAAACGTTGATGCATGTTCAGAGATGATGATACGGACGAGTATCAACTGGTTAACAAAGAACACGGACGAGTGTCGACTCTGAGGGGAAACAAGGGGTGCATACAAGATACAGATGAGTGTTCAACTTGCTGGGGAGAGTATGATACAGATGAGTATCATAAGAGGAAGTGTATAAGTTACGAACTTATAAATGTAAGAGATATTCTGATAATCTTTAGGGATAGGATGACACAGACGGGTGTCGAAAGAAGTGTGTTATAAACAAGTGTTTAGGTAACCATGCTGGGAAATGGTGACACGGATGGGTGTCAAAGGAGTGTATAGATATCTGTCTGTGGAGAATGTTCTGGCGACTTTACTGGGGAAAATGACACGGACGAGTGCCAAAAGGAGCATATATCTGTATTTGAGAGTGCAAAGAGGATGCTTTGGCTTTCTGCCGGGGAATTTGAGAGGCATTTTGTATATTATTGATGGAATGTCAGTATTTACAGGTGTTTGATTCAAAACATGGCTTATGATTATGCAATATGTTTGACTTTTGCCGTAATGCTCCGTATTAAACGGAATGCTACGCTTTGGGGGGTAAATATGATGTAAATGCTATGATTATGCAAAGATACCGATCCGGGATTCGGATCCCGTTGCGGTGAAGATCTCTGGCTAATCTGCTTTAAAAGAAAATCCCAGCTGGGGGAAAAGATCATTGGTAGATCTGATAAGATGTATGACTGCTTGGGAAATAAGTCACTGATAGACCTATCTTGGTAATGAGGAGCCCAGCTGGGGTCTGTGGAAGCTTTCGTCACTTTGTTGTGAGATCTTCAGACATTGCTCTTCTTGGATAGAGGTTGAGACTTTACGGGGAGATGATTCCCTGCCTTTGCACTTGGCTGGGGAGGAATGATCACTGAACGAACTTCCTAGAGATTTCTGTAGGGATTCTGTTGAGGAGGATGATGCCTGAAAACTCAGCCGGGGAGATGAACACCTTCTGGTGCTGCTCTGAAGGGAATGCTGGAGAAGTGATGTCTGGCTGCCCTGATGGGGAGAAAGCAGCTCTGGTGCTGTTTGGAAGATGTGCTGAGGAAATAATGATTGGGCAGCTTGCTGGGGAGAAGCTTTCATGCGCCGTGTTGTGCTTTGAATACCTGCAATCCTGTTATGGCAAAGAAACGCACAAGTACCCCGAGGTATCCCTTATTGGATTCCTTCATAGGAGTTTAGACACTCCCGGGAGCAAATCTATTTCCTGTAAGCATGTAATTAGAAAAGACACATTTGTATTTATGCAATCAATATTATAAGGACATCGGACATTTTTGCAAATGAAAGTAAAATGTACGAGACGAAATGTGACTGAAACTCTGATTTTATTAATTTGTGTGCCCTGAATTGGCAAGTACAGTCAAAGAAACAGATCCCCTGAAATGAGGAGATTGTTACAAAATTGAGAAACAAAAAGGTGCCGGCAATGTTGATGATGCTTCAGTGAGCTTCCCCTTGCTATGACCCGTATGACATTTGACGCTCTTCTCGTCTTGCTTTCTGAAGAAGGTTGGTTCTGATCGATGTTCGAACCTTTCGAAGCTTGCCATGTTGTGAGCGATACAGACGAATTCAGAATGTAGTTGTTTGCTTATTCCCTTATTTTGCGTGGATCGCCCTTTCGGGTTTTCAATCCACCGGGATACCCATTTTTGCCTGAGCTGTCCAATGTGGCTTTTCAACTCAGCGGGTGTACATTTTTTTAATTTATTTTCCCTTATTTTTTCCCGAGTGCTTTATTCTGTTTTTGACTCGCCGAGGTGCCCTATTTTTGCCTGGACTTACATTCTTTTTTTATGTCCAGCGGGTCATTTTATGCGAAGTATTTTTTAACTACATCTGAATTCACAGGGGACAGGAAATCATCACCATCCATAGTACTGAGAATCAGTGCTCCACCAGAGAATACTTTCTTTACTATGAATGGACCATCGTAATTCGGAGTCCACTTGCCTCTATGGTCTGTATGAGGAGGAAGGAGCCTTTTCAGCACAAGATCTCCCACTTGGTATTCCCGAAGCCTGACTTTCTGATCGAAGGCTCTCTTCATTCTTTTCTGATATAACTGCCCATGACAGATTGCAGCTAATCTCTTTTCTTCGATCAGATTCAACTGTTCGTACCGGGATCGGACCCATTCTGCTTCATTCAGTTTGACATCCATCAGTATTCACAAGGAGGGTAATTCAACTTCAATAGGTAGGACTGCCTCCATACCATATACAAGTTGATACGGTGTTGGCCCAGTGGATGTTCTGATTGATGTACAGTACCCATGCAAGGCAAATGGTAGCATTTCATGCTAGTCTTTGTATGTGACCACCATCTTCTGCACAATTTTCTTGATATTCTTGTTAGCTGCCTCTACAGCGCCATTCATCTTTGGCCTGTAAGGAGAAGAGTTGTGGTGTTGGATTTTGAAGTCCCGACACAGTTCTGCCATCATTTTGTTGTTCAAGTTGGAACCATTATCAGTAATGATTCGCTCGGGCACTCCATACCGACAGATGATGTCTCTCTTCAAGAATCGGGCTACCACTTGCCTGGTGACATTTTCATAGGAAGCTGATTCAACCCACTTGGTAAAATAGTCAATGGCTACCAGGATGAATCTGTGGCCGTTTGAAGCAGTCGGTTCAATCTTGCCAATCATATCAATGCCCCACATGGCAAAAGGCCAGGGTAAAGACATCACATTCAAAGGATTCGGAGGCACATGCATTTTATCTGCATAAATCTGGCACTTGTGGAATTTCCAAGCATAAGCACAACAGTCTGCATCCATTGTGATCCAATAATAGCCTGACCTTAACAACTTTTTAGCCATAGCATGCCCTCCAGCATGGGTACCAAAAGATCCTTCGTGCACCTCGTGCATCAGCAAGCCTGCTTCTGTCTTATCAACACATCTGAGAAGTACCATATCAAAGTTTCTCTTGTACAATGAACCATCAGCATTTAGGAAGAAACTACCAACCATCCTTCTTAGTGTTTTCTTGTCATTGGATAATGCCCCAGGTGGGTATGTTTGATCCTCCAAGAAGCATTTGATGTCATAGAACCAAGGCTTATCATCTTCAGCAAGGTATGCAGAGAATACATATGCTGGTCTATCAAGTCGGGATACTGAAATCCAAGGCACAAAGTTGGCAGCTTGAACTTTGATCATGGATGAAATGGTAGCCAGAGCATCTGCAAACTGATTTTCATCTCGAGGGATATACTCAAGTTTGACTGTTGTGAAGAATGTGAGTAACTTCCTTGTATAATCCCGGTAAGGTATCAGATGCTCCTGGTGAGTATACCATTTTCCGTTGGTTTGATTGATTACCAGAGCTGAATCTCCGAATACAGTTAAAGTCTTGATCCTGAGGTCAATGGCTTCCTCAAGACCCATAATACAAGCTTCATATTCAGCTTCGTTGTTAGTGCAGTTAAAGGTGAGTTTTGCCGAGAAAGGCATGTGAACTCCTTTAGGTGTAATGAGTACTGCACCAACACCATGACCATTCATATTAACAGCCCTATCAAACATCATAGTCCATTCTTCTTCCGGGTCAGGCCCTTCAGTGTGAATAGGCTCTTCATGATCTTTTGCTTTTATGAACATGATGTCTTCATCGGGGAAGTCAAATCTCATAGGCTGGTAATCATCAACGGGTTGCTCAGCAAGATAATCAGACAATACACTACCCTTGATGGCTTTATGAGATGTGTACTGAATGTCATATTCTGTGAGAATCATTTGCCATCTTGCAACCCGTCCAGTAAGTGTTGGCTTCTCGAATATGTACTTAACTGGGTCCATCTTTGAGATCAAATCAACATATACTGCCTTAGCCGGCGAGCAGCCCACGCTAAAGCACAACAAGTTTTCTCGAGCAGTGAATAATGTTGTTCCGAGTCGGTAAACTTTTTGCTTAGGTAGTATATTGCATACTCTTTTCGACCAGACTCGTCATGCTGGCCCAACACACACCCCATTGACTCTTCTAATACTATCAAGTACAATATTAGAGGTCTTCCTTCAACTGGAGGCATAAGAATCGGAGGCTCCTGTAAGTATTCCTTGATTTTGTCAACAGCCCTCTGGCAGTCTTCATTCCACCTGACTGTTTGTTCTTTTCTTAACAATTTGAACAAGGGTTCACAGGTTGCTGTAAGGTGAGATATGGACCTTGAAATGTAGTTCAATCTACCTAGAAACCCCCGAACTTCTTTTTCAGTCTTTGGTGCAGGCATTTCTTGAATGGCTTTGACTTTGTCAGGGTCAACTTCAATCCCCTTCTCACTCACAATAAATCCCAACAGCTTACCGGATCGCACCCCGAATGTGCATTTGTTGGGGTTTAGCTTCAATTGGTACTTCCTCAGTGTCGCTCCCAAAAGATGAGACTGGGCTCAAATGAGGTACAGACGCGAACGGTCGGCGAAAGGAGGGTGTGAGAACACACAGGAGTGAACTCACAGGAAAAGAAGGAGTCGCCAGCTAGGCATTTTTATCCCGGAGGAAAGGTAATGCTGCATAGACCTAGAAAGATATGGATAAGACGGTTGCGAACCAGAGAGACTGAGAAAGGGGGTTGGTTACAACCTGGGAAGGTATTAGCACCCAGATTGTCCTCCGTACTCGACGGGATCCACGCTTAAAAGATTTGTGTTGTAAAGGGGTAGTGTCAGTGCAATTTGTGTATCAAAGAGCTGGAAAAGGATGTACAGGTGTCAGTGTAAGAGAAGTGAAGTGTATAAGTAAAGTGTCAGTGTAAGAACAAAGATGAAATGCTCATGATAATCAGGCTAAAGAATAAGGCTAGAAAAAGGGGGGATATACAGAGACTTTTGTTCGATAACTGTTAAGTTATGCCTACGTATCCTCTCGTGCAATGAGGAAGTCAGAACACCGTAGTTCGACCCAAAAAGACTGAAAGATGAATTGACTGATGAACTGCTTGCTTGTCTATGCTCAAGTGTATGACCTGTCTGGCTCAGGTGCAAACTGTCTTGCATTAGACGGAAGAAGCAAGTTCTCGCTTGTGAGTGAATGAGGTGAGAAAAGAATCCCGGAGGAGACGATTATTGTTTGTTTTTGAGTTTTCAGTCTTTTATTGCTTTTTGAAGTTTGTCATAAGTTAGTGAGCTTAAGCCTAAACCAATGGATTTAGTAAACTCATCACATCTTCCCTCTGATTAGGGGTAATGAGAGTACCTTAAGTGTGAAGTCAGCTTCTCACACTTAATCACCATGATGTAGGATTAAGATCATTAACCTACTTGTGATTATTAGATGTTTTTGTGGTTTTTGTTTAGTGTTGAGTAATGAGATTAAGCCATAATCAGGGATTAAACAGACTCATTACACCATCCTAATAGAAGGATAATAGATGAGAATGTTTAAGATGAGGAAAGCTCCTCAACTTAATCCATGATTAGGGATTAAACTCATGACAAAACAAAGCCTTTATTAAGTGGATTTTAGTTAATGATAAGATGATGAAGTGATTTTTAGGGTTTGTAAGACAACTTGAGGGGGACTTGTCCATTAACACTAGGGTTAGTCCTTCTTAACCAATTAAGGAAGAATTAGAACCCTAATGCAAGGCCCAAGTTACAAGCTTGATGTCTTGATGATTATTAGGTGCATTGATTAAAGGATTTAAACACATTAAGGGTTTAACACTTAGGATTAAAGTTATACACTCCATCCTAATAGAAGGATGCAGGCATAAGCTTAATCACAAAGCCTTAAAGCCTTCAGGGTTTAGTCCCTGATTATGAGATGGGAAGAGAAGACTCAAGGAGACACAAAGGCAAAAGCTAAGTGGGGACTAATCAAAACCCTAATTATTGTCATGCTTGGTTGTTCCTAAGGTTTGTGAGGTTAACAAGAAAGATCTTCAGAGGAACCACCAGGAAGCAGATGAAAGGAGCAAGGAGAAGCAAAGTAACTTGCTTCATTCAAGAAGACAAGTCACTTGAGGAAAGAAAGTAAGAAGAAGAAGAAAGAGCAAGCTCAATCTCAAACACAAGATAAAATGCAGCAATGATGCATAAGAGAGATGAAAAGAAATGAAAGAAATGCAATGCAATGCAAAATGAAATGAAATGGCATGTTTTAAACCAAAATCAGAAGCATGTGTATGATGATAATGATGCTATGAGATGATGCAAACATGAAACAAGGCATGGGGATGATCATACAAACATGTGGATGCAAGAGAAGCATGCTTAGAATCATGAACATACATGAAAAGTTATGAAATGCAAATGACATACAACATGGCAAATGAAGGATGCAATGATCAAACATGCTTCTAATATGTCTTAAGGTGTCTAATGAATCAAATGGAGGCACAAAATGCTATGGCAAGTCATGGTATGCAAGCAAATGCAAGATGAATGCAAAAGGAAGCCCAAATTAGGGTTTATGATCAATGCACAAAACAAAAATCAAAACAAGAAGCAAACATCAAGATAAAAAATTGAAAATGCACTCAAAGGAACCCTAAACCTATACAAACTCACTGCCCAAAGGAGGGGATCCAATTCTTAACCTAGTGAAAGTTATGAATTTCCTAAGATTTCTAGGGTTTTAGGGTACCTTGACAAGAAAAATGTCAAACAAATTGAAAATGTAAGATCAAATCATGCCAATTTAATCCTACAAACTACATGATATGCAAGACACAATGCAAAAAGAATCAAAGTCCAACTCTCAAAGACTAGGCAGAAATGAATTTTTGAACATTGGATCAAAATAATGCTTTGAAATAGAATTAATTCCATGGAAAATTGTCAAAATGCATTAAGATCAAAAAAGAAATTTGGTTTGAGGGTTGGAAAATGTTTCTAAATGATTTTAAAGGTTTCATGAATTTTTTGGTGATTTTTAAATACCTAAAAGTATTTTTAATTAATTAATTCTCATTAATTAATTAAAAATAAACTTTTAAATGATTTAAAAATATTTTTAAATGCAAAAAATAAAAATAAAAATGTTTTTGGTTTCTGAAAATTAATAAAAGTTTGTATAAAAATTTTCAGAATTTTTAAAGATGTTTTACTATTTTTAATAAAATGAAGAAAACAAATGAAATAAAATGAAATAAAATGAGAAGTCAACACAATCAAAGGCCAGTATTCAAACTCAGGAAGGAGGGAAAGACTGCGCGCGCTCATGGACGGTTGGGATTGCTTCTGGGAAATTCAAATTTAAACCTAATTAATTAAACTAATTAATATGGATTAGGGTTTAATGGAAGATCTGGTGCGTTCATTCACGCGGGAGTCAACCCCAATCAACCCATCCTACGCACCTCATTCAAACTGAGCCCTAATCCTCATTAATGCACTAATCACTTTCAGGTGGCCGGAGAAGACTTCCGGTCGTCTTCTCCGGCAGGACCCTCACCTGAGCTTTGAGCTTTCTCAGTTTGCAACTTTCTGACCCTCTCTCTTTGTGCAAACCACTCCTCTTAGGCCCCTGATGAAGTCTTGATGCTTAGAAGAAGTTTGTGGTGGCTGGTTTGGAAGATCACAGAGGTTCTGCTCAAAGTGGGGTGGAAATCGTATCTTTGATTCAGGGAGTTTTAGGCAATGGTGAAGGGTGGTTTCTGATCAGTGAGGTGTGCTGAGTATGTTTGTGAAGTTGGTTTGTATGTTTGAGGCTTGTGCAATCAGTTTCGAAAGCTTTTGCAAATGGAGCATAAACTTGAAAACTAGGGCTTTGGTGTGTTTCAGCATGAAGTGTTATGTGCTTTGGCTTGCTTTTGATTTGTATAAACAATTGTGATAGGTCAGAGAGTGGGTGCTGGCCTATTGTGATTGGTATGGGTCTTTGGCCAAAATGTCAACTTGATTTGTACTTGAGGTATGGGCAATGGTACAACTTGCTTTTTGGCATGCTTGGGCTCAGCTGAGTTTAGGGAGAGCCATGGAATTGTTTATGAGGTGATTCAGCAAGTGGTTTGTAACTTATGATAAGTTTTGCAATTTGATCCAAGTTTGGTTCCTTTGAGATTTCTTGAAGTTCAAGGCATGAAATGAGATGATTCTTGGGCCAATTCTGATTTTTAGAGGTCATGTAATCATGTTGTGAAGAAATTGTACACATTTGAGGTCTTTAGAACACTTGATCAAGTCATTTTGCAAAATGCCTCTTTGGTGGAAAACTTCAAATTTTGTGATTTTAGCCAACTTTGACAAGCCATAACTTTTGATCCAAAATGAATTAGGTCATGTTCTTGTACTTTTTGAAAAGGGAAAGATCTATTCTACAACTTTCATGACCAAAGTTTTTCCATTTGAAGCATTTTTGAATCAAAAAGCAAGGGTTGAAAAAGTTTCCTAAAATGGCAATTTCATTAAAAGGTCAACTTTCCCAAAAAGTCAACTTTGCAAAAGACTTGAAATTCTTCAATTTTGTGAACTTCCAACTTCTTCTATGACCAAATAAAGATCATACACAATCAAAATGATGAAGAACACCCTTTGGTTGGGTCATTGAGGGCCTCAGATGCCCTGATTTTACACTTACTTGCTTGAAAAGTCAACTCTTGACCAGATGACTTCTCCATGGAATTTCTTCATGAAAATTGATATGCATACTCCCTATACCATATAGAGACCAATAGAAACAAGAATGACCAAAAAATTTCGAGTTATGGCCTTTGAAACCAAAACCCTAATTCTAGGTCATCTGTGCAGTCAAACCTGGCTCTGCTTCCATGCCATTTTCAGTTCTTGTGATTCTTTGACATTCTTGACTTTGAAAGGATATAATATGATGCTTGAACATACATGGACCCTTTTGAAGTGATTGATGACCTTTGGAGTGGCTCAAGAAGCTCTTGGATTGCTCAGATCACAAACCCTAGATGCAGATGACTTTGAACCAATGCAATGAATAAAAAATGTGATATGAAATGCTATGATTGAGTTTATGCATATGTAATGATCACAAGCCATGGTGTGAAGGGGTGAGGGCAAATTTGGGGTGTTTACAGCTGCCCCTATTCAAACATGAGTTAGCTGTGCAGGATGTAAGCAACGGCTTAACAGGCAAACAAGATAACTTGTGGTTGAATACCAAAGACAGTCCGAAATTTGCACTCACAGAATGAAGAAAGAAAAGGGATATAGATTGTAAAAGGAAAATAAAGTATATTGTAAAGTGCGGGCGACGGAGGACGACCGTTGAGCAGAGGACGACTGCTGGGGAAAGAGCAATGACGGGGACGACCGACATGCTGGGGATAAAAGGGATCATGATGGGGACGGCCATCAAGTAAAGTTATAATATTCTCTGGGGATTAATGAAAAATGATGGGGACGGCCATCAAGTTCATAAAGTAATGTAAACAATGATGGGGACGGCCATCGGGCTAAACTGATGAAGGACGATCATCAGGGAAAGGAAAAGGGACCACGACGGGGACGGCCATCGGGTTAAAGAATAAATGAAATAATGATGAGGGACGGTCATCAAAGGTGAAGGACGATCACCTGGCAGGGTACGGCTGCCGAAAATATCGCGACATAGGACGAATGTCGGATAAAAGGTCAACGATGGGGACGGCCATCGGATGAGCATGATGAAGGACGATCATCAAGAGGTGAAGGACGATCACCTAGCAGGGGACGGCTGCTCTCAAGGTTTATCATGACATAGGATGAATGTCAGATAACAAGATCAACGATGGGGACGGCCATCGGATAAAATGATGAAGGACGATCATCAAAAGGTGAAGGACGTTCACCTTAGCAGGGGACGACTGCTAAAAATCACGACATAGGACGAATGTCGGATAGAAAATGTCAACGATGGGGACGGCCATCGGATGAGCATGATGAAGGACGATCATCAGGAGGTGAAGGACAATCACCTAGCAGGGTACGGCTGCTCTCAGGGTTTATCATGACATAGGACGAATGTCAGATAGAAAAGAAATTGCTCTGCTGGCGATCTACTGTGGAATAGTAAACACAGACGAGTGTTTATATCCAGGAAACAAAAGGTATAAGTACTTAGATGTTTGTGTATAGATTAAAGATGCAGACGAGCATCCTTAAGGCTATGATACAGACGAGTATCAGGTAGAAACAAATACTGACACGTGTTCAGAGATGATGATACGGACGAGTATCAACTGGTTAACAAGGAACACGGGCGAGTGTTGATTCTGAGGGGACTCTTCTGGGGAAAGGTAGACACAGACGAGTGTCTAAATTAAAGAAGACAAAAGTGTTTTACACGGTGTATGGATTAAAGATGCGGACGAGCATCCTTAAGACTATGATACGGACGAGTATCAGGTAGAAACGAACGCTTGACGCATGCTCTGAGATGATGGTACGGACGAGTACCAGCTGGTTAACAAAGAACACGGACGAGTGTCGAATCTGTGGGGATATAAATGGTGTATACAAGATACGGACGAGTATCTGTATAAGTAAAATAAGTACGAGTGATGTATATTTGAGTGTTCAACCTGCTGGGGAGAGTGACACAGACGAGTGTCAAAAGGGAAAGTAATATAAGCAAATATCTGATATACAAAGTGTTTAGGTTACTGTGCTGGGGAAAGTGACATGGTTGGATGTCAAGGAATTGTATATATATGTGTATGAGAGTGCAAAGAGGATGCTTTGGCTTTCTGCTGGGGGAATCTGGGGGGCTTTCCGTATACTGTTTGATGGATTGTCAATATTTCACAAGTGTTTGATTCAGACCATGACTTATGATTATGCAACATGTTTGATTTTTGCCGTAATGCTCCGTATTAGACGGAATGCTACGCTTTGCGGGGTGAATATGATGCGAATGCTATGATTATGCAAGGGTACCAATCCGGGATTCGGATCCCGTTGCCGTGAAGATCTCTGGTCGATCTGTTTGAAATGAGCATCCCAGCTGGGGATGAGATCATTGGTAGATCTGACAAGATGTATCTGCTTGGGGGAATAGGTCACTGATAGACCTATCTCAGTAATGAGGGACCCAGCTGGGAGTTTGTAGAAGCTTTCTTCACCCTGTTGTGATTCCTTCGTGCGCTGATCTTCTGGATAGAGGCTGAAACTCTGTGGGGAGAAGGTTCCCTGACTTTTGTACTTGGCTGAGGAGGAAGCAAATGGAAACTCGGCTGGGGAGAAACGGTGAATGGCAACTCAGCTGGGGAGAAACAGTGAATGGCAACTCAGCTGGGGAGAAACAGTGAATGGCAACTCAGCTGGGGAGAAAGCACCTACGGTGCTAAGACTGAGTGGATAATGATCAGCCAGCTTGCTGGGATGAAACTTTCATGCCCCATGTTGTGCCTTGAATGCCTGCAATCCTGCAAAGATAGAAATGTTCAAGTAATCCCGAGGTATCCCTTACCGGATTCCATCATAAGAGTTTAGACACTCCCGGGAATAAGTATATTTCCTACAAGCACACAGTTTCAGAAAGACGCATCTGTGTTTATGCAATCAGTATCTCTAAAGACATCAGACATTTTACAAATGAAAATAAAATGTACGAGACGAGACATGACTGAAAATCTGATTTTATTGATTCATATGCCCTGAATTAGCAAGATACAGTCCAAGAAACATATCCCCTAGAATGAGGAGATTGTTACAAATTGAGAAACAAAATGTTGGCAATGTTGATGACGCTTCAAGGAGCTTCCCTTTGCTATGACTCGTATGACATTTGACGTTCTTCTCGTCTTGCTTTTTGAAGAAGCCTGATTCTGATAGAAGCTCGATCCTTTCGAGGCTTACCAAGTTGTAGGTGATACAGACGAATTCAGAGTGCAATTGTTCGCTTATTCCCTTATTTTGCATGGACCGCCTGTAAACACCCCAAATTTGCCCTCACCCATTCACACCATGGCTTGTGATCATTTCATATGCATAAACACAATCATAAGATCTCATATCACATTTTTGATTCACTGCATAGAGTCTAAGTCATCTGCATCTAGGGTTTGTGATCTGAGCTATCCAAGAGCTTCTTGAGCCACTCCAAAGGCCATCAATCACTTCAAAGAGGTCCATGTGTGTTCAAGTATCATATTACATCCTCTCAAAGTCAAGAATGCCAAAGAATCACAAGAACTGGGAATGGTGTGGAAGCAGAGCCAGGCTTGACTGCACAGTTGACCTAAAATTAGGGTTTTGGTTTCAGAGGCCATGACTCCAAATTTTTTGGTCATTCTTGTTTCTATTGGTCTCTATATGGTATATAGAATATGCATATCAATTTTCATGAAGAAATTCCATGGGGAAGTCATCTGATCAAGAGTTGACTTTTCAAGTAAGTCAGTGCAAAATCAGGGCATCTGAGGCCCCCAATGACCCAACCAAAGGGTGATCTTCATCATTTTGATTGTATATGACCTTTATTTGATCATAGAAGATGTTGGAAGTTCACAAAATTGAAGAATTTTAAGTCTTTTGCAAAGTTGACTTTTTGGGCAAGTTTGACTTTTAATGAAAATGTCATTTTATGCAACTTTTTCAACCCTTACTTTTTGATTCAAGAAAGCTTCAAATGGAAAAACTTTGGTCATGAAAGTTGTAGAATAGATCTTTCCCTTTTCAAAAAGTACAAGAACATGACCTAATTCATTTTGGATCAAAAGTTATGGCTCATCAAAGTTGGCAAAAATCACTAAATTTCAAGTCATGCATCAAAGAGGCAAAGTTGCAAATTCACTTCTCAAGGCCAATTAAGTCATCAAATGGACTTCTAATCCACACAACATGATCACACAACCTTCAAGAATCAGAATGGGCCAAGGGATCACATGTTTTATGGCCTATAGAGCAAGTTTCTTTCATGAAAACCAAAAGCAAGCCAAGTTGCAAAACACATGATAACTTCTCATCCACTTGCTAGCTACTTTGCTGATCAACCCTAGCCTTTTCCCTCACCATGCTGCGCAGCACACCTCCCTTGTACTTGGCTAGAACATGACCCATGCTTCTCTTACACAAAAGTTGACAATTTGCAAAAGCAACCATACCTATCAAAAAAGGACATGTCACATCTTCTGACCAATGAGCATTGTTTATACAAATTAATTGCAAGCCAAACCACACAATACACAAGCCTGAAACCAGCCATAGCACCACATTCACATTTTCACTCCATTGAGCAAAAGCATTCGAAACACACAACACAACTCACAAACACACAAACAAACTTCATACATCAACTCAACTCATCTTCCTGGTCACAAAGCACCCATCATCCTTGCCTTAAACTGCCAGAATCACAAACACGATTCTCACCTGAGCTTGAACAGAACTTGTTCAAACTTCCAAACCAGCCATCACAAACTTTTTCTAAGCATCAAGAGTTCATCAGAGGCCTAAGAGGAGTGGATTGCACGAAGAAAAGGGGTCAGAAAGTGGCAAACTGAAAAGCTTCAAACTCAGGTAGCTTCATGAACATTTTTTCCAGAAATGATTTTTTAAGTTCCTAAGTTGTTCTTCATGATTCACTGATCACTCTGATGTTGTTGGTTTTGAAAATGGTGAAGAGATGAGAGTTTAATCTTGTTCTGAAACTTTTTGCCCTAAAACTATTTTGATTCAATTCTCTCAGTTTAGGAATGATAAATGTTGTTTGAATGGGGGTTTTGATTCGTGATTGAGTGGGGAAGAGTTCTGGGCAATTAGATTTCGTTTTAGATGCGTGTGGAGAGAGTTTGAAATTTGGGGTGATCGGAGAAGATGACCGGAACACTGTTCCGGTCACCTGAGAGTCATTAAGGCTGGATTAGGGCTAATTAATTAGGGTTAGTGAGTTTGAATGTAGGCCGTCCAGATGCGCGCCTAGTCAACTCCCGCGCGTGTGAGTTTGAATGCTGGCCTCAGGATCTGTTGACTTCTTCATTAATTCATTTAATTTCATTTTTATTTTCATTTAAATACATTTGTTTTCTATATTTTATTTAAAATAGCAAAACTTATTCAAAAATTCTGAAATTTTTTATACAAACTTTTATTTAATTTCAGAAACCAAAAATATTTTTATTTTTATTTTTTGCACTCAAAAAGTATTTATAATTAATTAATGAGAATTAATTAATTAAAAATGCTTTTAGGTATTTAAAAATCACCAAAAAATTCATGAAACATTTTAAAACATTTAGAAACATTGTCCAACCCTCAAACCAAATTTCTTTTTTGATCTTGATGCATTTTGAGAATTTTTCATGGAATTAAAGTCATTTTAATGCATTATTTTGATCCAAACTTTAAAAAATCATTTCTGCCTAACCATTGAGAGTTGGACCTTGATTCTTTTTGCATTGCATTGTGTTCAGCATGTAGTATGTGAGATTAAATGGGCATGATTTGATCTTTCATTTTCCATTTGTTTGACATTTTTCTTGTTAAGGAACCCTAAAACCATAGAAAACTTAGGAAAATCATAACTTGAATTAGGTTAAGAGTTGGAACTTCTCCCTTGGGAAGTGAGTTAGTATAGGTTTAGGGATCCTTTGAATGCATTTTCAATTTTTTATCTTGATGTTTGCTCCTGATTTTGGTTTTTGTTTGATGCTTTGATCATAAACCCTAATTTGAACTTCCATGTGTATTCATCTTGCATTTGCATTCATACTTTGACTTGCCATAGCATTTTGTGCATCCATTTGGTTCATTGAACATCTTAAGACATAATAGAAGCATGCTTGATCATTGCATCTTGCATTTGCCATGTTGTATGCCATATGCATTTCATAACTTGTCATGTATGATCATGGTTCTTAACTTGTTTCATTTGCATCCATGAGCTTGTATGTTCATCCTCATGTCTTGCCTCATGTTTGCATCATCCCTTAGCATCATTAACATCATACTTATGCTTCTGATTTTGGTTTGCATCATGCCATTTCATCTCATTTTGCATTGCATTGCATTCCTTTGCTAACTTTTCAGGTGGTAAGTAACTTTGAGAAGTGAATTTGCCTTCATTTCTCACAACTTCTTTTCATCTCTTTCATGCATCTTTGCTGCATTTTGTTATGAGTTTGAGATTGAGCTTGCTCATTCTTTTTCTTCTTACTTTCTTTCCTCAAGTGACTTGACTTCTTGAGTGAAGCAAGTTACTTTGCTTCTCTTGGCTCCTTTCATCTGCTTCCTGGTGGTTCCATTGAAGATCTTTCTCTTGTAACCTCACAAACCTTAGGAACAACCAAGCATGACAATAATTAGGGTTTTGATTAGTCCCCCATTTAGTTTTACCTTTGTGTCATCTTTTGTGTCTTCTCTCCTCACCTCATAATCATGGACTAAACCCTAAAGGCTTTAAGGCTTTGTGATTAAGCTTATGCCTGCATCCTTCTATTAGGATGGAGTGTATAACTTTAATCCTAAGTGTTAAACCCTTAATGTGTTTAAGTCCTTTAATCAATTCACTTAATAATCATCAAGACATCAAGCTTGTAACTTGGGCCTTGCATTAGGGTTCTAATTCTTCCTTAATTGGTTAAGAAGGACTAACCCTAGTGTTAATGGACAAGTCCCCCTCAAGCTGTCTTACAAATCATAAAACTCACTTCATCATCTTATCATTAACTAAAATCCACTTAATCAAAGGCTTGTTATGTCATGAGTTTAATCCTTAATCATGGATTAAGTTGAGGAGCTTTCCTCAGCTTAAACATTCTCATCTATTATCCTTCTATTAGGATGGTATAATGAGTCTGTTTAATCCCTGATTATGGCTTAATCTCATTACTTGACACTAAACAAAAACACCAAAAACATCTAAATAATCGCAAGTAGGTTAATGTTCTTAATCCTACATCATGGTGATTAAGTGTGAGAAGCTGACTTCACACTTAAGGTACTCTCATTACCCCTAATCAGAGGGAAGATGTGATGAGTTTGCTAAATCCATTGGTTTAGGCTTAAGCTCATTAACTTATGACAAATTCTCAAAAGCAATAAAAGACTGAAAACTCAAAAACAAACAATAATCGTCTCCTCTGGGATTCTTTTCTCATCTCATTCACTCACAAACGAGAGCTTGCTTCTTCCGTCTAATGCAAGACAGTTTGCACCTGAGCCAGACAGGTCATACACTTGAGCATAGACAAGCAAGCAGTTCACAAGTCAATTCATCTTTCAGTCTCTTTGGGTCGAACTACGGTGTTCTGACTTCCTCATTGCACGAGAGGATACGTAGGCATAACTTAACAGTTATCGAACAAAAGTCTCTGTATATTCCCCCTCTTTCCAGCATTATTCTTTTAGCCTCATGATCATGAGCATACTCTTATTCTTACACTGACACTGCTCTTATACACTTCACATTTCTTTTACACTGACACTTGCATTCTTTCCAGCCTTGATACACAAATTGCACTGACACTGCCCCTTTAAAACACAAATCTTTCGAGCGTGGATCCCGTCGAGTACGGCGGACAATCTGGGTGCTAATACCTTCCCAGGTTGTAACCAACCCCCTTTCTCAGTCTCTCTGGTTCGCAACCGTCTTATCCATCTTTTCTAGGTCTATGCAGCATTACCTTTCCTCCGGGATAAAAATGCCTAGCTGGCGACTCTATTCATTCCCTGTGAGTTCACTCCTGTGCGTTCTCACACCTCCTTTCGCCGACCGTTCGCGTCTGTACCCCATTTGACCCGGCTTCATTTGGTGGGAGCGACACCGCCCTTTCGGGTTTTCAATCCATCGGGATACCCATTTTTGCCTGAGTTGTCCAATGCGGCTTTTCAACTCAGCGGGTGTACATTTTTGTTCATTTTCCCTTATTTTTGCCCGAGTCTTTTATTCTGTTTTTGACTCGCCGGGGTGCCCTATTTTTTCCTGGACTTACATTCTGTTTTTGTGTCCAGCGGGTCATTTTATGTGAAGTATTTTTTAACTGCATCTGAATTCACAGGGGACGGGAAATCTTCACCATCCTTGGTGCTGAGCATGAGTGCTCCACCAGAGAAAACTTTCTTTACCACAAATGGTCCTTCGTAGTTTGGGGTCCATTTGCCCCTGTGGTCTGTATGCGGAGAGAGGATTCTTTTCAGCACAAGATCCCCTACTTGGTACTCTCGGTGCCTGACTTTCTGATCGAAGGCTCTCTTCATTCTTTTCTGATACAACTGCCCATGGCAGATTGCAGCCAATCTCTTCTCTTCGATCAGGCTCAGTTGTTCGTATCGGGATTGGACCCATTCTGCTTCTTTCAGCTTAACATCCATCAGTACCCGTAAGGAGGGTAATTCAACTTCAACAGGTAGGACTGCCTCCATACCATACACAAGTTGATACGGCGTTGCCCCAGTGGATGTTCTGATTGACGTGCGGTACCCATGCAAGGAAAACGGTAGCATCTCATGCCAGTCTTTGTAGGTGACTACCATCTTCTGCACAATCTTCTTGATATTCTTATTAGCTGCCTCAACAGCGCCGTTCATCTTTGGCCTGTAAGGAGAAGAATTGTGGTGTTGAATCTTGAAGTCCTGGCATAGCTCTGCCATCATTTTGTTGTTCAAGTTGGAACCGTTATCAGTAATGATTCGCTCGGGAACTCCGTATCGACAGATGATATCTCTCTTCAGAAATCGGGCTACCACCTGCCTGGTAACATTTGCATAGGAAGCTGCTTCGACCCACTTGGTGAAATAGTCAATGGCAACCAGGATGAATCTGTGGCCATTTGAAGCAGTCGGTTCGATCTTGCCAATCATATCAATGCCCCACATAGCAAAGGGCCAAGGTGAAGACATCACATTCAAAGGATTGGGAGGCACATGCACCTTATCCGCATAAATCTGGCATTTATGGCATTTTCTGGCGTAGGCACAACAGTCGACATCCATTGTGATCCAGTAATAACCTGATCTTAGCAACTTCTTAGCCATGGCATGCCCTCCTGCATGGGTACCAAAGGATCCTTCGTGCACCTCGTGCATTAACAAGTCTGCTTCTGTTCTATCAACGCATCTGAGGAGTACCATATCAAAGTTTCTCTTGTACAAGGAACCATCAGTGTTCAGGAAGAAACTACCAGCAAGCCTTCTCAAAGTCTTCTTATCATTGGAAGATGCCCCAGGTGGGTATGTTTGATCCTCCAAGAAGCACTTAATGTCATGGAACCAAGGCTTATCATCTTTGACAATATCTGCTGCGAACACATATGCTGGTCTGTCAAGTCTGGACACTGAAATTTGAGGTACAAAGTTGGCAGCTTGCACTTTGATCATGGATGAAATGGTAGCCAAAGCATCTGCAAACTGATTCTCGTCCCGAGGGATGTACTCAAGCTTGACCGTTGTAAAGAAAGTCAATAACCTCCTTGTATAATCCCTGTAAGGTATCAGATGATCCTGATGTGTGTACCATTTGCCGTTGGTTTGATTAACTACCAGAGCTGAATCTCCGAATACAGTCAATGTCTTGATCCTGAGGTCAATGGCCTCCTCAAGACCCATAATGCAAGCTTCGTATTCAGCTTCGTTGTTAGTGCAGTTAAAGGTAAGCTTTGCCGAGAAAGGCATGTGAACTCCTTTAGGTGTAATGAGTACTGCACCAACACCACGACCATTCATATTAACAGCCCCATCAAACATCATAGTCCATTATTCTTCCGGGTCAGGCCCTTCAGTGTGAACAGGCTCTTCATGATCTTTTGCTTTTATGAACATGATGTCTTCATCAGGGAAGTCAAATCTCATTGGCTGGTAATCATCAATAGGTTGCTCAGCAAGATATTCAGACAATACACTGCCCTTGATGGCTTTTTGAGAGGTGTACTGGATGTCATATTCCGTGAGGATCATTTGCCATCTTGCAACCCGTCCGGTAAGTGCTGGCTTCTCAAATATGTACTTGACTGGGTCCATCTTTGAGATCAACAAGGTAGTGTGGGTCAACATATACTGTCTCAGTCGACGAGCAGCCCACGCTAAAGCACAGCAAGTTTTCTCGAGCAGTGAATAACGTTGTTCACAGTCGATAAACTTTTTTCTTAGGTAGTATATTGCATACTCTTTTCGACCAGACTCGTCATGCTGGCCCAGCACACACCCCATTGACTCATCTAATACTGTCAAGTACATTATCAGAGGTCTTCCTTCAACTGGAGGCATAAGGATTGAAGGCTCTTGTAAGTACTCCTTGATCTTGTCAAAAGCCCTTTGGCAGTCTTCGTTCCACCTGACCGTTTGTTCTTTTCTTAACAGCTTGAACAAAGGCTCACAGGTTGCTGTGAGGTGAGATATGAACCGTGAAATGTAGTTCAATCTACCTAAGAACCCCCGAACTTCTTTCTCAGTCTTCGGTGCAGGCATTTCTTGAATGGCTTTGACTTTATCAGGGTCAACTTCAATCCCCTTTTCACTCACAATAAATCCCAGCAGCTTACCAGATCTTACCCCGAATGTGCACTTGTTGGGGTTTAACTTCAGTTGGTACTTCCTCAGACGCTTGAATAGCTTCAGCAGATTTACCAGGTGGTCTTCTTCAGTGAGGGACTTGGCAATCATGTCATCCACATAACATTCGATTTCTTTATGGATCATTTCGTGGAATAATGTCACCATAGCCCGTTGATACGTTGCACCAGCATTCTTCAGTCTGAATGGCATCACCTTGTAACAGAACGTGCCCCAGGGTGTGATGAAAGTTGTCTTCTCCATGTCTTCAGGTGACATTTTGATCTGATTGTATCCTGAAAATCCGTCCATGAAGGAGAATACCGAGAACTGAGCCGTGTTATCCACCAATACATCGATGTGAGGTAATGGGAAGTCATCTTTCGGGCTAGCTCTGTTCAGATCCCGGTAGTCAACACACATTCTTACTTTGCCGTCCTTCTTAGGCACAGGTACTATATTAGCAACCCACGGTGGATAGCTAGTTACAGCAAGGAACCCGGCGTCCCACTGCTTTTGTACCTCTTCTTTGATTTTCATTGCCATGTCTGGGCGAGTACGGCGCAGTTTCTGTTTAACCGGTGGGCAATCTTCTTTTAAAGGCAACTTGTGCGTAACGATATCGGTGTCCAACCCTGGAATATCCTGATAAGACCAAGCAAACACATCCACATATTCTTGAAGCAGGTCAATCAGTTGTTTCTTCACTGAGTCTTGTAAGCAGGCCCCGATTTTAACTTCTTTCACATCTTCATCTGTACCAAGATTAATCGTTTCGAACTCCTCCTGATGAGGAGTGATAACCTTTTCCTCTTATCTTAACAACCTGGCTAGCTCTTCAGGAAGCTCATAATCTTCTTCAACCCCTTCATCAGCTTGGTTGATTGGATTGTCAAAGTCATACGAAGTCATAGCCGTGCTATTGTCGGTGCGGTCTGGAAGGCACTCTCTGCAAGGGTTCAGT
This sequence comes from Lathyrus aphaca, assembly GCA_963966055.1. Lineage (NCBI taxonomy): Eukaryota > Viridiplantae > Streptophyta > Magnoliopsida > Fabales > Fabaceae > Lathyrus > Lathyrus aphaca. Next base: position 542,383,689 of record OZ014521.1, read on the forward strand.
TTGTTCATTTTAGTGATTGATTTTAATCTTGTTTAGAAAAGTGAAATAAAGTTGTCATTTTGAAAACATTGCCATTTTATTTTTGTACAAAAAGAAAAATGGAAAACAGTGAGCGGAAAAGAAAAAGACTCATTTGCAAAAGATGTCTGATTATCATTGATTGATCTATTTGCACAAAATTACAGATGGCCCGATTACAAAATGAGTCTTGTCATCTTGGGCAAGATGCAAGACTTGATGCATGCTTTAAAAATACAGGAAATAATAATTACTCTGCAGGAGTAACTCTTATAATTTCCTGGGAAGACCAGTTTGAGACACTGCTCCCCGGGATCCTTGGACGTATCCAGCTCTCCAGGTTGCGGTCGCTTTCACCCTCGTCTTCCAAGTTGTTCACGGCATCTGGGGTGAGCATCCCCCCACTGACAAAATTGGGCTTCTTAGCAGCCTCTGCTTGATCTTGTTGAGTTGGTTTGTAACCCAACCCAAATCTATCCTCCTTCTTCTCTACAGGCAGCAACTTGCCCCAGCCTTGGGCAGTCCCTTCTTCAACAACCTTCCGGGCTTGCTGATAAGATGTCATTGAGGTTCCAGGTACAGCGGATGCTTCATTTATGTTCAAGGCCTCAAACCCTTGACTCATAGTTTCGTGAATCTCCCCATCCATCTCAATGTATTTGTATGTAGCCAGATGGCTAACAAAGATATCTTCCTCTCCACAAATAGTAACGACTTGGCCCTCCCACTCGAATTTTAACTTCTGGTGAAGGGTAGACGTAACTGCGCCAGCGGCATGAATCCAAGGTCTACCCAACAAACAGCTGTAGGCCGGCTGAATGTCCATCACGAAGAAGGTCGTTTTGAAAGTCCGTGGGCCAATCGTTATTGGCAACTCAATTTCTCCCAGAACTGGTCTCTTAGAACCGTCGAAGGCTCTCACTACCAAGTTACTGGGGCGTAATGCCAATCCTTCATACTCCAGCTTCACAAGAGCTTTTTTAGGTAAGACATTGAGGGATGACCCTGTGTCTACCAGTACATGGGAAAGAACTGCACCCTTACACTCCAAGGTAATGTGCAAAGCCTTGTTGTGATTGCGGCCTTCCATAGTCAAATCAGTGTTGGTAAATCCTAGTCCATTACTAGCGTTAACATTTCCAACTACAGCTTCCAACTGATTGACGGTAATCTCCTCTGGCACATAAGCTGCGTGCAAGACTTTTAGTAGTGCGTTCTGATGAGCCTCGGAGCACATTAGCAATGATAGAATAGAGATCTTGGAAGGTGTCTGGTGAAGCTGGTCCACTATCTTGTAATCACTTTTCTTGATGATTCTCATGAATTCATCAACCTCTTGATCAAAAGGTGTTTTCAAAGCTTCTTTAACAATTTGCTCTTCTTGCACCATGCTCTTCCCTTTTGCTTTGGCAGCAGCTTCTGCTTCAGCAATGGGTTTTTGAATTTGCGGGGCAAAGAGACGTCCGCTTCGAGTGAAGCCTCCGCCTCCCCCCACATTGTCTATTTGTGGTGAAGAAGTTGATGATTCTAGAGTGATTTTCTGTCCTTCGCAGTATAGATCGGAGCCGTAATGCCAAGGGATGGCATTATTGCTTTCATAAGGAACTGGCCCAGGCACTGTGATAGTGACTGGACTGATAGCAGCTGCAGAAGGGACCATGATAGTGTGTGGATCATAGTATATTGTGACTGGTGCTCTGATAGGAGTGGCATTTTGTGAGTTGTAGGCAGGATCATTTGCAGGATCATAATAAATTGTAACCGTTGAGACACTTTCATTATTTGTGGTTGATGTTGTAGGAGACACTGTTGACTGGATGAATGTTGCTGTTGTAGGAGATTCTGAATGAAGGGGTGCTGAAGTTGTAGAAGGGATGCTTGTTGATATTTGGTCCGTTGAAGTGACAGACGAAGCATTTGTTGATGAAACTGAAAAATTGTTTGGAATAATTGTTGTTGCAGTTGTAGAAGACTCGGGAATTGTTGTTAAGGAGATTGCTGGATTTGAAGGTATTGATGTTGTGATTTGAAGCAGGCCACTCTGGATGAGACCATCTATGCCACTTCTTAAGTTATCACACCCATTTACCGAAATGTTGCAATAAGCACATCCTAGCTCACACCTGGGGAACATTTGACATTCAAGGAGTTGAGCTTTAATCTCTACCAGGGGTGTCCGAATCTGCCCCACACTGGTTATCAAGTAAGACGGCTTATCTTCTTCAATAGCAATTATTCTGGGTCCACCGTGGTTGGGCATAGGGTTCTTACTGACATTTGGTGGGGGTGCAAAGTTTAGAGCTTTGGAATCCACTAGATCCTGCACTTTCATGTGCAAAGCTCTGCACTTCTCTGTACTGTGGCCAGGTGCGTTGGAGTGAAAAGCGCATCTGGCGTTGGCATCATAATTTCTTGGCAAACTGGAAGGATCTGGTGGCGCCAACGTCCTTAACTCAACCAAGTTGAGCTTCAGGAGCCGTGGCAGTAATGCGGCATAAGGCATAGGGATCGGATCAATCACCCTATTGGCCTGAGATGGTCTCTGTTGAAACGGTCTTTGCTGATTGTTGTTGCTGGTATTATTGTTGTTATAACTTCTCTGAGGTGGATACTGAGCTTGTTGCTGGTAGTGGGGTTGTTGCTGTGGTTGGTATGCTGGTTGTGGATGAATTGGAGCGGGAATGGTGACAGCTGCCACTGACCTATGAACATACTGGGGTCTGCCCCTGTTGGTATTGTTAGCATTAGTCTCACCAGTTCTTCTTGGGCCTACAAAAGGCTTTCTTGGGTTGCTGGACGAGCTTGCACCGTTGTCAGAAATTTTGCCCATCTTTAACAGGCTCTCAATCCTTTCTCCAGCTATAACTACATCCGCGAAGCTGGTGGAAGAAAAGGCAGCTAGCCTATCAATGTATGTCCCTTGGAGGGTGTTCATAAACATGTCGGCCATTTCCCTTTCCGACATGGGTGGTTGGGCAGCAGCAGCAAGTTGTCTCCACCTCTGGGCGTACTCCCGGAAGCTTTCTCTGGATGATTGTGACATTCCCATTAGGAGGGTCCTGTTGGGGGCCATATCCAAGTTGTACTGGTATTGTCTAATGAAGGCCTCAGCCAGGTCCTTCCAGCACCTGATGGTTGCTCTAGTTAAGTGAGAGTACCATTCCCTTGAAGCTCCTGTTAAACTGTCTTCGAAATAAAACATCCACAGTTTTTCATCCATGGTGTATGCCTTCAGCCTCCCTAGAAAGGATTGTAAATGGGTTCGGGGACAGGAAGTTCTGTTGTACTTCTCGAAGCACGGAGGTTTGAACTTGTGGGGAATCCTGACCGCGTCCACTAAGCCCATGTCCATGACATCAAAACCCAAGGAATTTTGAGACTCCAAGGATCTTAATTTTTCAGCAATTTCATCTAGCCTTCTGTCATAGGCTTCATCCCCAGCTCCCATCACAGTGAACTGATCTTCCTAGGGGTCTTCTTGCAGTACCCTACCTGTAGTAGCATTCCCTTGCACATTAGCAGGGATGTTGATCTCTGGGTGAAGGTGAGGGCCATACACAGGTGGGTTGACATGAGGCTGTACCCTCTCATTATTGCTTGTTCCACCAGTCCCTAGATGGGGGTCTTCCTGAGTCTGCCTCTCTACCAATGCTCTTAATCTTTCTTGGCTCTGTGCCAATGCATTCATCACCTCCATAAACTGGGTCATCTGATTCCTCATTTCCAGTCTCTCATTGGCCATTTGAGTCCTGACCTCTGTAAGGTCCTGTTGTACCTGGTCCATCTGTATACCCGGAAGGTTGTTGCGGGTAGGATATCTGTGCGGACGGTTGAGTGGGAACACCCGACGTCGAGCAATAGTTCCTGAACCACAACAGAGTTAGTAACAAAAACAAAACAAACCTGCAAAACAAAACAAAGGTTAGTATGTAATGCAGTATGCTTATTTGTCTCCAAGGTATTCGGCTTGGCACTTGGTTTTGACCTTTCCAGACCCCTGAGGAAGATGCTTTTTGATGTTGCTTGAAAGAAACTCAGATAAAACAAACTAAATAAATATATTACAAAAGTGAATGATACATAGTTTGTTTTTTACAATACATGCCCCTGAGGGGTCAAAATACAACATAAAAAAGGAAAAGTACAATGAAATGAAAAACAACAACAAGCAAAAGTCAGACACCAAGACTAAACTCATCCTCCTGAACTTCCTTTAGAAGTGCTTCAGTCACCGGATCAGCTGGACGCTCTGTGAGATTCCTGATGAGAAGATTCCTGGTGGTGACAGCAGTAGTTAACTTCTTGAGTCTGCTCTGGTCCTTTGACCTCTTCACACCAGCCCTAATCTTCAACTCTGAGATCTCCCTCTGGGCTGCCAGCAGGGCTTCCTGTTGCTCCTTTGCACTAGCCTCCAACTGCTCAATCTTGTCCTGAGTCCTCTTATCTTCCTGAGTACGAGCTTCGGTGATCCTGACCCACCTAGCTTGACTTTCTTTCAGATACAAATCAGTCCTGGCCTTTTGGAACTGAGCCTCCTTGCAGGCATTCTTCAAGATCTGCTCTCCAGCCCTTGACTTCTTGATGTAGTCTTCTGACTTCTCAATCCTGGCTAGATGCTCCACCTTTAGCTTTTCTAGCCTTTCAATGTCTAGCCGACCATCACTCCTCTCCCAGAGGGTCTTCTGTAGAGCCTGAGTCAGATTCTCATTCCTCTCTTTCAATTTCTCAAACTCCTCTAAGCTGACAGTGGCAGGAGGTGGTGTTGTGGAGGGTCCAGGTGCATCCTCAATGGTGAAGGGCATCCCAGAAATTTGAGCCCTGGCATGGGACCATTCATAGTACTGAGCTGAGGCCACATTGTTGCATCTTCCAAGAATGGCCATTCCCTTGGTCTGGACATTGTCCCAAGCCCAGGATGCTTGCTTGACAATAGCTAGATTAGGCTTAATCTCACAATAAAGGGTTTCAGCCAAGTCTTGTGCTCTAGGAGGGTGGACCAATGCATAGCCCAATTGCCTTTTGAATAACAGAGGGTTGTAGTTGATGCAACCCTTCACTCCTATCAGGGGTACATTAGGGAACTGCCCACAACTAGTAATGATGTCCCTGCCCTTGGTGCTCTGAGTGCACCACCTGATGTCAGCTGAGGTCAAAGCAATGAGTCTTCTAGCCCAATTCTTTTGCTGGTGAGGATTCAAGAATGCATCAGTCTTGGGCAAGTGCTTGAGCAACCAGGTATGGAACAGGGGAGCACAGCACCTCACCAACCTTCCTCTCTGCTTTTCATTCCTTTGGTGAACAGAGTAGTAGAAATCTCCCAGTAAGGTGGGCACTGGGTTCCTCAGAATGAAAAGGTGAATGGCATTCTTGCTAATAAACTTAGGCTCGTCTGCAAAAAGTATAACCCCATATATGCTGAGGGCTAACAAAGCACAGACTGCCTTCCATTCTCCCAAGGAGGCCTTCAGGATGGCCTGAGAAGTCAAGAAATCCAAATGTAGACCAGAGATTCCAGCCTTGGTAGTCATGTTCTGCCCAATCAAACAAGGTTCCAGATACAATGCCTTTGCCATTTCTTCATTACTAGGAAAAGCCATCTCAGGGTTGAAGGGGACACCACCCCTGACAGGTACACCAATCAATGATGAATACTCTTCCAACAAGGGTCCCAACTGAAAATCCTGGAAGGTGAAGCACCTCAGAGGGGGGTCATAGAACTGCAGGCAAGTATGAATCAAGCTCCTCTGGGAAGGGTCCAAATCCATAACCACATCAAGGATGCCTCCATAATGTTCTCTGAATAGTGGTATATGGTCTGGAGTAATAAGGGCCTGAATCTTCTTGATGCCAGCTAGCTCAGGCTCAAAGAAATGGTAGGAGATGTTGCTCTTCTTGGGTGCCATGTTGCTGATGAAGAGCTGAAAATGACTGCTGATGATGAAGACTGATGCTGGTAATAAGCCACTGACAGGCTGAGACTGGTGATGCAGGTGACTGAAGCAGGTAGCTGATGAATGTGACTGAAGCAGATAGCTGGTGAACAGGGGTCTTAATCAGATAAAGGGGTCAAAACCAAGCCAAAATATATGATGTGGATACCCTGAAAAAACAAATAAGCAAATGTTAAATGATGCAATGATGATGTATGCAAATGATATGCAAAGGTTTGTGATCAAGCTGGATCTGATTACTGCTTTGATATAGGTCCATGTATGTTCAAGAAATCCAGATGGAGGTTCATAAGTCCAGTAACCAAGGTGGGGGACTCAAATAAAGAGTCGCATGTCCAGGGTTAAAATCACAAGAACTGTCCCAAAATGGAGTACTCTTAATCAAAGCAAAGTAACAAGGTATGCTGAGGTCAAAGGTACCTGCAAACATGTAAACAGCCCAACCCCCTCACAGGTGATGTTCTAAAACAAGGATCTTCAGACTTGGATCAGTTATGAGAAGTGTAAACACTTCTAACCCGGAGGTACAGTGTTTACAATAACCATAAAAGATCCTCCTCTAATTCACCTCAGTTTCTGAAGGTCAATACTAAAGGTCATCCAGACTTAGCAGGGTTCCCAGATAGCCCTAGCATTACAGGAAATCTGTAGCACAGAGTTCTCAAGAAGAAACCCATATCTGAACCGTGTTTCATATTCCCGCACCAGACCGAAATGGAATGGGAAAGAACATGAACCACTCTAGCCTAGGTGTCACTCAGGTCCCAGGTATAGGACCTCAACTCTCAATAGAACCCCACCCACCAAAGCAACAAAACCAGATCCAGCCAGAACAGTATGACAGTATGATGTATATAAAACTATAAAGAAAGCAATAAAACAACTGTACATAAAGCAATAAAATAAATATACAAACACAATTAGCACATAACACCCCAGTAAACACAAATCAAACAAGCGCTAGGAGGAACCCACAAAAAGAACCAGAAGCCCTGGTTGCAGTATAAGGTTCCCCAGCAGAGTCTCCAAGATGTCGCTCCCAAAAGATGAGACTGGGCTCAAATGAGGTACAAACGCGAACGGTCGGTGAAAGGAGGGTGTGAGAACACACAGGAGTGAACTCACAGGAAAAGAAGGAGTCGCCAGCTAGGCATTTTTATCCCGGAGGAAAGGTAATGCTGCATAGACCTAGAAAGATATGGATAAGACGGTTGCGAACCAGAGAGACTGAGAAAGGGGGTTGGTTACAACCTGGGAAGGTATTAGCACCCAGATTGTCCGCCGTACTCGACGGGATCCACACTTAAAAGATTTGTGTTTTAAAGGGGTAGTGTCAGTGCAATTTGTGTATCAAAGAGCTAGAAAAGGATGTACAGGTGTCAGTGTAAGAGAAGTGAAGTGTATAAGTAAAGTGTCAGTGTAAGAACAAAGATGAAATGCTCATGATAATAAGGCTAAAGAATAAGGCTAGAAAAAGGGGGGATATACAGAGACTTTTGTTCGATAACTGTTAAGTTATGCCTACGTATCCTCTCGTGCAATGAGGAAGTCAGAACACCGTAGTTCGACCCAAAGAGACTGAAAGATGAATTAACTGATGAACTGCTTGCTTGTCTATGCTCAAGTGTATGACCTGTCTGGCTCAGGTGCAAAATGTCTTGCATTAGACGGAAGAAGCAAGTTCTCGCTTGTGAGTGAATGAGGTGAGAAAAGAATCCCGGAGGAGACGATTATTGTTTGTTTTTGAGTTTTCAGTCTTTTATTGCTTTTTGAAGTTTGTCATAAGTTAGTGAGCTTAAGCCTAAACCAATGGATTTAGTAAACTCATCACATCTTCCCTCTGATTAGGGGTAATGAGAGTACCTTAAGTGTGAAGTCAGCTTCTCACACTTAATCACCATGATGTAGGATTAAGATCATTAACCTACTTGTGATTATTAGATGTTTTTGTGGTTTTTGTTTAGTGTTGAGTAATGAGATTAAGCCATAATCAGGGATTAAACAGACTCATTACACCATCCTAATAGAAGGATAATAAATGAGAATGTTTAAGATGAGGAAAGCTCCTCAACTTAATCCATGATTAGGGATTAAACTCATGACAAAACAAAGCCTTTATTAAGTGGATTTTAGTTAATGATAAGATGATGAAGTGATTTTTAGGGTTTGTAAGACAACTTGAGGGGGACTTGTCCATTAACACTAGGGTTAGTCCTTCTTAACCAATTAAGGAAGAATTAGAACCCTAATGCAAGGCCCAAGTTACAAGCTTGATATCTTGATGATTATTAGGTGCATTGATTAAAGGATTTAAACACATTAAGGGTTTAACACTTAGGATTAAAGTTATACACTCCATCCTAATAGAAGGATGCAGGCATAAGCTTAATCACAAAGCCTTAAAGCCTTCAGGGTTTAGTCCCTGATTATGAGATGAGAAGAGAAGACTCAAGGAGACACAAAGGCAAAAGCTAAGTGGGGACTAATCAAAACCCTAATTATTGTCATGCTTGGCTGTTCCTAAGGTTTGTGAGGTTAACAAGAAAGATCTTCAGAGGAACCACCAGGAAGCAGATGAAAGGAGCAAGGAGAAGCAAAGTAACTTGCTTCATTCAAGAAGACAAGTCACTTGAGGAAAGAAAGTAAGAAGAAGAAGAAAGAGCAAGCTCAATCTCAAACACAAGATAAAATGCAGCAATGATGCATAAGAGAGATGAAAAGAAATGAAAGAAATGCAATGCAATGCAAAATGAAATGAAATGGCATGTTGTAAACCAAAATCAGAAGCATGTGTATGATGATAATGATGCTATGAGATGATGCAAACATGAAACAAGGCATGGGGATGATCATACAAACATGTGGATGCAAGAGAAGCATGCTTAGAATCATGAACATACATGAAAAGTTATGAAATGCAAATGACATACAACATGGCAAATGAAGGATGCAATGATCAAACATGCTTCTAATATGTCTTAAGGTGTCTAATGAATCAAATGGAGGCACAAAATGCTATGGCAAGTCATGGTATGCAAGCAAATGCAAGATGAATGCAAAAGGAAGCCCAAATTAGGGTTTATGATCAATGCACAAAACAAAAATCAAAACAAGAAGCAAACATCAAGATAAAAAATTGAAAATGCACTCAAAGGAACCCTAAACCTATACAAACTCACTGCCCAAAGGAGGGGATCCAATTCTTAACCTAGTGAAAGTTATGAATTTCCTAAGATTTCTAGGGTTTTAGGGTACCTTGACAAGAAAAATGTCAAACAAATTGAAAATGTAAGATCAAATCATGCCAATTTAATCCTACAAACTACATGATATGCAAGACACAATGCAAAAAGAATCAAAGTCCAACTCTCAAAGACTAGGCAGAAATGAATTTTTGAACATTGGATCAAAATAATGCTTTGAAATAGAATTAATTCCATGGAAAATTGTCAAAATGCATTAAGATCAAAAAAGAAATTTGGTTTGAGGGTTGGAAAATGTTTCTAAATGATTTTAAAGGTTTCATGAATTTTTTGGTGATTTTTAAATACCTAAAAGTATTTTTAATTAATTAATTCTCATTAATTAATTAAAAATAAACTTTTAAATGATTTAAAAATATTTTTAAATGCAAAAAATAAAAATAAAAATGTTTTTGGTTTCTGAAAATTAATAAAAGTTTGTATAAAAAATTTCAGAATTTTTAAAGATGTTTTACTATTTTTAATAAAATGAAGAAAACAAATGAAATTAAATGAAATAAAAATGAAATAAAATGAGAAGTCAACACAATCAAACGCCAGTATTCAAACTCAGGAAGGAGGGAAAGACTGCGCGCGCTCATGGACGGTTGGGATTGCTTCTGGGAAATTCAAATTTAAACCTAATTAATTAAACTAATTAATCTGGATTAGGGTTTAATGGAAGATCTGGTGCGTTCATTCACGCGGGAGTCAACCCCAGTCAACCCATCCTACGCTCCTCATTCAAACTGAGCCCTAATCCTCATTAATGCACTAATCACTTTCAGGTGGCCGGAGAAGACTTCCGGTCGTCTTCTCCGGCAGGACCCTCACCTGAGCTTTGAGCTTTCTCAGTTTGCAACTTTCTGACCCTCTCTCTTTGTGCAAACCACTCCTCTTAGGCCCCTGATGAAGTCTTGATGCTTAGAAGAAGTTTGTGGTGGCTGGTTTGGAAGATCACAGAGGTTCTGCTCAAAGTGGGGTGGAAATCGTATCTTTGATTCAGGGAGTTTTAGGCAATGGTGAAGGGTGGTTTCTGATCAGTGAGGTGTGTTGAGTATGTTTGTGAAGTTGGTTTGTATGTTTGAGGCTTGTGCAATCAGTTTCCAAAGCTTTTGCAAATGGAGCATAAACTTGAAAACTAGGGCTTTGGTGTGTTTCAGCATGAAGTGTTATGTGATTTGGCTTGCTTTTGATTTGTATAAACAATTGTGATAGGTCAGAGAGTGGGTGTTGGCCTATTGTGATTGGTATGGGTCTTTGGCCAAAATGTCAACTTGATTTGTACTTGAGGTATGGGAAATGGTACAACTTGCTTTTTGGCATGCTTGGGCTCAGCTGAGTTTAGGGAGAGCCATGGAATTGTTTATGAGGTGATTCAGCAAGTGGTTTGTAACTTATGATAAGTTTTGCAATTTGATCCAAGTTTGGTTCCTTTGAGATTTCTTGAAGTTCAAGGCATGAAATGAGATGATTCTTGGGCCAATTCTGATTTTTAGAGGTCATGTAATCATGTTGTGAAGAAATTGTACACATTTGAGGTCTTTAGAACACTTGATCAAGTCATTTTGCAAAATGCCTCTTTGGTGGAAAACTTCAAATTTTGTGATTTTAGCCAACTTTGACAAGCCATAACTTTTGATCCAAAATGAATTAGGTCATGTTCTTGTACTTTTTGAAAAGGGAAAGATCTATTCTACAACTTTCATGACCAAAGTTTTTCCATTTGAAGCATTTTTGAATCAAAAAGCAAGGGTTGAAAAAGCTTCCTAAAATGGCAATTTCATTAAAAGGTCAACTTTCCCAAAAAGTCAACTTTGCAAAAGACTTGAAATTCTTCAATTTTGTGAACTTCCAACTTCTTCTATGACCAAATAAAGATCATACACAATCAAAATGATGAAGAACACCCTTTGGTTGGGTCATTGAGGGCCTCAAATGCCCTGATTTTACACTGACTTGCTTGAAAAGTCAACTCTTGATCAGATGACTTCCCCATGGAATTTCTTCATGAAAATTGATATGCATACTCCCTATACCATATAGAGACCAATAGAAACAATAATGACCAAAAAATTTGGAGTTATGGCCTTTGAAACCAAAACCCTAATTCTAGGTCATCTGTGCAGTCAAACCTGGCTCTGCTTCCATGCCATTTTCAGTTATTGTGATTCTTTGACATTCTTGACTTTGAAAGGATATAATATGATGCTTGAACATACATGGACCCTTTTGAAGTGATTGATGACCTTTGGAGTGGCTCAAGAAGCTCTTGGATTGCTCAGATCACAAACCCTAGATGCAGATGACTTTGAACCAATGCAATGAATCAAAAATGTGGTATGAAATGCTATGATTGAGTTTATGCATATGTAATGATCACAAGCCATGGTGTGAAGGGGTGAGGGCAAATTTGGGGTGTTTACACTCAGACGCTTGAATAGTTTCAACAGATTCACCAGGTGGTCTTCTTCTGTAAGGGACTTGGCAATCATGTCATCCACATAACATTCAATTTCTTTGTGGATCATGTCATGGAATAATGTTACCATAGCCCGTTGATAGGTGGCACCAGCATTCTTCAGTCCGAATGGCATTACCTTATAACAGAACGTGCCCCAGGGTGTGAAGAAAGTTGTCTTCTCCATGTCTTCAGGTGACATCTTGATCTGATTATATCCTGAAAATCCGTCCATGAAGGAGAATACCGAGAACTGAGCCGTATTGTCGACCAATACATCAATGTGAGGTAAAGGGAAGTCATCTTTCGGGCTGGCTCTATTCAGATCCCGGTAATCCACACACATCCTCACCTTGCCATCCTTCTTAGGCACAAGTACAATATTAGCAACCCACGGCGGGTAACTAGTCACAACAAGGAAACTGGCGTCCCACTGTTTTTGTACCTCTTCTTTTATCTTCATGGCCATATCTGGGCGAGTACGGCGCAACTTCTGTTTTACTGGCAGACAGTCTTCTTTCAGAGGCAGCTTGTGCATAACAATGTCGGTGTCCAACCCTGGCATATCCTGATAAGACCAAGCAAAAACATCCACATACTCTCGAAGCATGTCAATAAGTTGCTCTTTTACTGAATCTTGCAGACAGGCCCCGATCTTAACTTCTTTCGAGTCTTCTTCCGTACCAAGATTAACCGTCTCAACTTCCTCCTGATGAGGAGTGATAACTTTCTCCTCTTGTCTTAACAACCTGGCTAGTTCTTCAGGTATAGCTCATACTCTTCTTCAACCCCTTCATCAGCTTGATTGATTGGATTGTCAAAGTCATACAAAGTCATAGCAGTGTTGTTGTTGGTGCAGTCTGGAGGGCACTCTCTGCAAGGGTTTAGATTTGTTCATTTTAGTGATCAGTTTTATCTTGTTTATAAAAAGTGAAAATGAAGTTATTATTTTGAAAAACATTGCCATTTTATTTTTGTACAAAAAATGAAAAATGAAAAACAGTGAGCGGAAAAGAAAAGACTCATTTGCAAAAGATGTCCTGATATTCATTAATTGATCGTTTGCACAAAATACAAGATGGCCCGATTACAAAATGAGCCCTGACATCTTGGGCAAGATGCAGGACTTGATGCATGCTTTAAAGATAGGAAATAATAATTACTCTGCAGGAGTAACTCTTATAATTTCCTGGGAAGACCAGTTTGAGACATGGTTCCCCGGGATCCTTGGACGTATCCAGTTTTCCAGGTTACGCTCGTCTTCTGACTCATCTTCCAAACTATTCACAGCATCCGGGGTGAGCATTCCCCCGCTGACAAACTTGGGCTCCTTTGCAGCCTCTGGTTGATCTTGTCGAGTTGGTCTGTAACCCAACCTGAATCGGTCTTCTTTCTTCTCAACTGGCAGCAACTTTCCCCAACCTTGAGCGGTACTGTAACACGGTGGGAGAACTGACTTTAGTTATGTTGCGGATAACAAGAGTCGCCACCGACTTTTATTTTATCCAAAGGAAAGGCATAAAAGAACAGGAAAGACCTTTTAAAAGATTTTTGGGTCCGGGGGGTAGGTTATGTAAAGGGAAGGTGTTAGCACCCTTTACATCCATGGTTATCCATGGGCTCTTAGTTACTTAGCTCACTTTAAAATGTTTTTGAAATGTGTAGTGTGTGAATAAAAATTTTCTTAAGAGTTTTATAATGATCCATGTACGGATGCGTAAAAAACCTTTGTTTTGAAAATTTGTTTGAAAATGTGAAATGTTTGAAATGTTTTGAAGAGTGAGCAAGTATCTAAGAGGAACCTACCCTAAGTTTAAGTCTTTTCTGTTCTTGAATCCTTTAAGTGGTAAGACTATCCCTATTATTAAGGAATAGGTAGTCATTACCTTGGATGTGAGGGACAAGTGAAGGGACATTGTTATTTAGGCAACTGTGGGGTGTATAAGCAATTCGAAGGGACTTATCATCTTTATTTCGAAAGGGACAAGATCATTACGAAGGCAACATTCGAAAGGGACTTGATCTTTTATCTGTTAAGGGACTAGATGATGTGAATTAGGGACTTTGCTTTATACACCCTACTTGACCTTTTATTTTAGGCAACATGAGAGGTATCCCTAAGGAAGTGAGATGGCGATCAAAGATCGACTTACGTGTGTGAGTGTACAATTTTAATATTTATCTTTTAAATTAAATGAGCTAAGTTAATTTTAAACATACAAACATGTTGCACTCCCTATTTACTAACCATAGCATAAAAATAAATATTTAAACATTATTACTAAAATATTACATCCAGGAATAATTACATAATAATAATTAAAGCAAATTAAATATAATAAGCAAAATAATAAATAATAATAATAATTGGGGTTAGTAGAAAAATAGTAATAATAAATCACAATATAAATGGGGTTAGTAATAAAATAATAAATATCACATAAACATAATATAAGCAAAAATATTAAAATCAATGAACAATTATTTTAAGATTTAAGAATAAAATATAAATAATTATATACTAATTATTATAAAATTTTAAGTTATATGCAAATTATAAAAATTAAGTTAATTATAAACATATTATGAAAATAAAAATATAATTACAAAATTAAATTAGCAATTTTTAACTATTTCTAAACATATATTAAAAATTATTTATATACAAAAATTAGATTATAAACAAATTATTGAAATATGTACATAATTAAAGTAAATAATAAAATAGAATTAAATTTTAGGGTTTGTGAAAATTATTAGGGTTATGAATTTTAGAAAAAAATAAAATTAGGGTTTATAATTTATTTTACAAATAATTAATGAAATTATATACAAAAAATATATATATACATATTAATAAATATAAACATAAAAAAAAAAGGTTTGAAAATAAATTATTATATTTTGACAATATGAAATTTTAAGAAAAGATTATTAATTATTTAGGTTTTTTAGAATTTATATTAATTAATTTAATAGAAAATAAAGAAAATAACAAAACAATGAAAAAAACCTAAAAAACAGGACCTGAGATTTGAACCCAGGTCCTTTACCTGGCTGAAGATCTCCCAAAACCAACTGAGCCACTGCGCGCAGCTGATATGTACTCCACTCCACTTGGTTTTGTTGTTTAACCTGGAAATAATCATGGCAAAAATAAAACAACATAAAAGGGCCTGGGGGGATTCGAACCCAGGTCTCTTACACAACACACAAACGTTCTTTCCATCCAGCCGGGAGGGCGCTACTGGTAATATGTTCACAACAACACATAATATATTAAGTACAACAATTAAAAGATAAAAATAGAAAAAAAACCACTGCAGCCAGGTTTCGAACCAGGGTCCTCAAACAACACACGCGTGTTTCTTACCACCAGGCCAACGCTGCACTTGTGAACAAAAACAGAAACAATTGAATAAAATATTATGAATAATATTTGAATTTTCAAAACGCGCGCGCTGGCTTCATCTTCTTCCTTGGATTTTCGCAGGTTTTCCTGCGAAATTTCCTGGGAAATTTCCTACATTTCTCCTGCGTTCAAAACCTGCGTTTTTCAAACCATACACAACCAGTACAATTTTATCAAATTAAGGACATCCTTAAACTCCTTGTGACCTATACAATTCAATCATGTCATTAAAATTCATTTATATTATGTGAATCGAAGAACCCTAATTTGAAGCTTTAAACCCTAAGTATGGTGTTTACATGATTCAGCCATAATCCTTCACCAAACTGTCCAGAAACCATCTATAGTCAACAACAAACATCAATACATCTTTAAAATTCATTATAAACAAGTAAATGCAGTGAATCGAAAAAAAAATATGAAGAACATGTATGTTTCGGTTCATGCATTATAGGGTGTCTTGGATGCAAATGAGCATTGGTACATGATCAGTGAAGTCTAAGGATCATTCTCATGTCCTTAAAATACCTTAACAAGCCTTGTAATATGGAAACCGAATTTGAGTTTTTGTGAGATTTTTGAAAATTGCAACTTACTCTTGGAGGCCAGAATTTCGTCAATAGTGTATTGCTTCATGTTGTTTATATAGGACACAATGAAATTAGGTCAAGAGTTTGATAATTCTTTTGGATATTTGGACCTCATGAGATTGAAAAAGATTTGCTCTTAAAACTTGATTTATTTTGATCTAACATTGCTATGTTTGGATGATCTGATTTTAAATGATACCAATCAAGTTTAAATGTTTTTTAAGACATTCTAGAAACCAAATCCTTTTCAAATATATGTTTTTTATATTTTATTTCAATTTAAATTGTATTTTAATGAATAAAATTCAAATAAATATGAAATAAAAAATAAAAAAAATCATAAAATAGGTGAGTTGGGTCGTGCTTGATGATATTGTAAAGTTTGGATGGCAATTTGGTGGGCTCATTTAGCAAAAATTGGTTTTAAGGCCTTATTTGCTTCATAAACTTCCCTAAAATTTCCCAACTTTGCAAGGGCACAAATCCTTCAATCTTAATGCTATGAGGGTGTTCTTGGACATTTTGGAAAGCTTGAAGAGTACTCTAACCAACCCCACTGGTTTCATGTCCATATCATTTACCATTCTCAAGTTATGCCCTTTTGAAGTTGTTGACTTTTTGTTGACTTTCAAAAGGACCTATAATGTCTTAGCTCATACCTTCCAAATGAAGCATTTTTGGGCTTGGCTTGTGAGACACAAAGTTGTAGATAATTCAATTTCCTTCAAAATGAGCTTTGGATGGAAAATTGGTGATGAAGTATGTGAAAGTTATGGCTGGTCAAAGTTCAGTTGACTTTTCCTGAGGAAATCCTAATTTAGAAACTCCTGATTCTTGATGATCTGAAACCTCCTTGATGAATCATGATCAACCCTTGATCAAATGATGAATTTTACTTCATATACTTGATGTTGGCAAAAAATCATGAAGTTTGACTTTGGTTTGACCACAGTTGACCTCAGTTTGACTTTTTAACTGCTTTGACTAATTTTGACTTATCTGATCATTTGACTGAGCAAACCTTTGTGAAAAGTCTTGAAACTTGTCATGGGGATTCTTAGACACATATAAGATGTTATGAAGATAACTTGAAGTATTGGAAGTCCATTTAGCCTGATTAAAGTTGAAACCCTAGTTTTGGATGCACTACTTAGGAGGATGCATTGTTTGAGGGAATTGTCAAATCTTCTGACCAATTGTGAACTTTGTGAACCTCATAAGATGTCTTGTGAACCTCATGGGAGGTCTTGTGAGCCTTGTGAACCTCATAAAGTGTCTTGTAAACTTCATGAACCTCATGAAAGGTCTTGTAAGTATTGTGAACCTTGTGAACCTCATAAAGTGTCTTGTAAACTTTATGAGCCTCATGAAAGGTCTTGTGAACCTTGTGAACCTTTTTAGCACACAAAGTCTTATATTGTGAGGGCAAATTTTGGGGTGCAACAGGTACCTTCCTTAACAACCTTTCGGGCTTGTTGATATGATGTGATGGAAGTCCCAGACATAGCAGATGCTTCATTGATATTAAGGGCTTCAAACCCTTGACTCATGGTCTCATGGATCTCCCCATCCATTTCAATGTATTTGAAAGTAGCCAACTGGCTAACGAAGATATCCTCTTCCCCACAAATGGTAGTGACTTGGCCCTCCCACTCAAATTTTAACTTCTGGTGAAGGGTTGACGTCACAGCGCCAGCGGCGTGTATCCATGGTCTACCCAATAGACAGCTGTAGGCAGGCTGTATATCCATCACAAAGAAGTTCGTTTTGAAAACCTGTGGGCCAATCATTATTGGCAACTCTATCTCTCCCAGAACTGATCTTTTAGAACCGTCAAAGGCTCTCACTACCAAGTTACTTGGGCGTAGTGCCAATCCATCCATCATACTCCAGCTTCACAAGGGCTTTCTTGGGTAGGACATTGAGTGATGACCCTGTGTCCACCAATACGTGAGAAAGAACTGCACCTTTACACTCCAAGGTAATGTGCAAAGCCTTGTTGTGATTGCGACCTTCTATTGTCAGATCAGCGTTGGTAAATCCTAGTCCATGACTAGCGTTGACATTTCCAACCACAGCCTCTAACTGATTGACAGTAATCTCCTCCGGCACATAAGCCGCGTGCAGGACTTTTAATAGTGCGTTCCGATGAGCCTCGGAGCACATTAGCAATGATAGTATGGAGATTTTAGAAGGAGTCTGGTGAAGCTGGTCCACCACCTTATAATCACTTTTCTTGATTATCCGCATGAATTCATCAACCTCTTGATCAAAAGGAGTCTTCAATGTTTCTTTAGCAACTGGTTCTTCTTGCACCACGCTCTTCCCTTTTGCCTTAGCAGCAGCTTCTGCTTCAACAATGGGTCTTGGTATTTGCGAGGCAAAGAGACGTCCGCTTCTAGTGAAGCCTCTGCCTCCCCCCACATTGTCTATCTGAGGTGAAGAAGTTGATGACTCTAAAGTGATTTTCTGCCCCTCGCAGTATAGATCTGAGCCATAATGCCAAGGGATGGCATTATTGCTTTCGTAAGGAACTGGCCCAAGCACTGTGATAGTGACCGGACTGATAGCAGCTGCAGAGGGGACCACAATGGTGTGTGGATCATAATATATGGTAACTGGTTCTCTGACAGGAGTAGTATTTTGTTGTGAGTTGTTGGAAGGAACATTTGCGGGATCGTAGTATATCGTAACCGTTGAGACGCTTTCATTAATTGTTGCTGATGTTGTAGACGGTACTGTTGACTGGAAGGATGTTGAAGTTGTAGCAGAAATTGATGGAGTAATGGGTGTTGTCGTTGTAGAAGGAATTGTGATTGAACTCGTATCCGTTGAAGTGATTGATTGAGTAATTGTTGGAGTTGTAGCAAAATCTGTTGGAACAAGGGTTGCTGAAGTTGTAGGAGTATTTGTGATTGTTGATGAAGGAATTGTTGGAGTTGTAGTCGCTATTGTTGTAATCTGAAGAGTGCCATCTCTAATGAGGCCATCTATGTCGTTTCTCAGTTTCTCACATCCATTAACGGCAATATTGCAATATCCACAGCCGACCTCACACCCGGGGAACACTTGGCATTCTAACAACTGAGCTTTGATTTCAACCAAAGGTGTTCGGATATGTGCAACACTACTAATTAATGTGGATGGTTTGCCCTCTTCAATAGCATTAATCCTAGGCCCGTTATGACTAGGCATTGGATTTCTTGTAACGTTCGGAGGAGGCGCAAAATTGAGAGCTTTTGAGTCCACCAAATCCTGGACTTTCATCTGTAGGGCCCTGCATTTTTCAGTATTATGCCCTGGTGCGTTTGGGTGGAATGCACACCTGGAATTTGCATCATAGTTCTTTGGAAAATTAAGAGGATCCGGAGGTGCCAATGTCCTTAACTCAACTAGGTTGAGCTTTAGGAGTTGTGGCAAGAGTGCAGCATACAACATTGGGATTGGGTCAATTACCCTGTTTGCTTGTGATGGTCTCTGTTGGAAAAGACGTTGTTGTTGATTACCGTTGTTGTTGTTGTACGACCTTTGTTGTGGATAATGAGCTTGTTGTTGATACTGTGGTTGTTGTTGTTGAGGATATAATGGTTCTTGTGGCATTGGAGCTGGGATGGTAACAGCTGCTACTGACCGGTGAGCATATTGCGGCCTGCCCCTACTTGCATGAATGGAATTAGTTTCACCTGCCCTTCGGAGTCCTGCAAATTGTTTTCTGGGGTTGCTGGAGGAACTTGCACCACTGTCGGAGATTTTGCCCATCTTCAAGAGACTTTCAATCCTCTCACCAGCTATGACCACATCAGCAAAACTGGTAGAGGAGAAAGCAGCCAGCCTATCAATATAAGTCCCTTGCAATATGTTCATGAACATGTCGGCCATTTCCCTCTCTGACATGGGTGGTTGGATAGCAGCAGCAAGCTGTCTCCATCTTTGAGCATAATCCCGGAAGCTCTCTCTAGAAGACGGAGACATGCCCATTAGAAGAGTTCTATTGGGAGCCATGTCCAGGTTGTACTGATATTGCCGGATGAAGGCCTCGGCTAAGTCCTTCCAACATCTTATGGTAGCTCTAGTCAAATGCGAATACCATTCTCTCGAAGCTCCAGTCAGACTGTCCTCAAAGTAGAACATCCATAACTTTTCATCCATAGTATAAGCCTTGAGCCTACCCAAGAAAGATCGCAGGTGAGTGCGAGGGCAGGAGGTACCATTGTACTTTTCAAAGCATGGGGGTTTGAATTTGTGGGGAATTCTCACCCCATCCACTAGTCCCATATCCATCACATCGAAGCCCAAAGAATTCTGAGATTCCAAAGATCTTAACTTTTCAGCAATCTCATCCAATCTCCTGTCATATACCTCATCTCCAGCCCCTATAACAGTAAACTGTTCTTCCTGGGGATCCTCCTGCAGGATTCTGCCCCCAGCATTATTACCTTGACCATTCCTCGGGATGTTAACTTCTGGATTCAGATGGGGTCCATATTCTGGTGGGTCAATACGAGGCTGGCCCCGTTCATTATTGCTAGTTCCCCCTGTTCCCAGATGAGGCTCTTCAGGAGTTTGTCTTTCCACTAGCTCTCTTAACCTTTCTTGGCTCTGGGCTAAGCCAGTCATCACTGCCATAAACTGAGACATCTGATTTCTCATTTCTACTCTCTCATTGGCCATCTGATTTCTGACCTCAGTCAAGTCCTGTTGTACTTGCTCCATTTGAATGTCGGGAAGGTTGTTACGAGTCGGGTACCGGTGCGTGCGGTTGACAGTGAACACTCGGCGACGAGCAATGTTTCCTGAGCTCACAACAAAGTTAGAAACAATAATAATAACAAAACCTACAAAACAAAAACAAAGTTAGTATGCAATGCAGTATGCTTATTTGTTTTCCAAGGTATCCGGTTTGGTTCTTGGTTTTGACCTTTCCAGACCTCGAGGAAGATGCTTGATGTTGTTGAGAGAAAACCCAAATGAAAACAAACTAAAATATATTACACATGATGAACAATACATAGTTTGTTTTACAACACATGCCCATGGAGGGTCAAAATACAACAAAAGGAAAAGTACATCAAATGGAAACAAACAACAAGCCAAGAATCAGACATCCAGTACAAACTCATCTTCCCTGACTTCCTTCAGGAGTGCCTCAGTCACTGGCCAAGCTGGGTGCTTTGTAATGGTCCTAATGAGGAGGTTCTTGATAGCAATGGCAGTAGTCAGCTTCTTGTGCCTATCCTGGTCCTTGGATCTCTTCAATCCTGCTCTGAGCTTCAACTTTGATATCTCTTTCTGAGCTGCCAACAAAGCTTCCTGCTGCTTCCTCTCATTGGCCTCCAACTGTTCAATCTTGGCTTGAGTCTTCTGGTCTTCTTGTGTACGGGCTTCGGTGATCTTGACCCACCTAGCCTGACTCTCTTGCAGATAGCGCTCAGCCCTAGCTTTTTGAATCTTGGCCTCCTTACAGGCATTCTTCAATATCTGTTCCCCAGCCCTTGCTTTTCTTATGTAATCTTCTGTCCTCTCAATTTTGGCAAGATGCTCCACCCTGAGCTTTTCCAATCTCTCAATGTCCATACGACCATCACTTCTTTCCCAAAGAGTCTTCTTCAAGGCTTGGGATAGCTGTTCATTCCTTTCCTTCAATTTTTCAAATTCCTCCAGGCTAACGGTTGCTGCAGGCTGTACTGTGGATGGTCCAGGCATGTCTTCCAAGGTGAAAGGCATCCTGGTAATCTGAGCTCTAGTACCGGACCAGTCTATATACTGAGCTGAAGCAACATTGTTGCATCTTCCAAGAATAGCTACCCCTTTTGTCTGGATGTTGTCCCAAGCCCAAGATGCTTGTCTGACAACAGCTGAATTAAGCTGCACTTCACAATATAGGGTCTCAGCTAAATCCTGTCCTCTGGGAGGGTGAACCAAGGCATATCCCAACTGTCTCTTAAACAGTAAAGGGTTGTAGTTGATTCAACCCTTCACTCCTATCAGAGGCACATTTGGGTATTGTCCACAAGTGGTGATAATGTCCTTGCCTTTGGTGCTCTGGGTGCACCATCTGATATCATCTGAAGTCAAGGCAATGAACCTCTTAGCCCAATTCTTCTGCTGATGTGGGTTCAAGAAAGCATCTGATTTAGGCAGGTGCCTGAGCAGTCATGTGTAAAACAAAGGAGCACAACATCTCACCAACTTCCCCCTTTGTTTCTCATTCCTCTGATGAATGGAATAGTAGAAATCTCCTAACAATGTAGGTACTGGGTTCTTCAGAAGAAACATATGGGTGGCATTCTTGCTGACAAATTTGGGCTCATCTGCAAACAATATAGCCCCATATATGTTGAGGGCTAACAGTGCACAGACTGCCCTCCACTCTCCCAATGAAGCCTTCAGGATGGCCTGAGAAATCAAGAAGTCCAAATGCAAACCAGGAATCCCAACTTTTGTTGTCATACTTTGCTCAATAAGGGCAGGCTCTAAGTTAAGTGCCCTTGCTATCTCTTCATTTCTGGGAGCAGTCATCTCTGGGTTGAAGGAAATTCCACCTCTGATAGGTACTCCAATCAATAAAGAAAACTCTTCCAGCAGAGGCCCTAACTGGAAGTCTGGAAATGTGAAGCATCTCAGTGGTGGGTCATAAAACTGTAAGCACGTGTGGATCATGCTCCTCTGAGAAGGATCAAGGTCCATAACCATATCCAAGATACCCCTATAGTCCTCTCTAAACAGTGGGATGTGATCAGGTGTGATAAGTGACTGGACCTGCCTGATACCAGTCAATACAAGCTCAAAGAAGTGATAGGATATGTTGCTCTTCCTGGGAGTAGTCATGAGTGCTGCTGAAGAAGCTGAAGATAAATGCTGATGAATATCACAGACTGAAGTACTGAAGGTGAACCACTGACAGACTGGTGCAGGTGAGGGTGGAGATGACTGAAGCAAATAACTGGTGAAGACAGCTGAAGCAGAGGTCTAAGCAGAAGAAGGGGTCAAAACCAAAACCAAGATATAATGAAGTGGATACCCTGAAAAGCAAATAAATTTTTTTTAAATGATGCAATGATGATATATGCAAATGATATGCAAGGGTTTGTGATCAAGCTGGATCTAATTATTTGTCTTGATATAAGGCCCATGTATGTTCAAAAGTCCAGATGAAGGCTTGGAAATCCAGTAACCAAGGTGGGGGACTCAAATAAAGAGTCACATGTCTAGGGTTAATAACAAGAATTGTCCAAAGTGGGGTACTCTTAAACAAAATAGTAACATGGTATGATGTGGACAAGGGTTCTTGCAAACCTGTAAACAGCCCAACCCCCTCACAGGTAATGTTCTAGAACAAGGATCCTCAGACTTGGACCAGTTATGAGAAGTGTAAACACTTCTAACCCAGAGGTACAGTGTTTACAATAACCATAAAAGATCCTCCTCTAATTCACCTCAACTTCTGAAGGTCACAATAAAGGTCATCCAGACTTAGCAAGCTTCCCAGATAGCCCTAGCACTACAGGAAATCTGTAGCACAGAGTTCTCAAGAAGAAACCCACATCTGAAACGTGTTTCATATTCCCGCACCAGACCGAAATGGAATGGGAAAGAACATGAACCACTCTAGCCTAGGTGTCACTCAGGTCCCAGGTATATGACCTTAAACTCTCAATGGAACCCCACCCACCAAAACAACAAACCAGATCCAGCAAATGACAGTATGAAATATGCAAAACTGTAAAGAAGGCAATAAATAAAGTTGTACATAAAGCAGTAAATAAAGCAAAATAAATAAACACACATAGCACATAACACCCCAGTAAACACAAATCAAACAAGCGCTAGGAGGAACCCACAAAAAGAACCAGAAGCCCTGGTTGCAATATAAGGGATCCCCAGCAGAGTCGCCAAGCTGTCGATCCCAAAGATTTGCATCCCAGTACAAGCGCGAACGGTCGGCGAAAGGAGAAAAGAAATGAAAAGAAAAGAGTCGCCAGCTAGGCATTTTTATCCCAAAGGAAAGGTAATGCTGCATAAACCTAGAAAAGATGGATAAGACGGTTGCGAACTAGAGAAACTGAGAAAGGGGTTTGGTTACAACCTGGGAAGGTATTAGCACCCAGATTGTCCGCCGTACTCGACGGGATCCACGCTTGAAAGATTTGTGTTTTAAAGTGGTAGTGTCAGTGCTGTTTTGTGTGCAAAAAGCTGGAAAGAATACAAGTGTCAGTGCTGGAAAGAGGTGTGAAGTGATATAGAAGAGTGTCAGTGCAAGGAAAGAGTGCAAAACTCAAGACTATTAGGCTTAAAGAAATACAACTGGAAGAGGGGGGAATATACAGAGACTTTTGTTCGATAACGATTAAGTTATGCCTATGTATCCTCTTGTGCAATGAGGAAGTCAAAACACCGTAGTTCGACTCAAAGAGACTGAAAAATAAATTGACTTGTGAACTGCTTACTTGTCTATGCTCAAGTGTATGACCTGTCTGGCTCAGGTGCAAACTGTCTTGCATTTGACGGAAGAAGCGAGTTCTCGTTTGTGAGTGAAGATGATGAGAAAAAGAATCCCGGGGGAGACGATTATTGTTTGTTTTTGGGTTTTCAATCTTTTATTGCTTTTGGGATTTGTCATAAGAAAATGAGCTTAAGACTAAACCAAGGGTTAGTAAACTAATCACATCCTCCTTCTGATTAGGGGTAATGAGAATACCTTAAGTATGAGGTAAACACCTCACACTTAATCACCATGATGTAGGATTAAGATCATTAACCTACTTGCATTTATTTAGATGTTTTTTTGGAGTTTTTGTTTAGTGTTAAGTAATGAGTTTAAGCCATAATCAAGGATTTAATGGACTCATTACACCATCCTAATAGAAGGATAATAGATGAGAACATTTAAGCTGAGGAAGGCTCCTCAACTTAATCCATGATTAGGGATTAACCTCATGACAAAACAAAGCCTTCATTAAAGTGGATTTTAGTTAATGGTAAGGTTAAAAAATGAATTTCATGATTTGTAAGACAACTTGAGGGAGACTTGTCCATTAACACTAGGGTTAATCCTTCTTAACCAATTAAGGAAGAATTAGAACCCTAATGCAAGGCCCAAGTTACAAGCTTGATGTCTTAGTGATTATTAGGTGGATTGATTAAAGGATTTAAACACATTAAGGATTTAACACTTAGGATTAAAGTTATACAATCCATCCTAATAGAAGGATACAGGCATAACCCTAATCACAAAGCCTTAAAACCTTTAAGGTTTAGTCCTTGATTAAGAGATGAGAAGAGAAGACTCAAAGATGACACAAAGGTAAAACTAATGGGGGACTAATCAAACCCTAATTGTGATCATGCTTGGGTGTTCCTAGGGTTTATGAAGCTTGTAGGGAAATCTTCAAGAGAGCCACCAAGGAAGAAGCAGGATGGAAGGAAAAGAAGCAGCAAGAAGCAAGACAACTTACTTCACTTAAGAAGATAAGTTGCTTGAAGAAAGAAAGAGGAGGAGGAGAATGAATGAGCAATATCACTCTAAGACAAAAGCAAAATGCAGCAATGAATGCATAAAAGAGATGAGAAGAGATTGTGAGAAGTGAAGGCAAATTCACTTCTCAAAGCACTTACCACCTGAAAAGTTAGCAAAAGGAAATGAAATGAAATGAAAATGAAATGAATGCAAGGATGCAAACCAAAATCAGAAGCATGATCATGATGCAATTGATGCTATGAGATGGTATGAAAGCATGTCAAGAGATGAGGATGATCATACAAGTAATGAAGATGCAAATGAGACATGAAAGGAAGCATGAAAGTTCATGAATGCATATGACATCAAATGAAAGCAAAACATGGCAAATGGATGATGCAATGATCAAAAATGATTTCAATATGTCCTAAGATGTCTTATATGTCATGTGGATGCACAAAATGTCATGGAAAGTTCATGTATGCAAGCATTTGGAGGATGAATGCAAATGAAGACAAAAAATTAGGGTTTACATACAATATGCAATGCAAAATTCAAAATCAGAAGCATATGACATGATAAAAAATTGAAAATGGGATCAAAGGAACCCTAACCTCATATGATATCACACCCCAAAGGAGGAGACCTAACTCTTAACCCTAAGGAAGTTATGATTTTCCTAAGTTATCTAAGGTTTTAAGGGACCTCACAAGGAAAAATGTAAAACAAATAAAAAACGAAAGATAAATTCATGCCAATTTTATCCTAGAAACTATATGATATGTGGGATGCAATGCAAAGAGAATCATCATCAAACCCTTCATGGTTAGGCAGAAAAGATTTTTCTAAGTTAGGGTAAAAAATATTGATTTTTAAGAACCCTAAATCCAAAGAAAAATGTCAAAATGGATCAAGAACCAAAAAGAAATTTGTATGAATGGTTTGATAATGTCTCTAAATGTGTCAAGATGCAATTTGATTTTTTTGGTGATTTTTAGAAACTTAAATGGTATTTTAATTAATTAATTTCCATTAATTAATTAAAATAAACATTTAAATATTTTAAAAATGCTTTTTAAATGAAAAAATAAAATAAAAATTGTTTTTATGTCAAGAAAATTAATAAAAGTCAGCATGCAAAAAAGAAGATTTTTTGAGATTTTCTAGCTAGTTTAAAATAAATATGCAAGATAAATGAATAAAAATGAAATAAAAATGAGTTTAAATGGAAGTATGATGATCCAGTGGTCCAGGTTTAAATGAAAAAAGGAGGGATTTGACTGCGCGCCAGATCCAAGGGTGGAGATTCAAACTGGCTTAATTATTTGATTAACTTAATTAATTGGAAATTAGGGTTAAGTGGGAAGATCTGGGCCATCAAACGCACGCGGGAAACAAGATCGTACGCTCCAAATTCAAACTAAACCCTAAACCTGATTACAAACCATAATTACTCTCAGGTGGCCGGAAATGACCTCCGGTCATCTTCTCCGGCCACCTCTCCCCTGAGAAAACCCTATCTCACTCCCCAAGCTACAAAAACGTGCCAAAATCTCCAGAACTCATCATTAATCAACAACAAACCAGAATCCATCAACAAATCTCATTTATATTGCCTCAATATCAAGATTCGAACACAAACATAAAAACTGAAAAAATTTCAGAACCTGCATACACACTCAAATCTTAATCAATTTTCATCATTCAAGGCTCATTGTGATCAGTGGAACACATTCTACCATTCTATAACTAAAGAAACAAGTTCTGGAAAGATGTTTCAGGGAGGTACCTGAGCTTGAGCTTTCTCAGTTTGGGACTTTCAGGCCTCCTCTCTTGGCGCAAACCAATCCCATTGAGCTCCTGATGAAGCTTTGATGCTTGGTTGGAGTGTTTTGTGGCTAGTTTGTGAGTTTGCAACCCAACTGGTCAGAAATCGTATTTGGTTTGTGAGGTGTTTTTGGCTGTTTCAATGGTTGGTTTGTGATCAGTGAGTGATTTAGAGATGAATGGTGGAATTTGTTTGAAGATTGAGTGAGTGAGCTGAGAGATTTGAAGGGTTTTGCAAGTTGGAGAGTTTTGTGGAATATTGAGGATTCTGAGGTTTCAGCTTGCAATGTTGTGTGTTATGGCTTGGGTTTGATCCACATAACATGATGTGATAGGCCAGAGAGTGGGTGGTGGCTGCAGCTGATTGGTATGGGCTTCTTGCCAAAAAGTCAAAAGTTTTGTACTTGAGGTATGGGCAAGAATACAGCTGGTCTTTGGGCATGTCCATGCGCATCTGACTTCATGGATGTCCACAAATCCAATCTTGAGGTAATGCAGCAAGTGGATGGAAGTTTATGTGGTGTTTTGCAATTATGTGAAGCTTTGGCCCCTTTTGTAGTTCTTGAGGTTCAAGGCATGAAATCTTGAAATTCTTTGGGCAATTCTGATCTTAAGGCAATGCACTATGAGTTTATGATACATAGAAGTGTGTTTTAAGTCACAAAATGCCTTGACAAGAGTTTTTGCAAGTTTCCCTCTTTGGTACATAAGTGAAATTTTGTGATTTTTCCCAACTTTGCAAAGCCATAACTTGAGTTCTATGATGAATTAGATCAAGTTCTTGTACTTTTTGAAAAGGGAATGATCCAATCTACAACTTTAATGACCAAGAATTTTTCATTTGAAGCATTTTTGAATCAAAAAGAGGAGGTTGAAAAACTTTCCCAAAATGGCAAGTTTGCATTACAAGTCACTTTCCCAAAATGGCAACTTTGCAAATGGCTTGAAATTCTTCAATTTTGTGAACTTTTAACTTCTTCTAAGATAAAATAAAGATCATATACACCCAAAATGATGGAGGAGACCCTTTGGTTGGATGATGGGGGGCCTCAGATGCCCTGATTTTGCACTGACTTGTTCAAGAAGTCATTTATTGATCAGATGCCTTCCCCATTGAATTTTTTCATGAAAATTGGTATGCATGATCCTTATATCATATAGAGACCAATAGAAACAAGAATGACCAAAAAATTTGGAGTTATGGCCTCTGAAACCAAAACCCTAATTTTAGGTCATCTGTGTAGTTAAACCTGGCTCTACTTCCATGCTTCCCTCAGTTCTGTTAGAACAATTATAGTTCTGAACCTCTAAGTGTTTTGATGATAACAAAGCTTTTCATATTAGAAGTTCTAATGAATATATTTACTCTTGTGTAGAAGACAATCTTATTTAAGTAAATCGTACGAGCTAAGAAGAACCATTATAGAAGATACTCTCAAAGGAGAATCCAGCATTAAATCACATTTATTGGCTGCGCATCTTTTTTTTATTATCTCTGATCTCCGCTTAGAAGATGCTGGTATCCTTTTTAAAGACTTTAATTAAAGATTATTTTAATTAATGGACAAAGACAAGTATCTCTACTTATGGAAGGAAATTTATGGTATTAATCTATATCCTAATTTGATTCAAGATGTCTCCAACGGCTACTTTATCAAGAACTATATAAAGGACTCCATTTGAAGAAATCAGCAACGCACTACAACGCATCTCATATATTCAAGCAAATCAATTAAATTATCTTGTGCTTATTATTGTAACTTTCACTTAGTGATACTTGCTTATCTAGAAGCATTATAAGTTACGTCTTTATTATATTCTTGAAATAGTTATTCTTTTCCTTGAGTGACTAAGTTTAGTCAGAAGACTCAAGAGGACATTGACTATAGGTCTTTGTGTGTATTCTTATTGAATAGTGGATTAAGACCTCAGTAGAGGCAAAATCACCTTGGCGGGTGGACTGGACGTAGTTTGAGTTCAAACGAACCAGGATAAATTAAACGTGTCATTAGAAGTTAATTTTAATTATTCCAGAAAACCCAATTCCAACCCCCCTTCCTTGTGTTTTGCGCACCTTCAATTGGCATCAGAGCGCTAGGTTCTGAGTATTACACTTAACCGTGTCAATAAAAGATCCAGAAGATAAACACATGGCAGAAACTGGAATTAACAATGACTATCAGAATGACAAGATCAATGCTAAACCTCCAATGTTCAATGGTGACAATTTTGACTACTGGAAGGATGTTCTGGAGAGTTTCTTTCTAGCTCTAGATGGAGATCTCTGGGACATGGTGACAGATGGATACATTCATCCTGTTGGAGAAGATGGTCAGAAGATTGAAAGAAAAAATATGACAGTTCAACAGAAGAAGGAATTCAGAAATCATCACAAAGCTAGGACCATACTTCTAAGTGCCATCTCGTACATAGAATATGAGAAGATCACAAACAGGGATTCAGCCAAACACATGTTTGATTCTCTAAGGATGACACATGAAGGCAACTCTCAAGTCAAGGAGACCAAAGCTCTAGCTCTCATCCAGAAGTATGAAGCTTTCAAGATGGAAGAAGATGAAACCATTGAAAAAATGTTTTCAAGGTTCCAAATCCTAGTAGCTGGACTAAAAGTTCTGGACAAAGGCTACTCAACAGCAGATCATGTGAAGAAAATCATCAGAAGTTTACCAAAAGCTTGGAGACCCATGGTCACTGCTTTAAAATTATCAAAAAATCTGAATGAGATTTCCTTAGAAGAACTGATCAGCTCCTTGAGAAGTCATGAGATTGAGTTAGAAGAAGATGAGCCCCAGAAGAAAGGTAAATCTGTAGCTCTTAAATCTAACAAACATGTTTCTAAAGCTTTACAGGCAGAAGAAGAAGAAAGCTCTGGATGTTCATCAGAAGAAGATGAATTATCTCTCCTATCAAGAAGAGTTCAACAACTCTGGAAGCATCGTCAGAAGAAGTTCAGAAATACCAGAAGATCAAACAATTATTCTGAATCAACATCTGGTCACAAGAAACCCAGAAGCAAAGAAGTTGTGTGCTACGAATGCAAAGAACCAGGACACTATAAAAGTGAATGTCCAAAACTTCAGAAAGAAAAACCCAGAAACAAATTCAGCAGAGAAAAGAAAAAGAGTCTCATGGCAACATGGGATGATTCTGAATCATCTGAAGCAGAGTCAGATTCTGAAGATGAACAAGCTAATATTGCATTAATGGCAAACATACCAGAAGATGATCAATCATCAGAATCAGAGTTAGAATCAGATTCAGAAGAGATGTCTTTAACAGCAAAACTGAAACACCAATCATGGTACCTGGACTCTGGATGCTCACGTCACATGACGGGAAGAAAGCATATATTCCAAAGTCTTGAATTAAAAGATGGAGGCCACGTAGGTTTTGGAGGCAATCAAAAAGGAAGAATAATTGGCTCCGGAACTATTGGTAATGGAAATCTTCCCTCTATCTCTAATGTTCTACTTGTAGAAGGATTAATGCATAATTTATTATCCATAAGTCAATTAAGTGATAATGGCTATGACATAATCTTCAATCAAAAGTTCTGTAAAGCTGTTAGTCAGAAAGATGGAACAATCCTCTTTAGTGGAAAGAGAAAGAACAACATTTATAAAATAAAGCTTTCAGAATTAAAAATTCAAAATGTAAAATGTCTAATGTCTGTGGAAACTGAGCAATGGGTCTGGCACAGAAGATTGGGACATGTTAATATGAGAAGATTATCTCAACTTAACAAACTCAATCTAGTCAGAGGACTTCCAAATTTGAAGTTCAACTCAGAAGCTCTATGTGAAGCATGTCAGAAAGGCAAATTTTCAAAAACAGGTTTTAAAGCTAAAAATGTTGTATCTTCCTCTAGACCATTAGAACTTTTGCACATTGACTTATTTGGACCAGTGAAAACTGCTTCTGTCAATGGCAAAAAGTATGGATTGGTGATCGTAGATGACTTCAGCAGATGGACATGGGTAAAGTTTCTTAGACACAAGGATGAGTCAATTGCTGTATTTTCTAACTTCTGCAAACAAGTTCAAAATGAAAAAGAATAAAAAATCATCAAAGTCAGAAGTAATCATGGTGGAGAATTTGAAAATAAACAATTAGAATCATTTTTCAATGAAAATGGCATCTCTCATGATTTTTCTTGTCCTAGAACTCCACAACAAAATGGGGTTGTAGAACGTAAAAATAGAACTTTACAAGAGATGGCCAGAACCATGATAAATGAGACTAATATGGCTAAACATTTTTGGGCAGAAGCAGTAAATACAGCATGCTATATTCAGAATAGAATCTCTATAAGACCTATTCTTGAAAAGACTCCTTATGAATTGTGGAAGAACAGAAAGCCCAACATTTCTTATTTCCATCCTTTTGGATGTATTTGTTTTATGTTAAATACTCTTGATACTCTGAATAAATTTGATTCTAAGGCACAAAAGTGTTATATGTTAGGATACTCTGAACGCTCTAAGGGATACAGAGTATACAATACAGAAACACGCATTGTGATAGAATCTATTCATGTCAGATTTGATGATAAGCTTGGTTCTGAAAAACCAAAGCAGAATGAATTTACTGCAGATATAGAAGTAGAAATCTCTACAAACAGAACTTCTAAAGATCAATCCTCTAAAGTTCAAAACAATACAATTTCTCCATCAACACCTGAAGAACCCATCCAGAAGAAGCTATCCAAAAGCAATATTAATCACCCAGAAGATAAAATCTTGGGGAAGAAAGATGAACCAATCAGAACAAGATCCTCATTCAAAAACTCTGAAGAGACGTTACTAGGACTTGTATCTCTGATTGAACCATCTTCTGTAGAAGAAGCTCTATCAGAAAATGATTGGATTCTGGCTATGCAAGAAGAACTTAATCAATTCACCAGAAATGATGTGTGGGATCTAGTTCCTAGGCCCAGAGGATTCAACATCATTGGCACCAAATGGGTATTCAGAAACAAGCTAAATGAGCAAGGAGAAGTTGTCAGAAATAAAGCAAGACTGGTTGCTCAAGGTTATAGTCAACAAGAAGGAATTGACTATAAAGAAACCTATGCACCAGTCGCCAGGTTAGAATCAATCAGACTTCTAATATCATTTGCTGTAAATCATAATATAATTCTATATCAAATGGATGTCAAAAGTGCATTTTTAAATGGTTATATTGATGAAGAAGTGTATGTACACCAACCCCCTGGTTTTGAAAATACAAAATTTCCAGAACATGTTTACAAACTCAAAAAATCATTATATGGTTTAAAGCAAGCTCCAAGAGCTTGGTATGAAAGACTAAGTAATTTTCTTCTGGAAAATAAGTTCATCAGAGGGAAAGTAGATACAACTCTTTTCAGTAAAAACATTAAAAATGATCTTCTGATATGTCAAATTTATGTAGATGATATAATTTTTGGTTCTACTAAAAGTGCCTTGGGAAAGGAATTTGCTAAATCTATGCAGGCAGAATTCGAAATGAGCATGATGGGAGAACTAAAGTTCTTTCTGGGAATTCAAATAAATCAAACATCAGAAGGAACATATATCCATCAAAGCAAATATGTAAAAGAACTTCTGAAGAAATTTGACTTATCAGAAAGTTCAATATCCAAAACTCCTATGCATCCTACGTGTATCTTGGAGAAAGAAGAGGTAAGTAAGAAAGTAGATCAGAAGCTCTACAGAGGTATGATTGGATCTCTTCTCTATCTAACTGCTTCTAGACCAGATATTCTATACAGTGTATGTTTATGTGCTAGATTCCAATCAGATCCTAGAGAAACTCACTTAACAGCAGTTAAGAGAATCTTTAGATATCTGAAAGGTACTACTAATCTTGGTCTGTATTACAGAAGATCAGAAGAGTATAAACTTGTAGGATATTGTGACGCTGATTTTGCTGGAGACAGAACAAAAAGAAAAAGTACTTCTGGAAGTTGTCAATTTCTAGGAGACAATCTAATCTCTTGGTCTAGCAAAAGACAGCCAACCATAGCATTATCAACTGCTGAAGCTGAATACATTGCAGCAGCTGGATGCAGCACTCAGATGCTCTGGATGAAAAATCAGCTTGAGGATTTCAATATCTATGAGAGTAACATTCCAATCCTCTGTGACAATACTTCTGCTATTTGTCTCTCTAAAAATCCAATTTTACATTCTAGAGCTAAACACATAGAAGTTAAACCTCACTTCATTAGGGACTATACTCAGAAGGGAATTTTAATGTTAAAATTTATAGACACAAATCACCAATGGGCTGATATTTTTACAAAACCCCTTTCAGAAGATAGATTTAATTTCATTCTAACTAACCTTAGCATGAAATTATGTCCAGAATGAAAATGGTTTACTTATATGTTTTTATCACCTAAAAGTTCTGTTATTTATCTTCTATATGATTATCCCAGAAGATGCTATGCTCTAATTGTTTCATTCTTAGAACTTCTGTTCAAAGTATTGACTTGCAGATCTTCAAATCAACAATTGTCATCAAAGCTCTAAGGACTTCCATCAGAATCAAAACATGTGTCCAAATTCAAAAGAGTGACAGAACATGCCTTGGCAACTGTTCGCTCAGAAGGATAACTGTTGAGATTCTGGAATCTGATACGGCTAGGTTTGACACCAAAAAGGCAAGAAAATCTCTTGGGTAACTGTTCCAGAATCGTTTACGCATTACCCCATGTCAGCGCATTTAATGTTTTTAATCATTATGTTTTTAAACTTAAATTTTTCCCACTAATTTCTCAACTAATTAAATGCTCTATTTTTTTTATTTATATCAAGTGTCTTTCTCACTTTCAAATTTTACCCGCATCTTACTCTTCCTGAATTTTCTCACTCTCCTTCTTGCTCCTTCTCAAATTTTTATAAACCCTAAACCCTCAAATTTCATCTTAGTCACTAATGGCTTCTTCATCTCAACGCAAAGATTTTTCTGATGCTTTCTATGTTGAGCCCGAAAAGACTCTCTCAACTCCATCTGAGAAATTGGAAGTACTGTGTGAGTTATTTGTGGATTTCGAAAGCTTAAAGGAAAATGGTTTTGACCTCCTCCCATATGTTGAAGCTCAGGGCTGGGAAAAGTATTTTGACAGATTAATGGGACCAGTCTTTCCTAAACTGGTCAAAGAATTCTGGGTTTATGCATATTCAAATGACGCACAGGTTACCTCTCATGTGCTTGGTAAAAAGGTGGTTATCTCTGAAGACCATCTTGCTAAACTTCTTGAAGCTGATGGCAATGGTATCAAATGCAGTGATATGGACAAAGCAACTGATACTGCTGTGATTGCAAAAGAAATTTTCACCTCTGGAAAACCCTCCAACAAAATCAAAGACTTAAAGACTCCTCTCCGTATTTGGGCAAAAATTATTCTTGGGACAATCTGTCACAGGAAACCTACAAATTCTCCAGATTACATCAACCTGGATCAACAATTTCTTCTTTACTTTATTTCCAAAAAGAAGAAAATCAACCTTGCACACACTCTATTCCAGAACCTTAGAGCTAGTGTGAAGGAAACCAGAGATGGTGAGAAGACCAAAAGGGATTGGATTCCCTTTGGACGCATTATTTCTGATATACTTTGCCAAAACAAGCTAGTGGACTTCCTAGCTGAGTTAAAACAAACTGAACTTTTAGAAACAGATGTTGGCAAACCCCTGAATGCTAAGAACCTGAAAAAGATGAAGTTCATTACATCTATTCAGCAAGAACCTACTCTTCATTCTAGAGAAGTAATCAGCACCAGAAGGATCCCATTGGAAGACTTTCCTCTCTTTTCCTCTGATACACCAGCAGATGTTGTCATTAACTATCTGGATATCTGCAAGCGTCAAGGTACAGTACCTGAATTCAATCCAATAGAACTCCAACAAAAAGCTCCAGACGTTGCCTCTATCAGACTAAAGAAAAGAAAGATTGCTGAAGAACCTTCTCAGAAGATGCCAAAATCATCTAGAACATCAGGTAAATCTTCTGCTTCTAATTATGACTTCATTACTGTAGTAGAAGCTGTAAATGTAGAAGTGTCTGAACTACCTTCTAGCACCTTACCTTCTAGCAAACCATCTTCTGCTGATATTCCCTCTGAACAAATTCCTGATTCTGAACCACCTCAAAATGTCATTCCCATACAAACTGAAATTCCTGCAACTTCTGCAGTAGCATCCATCCTCTCATCATTATATCCACCAGAAACTGAAACTCATCAACCACAAAATATTTCTGATTTTGACATACCCATTGATAATACTCCACTATCTGATATTGATCGTTCCCCAACAACTGAAACTCAAACTGCTTTGCAAGATGCCCTAGATCTTGATCTTGAACATTTTCAAGACTCAGATACTGTTCCACTTTCATCTCCTGAAAATCCACCCAGAATAACTCCCACTAGAGAGAACTCACTTTCCTCTCATATGTCTACTCCACCAAATTCACCCACTGTCATAGACATTCCTGATACTCCTGAAAACACTGAAAATGAAAATCCCCTCAGAACATCTATTGACTTTGAAGCCCTACAAAAACTGTCCTCCATGTCAAACAAAAGAGCAATACCCATACCAAAACCAAAACCAACTAGAACAGACATTTCTGCATTACTTCTAGCTTTTGAAACAGGATTGAAATTAAAGTTAGAGGATCTGAAGTCTGCATGCTCAGAGCTTACAGACCCAGCTGCGTCTGATTTTATGTGGGCTTCCCTCAGAAAATGGTTTAATGCTGAGTCCAAAAGACTTAAGGACATCTGCTATGATGTTGCTCATCAGAACTTCTGTGAGTACCTTCAAGCAGTAGTCTCAAATGTTGAACAGGCTAAACCTCTTCTGCTGGATAACAAGCCCTGGACAGAGTCAGAACCTCTGGATAAACTCTCAGCACTTCAGATGGTCTTGGTATCTTCTGTAGAAGAAAATGATGGTGAATCTGATACTCAAGCTGCTCCAGAAACTGAAGAACCTCTGGCTACTAATTTTGTTCTGCAAACTCTACAAGAATTGAAGAAGGAAAATCAGCTGGTAAAAGAACGTCTGGATAAGCAAGAAGAAACTACTGCTGAAATGAAGACATTACTCAGCAAGCAAGTGAAATCTTCATCAGACATCAAATCTTTGTTGGAGACCTTAGTCACTAAGATGAACTCCTGATTTTTTGTGTGCTTATCTTCTGCATTAGCTGTTTTGTTATTTTATCTTCTGCTTCTGCATAACTCCTTGAACTTCTACTGGTTTTTGCGTCTGCTTATAATTTATTTTCAATCTATTGGTATTGTCTTATAATTTTTTTTCTTGCTCTGAATCTTTTTGATTATGACAAAAAGGGGGAGAAACGTAAATGATTCTGATTCATAGCAGTTTACCATAATCTGCCTCTTACATATTCTGATAAAATTATTTGAGTTGTTATCATGAAAAGAAACAGGTCAAGTAATCAACTCAGGGGGAGCTAAGAATCATAGAACATCTGGAAAAAAAAAGCTTTTCTTCTAATCAAAGGGAGTTCACTTAAATTCATTAAACTCTATTCTCTTTAAATTAAAATGTTTTGTCATCATCAAAAAGGGGGAGATTGTTAGAACAATTATAGTTCTGAACCTCTAAGTGTTTTGATGATAACAAAGCTTTTCATATTAGAAGTTCTAATGAATATATTTACTCTTGTGTAGAAGACAATCTTATTTAAGTAAACCGTACGAGCTAAGAAGAACCATTATAGAAGATACTCTCAAAGGAGAATCCAGCATTAAATCACATTTATTGGCTGCGCATCTTTTGTTTATTATCTCTGATCTCCGCTTAGAAGATGCTGGTATCCTTTTTAAAGACTTTAATTAAAGATTATTTTAATTAATGGACAAAGACAAGTATCTCTACTTATGGAAGGAAATTTATGGTATTAATCTATATCCTAATTTGATTCAAGATGTCTCCAACGGCTACTTTATCAAGAACTATATAAAGGACTCCATTTGAAGAAATCAGCAACGCACTACAACGCATCTCATATATTCAAGCAAATCAATTAAATTATCTTGTGCTTATTATTGTAACTTTCACTTAGTGATACTTGCTTATCTAGAAGCATTATAAGTTACGTCTTTATTATATTCTTGAAATAGTTATTCTTTTCCTTGAGTGACTAAGTTTAGTCAGAAGACTCAAGAGGACATTGACTATAGGTCTTTGTGTGTATTCTTATTGAATAGTGGATTAAGACCTCAGTAGAGGCAAAATCACCTTGGCGGGTGGACTGGACGTAGTTTGAGTTCAAACGAACCAGGATAAATTAAACGTGTCATTAGAAGTTAATTTTAATTATTCCAGAAAACCCAATTCCAACCCCCCTTCCTTGTGTTTTGCGCACCTTCAAGTTCTTGTGATTTTATGACTTCCTTGATCTTGGGAGGATATAATATGATACTTGAACATACATGGACCCTCTTGAGATGATTGAAGACCCTTGGAGTGGCTCAGATAGCTCATGGATTGCTCAAATCACAAACCCTAGATGCAGATGACTTTGAACCAATGCAGTGAAGCAAAAATGCAATATGAGATGATATGATTGGACTTATGCAAATGAAAAGGATCACAAGCCCTGATAAAAAGAGTGAGGGAAAATTTGGGGTGTTTACAGATGGTTGCTCCAAAGAATGAAGATGTAGCTAAGGCTTTGAACTTGGAGCCCGCCCTCATTGACTAGAGCATGGCCACCAAGGCTGGGATTCCAGGCCTTCACTTAGATTTCTTGATCTCCCAGGCCACCCTGCATGCTGCAATAGGGAAGTGGGATATTGTTTGTGCACTCTTGGCACTCAACATATATGGAACCATCTTGTTTGTAGATGAGCCTAAGTTTGTAAGCAAGAGTGCTATTCACCTGTTCTTGTTGAGGAATCCAGTCCCTACCCTGCTTGGAGACTTTTACTACTCAGTGCATCAAAGGAATGAGAAGCAATAGGGAAGATTGGTTAGATGTTGTGCACCCCTCTTCTACTGTTGGTTGTTAAGGCACTTGCCGAAGTCAGACACTTTCTTGAATCCTCATCATCCAAGGAACTGGGCTAAGAGAATGATTGCCCTTACATCAGAAGACATCAGATGGTGCACTCAGAGCACCAAGGGCAAAGATATCATTACTAGTTGTGGGCAGTATCCCAATGTACCCTTGATTGGAGTAAAAGGTTGCATCAACTACAACCCTTTGCTTTTCAAGAGGCAATTAGGGTATGCTTTGGTACATCCCCCAAGAGGGAAAGATTTGACAGAAACCCTCTATTGTGACATCCAACACAACCTTTCCATTGTCAGACAAGCAGCCTGGGCTTGAGACAATATTCAGACAAAGGGGACAGTTATTCTTGGCAAGTGCAACAACATAGCTTCAGCTCAGTATCTTGACTGGTCTCGTGTCAGGGGACAGATCACCCGCATGCCATTCACCTAAGAGGATGTACCTGGACCATCAGTTGTGGAGCCTGCAGCTACTGTCAATTTAGAGGATTTTGAGAAATTGAAGGAAATGAATACTCAACTCTCTAAAGCCTTGAAGAAGACCCTCTGGGAGAGGAATGATAGTCGTCTGGATAATGAAAGGTTAGAGAAGCTCCGGATTGAGCACTTGACCAAGATTGAGAAGACAAATGACTACATCAGAAGGGCTAGAGCAGGGGAGTTAATGCTGAAGAATGCTTGCAAGGAAGCTAAGACTCAGAAGGCCAAAGCTGAGCATTACTTAGAGGAGAGTCAGGATAGGTGGATCAGGATCACTGAGGCTCATGCACAGGGAGATCAAAGGACCCAAGCTAGGATAGAGCAGCTGGAGGCTAGTGAGAAGAAAAATCAGGAGGCCCTATTAGCAGCACAGAAGGAGATCTCTGAGTTGAGGCTTCGGGCGGGGATGAAGAGATCAAAGGACCAGGATAAGCATAAGAAGTTGACCAGTGCCATTGCCACCAGGAACCTTCTCATCAGGTCCATCACAGAGCACCCAGATGGCCCAGTGACTGAGGCTCTCCTGAAAGAAGTCAGAGAGGATGATTATGGACTGGATGTTTGATTTTCTTTGCTTGTACTTCATTTTGATTGTATTTTTGTTGTTGTATTTTGACCCACCATGGGAACTTTTATTGTAATCAAACTATGTATCTTCACTCTTTGTAATATATGGTTTGTATTATGTCATGGGCTTTATCTCTCTGCAACATCATCATTTCCTCGAGTTCTGGAAGGTCAAAACCAAAGAACCAAATCGGATACCCTTGGAAGACAAATAGGCATCCTGCATTGCATACTAACATCTTCTCTTTGTTTTGTAGGTTTCTGTTTTTGTTGTTTCTCACTCTGTTGTGGTTTCAGGAAACATTGCTCGTAGAAGAGTGTTCCCTGTCAATAGAGTGCACCGATATCCGACAAGAAACAACCTTCCGAGATTACAAATGGATCAGGTTCAACAAGACTTGACTGGAGTGAGAGCCCAAATGGCCAATGAGAGGACAGAGATGAGAGCCCAAATGAATCAATTTATGACAATGATGACTGTATTGGCTCAGAGCCAGGAGAGATTGAGAGAGTTAGTCGAGCGGCAAACGCCCGAGGAAAACCATCCAGGTACAGGAGGTACCAGCAACAACGATCATGTACAACCTCGTATTGATCCCCCAGAGTTTGGACCTCATCTGAACCCAGAAATCAATGCTATAAGAAACACCCAAGGTAACACTGTAGGGAGGGCCTTGCAGGAAGAACCTCAGGATGAACAATTTACTGTGGTTGGGGCTGGAGACGAAGTTTACGATCGTCGGTTGGATGAAATAGCAAAAAAGCTAAGGTCTCTTGAATCCCAGAACTCTCTGGGTTTTTATGTCATGGATATGGGATTAGTGGAGGGGATTAGAATTACTCACAAGTTCAAACCTCCCTATTTTGAAAGATACAATGGCACATCCTGCCCACGTACTCATCTTCAGTCTTTCCCGGGGAGATTGAAAGCCTACACCATGGATGAGAAACTATGGATGTTTTATTTTGAGGATAGCTTGACAGGGGCATCCCGAGAGTGGTATTCTCATTTGACCAGGGCCACAGTAAGAAATTGGAAAGACTTGGCCGAGGCTTTCATTCGTCAATATCAATATAATCTGGACATGGCTCCACACAGAACCCTTCTGATGGGAATGTCACAGTCTTCCTGGGAAAGTTGTAGAGAGTACGCCCAAAGATGGAGGCAATTAGCTGCTGCCGTTCAACCCTCGATGTCAGAAAGAGA
This sequence comes from Lathyrus aphaca, assembly GCA_963966055.1. Classification (NCBI taxonomy): domain Eukaryota; kingdom Viridiplantae; phylum Streptophyta; class Magnoliopsida; order Fabales; family Fabaceae; genus Lathyrus; species Lathyrus aphaca. Next base: position 542,423,961 of record OZ014521.1, read on the forward strand.
GATGGCAGATATGTTCATGAACACTCTCCAGGGTACTTATATTGACAGGTTGGCTGCATTTTCTTCCACCAGCTTTGCAGACGTGGTAATAGCTGGGGAAAGAATTGAGAGCTTACTGAAGATGGGAAAGATTTCCGACAACGGTGTCAGTTCAAGCAGTGCAAGGAAGCCATTTGCTGGGCCCCGCAGATCTGGTGAAACAAACTCTGTACATATGGGAAGAGGTGGACCCCAGTATCTGCCAAGATCAGTTGCTGCCATCACTATTCCTGCTCCACCTCCTCAGTATACTCAACAACCACATCACTTACCTCAACAACCACAGTTTCCTCAACAAAGATCCTACAACAACAATAACAACAACAGACAACAACGCCCTTTCCAACAGCGGCCATCTCAAATCAACAGAGTGATTGACCCTATACCAATGCCATATGCCACATTGCTGCCACGACTCCTAAAGCTCAAATATTGTCGAGTTATGGACATTGTTTCCACCTGATCCTCAGAACCTTCCGAGAAATTATGACGTCAACGCTAGGTGTGCTTTTCATTCTAATGCACCTGGTCATTCCACAGAAAAGTGCAGGGCTCTGCACATGAAGGTCCAGGATCTCGTAGATTCAAAAGCCCTAAATTTTGCACCTCCTCCTAATGTCATGAAGAATCCTATGCCCAGCCATGGTGGGCCAAGGATAAATGCCATAGAGGAGGGCTCACCCATGAGTTTAATTGAAGATACTGCAAGCATTCAGACACCTCTGGCAGAGGTTAAAGCTCAGATTTTAAAATGCCAGGTGTTTCCAGGTTGTGAGGCCTGTTGTGAATCTTTCCAGGTTTCTGTGAATGGGTGTGCAAGCTTGAGGAATGGCATCAATGGCTTGATTAAAGAAGGCATTCTGCAAATAACCACAACTGCTTCTACAACACCAGCAACTCCTTTTTCAACGACAAGTATTTCTCCTATAACTGCAAAGACAATTGTTCCTACAGACTCGTCTACAAAATCAGCAACCACTTCTTCCATCACTTCAACAAACAAAATTTCCATTGCATCTACTTCTACAACTACAACAACCACTAACAACGACGTCTCCACAGTCACCATCTATTATGACCCTGCAACGGTCCCGGATTCCAACAATTATCAACAACTATCTCAACAACAATTTCAGCAACAACCAAGCTTCAATCAATCACCACCAACATCAACCAGAAGTCCTGTTACCATCTTTTATGATCCACAGACAATAACGGTTCCCACCTCTGCTGCAGTTAGTCCAGTCACCATCACGGTACCAGGGCCTATTCCATATGATAAAGACAATGTTGTACCATGGCACTATGGTTCAGACCTTTACTGCAACGGAGAAAGAGTCCTTCTTGATTCTTTGGTTCACACACCACAAGTGGATAATGTCGGGGGAGGCGGAGGCTTCAACCGAAGTGGATGCCTCTTCGCGTCACAAGCTCCAAGAACTAATACTGAGGCAGAGGCTGCTGCCAAAGCTAAAGGTAAAAGTGTGGCACCTGAAGAACCTACACCAAAAGAAGCCCATAAATCATCCTTTGACCAGGATGTGGATGAATTCATGAGGATAATTAAAAAAAGTGACTACAAGGTTGTGGATCAGCTCCACCAGACTCCTTCCAAGATCTCCATCTCCATGCTGTTGTGTTCTGAAGCTCATCGGGATGCACTACTTAAAGTCTTGCATGCTGCCTACGTGCCGGAGGAGATCACAGTGAATTAACTTGAGACAGTGGTGTCCAATGTCAATACTAGCCATTGGCTAGGTTTCACCAATGCTGACTTAACAAAGGAAGGGCGTCACCACAACAAAGCTTTACACATCACCCTGGAGTGCAAAGGGGTTGTGCTCTCTCATGTTCTTGTTGACACTGGGTCTTCACTCAATGTCTTGATGAAGAATGCTCTTGTCAAGCTCGAATATGATGGAATAGCTCTCCGACCAAGCAATCTGGTGGTCAGGGCTTTTGATGGCTCCAAGAGGTCTGTTCTTGGAGAGGCGGAGCTGCTTGAGATAATCGGTCTGCAGGTCTTTTAGACTACTTTCTATGTGATGGACATTTAGCCAGCCTACAACTGTTTGTTGGTTCGACTATGGATTCACGCCGCTGGTGCAGTTAGGTCGACCCTTCACCAGAAATTTAAATATGAGTGGGAAGGACAGGTTATCACCATCTGTGGTGAAGAGAACATATTTTTTAGCCATCTGGCTACATACAAATACATTGAGATGGATGGTGAAATCCATGAAACCATGAGCCAGGGGTTCGAGGCTCTGAATGTCAATGAGGCGACGACTGAAGTATTTGCTACATCCCAGGAGGATAGGATGGGTGCATCAATTGTCTCCTATCAAAAAGCCCGAAAGGTTGTTGAAGATGGAAATGCCCAAGGATGGGGTAAGCTGCTACCAGTGGAGAAGAAGGAGGACAGATTCGGTTTGGGTTACAATCCATTCCGACAAGATCAAACAAAGGCTGCTAAAGAGCCCAAGTTCGTCAGTGGGGGGATGCTCACCCCAGATTCCGTTAAGAACGTGGAAGACGAGGCGAAAAGCGACCTCAACCTGGAGAGCTGGATACGTCCAACGATCCCGGGTCACCAAGTCCTTAACTGGTCTTCCCAGGAAATTAAAAGGGTTACTCCTGCAGAGTAATTATTATTTCCTGCCTTTTTTAGAATGCATCAAGTCCTGCATCTTAACCAAGGTGTCAGGACTCATTTTGTAATAGGGATATATTGTAATTTTTTTGCAAATGGAATATCAATGAATATCGGACATCTTTTGCAAACAAGTCTCTTTTTTCGATCACTGTCTTTTCATTTTTCACTTTTGTACAAAACTAAATGGAAATGTTTTCAAAATAATAACTTCATTTTTTCTGAACAAGATTAAAATGATCACTAAAACAAACCAATCTCAAACCTTGCAGAGATTACCCTCCAGATTGCACCGACAACAGCACCGCTATGACCTTGTATGACTTCGACAATCCAATTAATCAAGCTGATGAAGAGGTTGAAGAAGACTATGAGTTACCTGAAGAGTTAGCCAGGTTGTTGAGGCAAGAAGAGAAAGTGATTATTCCTCATCAAGAGGAGGCTGAAACAGTTAATCTTGGTACCGAAGAGGATTTGAAAGAAGTAAAGATTGGGGCCGGTCTGCAAGCTTCAGTAAAAGAACAACTTATTGACATGCTTCGAGAATACGTCGACATCTTTGCTTGGTCCTATCAAGACATGCCAGGTCTAGATACGGATATTGTTATGCACAAGCTGCCACTGAAAGAAGATTGCCCTCCAGTAAAGCAAAAGCTACGCCGTACTCGTCCAGATATGGCAATGAAGATTAAGGAAGAGGTACAAAAACAGTGGGACGCCGGTTTCCTTGCTGTAACTAGTTACCCGCCGTGGGTCGCTAACATTGTACCAGTGCCTAAGAAGGATGGCAAAGTACGTATGTGTGTGGATTACCGGGATCTGAACAGAGCTAGCCCGAAGGATGATTTCCCATTACCTCACATTGATGTATTGGTCAACAACACAACTCAGTTCTCAGTGTTTTCTTTCATGGATGGTTTTTCTGGGTATAATCAGATCAAGATGTCACCCGAAGACATGGAGAAAACAACCTCCATCACACCTTGGGGCACATTTTGTTACAAGGTAATGCCTTTTGGACTGAAGAATGTCGGCGCAACTTATCAACGGGATATGGTAACATTATTCCACGACATGATCCACAAAGAAATTGAATGCTACGTGGATGACATGATTGGCAAGTCCCTCACTAAAGAAGATCATTTGGTAAATCTATTGAAGTTGTTCAAGCGTCTGAGAAAGTATCAGCTGAAGCTAAACCCCAACAAATGCACATTCGGGGTACGGTCCGGTAAACTGCTGGGATTTATCGTAAGTGAAAAGGGGATTGAAGTGGATCCCGACAAAGTCAAAGCCATTCAGGAGATGCCTGCACCTAGGACTGAAAAAGAAGTGTGGGGGTTCTTAGGTAAATTGAACTACATATCAAGGTTCATATCTCATCTTACTGCAACCTGCGAGCCCCTTTTCAAATTGCTAAGAAAGGAACAAGCGGTTAGGTGGAACGAAGATTGTCAAAAGGCTTTTTACAAGATAAAGGAGTACCTGCAAGAACCTCCAATTCTCATGCCTCCGATTGAAGGAAGACCTCTAATAATGTACCTGACAATATTAGAAGGATCAATGGGGTGTGTGATGGGCCAGCATGACGAGTCTGGTCGAAAAGAGTATGCAATATACTACCTAAGCAAAACGTTTACCGACTGTGAACAACGTTATTCACTGCTCGAGAAAACGTGTTGTGCTTTAGCGTGGGCTGCTCGCCGACTAAGACAGTATATGTTGACTCACACTACCTTGCTGATTTCAAAAATGGACCCCGTCAAGTACATATTTGAGAAGCCAACACTTACCGGAAGAGTTGCAAGATGGGAAATGATTCTGACAGAGTATGACATTCAGTACACATCTCAAAAGGCCATCAAAGGCAGTGTATTGTCTGACTATCTAGCTGAGTAACCCATTGATGATTACCTGCCAATGAGATTTGACTTCCCTGATGAAGACATCATGTACCTAAAAGCAAAAGATCATGAATAACCTGTTCACACTGAAGGGCCTGACCCAGAGGAAGAATGTACTATGATGTTTGATGGGGCTATCAATATGAATGGTCGTGGAGTTGGTGAAATGCTCATTACACCTGAAGGAGTTCATATGCCTTTCTCGGCAAAACTCACATTTGTCTGCACTAACAACGAAGCAGAATACGAAGCATGTATCATGGGTCTTGAGGAGGCCATTGACCTCAGGATCAAGACATTGAATGTATTCGGAGATTCAGCTTTGGTAATCAATCAGACCAACCGCAAATGGTACACTCATCAGGAGCATCTGATTCCATATCGTGACTATACGAGGAGATTACTGACTTTCTTCACAACAGTCAAACTTGAATAAATCCCTCAAGATGAGAATCAGTTTGCAGATGCTTTAGCTACCATTTCCTCCATGATCAAGTTTCAAACTGCCAATTATGTGCCTCGGATTTCGGTATCCAGACTAGACCAACCAGCATACGTATTCTCCGTGGACATTGCTAAAGATGACAAGCCGTGGTTCCATGACATCAAATGCTTCTTAGAGAATCAAACATACCCACCTGGGGAATCATCCAATGATAAGAAGACATTAAGAAGGATGGCCGGTAGTTTCTTCCTTAATGTTGATGGTTCATTATACAAGCGAAACTTTGACATGGTTCTACTCAAATGTGTTGATAAGAAAGAAGCAGACTTGCTGATGCACGAGGTGCATGAAGGATCTTTCGGTACCCATGCTGGAGGACATGCAATGGCTAAGAAAGTATTACGATCAGGTTACTACTGGATCACAATGGATGCAGACTGTTGTGCCTATGCCAGAAAGTGCCACAAATGCCAGATCTATACAGATAAAATGCATGTGCCTCCAAATCCTTTGAACGTGATGTCTTCACCTTGGCCCTTTGTCATGTGGGGCATTGACATGATTGGAAAGATCGAACTAAATGCTTCAAATGGCCACAGATTCATCTTGGTAGCCATTGATTACTTCACCAAATGGTTTGAAGCAACTTCATATGCAAACGTCACCAGACAAGTGGTAGCCAAATTTCTGAAAAGAGACATCATCAGTCGATATGGAGTACCCGAGCGAATCATTACTGATAATGGTTCCAATTTGAACAACAAGATGATGACAGAACTGTGCCGGGACTTCAAAATCCAACATCATAACTCTTCTCCTTACAGGCCAAAGATGAATGGCACTGTTGAGGCTACTAACAAAAACATCAAGAAGATTGTGCAGAAGATGGTGGTCACTTACAAAGACTGGCATGAAATGCTACCATTTGCCTTGCATGGGTATCGAACCTCAATCAGAACATCTACTGGGGCAACGCCCTATCAGCTTGTGTATGATATGGAAGTTGTCCTACCTATTGAAGTTGAGCTACCCTCCTTACGGGTGATGATGGATGTAAAGCTAGACGAAGCAGAATGGGTCCAGTCCCGGTACAATCAACTGAATCGAATCGAAGAAAAGAGATTAGCTGCTATCTGTCATGGGCAGTTGTATCAGAAAAGGATGAAGAAAACCTTCGATCAGAAAGTTAGACTTCGGGAATACCAAGTAGGAGATCTTGTGCTGAAAAGACTTTTTCCTCCTCATACAGACCACAGGGGAAAATGGACTCCAAATTACGATGGTCCATTCATAGTAAAGAAGGTTTTCTCTGGTGGAGCACTGATGCTCACTACTATGGATGGTGAAGATTTCTTATCCCTTGTGAATTCAGATGCAGTTAAAAAATACTTCGCATAAAAAGACCCGCTGAACATAAAAATAGAATGTGAGTCCAGGCAAAAATAGGGCATCCCAGCGAGTCAAAAACAGAATAAAAGACTCGGGCAAAAATAAGGGGAAATTGAAAAAAATGTACACCCGCTGAGTTGAAAAGCCGCATTGGACAGCTCAGGCATAAAATGGGTATCCCGGTGGATTGAAAACCCGAAAGGGCGATCCATGCAAAATCAGGGAATAAGCGAACAACTACATTCTGAATTCGTCTGTATCGCTCGTAACACGGCAAGCTTCGAAAGAATAAAGCATCAGTCAGAATCAACTTTTTTCAGAAAGCAAGATGAGAAGAACGTCAAGGTCATAGCAAAGGAAGCTGACCGGAGCGTCGTCAACATTGCCAAAACTTTTATTTTTCTCAATTTATAAGCAATCTCATCATTCCAGGGGATTTGTTTCTTTGACTGTATTTGCCAATTCAGAGCGCCCAAATTAATAAAATCAGAGTTTTCAGTCACACCTCGTTTTGTACATTTTTGTTTCGTTTGCAAAATGTCCAATATTCATGATATAGTACTTGCATAAAACAAATGATCTGTTTTTAATAAATGCTTGCAGGAAATATATTACTTTCAAGAAAGTCTAACTCCTATGATGGAATCCGGTAAGGGATACCTCGGGACGCTTGTGCGTTTCTTTGATTTAACAAGTTGCAAGTATTCAATACGCAGCATGGGGCATGCCAAGCATCACTTCCTCAGCAAACCTCCTCCCTGAACAGTATCTGGAATGCTTTTCCACAGCGGAGTTATCAAAGCCTCTTTATCCTTAGCATAAGTCTATTCAATGGGAGCATTCCCCAGCCGGGATCCCCACAAATATCTCTAGGAAGATCATTCTGTGATCTTTCCTCCCCCAAATAGAGCACCAAGTCTCTCGAAGACAGAAGAACCATCTCCCCACAGAGTTCCAACCTCTACCCAGAAGAGCAATGCCTGAAATCCTCACACAACAAAGTGACGGAAGCTTCCTCATCCCCAACTGCGTTTCTTTTGTCTTAACGGATTGCAGGTATTCAATACACAACATGGGGCATATCAAGAATCGCATCCCCAGAATGCTACTTCCTGGAAGTTACCTCCTCCCCAAGCAGGATCTCCCGAGCAATATCTGAAATGCTTTTCCCCAACAAAGTTGTCAAAGCCTCCTCATCCCCAGCGTAAGTCTATTCAACAGGAGCTTCCCCAGCCAAGATCCCCACCAGAGTGCCAGATCTCTCACCCTCAGCAAGGATAAAAGAACTATCTCCCCACAGAAGTTTCCATTCTCTCCCCGAGAAAGCAATGCCTGAAACTCGTACATAACAAAGTGACGAGAGTTTCCTCCTCCCCAGCTGGGTTATCCCTCCAAGCAGGTCAGCCATAGATCTTTTCTTCAAGCGGGATCCGAGTCCCGGATCAGTTTCTCTTTGCATAATCATAGAATTAGCATCATATTCACCAAATAAGCGTAGCATTCCGTTTAATACGGAGCATTACGGCAAAAAATCACACATTTGCATGATCACAAGTCAGGTTCGAGCCAGTCACCTGCATTTACCATCAGTACTTCATCAACAATGTATATAAAAACTCATATCCCCTACAGATATAAGCCAAAGTGTCTCCTTTGCATTCTCAAATACAAATACCTATACATGCTCTTTTTTACACTCGTCCATGTCATACAGTCCCCAGCAAGTCGAACACTCGTCCGTGTCTTGCTCATACTTCACCAATAAACCAATATTCACTCATACTTACACGGAAGTCTTCGATACTCGTCCATATCTTGTTTATATATCACTCCTCAACAGATCCGACACTCGTCCGTGTTCTTTGTTAACCAGTTGATACTCGTCTGTATCATCATCTCTGAACACGCGTCAGCGTTTGTTTCTACCGATACTCGTCCGCATCATGGTCCTAAGGATGCTCGTCCGCATCTTTTATTCTTAAGCGTGAACACTCGTCTGTGTTTACCATTCCCCAATAAGCCACCAACAAAACAACTTTCTTTTATCTGACATTCGTCCTATGTCGAGATATTTTCGGCAGCCGTCCCCTGCCAGATGATCGTCCTTCACCTTTGGATGACCGTCCCTCATCCCCTTCCCCAACGGAGTCCCCGTTAATGGAACCCTTTGCTATCCGACATTCATCCTATGTCGTGATAAAGAGCATTTGTCCCCTGCTAGGTGATCGTCCTTCACCTTTTGATGACCGACCCTCATCATTTACCCGATGGCCGTCCCCATCGTTGATCTTGTTATCCGACATTCGTCCTATGTCGCGATAAACCTCGAGAGCAGCCATACCCTGCCAGGTGATCGTCCTTCACCTCTTGATGATCGTCCTTCATCACTTTATCTGATGGTCGTCCCCATCGTTGACTTTTTTCCTTTCCGACATTCGTCCTATGTCGTGATAAAGAGCAACCGTCCCCTGCTAGGTGATCGTCCTTCACCTTTGATGATCGTCCCTCATCATTATTTCATTTATTCTTTAAGTCGGATGGCCATCCCCATCATTGCCTTTACTTTAATCCCCATAGAATCTTATCTCCTTACCTGATGGCCGTCCCCATCATGGTCTCTTTATTTCACCAGCTTGTCGGTCGTCCCCATCATTGCTTTACTTATTCTCAGCAGTCGTCCTCTGCTCGATGGTCGTCCTCCATCGCCTTCATTTTGATAATCATACTATACTATCTTTTACAATTTATATCCATTTTCTTCTTTTATCCAGCGAGTGCAAATTTTGGACTGTCTTTGGTATTCAACTACAAGTTATCTTGTTTGTCTATTAAGTGAGGCGCTTACATCCTGCACAGCTAACTCATGCTTGAATAGGGGCAGCTGTAAACACCCCAAATTTGCCCTCACTCATATCATACCATGGCTTGTGATCTTTCATTTTTGTATAAACATAAGCATACCACTTCATGTTGCATATTTGTTTCATTTGCATAGTTCAAGTTCATCTGCATCTAGGATTTGTGATCTGAGCAACCCTAGGATCCATCTGAGCCATCCCAAAGGCCTCAAATCTTTCCAAGATGGTCCATATGTGCTCTATCATCATATTATGCTCCTTAAAGATCATGAAAGTCAAAGGATCACAAGAACTGGCAAAGGCATGGAAGTAGAGCTAGGGTTTCACTACACAGATGACCAAAATAAGGGTTTTGGTTTCAGAGGCCTTAACTCCAAATTTTTGGGCCATTTTTGTTTCTAATGTTCTCAATATGTCATAAGGATCATGTGTACCAAGTTTGATGAAGAAACTCATTGTGGAAGTCATCTGTTCACTAGGTAACTTCTTGAGCAAGTTAAGTCAAAATCAGGGCATCTGAGGCCCCCAACAATGGAACCAAAGGGTTATTTTCATCAAATTGAAGTTATATGATCTTTATTTGATCTTATAAGAGGTTGGAAGTTCACAAGATTGAAGAATTTTGAGCCATTTGCAAACTTGCCAAAAATGGAAATGACTTGAAATGCAAACTTTCCATTTTGGGAAAGTTTTTCAACCTCCTCTTTCTCAACCAAAAATGCTTTAAATGAAAAATTCTTGGTCATGAAAGTTGTAGATTAGGTCTTTCCCTTTTCAAAAAGTACAAGAACATGTCTTGATTCATCCTAGAACTCAAGATATGGCCTTTCAAAGTTGGCAAAAATCCTAAAATTTCAAGTTTCATGTCAAAGAGGGATTTTGCAAATTGGCATATTCAAGCATTCTAATGACTTCAAATGGGCACAAACATTTCACAATATGTCAATTGGACCTCTAAACATCAGAATTGTGCATTGAACCATGTATTTTCATGACTTGAACTTCAAGAAATAAAAAAGGGCCAAAATTTTCAAGAATTGCAAAATGGTATGAAACTCTTCATCCCCTTGTGCCAGCTCATGTAATCTGATTCTATGGCTCTCCACAAAGTCAGCTGAGGAAAATCCACCCTTTAGATCACTCATGTACCAGCCCATACCTCAAGTAAACATATGTTTTCACATTTTTGCATTTCCTCCCATACCAATCACACTAGGCCACAACAACTCTCTAAACCAATCAGAACACCTTATACAAACCCTAAGGAACACAAAACACATAACACACAAGCCTGAATGCAACCCTAAGCTCAGATTGCCAAAAACTTGCAAAAACTTCAAGTCTTCGAATCTCACTGCCTAGCCACAAAAACTCATTCATTCTTTCACCATTCATCTCAAAATCATCCATAGAACACAAAGCACCCTTCACCATAGCCTAAAAGCCACTGAATCAGAAATACAATTTCTGCAACTTTAGAAACAAAACCTTCAAAACAGCCATCACAAGCTTGCTCTAAGCTCATCTTCATCATCAGGAAGATCATTGGGGTGGATTTGAACCAAGAGGGAGGCCAGAAAGCTCAAGAACACAAAGCTTCAACTCAGGTAGCTTCATGAACTTTTTTTTCCAGAACTTGCTATTTAAGTTTCTAAATGAATCTGCATGCTTCACTAATCACCCTGATATGATTTGTTTTGAAAATGGTTGAGAAATGAGCATGTATTGAACTTATGAAAGTTTTGTTTATTTTCACGATTTGCTTCGAATCTTGTTTTTGATGAATGATAAATGTGTTTTGATGATGGATTCTTGCTTAGGGATGTTAGGGGATTGATTTTGGAGCTTTAAAGGGTTTGGGCTAGCCTAGGGAATGAGTTAGCATTTTGGTGTGGCCGGAGAAGATGACCGGAGCTTGCTCCGGTCACCTGAAAGTGATTAGGGTTAGGATTAGGGCTAATCTCCCCAGTTTGAATGTGGGTTGTAGGATTAGGTTTAGCGCGTGTTTCTGTGGCCAGGATCATTTCACTTAAAACCCTAATTTTAATTAATTAATTTAATTAGGTGAATACCCAGTTTGAATGTGGGCCATTGATCTGCGCGCGCAGTCAATTCCCTCCAACCCAGGTTCAAATCCCAGCCATCAGATGCGCATACTTTCATTTTAATTCATTTTTATTTCATTTTAATTGCATTTTCTTGCATAATTATTTTAAAATACCAAAAAGCATCCAAAAAATATTTTCTTTTGCATTCTGACTTTAAATATTTTTCTCATTCCAAAATTGATTTTTATTTTATTTTTTGCATTAAAATTTTTTTTTTAAAAATATTTAAAGGTTATTTTTAATTAATTAAAGCCTTTTAATTAATTAAAAATACATTTAGGTTTCTAAAAATCACCAAAAAAATCATGAATCATCCCAACGCATTTAGAAACATTTTCAAACTCTTCACACAAATTTATTTTTAGGTTTGACCATAGTTTGTCAATTTTCTTTGAATTAAGGGTCATTAAATATCATTTTTTGAACCCATACTTTGAAAAATCATTGCTGCCTAACCAAGAAGAGTTTGAAGTTGATTATTTTTGCATTGTTTTGCATATGGAATGTAGTTTATAGGACATTTTCCTCATGAGTTTATCTTGCATTTTCAATTTGATTTGCATTTTTCCCTTTGAACCACCCAAAAAACCCTAGAAAACTTAGGAAATTCATAACTTTTGATTGGTTAGGCTTATGACCTTCTCCTTTGGGGTGTGACCTAGTATAGGATTAGGGTTTGTTTGAGCTCATTTTCAATTTTTTATCATGACATTTACTTCTGTTTTATTCATTTGCATCTTGCTTGTCCATAAAGCCCTAATTGTATGTGTTCATTTGCATTCATCTTGCATATGCATCCTTACATGAACTTGCCATGACATTTCTTGCATTCATATGTCACCTTAGACATATTAGGACATGTTAGAACCATGCTTGATCATTTCTTCATTCATTTGCCATGATTTGCATTCATTTCATTTCATTAACTTTCATTTGTTTTCAAAACTTCAAAGCATGCTTACATGACATCTCATTCTTGTATGATCATACATATACACTTTGTATGCCTTTGCATCATCTCACATGACATTAAAATTGCATAAACACTTCTGACTTTGGTCATTTCATCTCATTGCATCTCATTTCATTTCATTTCTTTATGCTTTATACTTTATGCATTCTTGCTAACCTCTTCAGATGGTAAGTTACTTTGAGAAGTGGATTTGCCTTCCCTTGTCACTTCTCTTTATCTCTTTCATTTTCATTTTGTTATTCTTTTAAGTGAACTTGTTCACTTGTGTTCCATCTCACTCACTTTCTTTCTTTAAGTTACTTATCTTCTTCAATGAAGTAAGTAACTTATTCTTCTGCTTCCTCCTCCTCTCTTTTGCTTCTTCCATTGGTGGCTTCCTTGAAGATCTTTCTTAAGCCTCACAAACCATAGGAACATCCAAGCATGACAATAATTAGGTTTGTGATTAGTCCCCCTTAGCTTTTTACCTTTGAGTCTCTCTTCTCATCTCAATAATCAGAGACTAAACTCTTAAAGTTTTAGGACTTTGGAATTAGGGTCATGCCTGCATCCTTCTCTTAGGATGGAGTGTATAACTTTAATCCTAAGTGTTAAAAATTTAATTTGTTTAGACCTCTTAATCAAATCACTTAATAATCATCAAGACTTTATCTTGTAACTTGGGCCTTACATTAGGTTTCTAATTCTTCCTTATGGTTAAGAAAGACTAACCCTAGTGTTTAATGGACAAGTCCCCCTCAAGTTGTCTTACAAACTTAAAATCCATTTCTTAACCGCATCCCTTAATTAGAATCCACTTAATAAAGGATTTGTTATGTAATGAATTTAATCCCTAACCTTGGATTAAGTTGAGGTATCTTCCTCAGCTTAAGTGTTCTCATCTATTATCCTTCTATTAAGGTGGTGTAATGAGTTCACTAATCTGTGATTGGAGATTAAACTCATTACTTAACACTAAACAAAAACCCAAAAACATCTAAATAATCACAAGTAGGTTAATCATCTTAATCCTACATCATCATGGCGATTAAGTTGAGATGCTTATCTCATACTTAAGTAGGTTCATTATCCCTAATCAGGGAGGATATAATGAGTTTACAAGCCCTTGATTTAGGTTTAAGCTCATTAAATTATGCAAAACACCAAAAATAATTAAAAAACTGAAAACACAAAAACAAACAATAATCGTCTCCTTCGGGATTCTTTTCTCATCACACTCATTCATAAACGAGAACTTGCTTCTTCCGTCTAATGCAAGACAGTTAGCACTCGAGCCAGACGAGTCATACACTTGAGCATAGGCAAGCAAGCAGTTCACAGTCAACTTATCTTTCAGTCTCTTTGAGTCGAACTACGGTGTTGTGACTTCCTCATTGCACGCGAGGATACGTAGGCATAACTTAAACTGTTATCGAACAAAAGTCTCTGTGTCTTCCCCCTCTTTCAGCATTCTCTTTTAAGTCTCAGCTCCTGAGCAATTCACCCTTTTGCATTGACACTTGTATATTTCTTTTCCAGCTTTTGCACACAGATAACACATACACCTACCCCTTTTAAACACAATCTTGTAAGCGTGGATCCCGTCGAGTACGACGAACAATCTGGGTGCTAATACCTTCCCAAGTTGTAACCAACCCCCTTTCTCAGTTTCTCTGGTTCGCAACCGTCTTATCCATCTTTTCTTAGGTTTATGCAACATTACCTTTCCTTCGGGATAAAAATGCCTAGCTGGCGACTCTTTTCAATTCACCTTCATTTTCTCCTTTCGCCGACCGTTCGCGCTTGTACCGGGATGCAAATCTTCGGGAGCGACACTGACCGACCAAAAGAATGAAGACAAGCTTCACAAAAGACCTCCAGTAACCTAATCTGCAATGCCTCATTGAGCATCATAAAACAACAGAAGGGTGAGAAACATTATCATAATAATATTGTATATAATTATATATCTCAATATATAAAATACACATAAAACATGTTCTCACCATAAATCATTTCCAACATACATAACCTCGAGCATACTTATCATTCATACTTTCACCAATTCGTTCACATCACATAAACATACATCATTCATGTTTATTCACACATATACACTACAATGTATACACACACGCACACACACACACACACACACACATATATATATATATATATATATATATATATATATATATATATATATATATATATATATATACACATACATATATACTCAAGCATGTTTCCATCAATACATACTTTCACCTCCATATAAACATATATATATATATATATATATATATACATATATATATATATATATTCATGTTTATTTCATCAATTCACAATTTAGATGATAAATGCAAATCATAGAGACCGACTCACGACTCTATGCAAATGCAATACGGTACCGACTCAATCATCATCAAGTTCACTCAAGAACTAATTGGAACCATCGCTCGTTACTCAAAGTAACTCCCCGTCGGGCATACGATGTTCACCCATTGCTCACACCCCACATGGGCACACAATGTTTATGGATTGCTCACACCCCACACTGGCACACAATCCGATTGCTCACACCCCACACAGGCACACAATCAATGTGAATAAATCATCCATTGCTCACACCCCACACAGGCACACAATGTTTATGGATTGCTCACACCCCACACGGGCACACAATCTGATCTCTCACACCCCACATGGGCACACGATCGTGTTGTAGTCATCGCTCACACTCCACATGAGCACACGATGCTACAACAGATTCACAAAGAATCCCTCAACGCAAGAAGGCATATATTATGCTTCACATGCAAAATGACATACAACATTCTTGAAAATGCTTACATTATTCACAATATAATCATACACTCATCTCATTCAATTAACATACATATACATTCAATTCAAGAATGTATTCATTTTCCAAACGGCCACAACATCACATCAAACCCACATTTCCATAATTAACTCATTTATGTTTTATCGAAAAAGTTGGGCAAAAGTCGGCTAAAAATTACATATCTTAGCATCATTAGTTTCTACACGGTTTTAGCTTCAAATCGATATAAAGAACGCCTAAAACGGATAACCGGAACTAAAGTTATGAATTAAAACACAAAACTTCCCGAAAACCTCCAGGCTCGCTGAGCGAGAAAATCCCTGGAAAACTCGCCGAGCGAGGGATTGCTCGCTGAGCGAACACTGCGATTCTGCAGCAACTCAGCTGCGCAATAGTCACACAAAACCCTCAAAAATTCAATCAAACTTCCACACACATCCACAAACATGATTGTTAACATGTATAAACTATCATACTTCGATTATAACAAATTCTAACCGATTAATCTACCATTTTCTCACAATTTCATCAAAAACCCTAGCATTTCATTCTCTCTAAACTTCACCAAAACAAAAACCTAATCATTCTCATACATACATAATCACATACAAGATTAAGATAACAATGTTTATCACCCTTACCCGATTATTTCGATTCCTAGGAGCAATCTTGATGATTTTTCCAACTTTTCCTTTTTTCTCTTCTTTTCTATTCTCTTTCTTTTCTTTCTCCTCTTTTTCTTTCTATCTCTCTTTTCTTTTCTTTTCTCACTACTTATATCTTTTTCTTTCTATCTTTCTATTTTACTCTCTTACTAACTATTTCTACACTTAACTCATTTTCTTCTCTTTTCTACCAAATATCATTTTCTCACAAAAATATAATTCTATCTAATTTCTAACTTATCATTAAATATCAAAAGTCTAAAATACCCTACAATCTAATTTTACCCGAAAATTCACAAAACGGTAAAATCACATATCATACCAACATATCTCATAACACATCAACATATTATATTATCATGTTAATTCCACAAATAAGACAATTATCACTCAAATAAAATAATAGACTCAACAAAAATAGGGAATTAATTAAATCGGGGCATTACAGCTCTCCCCCACTTTAGAAATTTTTGTCCTCGAAAATATTACCTGATTCAAACAACTCCGGATACGACTCGCGCATCCCACTCTCTAATTCCCAAGTCATATTGCCTTCTGCAGTGCCTCCCCACGCTAATTTCACAAGCGCAATATCCTTGCCTCTTAGCTTCTTGATTTCACGGTCCAAAATCATAACCGACAAAGCTTCCACCGTAAGGTTATCTCTTACTTCAACCTCGTCCATAGGAATAACATTTGACAGATCCGGAACATACTTCCGAAGTTGCGAAACATGGAACACATCATGCAAATTCGAAAGATTCGAAGGCAATGTCACATGATAAGCCACATCACTAACTCGTGCAGTCATCTGTTACGGCCCAATAAAATGAGAAGTCAACTTCTTCGACTTCAAAGCATGACCCACACCCGTAACCGGTGTAACTCTCTAAAACACATGGTCGCCTTCCTAAAACTCAAGATCCTTCCTTCTCTTGTCATGATAACTCTTTTGTCTACTTTGAGAAGCTCTCATCTTCTCCTGAATAAACTTCACCTTTTCCGTCGTTTGTTGTACCATCTTCGGTCCAACTACCGTTCTCTCTCCAGTTTCATGTCAACACAAAGGTGTTCGACATCTCCGACCAAACAAAGCCTCAAATGGTGCCATACCAATACCCGAATGAAAACTGTTATTGTAGGTGAACTCAATCAATGCTAAATAACTATCCCAAACACCACCTTGTTCTAGCACACAAGCACGCAACAAATCCTCTAACGATTGAATTATCCTCTCGGTTTGACCGTTTGTTTGCGGATGGTAAGCCGAACTCAATCTTAGCTTAGAACCCAAAGCCTTTTGCAAACTTTCCCAAAACCTCGATGTAAATCTAGGATCCCTATCCGATACAATACTCTTAGTAACTCCATGTAACTTTACAACCACATAAATATAAATCTCGGCTAGCTTCTCCAAAGGATAACTAATATCAATCGGAATAAAGTGAGCAGATTTAGTAAGCCTATCAACAATCACCCAAATAGTATTATGACCTCTTTGCGTATTCGGCAATCCCGTAACAAAATCCATCGATATACTATCCAATTTTCATTCCGGAATATCCAACGGTTGCATCAAACCACTAGGCTTCTGATGTTCCACCTTAGACTTCTGACAAGTCAAACACGCATAAACAAAATGAGCTTCATCTCTCTTCAATCCGGACCACCAAAAGATATTCTTCAAATCTTGATACATCTTATTCACTTCCGGATGAATACTTAAGTTACTTTGGTGTCCCTCTTCCAATATCATCTTTTTCAACTCCACATCATCGGGAATACAAATACGACCACGGAATCTCAAAACTCCAAAACTATCAACCTTGAAATCCTCATTCTAATTCATCATCAAATCGACAAATTTCAAATCCAA
Organism: Lathyrus aphaca; assembly: GCA_963966055.1. Classification (NCBI taxonomy): domain Eukaryota; kingdom Viridiplantae; phylum Streptophyta; class Magnoliopsida; order Fabales; family Fabaceae; genus Lathyrus; species Lathyrus aphaca. The sequence goes on from OZ014521.1 coordinate 542,441,701, forward strand.
CTTTTTCTTCTCACAAACGGTTGCAAGAAAATCATTCGTAACATGTAGCATACCAAGTCTCACACTTCTCGGCGTCATCTCACAAACCAAACTCAAGTCTCTAAAATTCTCCAAAAGTTCCCATTCTCTTATCATCAATGCGGACATATGTAACAACTTACGACTTAAGGCATCGGCCACCATATTCACCTTACCCGGATGGTAATTCAAACCAAAATCATAATCCTTTAAAAGCTCTAACCACCTCCTTTGTCTCATGTTCAATTCCTTTTGATCAAATAAATATTTCAAACTCTTGTGATCACTAAAAACTTCAAATCTTGAACCATAAAGATACTGCCTCCAAATTTTTAGAGCAAAAACCATGACCGCTAATTCCAAATCATGTGTAGGATAATTCTTTTCATGCACCCTCAATTGTCTTGAAGCATAAGCCACAACCTTTCCATCTTGCATCAAAACACCACCTAACCCAAACAATGAAGCATCACAAAACACCACAAATGGTTCTGTCGGATCTGGAAAAATCAAGATCGGAGCCGTTGTCAACCTTCTCTTAAGTTCCATGAAACTCTCTTCACAATTAATATCCCAAATGAAAGCCTTTCCTTTACAAGTCAATTGCGTTAACGGAAGTGCCAACTTTGAAAATCCTTCAATAAACCTCCGATAATAACCCGCCAAGCCTAAAAAGCTTCGAATCTCCGTAACCAATCTAGGAACTTCCCATTGCATTACCACATCAATCTTGGATGGATCAACTCTAATACCAACATCGGAAATAACATTCCCAAGAAAACTTACTTTCGATAACCAAAACTCGCACTTTGACAACTTAGCATATAATTGTTTCTCTTTCAAAATCTGTAACACAATCCTTAAATGCTTTTCATGTTCCTCTTGAGAATTAGAATAAATCAAAATGTCGTCGATGAACACAACCACAAAATGATCCAATTGTTCATGAAAAATACGATTCATATATTCCATAAACACACTCGGCACATTAGAAACTCTGAATGGCATCACGAAATACTCATAGTGACCATACCGTGTTCTAAAAGCTGTCTTTTGAATATCCTCTTCTTTCACAGGAATCTGGTGATATCCTGATCTCAAATCAATCTTACTAAAAACACGTGCACCAACCAATTGGTCCATCAAATCATCGATCCTCGGAAGCGGATACTTATTCTTAATTGTCACCTTGTTCAACTGTCGATAATCAATGCATAATCGCATACTTCCATCTTTCTTCTTTACCAACAATACCAGAGCACCCCAAGGAGAAACATTCGGCCTAACAAGTCTCTTGTCCAACAAGTAATTCAATTTCTTCTTCAATTCTATCAACTCTGAAGCTGACATACGATAGGTGTCATCGAAATCGGTCTTGTACCCGGAACTAGATCAATAGAAAACTCAACTTCTCTTTCCGGCGATACATCCTTAATATCCTCAGGAAACACTTCTGGAAAATCACACACCACTGGAAACTCACTGATCTCAACTTCGCTCTCCACTGACAACGATGCAAACAAACCGAACAATTGAGCTTCGTCCACTAAAAGTTTCTTCAACTCTTTCGTGGATAGGAAACTCTCTTCCTCATCATCATTCAAAGAAGGAAACCTCACTAACTTATGATAGTAATCTATATGAACTCGATTAAATTGAAACCAGTTCATACCCAAGATTATGTCCAAACCCTCCAACGGAAAACAAACTAAATCCATAACAAAATCTTTACCATACATGGTCAAAGAACAACTTACACACACCAAGGAAGTAGTTACCGACCCTGAAGCAGGAGTCTCAATAACCATCTCACCACCACAAGAAGTCAAAAACAAATTCAAACGCTTAGCACACTCAAGAGAAATGAACGAATGAGTCGCCCCCATATCAATAATAGTAACTAAAGTCGTACTATTAATAAAGCATGTACCTTTAATCAAACGGTTTGCACTAGTAGTTTCCTTCCCTACTAATGCAAACACCTTTCCGCCCGCCTGAGCTAGCTTCGGCTTAGTACACTTAATACTAATGTGACCCACTTCTCCATAATTGAAGCACTTCACGACATTCCTTCTACACTCGGTAGTAGCATGTCCAAGGCCTCCACAGTTTGAACATTTCACTATGTTCTTCCCACACTCAAAAGACTTATGGCCCAAATCGCCACACTTGTAACACTTAACGGGACTAGAACTCCCTCCACCAGATCTCTTATCAAAGTTTCCCCTATGCTTGCCCTTATCAGCGGGTGTCACATAAGGTCCACTTCTAGCTTGTTGCTTTTCTTTCCTCTCATTCAAACTCTTGTAATGTGTAGAACGAGCTTTGCTATCATCCTCAAAAATTCTACAACATTCTGTCAAATCCTAAAACCTTCTAATTCTTTGATATCCCATAGCTTGCTTAATCTCAGGACGCAAACCATTCTCATACTTAATACACTTTGAAAACTCAGCAGTAGCAGCAACATAATGAGGATGAAATTGAACCAACTCCACAAACTTAGCAGTATAGTCCACTACATACATACTACCTTACTTCAGTTCAAGGAATTCCATTTCCTTCTTCCTTTTCACACTCTCAGGGTAATACTTCCCTAAGAACTCAGTACGAAAAAATTCCCAAGTTATCTCTTCATCATCTTCCTCAAGAGCTTGACTTCTACCGACCCACCAATCATCGACTTCTTCCTTCAGCATGTGAGAACCAAGCCTCACCTTACTCTCCTTAGCACAATCCATGACTCTGAAGATTCTTTTAATCTCCTTCAACCAATTCTGAGCACCATCGGGATCAAATCTTCATTTGAAGACCGGTGGTTGATTCTTCCTGAACTAATCATTAGCATTCACATTCGGCACTCCCTGCACTGCCCTAGCCATTGCTTCCAAAGCAGCAGCCATCGCATTGTCATTCCTACCAGCCATATTCTGATCCTTCCCAAAAACAACAACAATGGTAAACAACAATTCAACCATCACAACAACCAGACAGACACAACTGACTTGAACACTGGCTCTGATACCACTTAATGTAACACCCCCTTTCTATACCCCCAAATAAACAATTAAATCATTTAGGCACATATTAAAAATTCATCAGAGTATATTTGAAACATGGTATAAAAGTAGCATGCCACATTATACTTGGAATTAAAACATACAACACCTGCTCATACGAAGATATGCAACAAACGGGGTAACTTGCAACAGAAGGATTTCATCCTTACACCTGTATTCAAAAGATTCAAATAACAGCGGAAACTAACAACTTAACAACATCAAAATTTATACTTATCATAAATATATCAACACGTTTGATTCACCAAATATTTCATCTTTACATAAAACATTCATCACCAAAATACATGTACAAAATTGTCGCTCCCTGGATTTCCATCCAGGTACAAACGCGAAAGTGGCGCGAAAAAGGGTAGAGTCGCCAGCCATGCATTTTTATCCCGAAGATATGGGAATGGTAATGTTTCACAAACCAAAGAAAAGAAAAGGAAGGACAAAGGTCTTACGAACCAAATAAACTGGGTTCGGGAGTCGGTTACGACCTGGGAAGGTATTAGCACCCCAGATCGTTCGTTGTACCCGACGGGATCCATGCTTGCAAAGAAACTGTTTCAAAGGGTGAAGAATCAAGCTGCTGCAAAATAAATTGAACTGGATAAGAAAAGAAAGAAAGGGAGAAAATGTAGGGAAAATAAAAGAGTGCTCGAACGGGCCCTACCCCGCTGCCTACGTACCTCATCTGGACATGAGGATCAGAGACGTCGTAGTTCCCTAACTAGGGGTGGAAAGATTGCTTATGTCTTAAGCTTGAACTGCTTATGTCAATGCTCAGGTGTTGCAGGCTCGGACGACGAGTGCGTAATCATCTTGCAAAGTGACAAGTAGGAGAAAGTTCTTACGTAAGGAGTGAAGGTGATGAGAAAAGAAGTCCTGAGGGAGAGACCTTTATTCTTTGTCCAGTGTTTTTTAGAAGTTTTTTTTAGGAGTGTGGCACAAGAAAGTGAAAGCTAATCCTTTTCTAAAGATGTATTCCCATTATACCACATCCCTAGATAGGATGAGTAACAAGTCCACCAAGAATGAAGAAGATCCTCAAACTTGTTTCCCAAGAATAGAATTTGAATTCACAAGCTTGTTTGAAATTATTAAGTGTTTTGTGAATTAAATAAAGAATTTTTTTTATGATTTTCTTTGTGAAAGAAGTCTCATGATTGAACTTGTGCATCACAGATAAACTTATGCCACCACCAAGATAGGATGAAGAAGAGTATCCATGGAATAAGGCCATAACACAAAAGACCACTTCAAACTTTATTAAAGTGCTTTTTAGGGTTTGTATGAAGATGAGAAGAGAAGAACCAAAAGGATCTAAAGGAAAAAGAACTAAGGGGAAAGACTAATCCTATTGTTGTCATGCAAAAATGGATCTAGGTTAGTGTGGTTTGAGTTCTATCCTAATGAAGAAGAAGGAAAGAAGAAAGAAGAAGAAGAAGAAGAAGAAGAAGAAGAAGAAGGGTACAGATATAGAAGACAACTTACTTCTCTAAAGAAGCTAAGTTGTTTCTAAAGCGGGAGTGATAAAATTATACAAAGGATGGAATAAGGAACATCACAAAGAAAAGTAAGAAAGCAATAAAGAAAAGAGATGAAGGTTTGAAATGTGGATAACATCCACACTTCTTACTTACCATATGCACCTACTTGAAAAGGTTAGAAATACAAACAAGAACAAAATAAAACATAAACAAGTAAAAGATCCTATCAATCTAACACAACCAGAAATGAATCACACCTATTATATACTAAGATCAAGTTAAACAAACAATAGGAGTTGGCACAAGTGCCCTCCTAAACCAATAATCAATAATACATCCAGAGAATATTCAAAACAAAGCAAGCAAACATAAAATTCAAATAAAATGGAGAAAGGTCCCAAAATTTCTACAATTAATCATGAGAACACTTTAATCACCTACAAATCACATACCAAAATCACAATCCAAAAGTCAGAAGCAAAGTAACTCAAATAAATGTCTAAAGTCCAACTAGGGTTTAGTAAACTTCAACATAAAACAACATGACAAAAAGCAAGCAAATAAAATCTAAAAATCATGAATTAAATCCTAAATGACCTTTAACATGTTAGGGTTCAGTAGCAAAAAGAATCATGTTCATTACTAATCTTACCTGATCAGGAGGATCTTCCAGCAATTGGGTGAATATAGCAATCAGATGAAAGGGAGGGGGTGTACCTGCAAGGCACTCCGATGCCAAAGTTAATAGAGGTACAGTGAATAGGTAAGTAGAAGAGTGGAATCAGAATACCTGACCCTTTAATGAAAAAGGGTATTTATAGAGAGCCCCCAACGCTGGGCCAAGGTCCTTCCTTGAGCTGGATCAGCTAGGCCCAAGGAAGAACTGCCAAGGAACGCGTAAGAAGCGTGAAGACCTAGCAAAATGGTCTGGTCCTTGGTTCAACTGCCCATATCTTTCAGGAGATAATGGGGGACAGTTGGGTGACGTGGCAAGTGAACTGGAAGACGTGTTCTTTTCCTGTTCTAAGTGCGTGCCCGACATATAGGATGTGTGTTCGACCGTTAAGCGCCCATGCACGTCTGTCGGATGTGCCTGCTCGAGCATATGGGTCTCTGCTCGACATATTGGGTCGTAGTCCAATACAGCTTGGAGGCCCAGTCTGGAACAATTACTATTTTAAAACTCAAGTTATAAAATCAACAAGATAAGGTGCGCATAAAATAATTTAAAAGAAAATAAATAAAAATCAAGACTTAATTCAGTGCGAAAATAATAAAATAAATGTTAAATAAAATTATGGAAAATTCAAGAATATCAAAAGGAACCTTCATGATTTTCTTGATGATTTTTAGATGAGTTTAACTATTTTTAATAAGATAAAACGAAACAAATAACAAAAAAAAAGAAAATAAAACAAAAAAACCAGAAGCAGGGTTCAAATAGCAATCCAATAAGGTCAAATTAGCGAATGGGCCAGAATCAGGGGTGAAAGTAGAAAAAATGCTAGGCCCATTTCCCATAAGCTCAGTCAACAAGGACAATAGTATGCAAATCCAAAGGCTGTCATCAAGAGTCAACAAGTCTTACAAATCTAACGGCCTGGGTGCGTAGTCAACCGAACCTTAGTATGCTCATCAAACGCTTCAAATTCAAACCTAAGATTCCCTCCAGATCCTACGTCTCACACATGATCTGCACACACTATGAACAAAGAAATCCCCACACACGAGCCAACTGAAGAATCACGTGACAGTCATGCCTTCATTAATGTGTTGTCCGCTTCTTATCCACACGATGATAATCCATCGAACAACTATGACTTAAACTGGATCAACAAACAAAGAAAACAGACCTCACCAGCCGGAGAAGCTCATGTTGTCTTCTCCGGCCAGTTTTCGGCAAGACCGAACACAACTGTTCCAGAAATACTCAAACCGCCTATCAAAATGAAGCTAAAGCCACGCAGATCAAGAATATGCTAACCAAAATCGCAAACAGTCCATAAATGAAACAAATCAAACAAAACAAGTTCGAACAAAAAAACTAAAACTTAAGATTTAACATCTCACAAGGTCTCTAAACACTCTATACATCTCAAATCAAGTATAAACACACTAAAACAAACAAAAATGAAGCAAACCAAAGCATAAAAGTTGAGACTATCAAACCTGATCGGAGCCTTTCTTCAAGCCTTGAGAAAACCAGAGATCCTCCAACTCTTCCTTGAGGTAGTGCTTGGCCAAATAAAGGCCTTCTTGCTCGAATCTGAAGCCCATGGTGAAGTCCGAAAGTATTATGGAGCTTTCTCCTCACTCTGATGGCAGCCTTAAACAATGATGGTGTTGTGACAATCCAAGCAACGCAAAAATAAAATGCAGAGTTTTGTCCTGAGAATTAAGCCTTTCTCAGATCTGAATTTGAGAGTAAGAGAAATGAGGTTATGGAAATGGATGGTGTAGGTGCAAAAATCACTCTCTCTCTTTGCCAAAAACGTGAGTAGGCCTCTTATAGTCAGGGTGTTTTTTCGTGTGAGTGTGAGCATAAGAAATAAGTTTGTTACCCAAAAAAAATCAGAGCAACACGCGTTCCTTCTCATTTAGTTTTCAAATTATTTTTTCCTTTTGCATTTCATTTCCTACATGAAGGTGCATACTAGTTAGGGTGTGACTGGGGTGATGGTCATTGCGATGTTTGCTCATAATAAAGGGTGGTGATCATGTGATGATGGTTGGCTTGTGTTCATGAGGTGCATGGATAGGAAGTCATGTGGGATTATCATCTTTTACAATGCCATGTGTGTGCACGTGAGTGGCAAAAAGTGAAGAAAAGTGTGAGGGCTGAGTGCACAAGGAGAGGCGTGTGTTGTTGGTGTCATGTTGATCACTACACCAACCTTGTACCACCTTTTGCATTTTTTCAATTTCCATATTAAAATGGCACCAAAATAACAAGTGACCCCCCTCTCTCCTTAGGTCATGTGAAGGTGTGGGGTGGACATGAAAAAAGTGTATTCAAAATGTACCACAATATGTGACACCCAAAATAAAATAAAAGAACAATGGTATGATGACACCTATGCACAAAAAAAAACCCTATAATGCAACGAAACTTCTAAAAATCTTAACTTGAGTTCTAGAAAAGCCATGAAGGTGTTCTTGGACTTTTCGGAAAGGGAAAATCGTGCTCTACAACTTTCATGTTCAAGGAAAAATCATCTGGAGCTCTTTTGTGCATGAAATAATAGCTTGAAGACTTTGGGCAAATATTTCCAAAAATAGAAACTTCTAAATTTCCAAATTTAGCAACTTTCTACATATTCCCAATTTTTGACATTTGAACTCAATTAAACTATTTCTTGACATGATATGACTTCCAAAGATTGATGGTCCTGATTAAAACCCTAAAAATCCTTCAGTTGACTTTTTGTACTACGCAGTTGACTTTCTGGCTACACCGACAAGTAATTGCTCAAATACTTGGCATTATCAGTGAATTTTTGCCTCAAATTTCATATGTAAGCCTTGCAGATCATATGAGAGCTTTTGACCATAAAAATTGGTCAAAACTAAAAGGATATGAGGATCTGATTCAAAACCCTAATTAGGATTTCCTTGCATAGGAAAATGTTGCACTTTTGAACTTCTGGTGAAATTTCTCTCTTCTGAACTTGTAAGGATGACCTTGGGCTTGTACAAGATATGAGAAAACATTGTGAGCTTCTTGAAATGCAACCTGGCTATTGGCTTGACTTTTAAAAATCCTGAGTTGTCCAGATAATTGATCATGTACTTTATGCTAGAACATGTGAGTATCTTGCCTCAGTTTTCTATGCTAGATGCTAAGGACATGATATGCTTATGATGATTATGATGTGAGAATGATGATAAAAAGAGAGAGGGAAAATTTGGGATGTTACAGCTGCCCCTATTCAAGCAACCGTTAATATGAAAAGGACGAAAGCATCAGTTATCGGCCGTTCGAGATGAACCGTGGTTGAATACCAAGAATAACCAGAAATTTGCACTCTGCTGGATAAAAGAAATGGGAAATAAACCCAACCCAGGATGACAACACTGCTTAGAAACCCTGATGTATGAAAGTTAACTCAGAAAGAAATCCAATATTTTGCGTAAATACGAGAAAAACAGAGCAGACGAGCTCCCCTCAAACAAACCTGCTACGCCAGGTCGATGATAAATAAACCTGTTACACCAGGTGAATAAAATCTAGTACAGACGAGCCCTCCTTATATATCTTGCGTAGATATATGGTGCTTAAGATGGACGAGTCTTCTTCGGATGACCAGTTACGCCAGGGAACCAGTAATGCACTTAAGTCTGTGGGATAGACATGCACAAATAGGATAGACGAACCCTCTTCATATACCTTGCGCAAATATATGGTTCTAGGATGGACGAGCCCTCTTCACAAATATTGCTTAGATATGTGGTGCTTAAGACAGATGAGTCTTCTTCGGATGAACTATTACGCCAGGAAACTGGTAAAAATTTTGACGTTTAATCCCACCGTCAGGACTTCAAACCTCTTCTATACGGACGAGTATTGGATGATCATCAAAGAAACACAGACGAGTTCCATAAGTCAATGATACAGTCGAGTATCAGACGATGATCAAAGAAACACGGACGAGGGCTTCAGGCAATGATACGGACGAGTATCAGTCACTGATACGGATGAGTACCAAAAAAGACATCAAACACGGACGAGTGCTTGCCAAAACATAACACAGACGAGTGTTAAAGACGATACAAATGAGTATCGGAAATGTATCAAACACGGATGAGTGTTTGTCAAAAGATAACACATATGAGTGTTAGAAAGACATGGATGAGTATCATAAAGGTATCAAACACGGATGAGTGTTTGTCAAAAGATAACATAGACGAGTGTTAAAGACGATACGGGCGAGTATCAAGAAAGGTATTAAACCCTGAGTGATTGAAATATGATACAAACAAATATCAGGAAACTCTCCAAACACAGACGAGTGAATGAAGCCAAACAGAAATACAGACAAGTGTTAGAAACGATACAAACAAGTATCAATAACAATGCTTGATTTGAGAGGATATTAACAACTATGCAAGGGAGAATAATATTTGTAGAACGTTCTGCTGAGGAACGAGATCAAGATGCTCTGACAATGCTTGACTCTGGCTGCGAAAATGAACAACTGCCTGTGTTGTCACAAGGGCAAAAAATAAATTGGCAAATTCCTGGGGAATACTTCAATGATGGACAACTTCCAGACATAAAACTCTGTGGGGAATGACCATTTTCAGGCTTGGCTGGGGAAGATTCTTGGTTAAATAACCCTTGTTGAGAAACGAATTCTGACATTCTGAACTCTGTGGAGAAATGCAAGGCCTTCAGCTGCCTGCTGGAAATACTTTACTGTGATGACTCCGCTTGGGGAAGAGAACTGTTCAAATAATTTTGAAGTTCTGTTAGGGGATAACATCTATTCTAACTCAGCTGGGGAAATGCTTACTGGGAACAGACCTCTATTACCTGCAAACCTGCAACAACACAAGTGTGCCCATATGCTCCGGGAACTTACAAGGCATGAGTTAATCATCACATGTCAACTTTCATTCAAATACTTTTAGATGTTTTCCTTTTGCACGACATTCATAAAGCCAACAAGTTTATATGCAATGTTCTTTTACCAAAAATTTAGGACATTTTTGCAAAGTAAAATAAAACAGGAAACAAAGACTAAGATTTTTGATTGAATGTTCTTTTTTTTGATGAGCCTCTGAATTGGCGAGAATTTACATCAGGAAGCAACCACCTGGAAAGAGGTAGTCACCACAAAATTGAGAAAAAGAAACTATCCTAATGGCAATGTACTCGGCATTCCTATGAGTTTCCTTTCTGCTATGACCAGTATATCTTCACGATTTTCTGTTCCTGCCTTTGCCTTTTGAAGAGGAAGATGATACTGATTCCTATCCTTTGGATATTTCCAGATTAGTGGAGACGATGATGTGGTACAGATTACTCGGATCGCATTCATTCACTTATTCCCTTATTTTGTGTGGATCGCCCTTTCGGGTTTTCAATCCACCAAGATACCCTTTTTTGCCTGAGCTGTCCAATGCGGCTTTTCAACTCAGCGGGTGTATAATTTTTTTTATTCATTTCCCTAACTTTTTCCCGAGCTTATTATTCAGTTTTTAGCTCTTCGGGATGCCCTTTTTTTTCTGGACTTATAATTCTGTTTTTTTGTCCAGCGGGTCTTTTTATGCGAAGTATTTTTTAACTGCGCCCGAATTAACAAGGGATTGGAAGTCTTCGCCATCCCTAGTAGTGAGCATCAGCGCTCCACCAGAGAAAACTTTCTTTACTATGAATGGGCCTTCATAATTTGGTGTCCACTTGCCCCTGTGATCTGAACTTGGAGGAATGATTCTTTTGAGTACCAGCTCACCAACTTGGTACTCCCGAGTGCGCACTTGTTGATCAAAAGCTCGCTTCATTCTCCTCTAATAAAACTCCCCATGACGCACAGCTGCTAATCTCTTTTCCTCAATTAGACACAATTGGTTATATCAGGCACGCACCCATTCAGCCTCGTCAAGCTTGACATCCATCATCACACGTAAAGAAGGAATTTCCACCTCCACCAGCAAGACTGCCTCCATGCCATATACCAGGGAAAACGGAGTTGCCCCAGTAGACGCCCTGACTGACGTACGGTACCTATGCAATGCAAATGGTAACATCTCATGCCAATCTTTATAAGTGATGACCATCTTCTGCACAATCTTCTTAATATTCTTGTTTGCTGCCTCAACCACACCATTCATATTTGGTCGGTAAAGAGAAGAATTATGGTGTTGAATTTTAAAGTCCTGACATAATTTTGTCATAATTTTGTTATTCAAATTGGAACCATTATCAGTAATGATTCGCTCGGGAACTCTATATCAGTAAATGATATCTCTTTTTAGAAATTTGACCACCAACTGGCGAGTAACATTGGCATAAGACGCTGCTTCAACCCATTTGGTGAAATAATCGATTGCAACCAAAATGAAACGATGGTCATTCGAAGCAGTAGGCTCTATCTTTCTGATCATGTCAATGCCCTACATAGAAAAGGGCCAAGGAAATGACATGACGTTGAGCGGGCTTGGAGGTACATGCACCCTGTCTGCATATATCTGGCATTTATGACATTTACAAGCATATGAACAACAGTCTGCATCCATTGTTAGCCAATAATACCCTGACCTCAACAGTTCCTTAGCCATTGCATGTCCTCCTGCATGAGTACTGAAAGATCCCTCGTGGAATTCCTGCATTAACATGTCTGCTTCCTGCTTGTCCACACATCGGAGCAAAACCATGTCAAAGTTTCTCTTGTATAGAACGCCGTCAGTGTTTAAGAAGAAACTAGCAGCCAGTCGCCTTAAGGTATTCTTGTCATTGGAAGTTACCCCAGCTGGATATTCTTTACTTTCCAGGAACTGTTTGATATCATGACACCAAGGCTTCTCATCAGACACAATGTCTACAGAAAACACATAAGCTGGTACAGCAAGCCTGGAGATGTCAATTCTGGGGACATAATTCCATCCCAAAACTTTGATTGATGAAGAAAGTGTATCCAATGCATCGGAAAATTGATTTTTGTCTCGTGGTATATACTGAAGCTTTACTGTTGTGAAGAACGTCAACAGTCTTCTAGCATAATCCCTGTAAGGAATTAAGTGTTCTTGACATGTATACCACTTGCCGGTAATCTGGTTAATCACGAGGGCGGAGTCTCCAAATATATCGAGGGTCTTAATCCTGAGATTAATAGCCTCCTCTGTTCCCATAATGCACGCCTCATATTCCGCTTCATTGTTGGTGCAGCTGTAATATCTCAAAATCTTCCATCTCATTTCCTCAACATTTTGCATAGCATTTTGCATACATATATTCATAAAATAACCAACAACATTGCATCATGTGTAGTATAGCTGAGACATAGGTATGTGATCAATGATTGGAGCAACTGAAGTCTATACAAAGGCAATCAAAGGGCCACACATCTTCTCAACATTGTGCAAAGGGTTCACAATATCCCACAAGTTCTCATTTGAAGCCACAAGCCATGGAAAGATTTGGTTTGATCAAAGGAGGCAAGCAGTGTAACATCTCCTGATGAAAAAGGCCAAATTAGGGTTTCATTTCTATTGGGCTTCTGCATGAAATTTTGATTCAAAGTGGATTCCTTTGTCTTATATATGATGTCAAGTGCCTAGGGTTCAAATTTCATCCACAAAATCATTTTGGAAGAGGTTCAATTGGCCAGATGACTGAAAAATCAAGGAATCAGGGAAAAGGCAACCGAGCTAGGTAAAAAAAGTCAACTCCTGACTTTTTGAGATCAAAATCATGAAATTAGGGTTACAAGGATCCTATGGTTTAAATTTGATCAAGAAATGATGGAGGAATCACGAAAAGTCAAGAAAACCAAAGCTTGCCATTTTAGGGAAAAAATCATTTGAAAAGTGGTTGGTTTCACATTTCCCTCCATTTTCCATCCACTCTCCTTCCACATTTCGTTTCATTCTTTCCCCTCTTATTTTTACACTTCAATTCCACTGCATTTCCCTTGGATGGTTCTACTATGTTCTACAACCCTCTAGAGTATTCCAAGGAATATTCCAAGGAATATTCCCTCCCCAACCCTAACCCTAACTAACTACAAACCTAACTCCATTCCTAAACCTAACTCCATTCCTAAACCTAACTCCATTCCCAAACCTAGCTCCAAGCCTAGCCCCTATATAATCATTAATCACTTCAATGCAAAAGGTTCCCAATTTTTTCACTCTCCCACAATTTCTAGAATCACTTTCTCTCTCTCACTTTTCCTCCATTTCCCTTTTCACCAAAGCTTTTTTTGAAGAAGCTCTTCGAGTTTCACATTGAAACTTGAAGATCTTAAAGCTTAGCCTCCAACCTCCATTGAATTTTGGATTGTAGAAGAAGAAGCTACTGATTTTTGTGAAGATTTTGACTTATCAGAAGTGCAAGAAGGCTCAAGCATCAAGAACGCATTTATTTTGCAGATTCGCGGTTTTCTTGGTTTTCTCTTTGATCAAGCTCCGATTCTTGCAACATTTACCGAAGCACTTCTCCACTTGGTAGGTTGGTAATCTAAAACCATGCTTGCTTTAAGTTATTCTCTCCATCTTGCCATTTTGGCATTCTTTAAGTGCTTTTCGTATTACTTGTGATTGATTACGTTTTCGTTATGTCTTGCTTGCGATTTGTGGTTTTTAATGGATTAGAAGCTAGGTTGTAGCTTGTTATAGGTTTTAGCATGTGTTAATAAGTCCTAATTGAGTAGAAATTTGTGTTAACATGATTAGATGTGTGTTAGGGATGTTTAGAAGTAAGTTTGTGGCCAAAATCACTTATTTAAAATCATTTTTTTTCATTTTTTGTTCAGTGTTAACCGGTTAACTCTTTTGGTTAACCGGTTAACACATGCGTTTTTGGCCATTTTAGTGTTGTCTGGGGTCCGTTAACGGGTTAACCAATTTGGTTAACCGGTTAACGCTGTTGGATTTTTTTTTAGCTTATTTGCTTGCTTGTTCTTGTTTCTTTGTGCCTCTAATGTTCATGTATGTTTAGGTATTGATTTTAGGGAATTTTTAGGTCTATTTCCAGTAGCCAATTCATTTGTTTCGAGTCGTTTTGACATGATTCCGTTCACTTTTCCATGTTTTTGTGTTAAATATGCATAGGTGTTATAATTGATTCTTGATGTGTATTGCTACTCTTTAATCATTTGTTTCACAAGTTAAATGCTCACTTAAAATTGATTTGTGCTTCATGATTATGATCCTTGCTTGTTGGATTGATCACATGATTAAGGGCCATATTTTGATTTTTGCCAAAAGTGATTAAATGCTTCACATGTTCATGCATGCTTCTTGTGCTAAATGGATCACTTATTGACATGAATTCAATTCTGATTTTTATGCTATGCATGTGTAATAATTGAGGCTTGCAGTGATACTTGTTCAATTTCATGATACATGTTTATTTTGTGCAATATGGAAAAGTGTGGTTATTCTTGTTGATCATTGTTCTTTTTAACAAATAAATGCATGATAATAAATGATCACGTGTTAATCAAGTTTCACATGTTGTGATGTGTGTAAATCCATGTTAATTGATGTTGATGTGTTGTTTATCATTCACTTTATGCACATAAATGAAAATGATAAAATCTGCCCCATGTTTTCATAGCTGTTTGTTAGTGTAGTAGATGTAAAATGTGTATTGTTCATGTTATATGTGACTTTCTACAACTATCTTTACATGCTGTTTGTGAGCTGTAAAAAAAATGCCTTGTGTTGTGCATTATTTTGGTAGTTGTTTTTACTTTAGGGGCTGTAATAGGTGTTGAATTTTTGCTTTAGCAATTTTTTAGTTATTTTAGAACTAAGATAGAGTTTAGATTGAGTCCTAGAGTTATTAGGATTTAATTGGTAGGTTTGCTTTATTATTTTTAATAAAATGCACAATAATCTTTGTTTTGTAGGAAGGTGTCGCTCCCCCGAAAAGACACCAGGTCAGACAAGGTACAGACGCGAACGGTCGGCGAAAAGAGAAATGAAGTGAAGATGAATAGAGTTGCTGGCTAGGCATTTTTATCCCGAAGGAAAGGTAATGCTGCATAAACCTAGAAAGATATGGATAAGACGGTTGCGAACCAGAGAAACTGAGAAAGGGGGTTGGTTATAACCTGGGAAGGTATTAGCACCCAGATTGTCCGTCGTACTCGACGGGATCCACGCTTAAAAGTTTGTGCTTAAAGGGGTAGTGTATGTGCTATCTGTGTGCAAAAGCTGGAAAAGAAATATACAAGTGTCAGTGCAAAAGGTGAATGCTCAGGAGCTGAGGCTTAAAAGAGAATGCTGAAAGAGGGGGAAGACAAAGAGACTTTTGTTCGATAACAGTTAAGTTATGCCTACGTATCCTCTCGTGCAATGAGGAAGTCAGAACACTGTAGTTCGACTCAAAGAGACTGAAAAAAGAATTGACTGTGAACTGCCTGCTTGCCTATGCTCAAGTGTATGACTCGTCTGGCTCGAGTGCTAATTGTCTTGCATTAGACGGAAGAAGCAAGTTCTCGTTTATGAATGAGTGTGATGAGAAATGAATCCCGAAGGAGACGATTATTGTTTGTTTTTGTGTTTTCATTTTTTTATTGTTTTTGGTGTTTTGCATAAGTTGATGAGCTTAAGCCTAAATCAAGGGTTTGTAAGCTCGTTATATCCTCCATGATTAGGGATAATGAGCCTACTTAAGTATGAGATAAGCATCTCAAATTAATTACCATGATGATGTAAGATTAAGATCATTAACCTACTTGTGATTATTTGGGTGTTTTTAGGTTTTTGTTTAGTGTTAAGTAATGAGTTTAATCTCTAATCACATATTAGTGAACTCATTACACCATCCTAATAGAAGGATAATAGATGAGAACACTTAAGCTGAGGAAGATACCTCCACTTAATACATGGTTAGGGATTAAATTCATTATATAACAAGACTTTATTAAATGGATTTTAATTAAGGGATGAGATTAAGAAGTGGATTTTATGGTTTGTAAGACAACTTGAGGGGGATTTGTCCATTAAACACTAGGGTTAGTCCATCTTAACCATAAGGAAGAGTTATAACCCTAATGTAAGGCCCAAGTTACAAGATAAAGTCTTAGTGATTATTAAGATGTTTTGATTAAGAGGTTTAAAAAAATTAAAGGTTTAACACTTAGGATTAAAGTTATACACTCCATCCTAAGAGAAGGATGCAGGCATAACCCTAATTCCAAAGTCCTAAAACTTTAAAAGTTTAGTCTTTGATTAAGAGGTGAAAAGAGAGACTCAAGGAGACTCAAAGGTGAAAAGTCTAAGGGGGACTAAACACAACCCTAAGATTATCATGCTTGGATGTTTCTATGGTTTGTGAGGCTTGAGAAAGATCTTCAAGGAAGCCACCAATGGAAGAAGCAGATGAAAGGAGGAGGAAGCAGAAGAATAAGTTACTTACTTCCTAAGAAGATAAGTAACTTAAAGAAAGAAAGTGAGAAAGATAGAACATAAGTGAATTATATTCACTTCAAGGACAAACAAGATGCATATGAATGAGATAAGAAGAAGTGATAGGTGAAGGAAAATCCACCTCCCAAAATAACTTACCACCTGAAAGTGTTAGCATGAATGCATAAGATATAAAGCATAAAGAAATGAAGTGAAATGAGATGAAATGACCAAAGTCAGAAATGTTAATTCAATGCAAATGTCATGTAAGATTATGCAAAGGCATACAAAATTCATAAGTGTGATCATACAAAGAGGGGATGCAAAGGAGGCATGCTTTGAAGTTTAAGAACACATGAAAGTTTATGAAATGAAATGAATGATAATCATGGTAAATGAATGAAAAAATGATCAAGCAAGGTTCTAACATGTCCTAAGATGTCTAAGGTAACATATGAATGCATGAAATGTCATGTCAAGTTCATGTATTGATGCATATGCAAGGTGAATGCAAATGAACATGAGAAATTAGGGTTACATGGACATGTGAGGTGCAAATGGATAAAACAGAAGCAAATGACATGATAAAAATTTGCAAACAAACTCAAACAAATCCTAACCCTATATTAGGTCACACCCCAAAGGAGAAGGTCAGAAGCCTAACCTATCAAAAGTTATGATTTTCCTAAGTTTTCTAGGGTTTTTGGGTGGTTCAAAGGAAAAAATGCAAATCAAATTGAAAATGCAAGATAAATTCATGAGAAAAAAGACCTATAAACTACATGCAATATTTAACACAATGCAAAAATAGTCAACTTCAAACTCTTCTTTGTTAGGCAGAAATGATTTTTTAAAGTTAGGGTTCAAAAATATGATTTTTATGACCCTTAATTCAAAGAAAATTGGAAAACTATGATCAAACCTAAAAATAAATTTGTGTGAAGAGTTTGAAAATGTTTCTAAATGCATTGGGATGATTCATGATTATTTTGGTGATTTTTAGAAACCTAAATGTATTTTTAATTAATTAAAAATAATATTTAAATATTTTAAAAATAATTTTTTAATGCAAAAAATAAAATAAAAATTATTTTTGGATGAAGAAAAATATTTAAAGCCAGAATGCAAAAGAAAATATTTTTGGATGCTTTTTGATATTTTAAATAAATTGAGAAAGAAAATGCAAGAAAAATGACATAAAAATAAATAAAATGAGAAGTATGCAGATCTGATGGTTGAGATTCAAACTGGAAAAGGGAGGGTTGACTCCGTGCGCAATCCAATGGCCAACATTTAAACTGAGTTATAATTAAGTTTTACAATTAATTAATCCTGATTAAACTTAATGGACTAATCTGAACCGCTCATTGCCTAACCCTAATCACCATCCAATGTTTAGAAATGAAACTGGGAAATTAAACAGGGATTAGCCCTAATTACATTCAGGTGGCCGGAGAAGACCTCCGGTCATCTTCTCCGGCCAACCCCTCACCTGAGTTTCCTCAAAAACACTACCCCAAGCTCCCAAAACCTCCAGAATCAATCAACTAACTTCCCTAAACATTAATCCAGCCTTAAAATTCATTTATCATTCATCATCAACAAGATTCAAACAAAAACATCAAAACGGAAAAAGTTTCAGAAGAAACATACACACTCATCTCTCAACCATTTTCGAAAATAAACATATCAACATGATCAGTGAAGGATACAGAATCATTTAGAAACTTAAAAAACAAGTTCTGGAAAAAATGTTCATCATGGCTACCTGAGATGGAGCTTTGTGTTCTTGAGCTTTCCGGGCCTTTCTTTTGTGCAAACCAACTCCTTTGATCCCTCTGAGTCTATTGTGATGCTTGGAATGAGTTTATTTTTGCTGAATCAAGAGTTCCAGTTCTGAGTATGCAGAAATCATGTTTGAGTTTGAGAGTGTTTTAGGCTATGGTGATGGGTGGGAAATGATCCTGGAGTGATGCTGAGTTGATTGGTGGAAGAAGTCTTAAGTTTGAGTGGTTGTGTGATGAATTTCGAAGAAGGGGAGTTTTTTGATGGATTTTTGTGAATCTGAGTTGTTGGAGATTTCAGGCTATTGTGTGTTATGAAATGTGATCCATAATGTTTGTTTAAGCCAATTGGATTGCTCAGAAAGTGGGTGGTGGCACAGGCTGACTGGTATGGGAGTTTTTGCAAAAAGTCAAGATTGTGTACTATGAGGTATGGGCACGGGTCAAAGGAGATTTCATGGGGTGTCTGGCCTCAGCTGGGTTCAAGGATGGCCATGGGATTGGTTTTGATGGGCTGGAAGGCTTAGATGAAAAGTTATCACATGTTTTGCAAATTTCCCTCTTTGAAGTTTCTTGGATCATATGTCATGAAAACCCTAGGTTCAATGCATAATTCTGATCTTTTGAAGTTCATTTGACATGTTGTGAAGTGTTTGTGCACATTAGAAGTCATTAGAATGCTTGAACATGCCAAAATGCAAAATCCCTCTTTGACATGAAACTTGAAATTATAGGATTTTTGCCAACTTTGAAAGGCCATATCTTGAGTTCTATGATGAATCAAGACATGTTCTTGTACTTTTTGAAAAGGGAAATACCCAATCTACAACTTTCATGACCAAGAAGTTTTCATTTGAAGCATTTTTGGTTATGAAAGAGGAGGTTGAAAAACTTTCCCAAAATGGAAAGTTTGCATTTCAAGTCATTTCCAAAAATGGCAAGTTTGCAATTGGCTCCAAATTCTCCAATCTTATGAACTTCCAACCATTTCTAAGATCAAATAAAGATCATTGAACTTCAATTTGATGAAAATACCCCTTTGGTTCCATTGTTGGGGGCTTCAGATGCCCTGATTTTGACTTAACTTGCTCAGGAAGTTACCTAGTAAACAGATGACTTCCACAATGAGTTTCTTCATCAAACTTGGTACACATGATACTTATAACATATTAAGACCATTAGAAACAAGAATGGCCCAAAAATTTGGAGTTAAGGCCTCTGAAACCAAAACCCTAATTTTGGTTATCTGTGCAATGAAAACCCTAGCTCTGCTTCCATGCCTTTGCCAGTTCTTGTGATCTCTTGACTTTCATGAACTTTGAGGAGAATAATATGATGATAGAACACACATGGACCCTCTTGGAAAGCTTTGAGGCCTTTGGGATGGCTCAGATGGATTCTTGGATTGCTCAGATCACAAACCCTAGATGCAGATGAATATGAACTTATGCAGTGAAGCAAATATGCAATATGAGGTGTAATACTTATGTTATTGCAAACATGAAAGATCACAAGCCATGGTGTGATAAAGTGTGAGGGAAACTTTGGGGTGTTTACAGCTGCCCCTATTCAAACATGAGTTAGCTGTGCATGGTGTAAGCGCATAGCTTAACAGACAAACAAGATAACCTGTGGTTGAATACCAAAGACAGTCCAAAATTTGCACTCGCTGGATAGAAGAAGAAAAGGGATATAAATTGTAAAAGATAGTATAGTATGATTATCAAATGAAGGCGATGGAGGACGACCATCAAGCAGAGGACGACTGCTGGGGATAGAGCAATGACGGGGACGACCGACAAGCTGGGGAAATAAGGATGTCGTGATGGGGACGACCATCGGGTAAGAAAGTAAGATTCTCTGGGGATTAAGACAAGCATAGATGGGGACGGCCATCAGGTTTGGAAAGTAAAGTAAACAACAATGGGGACAACCATCGGGTTAAAGAATAAATGAAATAATGATGAGGGACAGTCATCAAAAGGTGAAGGACGATCACCTAGCAGGGGACGACTGCTCTTTATCAAGACATAGGACGAATGTCAGATAGAAAAGGTCGACGATGGGGACGGCCATCGGATAAGAATGATGAAGAACGATCATCAAGAGGTGAAGGACGATCACCTAGCAGGGTACGGCTGTTATCGGGGTTTATCACGACATAGGACGAATGTCAGATAACAAAATCAACGATGGGGACGACCATCGGATGAAATGATGAGGGACGGTCATCAAAAGGTGAAGGAAGATCACCTAGCAGGGGACGGCTGCTAAAAATATCACGACATAGGACGAATGTCAGATAGAAAAAGGTTCCACTAATGGGGACTCCACTGGGGAAAGGATGAGGGACGGTCATCCAAAGGTGAAGGACGATCACCTGGCAGGGTACGGCTGCCGAAAATATCACAACATAGGACGAATGTCGGATAGGAAGAAGTTGTTTTGTTGGTGACTTACTGGGGAACGGTAAACACGGACGAGTGCTTACCCTTAAGAATAAAAGGTATAAGTGTTTGACGTTGTGTATAGATTAAATATGCGGACGAGCATCCTTAGGATCATGATACGGACGAGTATCGGTAGAAACAAACGCTGACGCATGTTCAGAGATGATGATACGGACGAGTACCAACTGGTTAACAAAGAACACGGATGAGTGTCGGATCTGCTGAGGAGTGATATAAACAAGATACAGACGAGTATCAAAGACTTTTGTATAAGTATGTATAGGTATTGATTTTATTGATGAAGTTGGTGCAAGACACAGACGAGTGTTTGATCTGCTGGGGAAGTATGACACAGACGGGTGTCAGATATGTACTATATATAAACAGACATCTGTTTTGAGAATGCAAAGGAGATGCTTTGGATTTCTGTGGGGATAGGATGACACGGACGGGTGTCGAAAAGAGCATGTTATGAACAAGTATTTGTTTTTGAAAGTGCAAAGGGGACGTTTTGGCTTTTATGTGCAGGGGTGTATTTGATGAAACATTGATGGTAATTGCAGGCGACTAGCTCGAACCTGGCTTGTGATCATGCAAATGTTTGATTTTTGCCGTAATGCTCCGTATTAGACGGAATGCTACGCTCTGCGTGGGGAAAAATGATGTGAATGCTATGATTATGCAAAAGAGAAACTGATCCGTGACTCGGATTCTGCTGGGGATCCCTGGCTGATCTGCTTGGAAGAATAACTTGGTTGAGGAGAGATCATTGGTAGATCTATTAGGAGGGAGAACTCTGCCTGGGGGGAATGGATCATTAGTAGATCTATCCGTAAGGAGAATTCAGCTGGGGAGAAGGAAACTTCAACAATTTTGTTGGGTAAGAGTTTTAGGCATTGCTCTTATGGGGGGAAAGAACAGAAACTCTTTGGGGATACAGTTCCATTAGCTTTGCTGAGGATGGGAGAAATCTGGCTCTCCGGTGGGGAATAGGATATTCCTTGCTCTCCTTGCTGTGAAACGGTTGTCAGGTACTGCTTGGGGAGGTAATAACTTCTGGGAAGCAGCATGTTGGGGATGCAATGCTTGGTATGCCCCATGTTGTGTATTGAATACCTGCAACCTGTTAAGACAAAAGAAACGTACAAGTATCCTGAGGTATCCCTTACCGGATTCTGTCATAGGAATTAGATCTTCCTGAAAGTAATATATTTCCTGCAAGCATTTATTAAAAATGGCTCATTTGTCTTATGCTAGTGTTGTATCATGAATACTGGACATTTTGCAAACGTAAAATGTACAAAACAAGGTGTGACTGAAAACTCTGATTTTATTAATCTGGGTGCCCTGAATTGGAAAATACAGTCAAAGAAACAAATCCCCTGGAATGAGGAGATTGCTATAAACTGCGAAAATAAAAAATGTTGGCAATGTTGACGACAACGTTCCAGTGAACTTCTTTGCTATGACCCGTATGATCTTGACGTTCTTCCCATCTTGCTTTCTGAAGAAGGCTGATCCTGACTGATGCTTTATCCTTTCGAAGCTTGCCGTGTTGTGAGTCATACAGACGAATTCAGAATGCAGTTGTTCGCTTATTCGCTGATTTTGCGTGGATCACCTTTTCGGGTTTTCAATCCACCGGGATACCCATTTTTGCCTGAGCTGTCCAATGCGGCTTTTCAACTCAGCGGGTGTACATTTTTTTCAATTTTCCCTTATTTTTCCCCGAGTCTTTTATTTTGTTTTTGACTCGCTGGGATGCCCTATTTTTGCATGGACTTACATTCTGTTTTTATGTCCAGCGGGTCATTTTATGTGAAGTATTTTTTAACTGCATCTGAATTCACAGGGGATAAGAAATCCTCGCCATCCATAGTAGTGAGCATCAGTGCTCCACTAGAGAAAACCTTCTTTACTATGAACGGACCATCGTAGTTTGGAGTCCATTTGCCCATGTGGTCTGTATGAGGAGGAAGGAGTCTTTTCAGCACAAGATCTCCCACTTGGTATTCCCGAAGCCTGACTTTCTGATCAAAGGCTTTCTTCATCCTTTTCTGATATAACTGCCCATGACAGATTGTAGCTAATCTTTTTTCTTTAATCAAATTTAGTTGATTGTACCGAGAACGGACCCACTCTGCTTCGTCCAGCTTTACATCCATCATTACTCGTAAGGAGGGTAGCTCAACTTCAACAGGTAGAACAACTTCCATACCGTACACAAGCTGATAAGGCGTTGCCCCAGTGGACGTTCTGATTGAGGTTCGATACCCATGCAAAGAAAACGGTAGCATTTCATGCCAGTCTTTGTAAGTAACCACCATCTTCTGCACAATCTTCTTAATGTTTTTGTTAGCTGCCTCAACAACGCCATTCATCTTTGGCCTGTAAGGAGAAGAGTTGTGATGTTAGATCTTAAAGTCCTGGCACAGTTCTGCCATCATTTTGTTGTTCAGATTGGAACCATTATCAGTAATGATTCACTCGGGAACTCTATATCGATTGCTTCAACCCATTTGGTGAAGTAATCAATGGCTACCAGGATGAATCTGTGGCCATTTGAAGCAGTCAGTTCGATCTTTCCAATCATGTCAATGCTCCACATGGCAAAGGGCCAAGGTGAAGACATCACATTCAAAGGGTTCGGAGGCACATGCACTTTATCTGCGTAGATCTGGCACTTGTGACATTTTCTGGCATAGGCACAACAGTCTGCATCTATTGTGATCCAGTAGTAACCTGATCTTAATAATTTCTTAGCCATTGCATGTCCTCCAACATGGGTACCGAAAGAACCTTCGTGCACCTCGTGCATCAGCAAGTCTGCTTCTTTCTTATTAACACATCTGAGTAGCACCATGCCAAAGTTTCGCTTGTATAATGAACTATCAGTATTAAGGAAGAAACTACCGGCCAGCCTTCTCAGTGTCTTCTTATCATTGGATGATGCCCCAGGTGGATATGTCTGATCCTCTAAGAAGCATTTGATGTCATGGAACCAAGGCTTGTCATCTTTAGCAATGTCCACAGAGAAAACGTATGCTGGTCGGTCCAATCTGGATACCAAAATCCGAGGCACATAATTCGCAGTTTGAACCTTGATCATGGAGGAAATGGTAGCTAAAGCATCCGCGAACTGATTTTCGTCTCGAGGGATGTACTCAAGTATGACTGTTGTGAAGAAAGTCAATAATCTCCTCGTGTAGTCACGGTATGGAATCAGATGCTCCTGGTGAGTGTACCATTTGTCGTTGGTTTGATTGATTACCAAAGCTGAATCTCTGAATACATTCAATGTCTTGATCCTGAGGTCAATGGCTTCCTCAAGACCCATGATACATGCTTCGTATTCTGCTTCGTTGTTAGTGCAGGCAAAGGTGAGTTTTGCCGAGAAAGGCATATGAACTCCTTTAGGCGTAATGAGCACTACACCAACCCCACGACCATTCATATTGACAGCCCCATCAAACATCATTGTCCATTCTTCTTCTGGGTCAGGCCCTTCAGTGTGAAGAGGCTCTTCATGATCTTTTGCTTTTAGGTACATGATGTCTTCATCAGGGAAGTCAAATCTCATGGGCTGGTAATCATCAATGGGTCGCTCAGCCAGATAGTCAGACAGTACACTACCCTTGATGGCCTTTTGAGATGTGTACTGAATGTCATACTCTATCAGAATCATTTGCCATCTTGCAACCCTTCCGGTAAGTGTTGGCTTCTCAAATATGTACTTGGCGGGGTCCATCTTTGAGATCAACAAGGTAGTGTGAGTCAACATATACTGCCTTAGTCGGCGAGCAGCCCACGCTAAAGCACAACAAGTTTTCTCGAGCAGTGAATAACGTTGTTCACAGTCGGTAAACTTTTTGCTTAGGTGGTATATTGCATACTCTTTTCGACCAGACTCATCATGCTGGCCCAAGACACACCCCATTGATCCTTTTAATACTGTCAGGTACATTATCAGAGGTCTTCCTTCAATTGGAGGCATGAGAATTGGAGGTTCTTGCATGTACTCCTTGATCTTGTCAAAATCCTTTTGACAATCATCGTTCCACCTGACTGTCTGTTCCTTTCTCAACAGCTTGAACAAGGGTTCACAAGTTGCAGTGAGGTGAGATATGAACCTTGAGATGTAGTTCAATCTACCCAAGAACCCTCGAACTTCTTTTTCAGTCCTTGGTGCAGGCATCTCCTGAATGGATTTGACTTTGTCAGGATCAACTTCAATTCCCTTTTCACTTACGATAAATCCCAGCAACTTACCAGAACGTACCCTGAATGTGCATTTGTTGGGGTTTAACTTCAATTGATACTTTCTCAGACGTTTGAACAGTTTCAGCAGATTTACCAGATGGTCTTCTTCAGTAAGGGACTTGGCAATCATGTCATCCACGTAGCATTCAATTTCTTTGTGGATCATATCGTGGAATAACGTTACCATAGCCCGTTGATAAGTCGCACCGGCATTCTTCAGTCCAAAAGGCATTACCTTGTAACAAAATGTGCCCCAAGGTGTGATGAAGGTTGTTTTCTCCATGTCTTCGGGTGACATCTTGATTTGATTATACCCAGAAAATCCATCCATGAAAGAAAATACCGAGAATTGAGCTGTGTTGTCGACCAATACATCAATGTGAGGTAATGGGAAATCATCCTTCGGGCTAGCTCTATTTAGATCCCGGTAATCCACACACATACGCACTCTTCCATCCTTCTTAGGCACTGGTACAATGTTAGCGACCCACGGTGGGTAACTAGTTACAGCAAGGAAACCGGCGTCCCACTGTTTTTGTACCTCTTCCTTAATCTTCATGGCCATATCTGGACGAGTACGACGTAGCTTTTGTTTCATTGGAGGGCAATCTTCTTTTAATGGTAGCTTGTGCATGACAATATTTGTATCTAAACCTGGCATGTCTTGATAGGACCAAGCAAAGACGTCGACGTATTCTCGAAGCATGCTGATAAGTTGTTCTTTTACTGAAGCTTGCAGACTGGCCCCAATCTTTACTTCTTTCAAATCCTCCTCGGTACCAAGATTAATAGTTTCAACCTCCTCCTGATGAGGAGTAATCACTTTCTCTTCTTGCCTCAACAACCTGGCTAACTCTTCAGGTAACTCATAGTCTTCTTCAACCCCTTCATCGGCTTGATTAATTGGATTGTCGAAGTCATACAAGGTCATATCAGTGTTGTTGTCGGTGCAATCTGGAGGATTATCTCTGCAACGGTTGAGATTTGTTCGTTTTAGTGATCAATTTTAATCTTGTTTTAGAAAAAGTGTAAAATGAAGTTATTATTTGAAAACATTGCCATTTTATTGTTTTGTATAAAAGTGAAAAATGAAAAGACAGTGAGCGAAAGAGAAAATTGTTTGCAAAAGATGTCCGATATTCATTGATATTTCATTTACATAAAATTACAAATATGGCCCTATTACAAAATGAGTCCTGACACCTTGGGCAAGATGCAGGACTTGATGCATGCTGAAAAAAGCAGGAAATAATAATTACTCTGCAGAAGTAACCCTTATAATTTCATGGGAAGACCAGTTAAGGACTTGGTGACCCGGGATCCTTGGACGTATCCAGCTTTCCAGGTTGAGGTCGCTTTCCGCCTCGTCTTCCACGTTATTGACAGCATCTGGGGTGAGCATCCCCCCCACTGATGAACTTGGGCTCCTTAGCAGCCTCTGCTTGATCTTGTCGGAATGGTTTGTAACCCAAACCGAATCTGTCCTCCTTCTTCTCCATTGGTAGCAGCTTGCCCCAGCCTTGGGCATTTCCATCTTCAACAACCTTTCGAGCTTGCTGATAGGAGACAATTGAAGTACCTATCCTATCCTCTTGGGATGCAGCAAATACTCTAGTTGTCGCCTCATAGACGTTCAGTGCTTCGAACCCTTGGCTCATAGTTTTATGGATTTCAACATCCATCTCAATGTATTTGTATGTAGCCATATGGCTAACAAAGATATCCTCTTCACCACAGATGGTGATAATTTGTCCTTCCCGCTCATATTTCAATTTCTGGTGAAGGGTCGACATAACTGCGCCAGCGGCGTGAATCCATGGTCGACCCAACAAACAGCTGTAGGCCGGCTGAATGTCCATCACATAGAAAGTAGTCTGAAAGACCTGCGGACCGATTATCACAGGCAGCTCCACCTCTCCAAGAACAGACCTCTTGGAGCCATCAAAAGCTCTAACCACCAGATTGCTTGGTCGGAGAGCTATTCCATCATATTCGAGCTTGACAAGAGATTTCTTCGGCAAGACATTGAGTGAAGACCCAGTGTGAACAAGAACATGCGAGAGCACAACCCCTTTACACTCCAAAGTGATGTGTAAAGCTTTGTTGTGGTGACGTCCTTCCATTGTCAAGTCATCATTGGTGAAACCTAGCCCATGGCTAGTATTAACATTGGACACCACTGTCTCAAGCTAATTCACTGTGATCTCCTCTGGCACGTAGGCTGCATGCAAGACTTTAAGTAGTGCATCCCGATGAACTTCGGAACACAATAGCAGAGATAAGATGGAGATCTTAGAAGGAGTCTGGTGGAGCTGATCCACAACCTTGTAGTCACTTATTTTGATTATATTCATACATTCATCCACATCCTGATCAAAGGATGATTTATGGGCCTCTTTTGGTACAGGTTCTTCAGGTGCTACACTTTTACCTTTGGCTTTGGCAGCAGCCTCTGCCTCAATATTGGTCTTTGGAGCTTGTGACGTGAAGAGGCGTCCGCTTCGGGTGAAGCCTATGCCTCCCCCGAAATTATCCACTTGGGGTGTGTGAACTGAAGAATCAAGAAGGACTCTTTCTCCGTTGCAGTAAAGGTCTGAACCATAGTGCCATGGTACAACATTGTCTTTATCATATGGAATGGGCCCTGGCACCGTGATGGTGACTGGGATGACTGAAGCAGAGGTGGAAACCGTTATTGTTTGTGGATCATAAAAGATGGTAACAGGACTTCTGGTTGATGTTGGTGGTGATTGATTGAAGCTTGGTTGTTGCTGAAATTGTTGCTGAGATTGTTGTTGACAATTGTTGGAAATAGGGACTGTTGCAGGGTCGTAATAGATGGTGACTGTGGAGACGTCGTTGTTAGCAGTTGATGTAGTTGTAGAAGTGGATGCAATTGAACTGTTGTTTGTTGAAGTGATGGAAGAGGTGGTTGTTGATTTTGTAGACGAGTCTGTAGGAACGATTGTCTTTGCAGTTGTAGGAGAAACATTTGATGTTGAAAAAGGAGTTGCTGGTGTTGTAGAAACGGTTGTTGTTATTTGCAGGATACCCTTTCTGATCAAGCCATTGATGCCATTCCTCAAGCTTGCACACCCATTGACAGAAACCTTGCAAGATTCATAACAGGCCTCACAACCTGGAAACACCTGGCATTTTAAAAGCTGAGCTTTAACCTCTGCCAGAGGTGTTTGAATACTTGCAGTATCTTCAATTAAATTCATGGGTGAGCCCTCCTCTATTGCATTTATCGTTGGCCCACCATGGCTGGGCATAGGATTCTTTGTGACATTAGGAGGTGGTGCAAAATTTAGGGCCTTTGAATCAACCAGATCCTGGACCTTCATGTGCAAAGCTCTGCACTTTTTCGTGGTGTGACCAGGTGCATTAGAATGAAAAGCACACCTGGCGTTGACGTCGTAATTTCTCTGAAGGTTCTGAGGATCTGGTGGAGCCAATGTCCTTAGCTCGACAAGATTAAGCTTTAGGAGTTGTGGTAACAATGTGGCATATGGCATTGGTATAGGGTCAATCACCCTGTTAACCTGAGATGGTCGTTGCTGGAAAGGTAGTTGTTGGTTGTTGTTGTTGTTGTTGTAGGATCTTTGTTGAGGAAACCGTGGGTGTTGAGGAAAATGTTGTGGTGGTTGAGTGTATTGAGGAGGTGGGGTAGGAATAGTGATAGCGGCAACTGATCTTGGAAAATACTGGGGTCTTCCTCTTCCCATATGTACATAATTTGTTTCACTGGATCTGCGGGGCTCTGCAAATGGCTTCCTTGCACTGCTTGAACTGGCACCGTTGTCAGAAATCTTTCCCATTTTCAATAAGCTCTCAATTCTTTCCCCAGCTATAACCACGTCTGCGAAGCTAGTGGAAGAGAATGCAACCAACCTATCAATATAAGTCCCCTGGAGGGTGTTCATGAACATATCTACCATTTCCCTTTCTGACATCGGGGGTTGAACGACAGCAGCTAATTGCCTCAATCTTTGGGCGTACTCTCTAAAACTTTCCCGGGAAGACTGTGACATTCCCATCAGAAGGGTTCTGTTTGGAGCCATGTCCAGATTATATTGATATTGACGAATGAAAGCCTCGGCCAAGTCTTTCCAATTCCTAACTGTGGCCCTGGTCAAATGAGAGTACCACTCCCGGGATGCCCTTGTCAAGCTATCCTCAAAATAGAACATCCACAGTTTTTCATCCATGGTGTAGGCTTTTAATCTCCCCAAGAAAGATTGGAGATGGGTACGTGGGCAGGATGTGCCATTGTATCTTTCAAAACAGGGAGGTTTGAATTTGTGAGGAATTCTAACCCCTTCCACTAGTCCCATATCCATGACATCAAAACCTAGAGAGTTTTGAGACTCCAAAGACCTTAGCTTCTCTGCTATCTCATCTAGCCGAAGAACATAGACTTCGTCTCCTTCCCCGACCACAGTAAATTGTTCTTCCTGTGGGTCCTCCTGTAAGGCCCTCCCTCCAATGTTACCTTGGGTATTTCTTATAGCATTAATGTCCGGGTTCATATGAGGTCCAAACTCTGGGGGATCAGTATGAGGCTGTACATGATCATTGTTGCTGGTACCCCATGTACCTGGGTGGTTTTCTTCGGGAGTTTGCCGCTCGACCAACTCTCTCAGTCTCTCCTGGCTCTGGGCCAGCCCAGTCATTACTGCCATAAACTGATTCATTTGGGCCCTCATCTCAGTCCTTTCATTGGCCATTTGGGTTCTTACGTCTGTCAGATCTTGCTGAACCTGATCCATTTGTAAGCCCGAAAGGTTGTTTCTTGTCGGATACCAGTGCACTCTATTGACGGGGAACACTCTTCTACGAGCAATGTTTCCTGAAACCACAACAAAGTGAGAAACAACAACAAAAACAAAAACCTACAAAACAAAGAAAAGAGGTTAGTATGCAATGCAGGATGCTTATTTGTCTTTCAAGGGTATCTGGTTTGGTTCTTTAGTTTTGACCTTCCAGACCTCGAGGAATGATGATGTTGAAGAGAGATAAAGCCCATGAAATAATACAAACCATATATTACAAAAATGTCAAGATACATAGTTTGATTACAACAAAGTCCCCATGATGGGTTAAAATACAACAACAAAAATACAATCAAAATGAAGTACAAGGAAAAAAATCAAACATCCAATCCATAATCATCCTCCCTGACTTCTTTCAGGAGAGCATCAGTTACTGGGCCAACTGGATGCTACGTGATGGTCTTGATAAGAAGGTTCCTGGTGGCAATGGCATTGATCAACTTCTTATGCTTATCCTGGTCCTTTGATATCTTCAACCCCGCCCGAAGCTTTAGCTCAGAGATCTCCTTCTGTGCAACTAACAAGCCCTTCTGACTCTTCTTTTCACTAGCCTCCAGCTGCTCTATCCTAGCCTGGGTCCTTTGATCCTCCTATGAACGAGCCTCAGTGATCCTGATCCACCTAGCCTGACTCTCCTCTAAGTAATGCTCAACTCTGGCCTTCTGAGTCTTGGCTTCTTCAATACTAACTCCCCTGCTCTAGCCCTTCTGATGTAATCATCTGTCTTCTCAATCTTGGTCAAGTGCTCAATCCGGAGCTTCTCTAACCTTTCATTATCCAGACGACTATCATTCCTCTCCCAGAGGGTCTTCTTCAAAGCTTTAGAGAGCTGAGTATTCCTTTCCTTCAATTTCTCAAACTCCTCTAAACTAACAGTAGCTGCAGGCTCCACTGCTGATGGTCCAGGCACATCCTCTATGGTGAATGGCATATGGGTGATCTGTCCCCTAACACAAGACCAGTCAAGATACTGAGCTGAAGCTATGTTTTTGCACTTGCCAAGAATAGTTGTCCCCTTAGTCTGAATACTTTCCCAAGCCCAGGCTGCCTGTCTGGAAATGGCAAGGTTGTGTTGAATGTCACAATAGAGGGTTTCTGTCAAGTCTTGCTCTCTTGGTTGATGTACCAAGGCATACCTTAATTGCCTTTTGAAATGCAAAGGATTGTAGTTGATGCAACCCTTCACTCCAATCAAGGGTGCATTGGGATACTGTCCACAGCTGGTGATGATATCTTTACCCTTGGTGCTATGAGTGCACCATCTGATGTCTTATGATGTAAGGGAAATCATTCTCTTAGCCCAGTTCCTTGGATGATGAGGATTTAAGAAAGCGTCTGACTTCGGCAGGTGCCTTAACAACCAACAGTAGAAGAGGGGTGCACAACATCTGACTAATCTCCCTCTCTGTTTCTCATTCCTTTGATGCACTGAATAATAAAAATCTCCAAGCAAGATAGGGACTGGATTCTTCAACAGGAAGAGGTGAATAGCACTCTTGCTTACAAACTTAGGCTCGTCTGCAAACAAGATAACTCCATATATGCTGAGGTCCAGAAGAGCACTAACAGTGTCCTACTTCCCTGCTGCAGCATGCAGGGTGGCCTGAGTAATCAAGAAATCCAAGTGAAGGCCTGGAATTCCAGCCTTAGTGGTCATGTTCTGGTCAATGAGGATGGACTCCAAGTGCAAAGCCTTAGCTACATCTTCATTCTTGGGAGCAACCATCTCAGGGTTGAAGGGAATCCCCCTCCTGATGGGGATACCTAACAACATGGAAAATTCCTCTAGCAAAGGTCCCAACTCAAAATCTGGGAAAGTGAAACATCTGAGAGGAGGGTCATAGAACTGGAGACAGGTGTGGATCATGCTCCTCTGGGATGCATCCAAATCTATGATCATGTCTATAATGCCACCATAATGTTCCTTGAATAAAGGGACATGACCAGGAGTGATGAGAGACTGAATCTGTCTGATCCCTGTCAGAGTGGGCTCAAAGAAATGATTGGTGATGTTGCTCTTCCTGGACGTGTCCATGCTGACAATGGATGCTGGTGAAGAAGACTGAGAAAAACTGCTGATAAAGGCAACTGAAGAAGGTGATGAAGAAGAGTCTCTGATGAAGACAACTGATGAAGAGAGCTGAAAAGAATCTCTGGTGAAGATAGCTGGTGAAGGTAGCTGATGCAGATAGCTGAAGGAATTTGAGCAGTAGAATAGGTCAAAACCAAACCAAAGATAAGATGTGGATACCCTGTAAAACAAATAGACAAATGTTAATGATGAAAAATGATGTATGCAGAATGATATGCAAAGGGTTTGTGATCAAGTGCTGGATTTGTTATTTGTCTTGATAGGGTCCATGTGTGTTCATAAGTCCGGATGGAGGCTTAGAAAACCAGTAACTAGGTGGGGGACTCAAATAAAGAGTCACAAGTCCAGGGTTTCACAAGAACAGTCCAAAATGATGCAAACTTAACAAAACTAGTAACAAGGTATGATGAGGCCAAGGGTTCCTGCAAACCTGTAAACATCCCAACCCCCTCACATGTATTGTTCTAGAACAAGGATCCTCGGACTTGGATCAGTTATGAGAAGTGTAAACACTTCTAATCCGGAGGTACAGTGTTTACAATAATCATAAAGGATCCTCCTCTAATTCACCTCAGATGCTGAAGGTCATAAAAAGGTCATCCAGACTTAGCAGGCTTCCCAGATAGCCCTAGACTTAGCCGTAGCACAGAGTTCTCAAGAAGAAACCCATGTCTGAACCGTGTTTCATATTCCCGCACCAGACCGAAATGGAATGGGAAAGAATATGAAGCCACTCTATCCTATGTGTCACTCAGGCTCCAGGTATGGAACCTTACTCACTCAATAACCCTCCCACC
This sequence comes from Lathyrus aphaca, assembly GCA_963966055.1. Taxonomy (NCBI): domain Eukaryota; kingdom Viridiplantae; phylum Streptophyta; class Magnoliopsida; order Fabales; family Fabaceae; genus Lathyrus; species Lathyrus aphaca. The sequence goes on from OZ014521.1 coordinate 542,474,573, forward strand.
AAAGAAAACAACAGATCCAACACAGATGATATGATGATAGCATTACGAAATGCATATAAACAATAAATGAAAGCAATAAATAAAGTTGTACAGAAAGCAATAACTAAAGCAATAATCAACAAGCACAAGTAGCACATAACACCCCCATAAACACAAATCAAATAAGCGCTAGGAGAAACCCACAAAGAGAACCAGAAGCCCTGGTTGCAAGATAAGTTTTCCCTAGCAGAGTCGCCAAGTTGTCGCTCCCCCGAAAAGACACCAGGTCAGACAAGGTACAGACGCGAACAGTCGGCGAAAAAAGAAATGAAGTGAAGATGAATAGAGTCACCAGCTAGGCATTTTTATCCCGAAGGAAAGGTAAATCTGCATAAACCTAGAAAGATATGGATAAGACGGTTGCGAACCAGAGAAACTGAGAAAGGGAGTTGGTTACAACCTGGGAAGGTATTAGCACCCAGATTGTCCGTCGTACTCGACGAGATCCACGCTTAAAAGTTTGTGCTTAAAGGGGTAGTTGTTGCACCCTAAAATTTTCCCTCACCTAGACAAGACATTGTGTAACAAGGTTCACAAGGTATCTTAAGAGGTTCACAAGGTTCACAAGGTATCTTAAGAGGTTCACAAGGTTCACAATTAGTCAGAAAGTTTGACAATTCCCTCAGACAAAACATCCTCCTAAGCAATGCATCCTAAACTAGGGTTTTGATTTTCCTCAGGTTAAATGGACTTCCAAGGCTTCAAGTGAGCTTCATACCATCCTATATATCTTCAATAATCCCTATGTCAAGTTTCATGGCTTTCCCAAAAGGTTTGCTCAGTCAGATGATCAGATATGCAAAAATCAGTCAAAGTGGTTAAAAAGTCAAACTGTGGTCAAACCAAAGTCAAACTTCACTATTTTTTGCCAACATCAAGTTTATGAAGTAAAATTCATCATTTTATCAAGGGTTGATCATGATTCATCAAGGATATTTCAGATCATCAAGAATCAAGAGTTTCTAAATTAGGGTTTTCACAGGAAAAGTCAACTGAACTTTGACCAGCCATAACTTTGACCAAATAGGTTGGTTAGAGGACTATCTAAGCTTTCCAAAATGTCCAATAACACCTTAATAAACTTAAAATTGAAGTATTTGTGCCTTTGCAAAGTTGGGAAATGTTTGGGAGGTTTGTGAAGCAAATGAAGTCTTAAAACCAATTTTTGCCAAATGGGCCTACCAAATTCCAATCCAATATCAAGGATAAGGTCATACACGACCCATTGACTATTTTTCCATATTTTATATTTTATATTTTATTATTTTGGATTTTATTTAATAAAATTCAATTTTAATGAAAATAAAATACAAAGAGTCAATTTAAAAATATGATTTTGGTTCTAGAATGATTGAAATATCATTTAATGTTGATTGAGAGGATTAAATTTCGTGTAAAGTCTTTGAGGCATGAAAATATTTGATTTTTCTCACTTTTTGAATCATATCTTTCTTCATGATCAAGATATCCAAAAAGCCCAAAGAAGATATTGGTTTTTGACCTAATTTGCTTCCATTATATGTACACAAGTAATCACAAGCATGAGGGGACGATTTTTCAGCCTCCAAAGTCAATCACCAACTTCAAATTTTTCACACAAAAAACCAAATTCGGTTTTGCACTTGCAGGTGGTTTTAAGGACTTTGAAGGACTGCAATAGCTTCCTAAAGGTTCTCTAATCGTATTCCCATCATCATCTTCATCCATAACATCATAAAAAGCATGAACCGATCCTGCTTATGTTTATTATTTACTTTTTTTCGATTCTAACATATAATGCGTTGTCAATGATGTTTGCTTGTTTAAATGAGTTCATGGCAATGTTTAGATGGATTCTAGATTGTTTAATTGCAGTTTCATGACCAAACCATCAAAACACCATTGTTAGGGTTCTAAGGATGAAATTAGGGTTTCATGATTAAGCCAAAATAAATGGATTATGATAACGTAATTTGATTGTAATTGATATGAGGATTGAACTGGTGTGGTCAATTTTGAAAGTTATTACAGATTTCGTGGCCGTTGAAGGAACATAGGAATTCCTGCGAAAACCAGTTCACAGGAAAATTCGTAGGAAATTTCGCAGGTATATTCGCAGGGACGGAGGAGGAAGATGATGAAATTGACGCTGAAAATTGAAATTCAAAAACTTGTTTCATCTTATAATGTTTTATTATTGATTATATGTTGAACGCGCCCCATGTGACTCAGCTAGTTTGAGTGTTTATGTGTGAATGTAGTGGTCCTGGGTTCGAATCCCCCCAGGCCATTTTGTTTTTTTTGCATTTTATTTGATTTTTTACAGGTTATAATAAAAGGATTACTACTCACATCATAAACGCCAAGACACACATGACCTGGTGGTAGTGTTGCTGGATTAGAGGATGGAAAGCCTAGGGCCTGGGTTCGAATCTCAGCCCCAGGTATGTTATTTTTCTTCAAATTTTTTGAGTTTTTATTTACTTATATTTAATTAATTCATTTAATTTCTAAAAAAACAATTTCTAAACAAATTTTTATAATATTTTCTTCTATAAAAACATATATTTTAAAATTCAGAATTTATTTTCTTAAAATCAAATTGTTTTTTTTATTTTATATAATATTTATATTTTATTATTATTGTATATATATCTTTGTAAATAAATTAATTAGGTTTAGATTAATAATCAAAACCCTAATTTAGCTAACCCTAATTTAGCTAACCCTAATTTTCATAACCCTAACCCTAATTTTTCTTAACCTTAATATTTGACCTAATTTTTTTATAAACTATAATTAATCATTAATCATTTTTTTAATATGTGAATAGTTTAGTATTTGTTTTTTATTATTAAAACCTATTTTCTTAATTAAATCTAAATAATCTTTTCTATATTAATTTGTCTTGCTGATTTCTTATTTCTTTTATTTTTCTAACCTTTTATTTCTTATTATTACTAATATTTAATTATTGCTTATTTATTTATTATTTATCATTATTATATTTCTCGATTATATTGTATTTGTCCCGAAGCATTGTAATATCTTAGGTTTATATTTTTTGCTTGATTTTTATTATGAATATATTTACTGTGTGGTTAGTAATGCTAGGGTGTGAATAACATGTTTGTAATTAAAATTAACTTAGAATAATTAACTTAAACAAGAAAAATATTTGAATATGAACACGCACACACGTAAGTCGATCTTTGATCGCCATCTTGCACTTCCTAGGGTTGCCTCTCAGTTGCCTATTTCAAAAGGTCAAGTAGGGTGTCTTAAGCAAGTCCCTTTCATAAATATCATCAAGTCCCTACAAATTTAAAAGATCAAGTCCCTTCGAGGTTGCCTACGATAAATGATCTTGTCCCTTCGAATAAAAGATGATAAGTCCCTACGAATTGCTAAAGACACCTTACAGTTAACTATATTCATATGTCCCTACACATGTCCCTTATACATCCAAGGTAATGACTACCTATTCCTTAATAATAGGGATAATCTTACCATGGAAAGAACATAAGAACAGTAAAGATTTAATATAGGGTAGGTTTCTCTTAATTACTTGCTCACCTTTCAAAATACTCTTCACACCACACTTTTCAAAAAAAAATTTCAAAAACAAGGCTTTGTATACATCCATACGAGGATCATTACAAAGTACTTAGAAAGTTTTTAATCACACACTACACTCTTGCAAACAAACAAAGTGAGCTAAGTAACTAAGAGCCCATGGATAACCATGGATATAAAGGGTGCTAACACCTTCCCTTTATATAACCTACCCCCCAAACTCAAAATCTATTTAAGGTCTTTCCTGTTCTTTTTTGTCCTTTCCTTTTGGATAAAATAAAAGTCGGTGGCGACACTTGCTATCTGCAACATGACTAAAAGTCAGTTCTCCCACCGTGTTACAGAACTGGCGACTCTGCTGGGGAATAATATTAAAGAGGGGTACCCTTAGGAATTAGATCACTTTAAATTGTTTGCCTTGTTTGCTTTACTATACTTGTTGGGGCTCTTTTGTGTGAAAGATCCTAACCTGGATCTAGTGTACCTTAGGTAAATGGCAATAGACCAAGGAAACTGTACGGCGTATACCAATATGGTTGATCTGGTGGCCATAGTTAGTGTGACTTCTTTGTTGGTGATTATGTTCCTTAAGCAAGTTGAGGATAATATGAGGTTGCCATATGTTGTCAATACACTAACTGACTTTTAGAACCTTAGTCATCCCATATTGGCTTTTAGAAAGTAGTGAGATATCCGGCTTTGGTGAAGACTGAAGTTGGTTGATACTCGATACTACGCTCATTGAGATCCTAAACTTGGAGGGTTTTGGTTGGCAAGTAAGTTTCCTACTGAACAACCACCCTTGTGAAGGATCAATGATATTGAGATCCCTTAGAACCTGGTTACTTTTGTAGGACAGGATGAACCAACTAAACTTCAGGGGAGGGTACTTACCTTTAAACCTCATGCAAGCCTTCAAACCTAGGGCTATTGTGTGACTTGTTTGTGTGTGTCACATGTTTGTGATTGAGCATAACATCATAACATCATCATGCATCATAAGCATAGCATTTTCGCTAACCATTTCAAGGACCAAAGGATTTATCTTTGTTCTTTGTTGCAGGTCATGGCTTCTGCTCGTAGGAATACTATCCGGATCAACTTTGTAGGGACACCTCCTAAGCTTAAGGAATTGGTATCTCAAGTTTCTGAAAACTCCCAATTCATCAAGAGACATGGTTACCTACTATATCTAGTCACTTCAAGGTTCAATGAAGACATGATGAGTGTCATGTTTCAGTTCTTTGATCCTAAACATCATTGCTTCACATTCCCCGACTATCAACTGGTTCCTACAATGTAGGAGTTCTCTAAACTACTGGGTATACCTATCCTTGATGAGAGACCTTTCACAGGCTTAGAGAAAGAGCCTAAACCCGAGGTTATTGTTGCAGCCTTACATTTGAAGAAATCAGACATTGTTCTAGAAATAAGAAGTGGAGTTAAGGGTATTCTTGCTAAGGTATTGATGGAGAAAGCTCAAGTGTTCCTGAAGGCTATGAGTTATGATGCTTTTGAGGAGATCTTGGCCTTACTAATTTATGGCCTAGTGTTGTTCCCTAATCCAGACCAATTCATAGACATACACGCCATCAACATATTTCTGACTCGCAATCCAGTGCCTACATTACTTGGATACATCTTACATTCTCTCCATACTCGTACTACGAAGGCACGAGGAACTCTGATATGTTGTATACATCTATTGTCTATGTGGTTTATTTCTCACCTTCCTCGATCACTGATGAAGAATGAACAAGGGTTCAGGTGGTCTAAAAGGATCATGTCACTTTCTCATTCAGATATTCATTGGTGTTCTAGATCTATGGAGAATGTTACTATCATTGACCGTTGTGGGGAGTTCCCTAATGTGCCACTCCTTGGCATAAGAGGGGGAATTACTTACAACCCTTCTTTAGCTCTAGGTCAGTTTGGTTATGCTCGGAGTAATGGTCCTCATGACATGCTTATTCAGGGTATTGTGTTCGACTACGACAACAATCTGCAAGGTTACCGTCAAAGGTTTATACGAGCTTGGGGTAAAGGAACAAGGTTGACAGCAAGACTCTGGAACCAAAGTACTCCATTCCTATGGAGCCTTATCTCAGATGGGTACGAGCACGTGCTCAAACTCTTATGATGCCATATCCTGCTATTCTACCAGTTACTATGGAACCTGTTGCAGAAGGAGATACTCCTTATACCATCCTTCATCCAGACATGCCCACTGACATGGAAGAGTTACAGAGGTCCTGGATCCAGTTGAAGGAGCAAAGGGATACGTTTGAGACTCATTTCAAAGCTAGTCAAGAAAGAATTCTGGAGCTGACAAGACAACTTCACGAGGAGCGGAATCTCAACTCATACCTCAACACAAAGAGAAAACGTCCATGGGAGACTTAAAACCCCATCCTTGTATTCATTTTAATTTTGTTGTTAGCCCAAGAGGAAAACAAGTTTATTGATTACTAATAAAAGTTTACTTTCTGATTGTTTAAACAAATTTAAATCCTGCGGTCCTTGAAAACATTGCATATGCATCTACATACCATATCATTGCATTACATGTTTCTTATGAACAGGTATCTTATCTTCTCGCTGTTTATTTCAGCAGAAATGGCTCTTGAACAGACTGTCAAGGATCTCCAGGCTCAGAATGCAAAATTCCAATAGCTGATCTTGAACTTGTCCAAGGGACAAGATGAGCTGAAGACACTGTTGGCTAAGAAGAAGAAGAAGACTAGGAAATCAGGAGGCCTTATCAACTTGGGTAGAAGATTCAGAGGTCCTATCAAGACAAAGGAACAGATTGAGGATTCTGAGTCTGAGAATTCTGAGAAAGAGGGAGGTAGTCTTCATGATACTGTGGAAGATTCAGATTCTGAAGCAAACTATTATCATGATCCAGCTAGTGAGGAGAAGTACAAGATATTGGTAGACAGAGTGAACGCTATGGAACTACAAAAGCCTTCTGGGCTTGAATTTGAAGATCTAAGTTTAGTTTCTGGAGTGGTTATACCTATTGGCTTCAAGGTTCCTGTTTTTATGGTGTATGATGGTGTTTCATGTCCTAAACTGCATTTGAGGTCCTATGTCCGAAGGATTCAGCCACATACTGCTGATAAGAAATTGTGGATTCATTTCTTCCAAGAGAGCTTGTCTGGAGCTCAATTGGAATGGTACTATCAACTGGAAAATGTTAATATTCATGATTGGAATGATCTTGTTGAGGCCTTCTATAGGAAATACCAATATAATGTTGATTTAGCACCTACTCGCATGCAACTCCAAAGCATGTCTATGGGTGCTAAGGAGAGTTTCAAAGAGTATGCCCAAAAATGGAGAGACTTGGCTGGCAGAGTTCAACCTCCTCTGACTGACAGGGAGCTGGTGGATATGTTTATGAGTACGTTGAATGGTCCTTTCTATAGTCACCTCATTGGAAGCTCATCATCTGGTTTCATTGAGCTGATAATGACTGGAGAACGTGTGGAAAGTGGTATAAGAAGTGGTAAGATACAAGTGGGTGCCTCTTCATCAAGCATTTCTAAGAAGCCCCCTAGTGGAAAGAAGGAGTCTAATGCTGTGTATGGTCAACATAGTCGTAACAGAAGTCACCAATCTGTGGGAGCGGTTCACATCTCCAACCCTACTCCTGCAGCACCAGAGCCACAACAAAACAATCAACAGAAGCCTAGAAGACAGTTCACCAAGATCAACATGTCACTAGCCCAAGCCTTGCAACACATGTTGAAAGGGGAACTCAGTACCTTGAGGGATCCTCCTCAGAATCCTAATACTTCCTCTCCTCGATACAATCCTAATGCAAGATGTGCATATCATTCTAATAGTCCGGGACATGACACCAACAACTGCTGGGTGTTGAAAAACAAGATTCAAGACATGATTGAAGCTGGGGAAATTGAATTTGACCCTCCTGGGACCCCAAATGTGATCACTGCTCCTATGCCCAACCATGAGAAGACTGTTAATGTTGTTGATAAGGTTTCCTATGTTTCCTCAATTGCAGATGTGACTACTCCTCTATCCATTATCAAGAAGAAGCTGGTGCAGGCTGGATTCTTTCCAGGCTGCAATGAAGATTGTTTCTATTGTGCCTACAAACCTGATAGCTGCTGGAAGTTGAAAGATGGTATTCAATGCCTCATGGACAATTACACTATATTGTTTGAGAGGACTCCTTCTGTTGAAAGTATGTGTGAACATCTGACTCGAAGCTCGAAGCTTGAATATGTAGCTATGGTTGATAAAGTACCAGTGAAGATTACCTCCAAAGGTCCTGTCAGGATCAAATCTAAAGGTCCTGTCAGGATTACTGCTGAAGGCCTTGTGAAGACTGTTGCTGAAGCTAGAGTGGTTCCCATGATCATTACCACTCCTGGCCCTGTTCCTTGTACTTCTGATAAAGCTATACCCTGGAATTATGGTTCTGATGTTTACATCCATGGTGTCAAGCAAGAACCTCTGGCTGATGCACCTGTTACTGATGTTGGCCTTGATATTGACAACATTGTTGGATCTAGTAATATTACCAGAAGTGGAAGAATATTCTCTCCTCAAACTACCTCCAAACGTGCAGCTACTCCAACTACTACCTCCAATTCTGGGCCAAGTACTGATGCCCGGGGAAAGGGTCCTGTAATTGAACCTGTGCAATTTGAGGCACCGACTACAAAAAATATTTCTAAACAAATGGAAGAAGTGTTGAAGATCATTCGCAAGAGTGATTATGATATTGTTGACCAGTTGGGGCATACTCCCTCCAAAATCTCCATGTTATCTTTGTTGTTGTGTTCTGAGGCTCATGCTAAAGCCTTAATCAAATTCCTAAAGACTGCTCATGTGCCAAATGAAATTTCTGTGGACCAATTTGAGAATTGTGTGGCACATCTGACTAGTGATAATGGGCTGGGCTTTTCTGATGCTGATTTGACTCCTGCCAAGAGAAACCATAACAGAGCTCTGCATATTTCCATTGAATGTAAAGGCACTACCTTGTCTCATGTACTGGTGGACAATGGTTCTTCATTAAATGTGCTCCCTAAAGAGGTTCTGGACAAGCTCAGTCCTGAAGATGTTGTGTTAAGACCAAGTGATGTGGTGGTGAGGGCCTTTGATGGCTCAAGAAGAGTGGTACATGGAGAAGTAGACCTCCCAATCAAAGTAGGCTCTCAAGCCTTCAACTCTACTTTCTATGTGATGGATATTCGTCCTGCGTATTCTTGTTTACTTGGTCGCCCCTGGATTCATGGGGTAGGTGCTGTGACTTCCACCTTGCATCAGAAGTTGAAATATCCAGTGAAGAACAAAATTGTCACTGCCTATGGTGAAGAAGAGTACATGGTGAGCCAAGTGAATACTTTCAAATATGTGGAAATGGAGGGAAGATGGTTGAAACTCCATGTCAAACATTTGAAGTTGTTCCTTGCTCTGATCCTGTTCCTCAGTCTGTCCCTGTTCCTGAAAGAGTTCCTCCCGCAATGGCCTCCCTCAAAGATGTTAAAGCTGTGGTTGCAAAAGGTGGTTCTGCTATTTGGGGTCAGCTTCGCAACATCCCTTACAAGTCTGACAAGTTTGGTTTGGGTTTCACTACAGAATCTCAGAAGGTTGTTCGTCGTGCTCGTGCTGTTCGTATCAACAATCAAGGGGTCATAAGAGATCAGATCAATGTTGTGGGTGACTATAATGAAGACTACAACCTGGATGATTGGATCTTTCCTACCAGGGGTGATGGGCTACACAATTGGAAGACTGAAGACGTTATTCCTATCTTCTTTAGTCAGGAGTAAATACTATTACTGTGTTTTTATTTTAAGTTTATAATTCCAAACAATTAAACTATTATGCCTTGTGTCTTACCCAGGGCACAATGGCATGCTTGTTTCGGGATGTCATTTCATTTGCATACTTCATTCAATAAAATCAATGGACATTTCGTTTTCGTAAATATTGTGCTCCTTGTCTTTCTTTTATTATTATTTTTATTTTATCAGCTATGTGTTCTTACACACACCCACATCACTAAAATGCAGATCCTCATCCACTCTGGATTCTGTTGATAACAGTTCTACTATTGCCAATTATAATTTTGAGAATCCGATCTATCAAGCTGAAGATGGAAAGGAGGAAGATTGTGAAGTACCTGTAGAGCTTGCTAGGTTATTACAACAAGAAGAGAAAGTTATACAGCCACATGAAGAGCCAACCGAAGTTGTGAATATGGGAACTGAAGAAAACAGGAAAGAGGTCAAGATAGGAGCTGAGTTGGAGGATGGTGTTAAGAACAGGTTGATCCAAATGTTACATGATTATGTAGAGATCTTTGCTTGGTCTTATGAAGATATGCCAGGGTTGGACATGGATATTGTGGTTCACCGTTTACCGGTAAAAGAAGATTGTCGTCCGAAGAAACAGAAGGTTCGTCGCATGCGTCCCGAAATGTCAGAAAAGATTAAAGCGGAGGTGATAAAACAGTTTGATGCAGGGTTCTTAGCTGTGACTTCTTATCCTCAATGGGTTGCAAATGTGGTACCAGTACCTAAGAAGGATGGTAAGGTATGTATGTGTGTAGATTACAGGGATTTGAATAAGGCCAACCCTAAAGATGACTTTCCACTTCCACATATTGATGTTTTGGTAGACAACACTGCTCAGCATAAGGTATTTTCTTTCATGGATGGTTTCTCTGGTTACAATCAAATAAAGATGGCACCTGAAGATATGGAGAAAACTACATTTGTTACACAGTGGGGCACCTTTTGTTATAAGGTGATGCCATTTGGTTTGAAGAACGTCGGGGCAACATATCAGCGTGCAATGGTGGCTTTGTTTCACGATATGATTCATCATGAGATAGAGGTATATATGGATGATATGATAGCCAGGTCCCAGAATGAAGAGCAACACCTTGATCGTCTGCTTAAGCTATTTGAGAGGTTGAAGAAATACAAGCTGAGATTGAATCCAAACAAGTGTACTTTTGGAGTTAGGTCTGGTAAAATCCTGGGTTTCATCGTCAGTGGAAAAGGTATTGAAGTGGATCCTGCAAAAGTGAAAGCCATACAAGAGATGACGGTTCCCCGTACTGAAAAGGAAGTTAGAGGTTTCTTGGGACGACTGAATTACATTGCAAGGTTTATTTCCCAGCTAACTGCTACCTGTGAGCCCATCTTCAAGTTGTTGAAGAAAGATCAGGTAATGGAGTGGAATGATGAGTGCCAGATAGCCTTTGATGAAATCAAAAGATATCTCCTAGAACCTCCGATCTTGATGCCACCAGTTGATGGAAGACCCTTGATTATGTACTTAACAGTATTAGACAACTCAATGGGGTGTGTGTTGGGGCAACATGACGAGTCTGGTCGAAAAGAGCAGGCAATATACTACCTTAGCAAAAAGTTTACCGACTGTGAAACAAGATACTCACTGCTCGAGAAAACTTGTTGCACTTTGGCATGGGCTGCTCTCCGACTAAGACAGTATATGTTGACTCATACTACCTTGTTGATTTCAAAGATGGATCCAATCAAGTACATATTCGAGAAACCCGCTCTCTCCGGATGAATAGCGAGATGGCAAATGATCTTAACAGAATATGATATACAGTACACTACTCAGAAGGCCATTAAGGGTAGTGTGGTAGCTGATCATTTGGCTCATCAAGCAGTGGATGATTATCAGTCAATGAGTTTTGAGTTCCCTGATGAAGACATTATGATTATTACCAAAGAACCTGGACAATATGACGGACCTAAACAAGGATCCCGATGGACTATGGTTTTTGATGGAGCTTCTAATGCACTTGGCAATGGTGTTGGTGTTGTGATCATTTCCCCTGAAGGTTGTCATACCCCAATTACTGCAAGACTTTGTTTCTATTGTACCAATAACATGGCTGAGTATGAGGCATGTATCATGGGTATCAAAGCTGCCATTGAGATGAAGATTCAGTTCCTGGATGTATATGGAGATTCAGCCCTGGTTGTTAGTCAGATTAAAGGAGATTGGGATACAAAGCATGAAAATCTCATTCCTTACAGAGAGCATGTGTTGTCCTTGATCCCATATTTTGAAGAGATTACCTTTGGACATATTCCCCGAGGAGAGAATCAATTGGCAGATGCACTAGCCATCATGGCATCTATGTTTGAGATTAGCTGGGATGATGAAGCTCCCAAGATCACTATTGACAGATTTGAGAAGCCTGCATACTGCAATGAGATTGACACTGAAGGAGGAGAGGAAAAGCCTTGGTTCTACGAAGGTAAAAGATATCTTGAAACTCAGGAGTTCCCTGAAGGGGCATCTGTCAATGATAAGAAGTTTCTGAGGAGGTTTTCTGCTAAGTTATTCTTGAGTAATGGAATTTTATACAAACGCAATCATGATTCAACTTTGCTTCGTTGTGTGGATAAGAAAGAAGCAACAGAGATTATGGAAGACATGCATGATGGGATCTTTGGAACTCATTCTAGTGGTCATACCATGGCAAAGAAGATATTGAGAGCAGGTTACTATTGGTCTACCATGGAAGCATACTGCTATCAACATTCCAAAACATGTCACAAGTGTCAGATTTATGCTGATAAGGTGCATGTACCTCCAGATTCCTGTTGAATGTGTTGACTGCTCCTTGGCCTTTTGCCATGTGGGGCATTGATTTGATTGGTGAGATCAAGTCTACTGCTTCCAATGGGCATCATTTCATCCTTGTTGCCATTGATTACTTTACAAAGTGGGTGGAGGCAGCCTCATTTGCATCTGTTACTAAGAATGTTGTGGCTCGATTCATTAAGAATAACCTCATATGTAGATATGGCATCCCTGAAAGGATTATCACAGATAATGGCTCTAATCTAAATAACACCATGGTTACTGATCTTTGCACACAGTTCAAGATTAAGCATCATAATTCTTCTCCGTATCGTCCAAAGATGAATGGGGCAGTAGAAGCTGCTAATAAGAATATCAAGAAGATTCTACAGAAGATGACTGTTACGTATAAGGATTGTTATGAGATGTTACCATTTGCTCTTCATGGTTATCGTACTACAATATGTACTTCAACAGGGGCAACCCTATTCTCCTTAGTTTATAGTATGGAAGCAGTTCTACCCATTGAAGTTCAGATCCCCTCCTTAAGAATCATGAAGGATGCAAGCTTGGATGAAGACGAATGGATTCAGACTCGATTTAACCAGATAAATTTGATTGATAAGAAAAGGCTAGCAGCTGTTTGTCACAGTCAGATGTACCAAAAACGGATGATCAAAGCTTTTAATAAGAAGGTTAAGCAAAAGGTATATCAGACTGGTGACTTGGTAATCAAGCGTATCATATTACCACAGGGTGATCCTAGGGGCAAATAGACTCCTACATATGAAGGACCGTTTGTAGGCAAGAGGGTATTCTCAGGAGGTGCCATGATGCTTACTACTATGGATGGTGAGGACTTCCCACAGTCTGTAAACGCAAACATAGTTAAAAAAATACTACGCATAAAAAGAGACCCGCTAGGTTGACTGGCCTAGGCAAAAATAAGGGCATCCCGGCGAACCAAAAGGGTTCGGGCAAAAGTTAGAGATATATATAAAAGATTGTACACCCGGAAAGTTGAAAACCTGAAAGGGAGGCTTGGGCAAAAAAGGGTATCCTGGTGGATTGAAAACCTGAAAAGGCAATCCAGGCAAAAGTTAGGGATTAGAGCGTATGACTATGTCTCGTTTTGATCACTCATGTAACCCCAACCAGTTATGCTACCTGACTCAAGTTCAAACAGATAAAGCTCAATCCAATCATTTCCATCTCGACGGCAAAGGATGAGATACTTGAAGATAATGGCAATAGTGGAATTGAAAATCAATAGGATTATTTCTCACATAACTGTTTTCTTTGTTTTTGTAAAACTTTTACGACGAATTCCTCTTACTAGGATTTCTGTCTCCTTGTACAAACTTGTCTGTGTATAGGTTACTTTCTAAAATAAATAAAATCTCGTCTTTGAATCCAGATTTACTTTTACCCTGTTTACCTAAACGAAAACATCCATTGGTTGTGTTTGAATGTATGTATGCTTTTGAATATGATTGATGTTTACCAGAAATGCATAAAAGGCAGTAATAGTATTTACTAAGGACGAACGAAGGTAGGAATTCAACGAAGCTTCGCCGGTTCATCCCCACAGAGTAATCTTTTCAGATACTTCAATTAATATCTCCCCTCGGATTTATGTCCATCTCTTTTATCCTCAGTCAGGATACTCAGGAACTTATTCCTTCAATAAAAGCACGACGAACGAAGACGGGAGGTTCTGAGTACCATATAATTAAACAAGACGGGAACGAAGTCCTCATGTTCCTCAGCAATGAACCGGGATTTATTTTCCCCGGCCAGCAGTTGTTATACAGAGATATTCAGACGCTTCAGGCTACATGATGCATACATACATCATTTATATCATATCATATCATACACATCCGTAATGCATAAAAACATTTACTTAGGTACATCATGCCACACATGCATACATGTTGCATAAACTAACCTTTTCTTTTCAGGATAGTTGCAGGCAGATAAACACTATCAATAACTCAAAACAGTTCAGAGACGATCTATACGAAGATCTAGTGTTGATACTTAATTCAGAGATAATCGCTACGAAGATTCATTTCTGATGATCAATACTCAAGTTGTCCTTGGAAGGGTACGTAAATGATCTATACGAAGATCTAATGCTTAATCCAGGATATTTCCAGAGGAGATAATCGTTACGAAGATTTATTTCTGATGGTCAACCATCTTTGGGGATAGTGTGTAAATGATCTATACGAAGATCTAGAACTTAACCCAAGAAATTCTTTCAGAAGAAGTTCAGGAGTAATCGTCAAGAAGATTTAATCCTGATATTCTCTTATCCTTGGGAAGGTATATAAATGGTCTATACGAAGATCTATTACCTAATCCGGGATATTTCCAGAAGAGATAATCGCTACGAAGATTTATTTCTAATGGTCTATTCAACAGTTTATCTAAGGGATGGTACATAAAGAATCTATATGAAGATCTTGTACTTAGCCCAAGATATTACCAAAAACAATTCAAAACAATTGTCACGAAGATTTGATTTTGATGCTTAAGTTAAAATATGTTCCTAAAGATGGTTCAGAGCCGATCTATAGGAAGATCTAAGCACTGACACTTAATGAAGGATATTCTTTTTCCCCAGAGATAATGCAGAGACGATCTATACGAAGATCTAGTGCTGACATTCAACTCAAACCATGATTCAGAGACGGCCTATACGAAGACCTAGTATTGATATTCAGTAACAACTTTTTGACACTACCACCTTCTGATATTATGGATGGCATCTATAAGCCCATCTCCAGTTCCTCTAAGTGGCATATTTAAGCCCACTCCAGCATATACAACCAATCAGCAATATTACTTTACGCACCGGCGAGTGCAAATTTTTGGGCTTTTGTGTTCAATCCCCTTCAACCTTCCAAGTCACGAATGGCACACAAGTCAATCTAACTCCTCAGGTTTCAGAAAATTGAACAGGGGCAACTGTTG
Source organism: Lathyrus aphaca (assembly GCA_963966055.1). Classification (NCBI taxonomy): domain Eukaryota; kingdom Viridiplantae; phylum Streptophyta; class Magnoliopsida; order Fabales; family Fabaceae; genus Lathyrus; species Lathyrus aphaca. Next base: position 542,489,762 of record OZ014521.1, read on the forward strand.
CACCCCAAAATTTTACCTCACCTACACAAGATATTGTGTACCAAGGTTCACAAGGTTCACAAGGTATCTTAAGAGGTTCAATAGGTTCACAAGGTATCTTAAGAGGTTCACAAGGTTCACAATTAGTCAGAAAAGTTTGACAATTCCCTCAAACAAAGCATCCTCCTAAGCAATGCATCCTAAACTAGGGTTTTGAGTTTCCTCAGGATAAATGGACTTCCAAGGCTTTAAGTGAGCTTCATACCATCCTATATGTCTTCAAGAATCCCTATTTAGAGTTTCAAGGCTTTCCCAAAAGGTTTGCTCAGTCAGATGATCAGATATGCAAAAATCAGTCAAAGTGGTTAAAAAGTCAAACTAAGGTCAACTGTGGTCAAACCAAAGTCAAACTTCATGATTTTTTGCCAACATCAATTTTATGAAGTAAAATTCATCATTTGATCAAGGGTTGATAATGATTCATCAAGGAGATTTCAGATCATCAAGAATCAGGAGTTTCTAAATTAGGGTTTTCACAGGAAAAGTCAACTGAACTTTGACCAGCCATAACTTTCACATGCTTCATCAACAATTTTCCATCCAAAGCTCATTTTTAAGGAAATTGAATTCTCTACAACTTTGAGTCTCACAATCCAATCCCAAAAATGCTTCATTTGGAAGGTATGAGCTAAGACATTATAGGTCATTTTAAAAGTCAACAAAAAGTCAACATCTTCCAAGGGGCATAACTTGAAAATGGTAAAGCATATGGACATGAGACCAAAGAGGTTGGTTAGAGGACTCTCTCAGATTTCCAAAATGTCCAAGAACACCTTCATAGCCTTAAAGTTGAAGGATTTGTGCCTTTGCAAAGTTGGGAAATATTTGGGAGGTTTGTGAAGCAAATGAAGTCTTAAAACCAATTTTTGCCAAATGGGCCTACCAAATTCCAATCCAATCTCAAGGATAAGGTCATACACGACCCATTGACTATTCTTCCATATTTTTATATTTTATATTTTATTATTTTGGATTTTATTTAATAAAATTCAATTTTAATGAAAATAAAATACAAAGAGTCAATTTAAAAATCTGATTTTGGTTCTAAAATGATTGAAATATCATTTAAAGTTGATTGAGAGGATTAAATTTCGTGTAAAGTCTTTGAGGCATGAAAATATTTGATTTTTCTCACTTTTTGAATCATATCTTTCTTCATGATCAAGATATCCAAAAAGCCCAAAGAAGAGATTGGTTTTTGACCTAATTTGCTTCCATTATATGTACACAAGTAATCACAAGCATGAGGGGATGATTTTTCAGCCTCCAAAGTCAATCACCAACTTCAAGTTTTTCACACAAAAAACCAAATTCGGTTTTGCACTTGCAGGTGGTTTTAAGGACTTTGAAGGACTGCAATAGCTTCCTAAAGGTTCTCTGATCGTATCCCCATCATCATCTTCATCCATAACATCATAAAAAGCATCAACCAATCCCGCTTATGTTCATTATTTACTTTTTTTCGATTCTAACATATAATGCGTTTTCAATGTTTGCTTGTTTAAATGAGTTCATGGCAATGTTTAGATGGATTCTGGATTGTTTAATTGTAGTTTCACGACCAAACCATCAAGACACCATTGTTAGGGTTCTAAGGATAAAATTAGGGTTTCATGATTAAGCCAAAATAAATGGATTATGATAACGTAATTTGACTGTAATTGATATGAGGATTGAACTGGTGTGGTAAATTTTGAAAGTTATTACAGATTTCGTGGCCGTTGAAGGAACATAGGAATTCCTGCGAAACCCAGTTCGCAGGAAAATTCGTAGGAAATTTCGCAGGTATATTCGCAGGGACGGAGGAGGAAGATGATGAAATAGGCGCTGAAAATTGAAATTCAAAAACTTGTTTCATCTTATAATGTTTTATTATTGATTATATGTTGAACGCGCCCCATGTGGCTCAGCTGGTTTGAGTGTTTGTGTGTGAATGTAGTGGTCCTGGGTTCGAATCCCCCCCAGGCCATTTTGTTTTTTTTGCATTTTATTTGATTTTTTACAAGTTATAATAAAAGGATTACTACTCACATCATAAACGCCAAGACACGCATGGCCTGGTGGTAGTGTTGCTGGATTAGAGGATGGAAAGCCTAGGGCCTGGGTTCGAATCCCAGCCCCATGTATGTTATTTTTCTTCAAATTTTTTGTGTTTTTATTTACTTATATTTACTTAATTCATTTAATTTCTTAAAAAACCAATTTCTAAACAAATTTTTATAATATTTTCTTCAATAAAAACTTATATTTTAAAATTCAGAATTTATTTTCTTAAAATCAAATTGTTTTTTTTATTTTATAATATATTTATATTTTATTATTATTGTATATATATTTTTGTAAATAAATTAATTAGGTTTAGATTAATAATCAAAACCCTAATTTAGCTAACCCTAATTTAGCAAACCCTATTTTTAATAACCCTAACCCTAATTTTTCTTAACCTTAATATTTGACCTAATTTTTTTATAAACTATAATTAATCATTAATCATTTTTTTAATATGTGAATAGTTTAGTATTTGTTTATTATTATTAAAACCTATTTTCTTAATTAAATCTAAAAAATCTTTTCTAATATTAATTTGTCTTGCTGATTTCTTATTTCTTTTATTTTCCTAACCTTTTATTTCTTATTATTACTAATATTTAATTATTGCTTATTTATTTATTATTTATCATTATTATATTTCTCGATTATATTGTATTTGTCCCGAAGCATTGTAATATCTTAGGTTTATATTTTTTGATTTATTTTTATCATGAATATATTTACTGTGTGGTTAGTAATGCTAAGGTGTGAATAACATGTTTGTAATTAAAATTAACTTAGAATAATTAACTTAAACAAGAATTTTTTTTGAATATGAACACGCACACACGTAAGTCGATCTTTGATCGTCATCTTGCACTTCCTAGGGTTGCCTCTCAGTTGCCTATTTCAAAAGGTCAAGTAGGGTGTCTTAAGCAAGTCCCTTTCATAAATATCATCAAGTCCCTACAGATTTAAAAGATCAAGTCCCTTCGAGGTTGCCTACGATAAATGATCTTGTCCCTTCGAATAAAAGATGATAAGTCCCTACGAATTGCTAGAGACACCTTACAGTTAACTATATTCAGATGTCCCTATACATGTCCCTTATACATCCAAGGCAATGACTATCTATTCCTTAATAATAGGGATAGTCTTACCATGGAAAGAACATAAGAATAGTAAAGATTTAATATAGGGTAGGTTTCTCTTAATTACTTGCTCACCTTTCAAAATACTCTTCACACCACACTTTTCAAACAAATTTTCAAAAACAAGGCTCTGTATACATCCATACGAGGATCATTACAAAGTACTTAGAAAGTTTTTAATCACACACTACACTTTTGCAAACAAACAAAGTGAGCTAAGTAACTAAGAGCCCATGGATAACCATGGATATAAAGGGTGCTAACACCTTCCTTTTATATAACCTACCCCCCGAACTCAAAATCTTTTTAAGGTTTTTCCTGTTCTTTTATGTCCTTTCCTTTTGGATAAAATAAAAGTCGGTGGCAACTCTTGCTATCCGCAACATGACTAAAAGTCAGTTCTCCCACCGTGTTACAGTAGTGTATGTGCTATTTGTGTGCAAAAGCTGGAAAAGAAATATACAAGTGTCAGTGCAAAAGGTGAATGCTCAGGAGCTGAGGCTTAAAAGAGAATGCTGAAAGAAGGGGAAGACAAAGAGACTTTTGTTCAATAACAGTTAAGTTATGCCTATGTATCCTCTCGTGCAATGAGGATGTCAGAACACTGTAGTTCGACTCAAAGAGACTGAAAAAAGAATTGACTGTGAACTGCTTGCTTGCCTATGCTCAAGTGTATGACTCGTCTGGCTCGAGTGCTAACTGTCTTGCATTAGACGGAAGAAGCAAGTTCTCGTTTATGAATGAGTGTGATGAGAAAAGAATCCCGAAGGAGACGGTTATTGTTTGTTTTTGTGTTTTCAGTTTTTTATTTTTTTGGTGTTTTGCATAAGTTGATGAGCTTAAGCCTAAATCAAGGGTTTGTAAGCTCATTATATCCTCCCTGATTAGGGATAATGAGCCTACTTAAGTATGAGATAAACATCTCAACTTAATTACCATGATGATGTAGGATTAAGATCATTAACCTACTTGTGATTATTTGGGTGTTTTTGGGTTTTTGTTTAGTGTTAAGTAATGAGTTTAATCTCTAATCACAGATTAGTGAACTCATTACACCATCCTAATAGAAGGATAATAGATGAGAACACTTAAGCTGAGGAAGATACCTCAACTTAATCCATGGTTAGGGATTAAATTCATTATATAACAAGCCTTTATTATATGGATTTTAATTAAGGGATGAGATTAAGAAGTGGATTTTATGGTTTGTAAGACAACTTGAGGGGGACTTGTCCATTAAACACTAGGATTAGTCCCTCGTAACCATAAGGAAGAGTTAGAACCCTAATGTAAGGCCCAAGTTACAAGATAAAGTCTTTGTGATTATTAAGATGATTTGATTAAGAGGTTTAAACAAATTAAAGGTTTAACACTTAGGATTAAAGTTATACACTCCATCCTAAGAGAAGGATGCAGGCATAACCCTAATTTCAAAGTCCTAAAACTTTAAGAGTTTAGTCTCTGATTAAGAGGTGAGAAGAGAGACTCAAGGAGACTCAAAGGTGAAAAGTCTAAGGGGGACTAAACACAACCCTAAGATTATCATGCTTATATGTTCCTATGGTTTGTGAGGCTTGATAAAGATCTTCAAGGAAGCCACCAATGGAAGAAGCAGATGAAAGGAGGAGGAAGCAGAAGAATAAGTTACTTACTTCCTAAGAAGATAAGTAACTTAAAGAAAGAATGTGAGAAAGATAGAACATAAGTGAATTAGATTTACTTCAAGGACAAACAAGATGCATATGAATGAGATAAGAAGAAGTGAGAGGTGAAGGCAAATCCACCTCCCAAAATAACTTACCACCTGAAAGTGTTAGCATGAATGCATAAGATATAAAGCATAAAGAAATAAAGTGAAATGAGATGAAATGACCAAAGTCAGAAATTTTCATGCAATTCAAATTTCATGTAAGATGATGCAAAGGCATACAAAATGCATAAGTGTGATCATACAAAGATGGAATGCAAAGGAGGCATGCTTTGAAGGTTAAGAACACATGAAAGTTTATGAAATGAAATGAATGTTAATCATGGAAAATGAATGAATAAATGATCAATCAATGTTATAACATGTCCTAAGATGTCTAAGGTAACATATGAATGTATGAAATGTCATGGCAAGTTCATGTATTGATGCATATGCAAGGTGAATGCAAAGGAACATGAGAAATTAGGGTTACATGGACATGTGAGGTGCAAATGGATAAAACAGAAGCAAATGACATTATAAAAACTTGCAAACAAACTCAAACAAACCCTAACCCCATATTAGGTCACACCCCAAAGGAGAAGGTCAGAAGCCTAACCTATCAAAAGTTATGATTTTCCTAAGTTTTCTAGGGTTTTTGGGTGGTTCAAAGGAAAAAATGCAAATCAAATTGAAAATGCAAGATAAATTCATGAGAAAAAAGACCTATAAACTAAATGCAATATTTAACACAATTCAAAAAGAATCAACTTCAAACTCTTCTTTGTTAGGCAAAAATGATTTTTTAAAGTTAGGGTTCAAAAATATGATTTTTATGACCCTTAATTCAAAGAAAATTGGCAAACTATGATCAAACCTAAAAATAAATTTGTGTGAAGAGTTTGAAAATGTTTCTAAATGCATTGGGATGATTCATGATTTTTTGGGTGATTTTTAGAAACCTAAATGTATTTTTAATTAATTAAAATACTTTAATTAATTAAAAATAACATTTAAATATTTTAAAAATACTTTTTTAATGCAAAAGATAAAATAAAAATTATTTTTGGATGAAGAAAAATATTTAAAGTCAGAATGCAAAATAAAATATTTTTTGGATGCTTTTTGATATTTTAAATAAATTGAGAAAGAAAATGCAATAAAAATGAAATAAAAATAAATAAAATGAGAAGTATGCAGATCTGATGGTTGAGATTCAAACTGGAAAAGGGAGGGCTGACTGCGCGCGCAATCCAATTGCCAGCATTTAAACTGAATTTTAATTAAGTTTTACGATTAATTAATCAGGATTAAATTTAATGGACTAATCTGAACCGCTCATTGCCTAACCCTAATCACCATCCAATGGTCAGAAATGAAACTGGGAAATTAAACAGGGATTAACCCTAATTACATTCAGGTGGCCGAAGAAGACCTCCGGTCATTTTCTCTGGCCAACCCCTCACCTGAGTTTCCTCAAAACACTACCCCAAGCTCCCAAAACCTCCAGAATCAATCAACTAACTTCCATAAACATTAATCCAGCCTTAAAATTCATTTATCATTCATCATCAACAAGATTTGAACAAAAACATCAAAACGACAAAAGTTTCAGAACAAGCATACACACTCATCTCTCAATCATTTTTGAAAATAAACATATCAACATGATCAGTGAAGCATACAAAATCATTTAGAAACTTAAAAAAGGAGTTCTGGAAAAAATGTTCATCATGGCTACCTGAGATGGAGCTTTGTGTTCTTGAGCTTTCTGGGCCTTTCTTTTGTGCAAACCAACTCCTTTGATCCCTCTGAGTCTATTGTGATGCTTGGAATGAGTTTATTTTGGCTGAATCAAGAGTTCCAGTTCTGAGTATACAGAAATCGTGTTTGAGTTTGAGAGTGTTTTAGGCTATGGTGATGGGTGGGAAATGATCCTGGAGTGATGCTGAGTTGATTGGTGGAAGAAGTTTTAAGTTTGAGTGGTTGTGTGATGAATTTCGAAGAAGGGGAGTTTTTTTATGGATTTTTGTGAATCTGAGTTGTGGGAGCTTTCAGGCTATTGTGTGTTATGAAATGTGATCCATAATGTTTGTTTAAGCCAATGGGATTGCTCAGAAAGTGGGTGGTGGCACAAGCTGATTGGTATGGGAGTTTTTGCAAAAAGTCAAGATTGTGTACTATGAGGTATGGGCACGGGTCAGAGGAGATTTCATGGGGTGTCTGGCCTCAGCTGGGTTCAAGGATGACCATGAGATTGGTTTTGATGTGCCGGAAGGCTTGGATGAAGAGTTATCACATGTTTTGCAAATTTCCCTCTTTGAAGTTTCTTGGATCATAAGTCATGAAAACCCTAGGTTCAATGCATAATTCTGATCTTTTGAAGTTCATTTGACATGTTGTGAAGTGTTTGTGCACATTAGAAGTCAATAGAATGCTTGAACATGCCAAAATGCAAAATCCCTCTTTGACATGAAACTTGAAATCATAGGATTTTTGCCAAAATTTGAAAGGCCATATCTTGAGTTCTATGATGAATCAATACATGTTATTGTACTTTTTGAAAAGGGAAAGACCCAGTATACAACTTTCATGACCAAGAATTTTTCATTTGAAGCATTTTTGGTTATGAAAGAGGAGGTTGAAAAACTTTCCCAAAATGGAAAGTTTGCATTTCAAGTCATTTCCAAAAATGGTAAGTTTGCAATTGGCTCCAAATTCTCCAATATTGTGAACTTCCAACCATTTCTAAGATCAAATAAATATCATTGAACTTCAATTTGATGAAAATACCCCTTTGGTTCCATTGTTGGGGGCCTTAGATGCCCTGATTTTGACTTGCTCAGGAAGTTACCCAGTAAACAGATGACTTCCGCAATGAGTTTCTTCATCAAACTTGTTACACATGATCCTTATAACATATTAAGACCATTAGAAACAATAATGCCCCAAAAATTTTGAGTTAAGGCCTCTGAAACCGAAACCCTAATTTTGGTTATCTGTGCGGTGAAAACCCTAGCTCTGCTTCCATGCCTTTGCCAGTTCTTGTGATCTCTTGACTTTCATGAACTTTGAGGAGCATAATATGATGATAGAACACACATGGACCCTCTTGGAATGATTTGAGGCCTTTGGGATGGCTCAGATGGATTCTTGGATTGCTCAGATCACAAACCCTAGATGTAGATGAATTTAAACTTATGCAGTGAAGCAAATATGCAATATGAGGTGTAATGCTTATGTTAATGAAAACATGAAAGATCAAAAGCCATGGTTTGAAAAAGACTGAGGACAAATTTGGGGTGTTTACAGGAGGGAAAGGTATGTTTCCTTACACCTTATCCTTTTATTTTTTTATGCATTTTCTTTATGCATTTTCTTTATGCATTTAATTCACCTTTTACTTCCATATTTGTGATTGGTAAGATTCCCCTTTGTTAGGACCAACTTAACTTCCTTAGGAAGTAAGTTGAATCCTTTTTCTTCTCTCTTTTCCTTTTGCTCTTTAGGATTAGAAAAACTTCACAAACCATTAGGATCTCCCTTTTGTATATGATGACTAAATTAGGGTTGAGTCTTAGTTCCCTTAGTCTTTTGCCTTTCTCAACTTGAGTCATTCTGTCTCACCTCATAAAGAAAATAATAAAAATACTTAATAAAAATTGAATGTTCTTATACGCCATGAGACTTTGTTGCGGAGTGCTTATACGCGTCCTGTTTCGGGGCGAGGTGTAAGTATTTACAACGATGGATAGGTCTTAGTATGAGAATGTTCACAAACAAATTCAAAACACTTCTCATAAAAGACAAAACAAACACAATAAGCGACTTTCCTGCGGGAACTTCTCTTCTCATCTCATTCATTCTGAACGCGAACTTGAGACAACTTGTCTCGCATGCAAGACAGTAAACGCACTTGTACCAGACGAGCCTGTAACACCTGAGCATAGACATACGCGGTTCCAACGCATAAAAAACACAAACAAAGTTCCCGCCTTAGTTAGGTGAACTACGCCGACTCTGATCCTCATTTTCCCGATGAGGTACGTAGGCAGTGGGGTAGGGCCCATTCGAGCACATTCTTTATTTTCCCTACATTTTCCCCTTTCTTTCTTTCTAATTCATTTCTCATTTCAGTTCCAGTTCCAGTAGCAGTTCTTTGTTCAGCATCACCTTATTCTCTTACCCTTTGAAACAAACAAACAAGTGTGGATCTCGTCGGGTACGGCGGACGATCTGGGGTGCTAATACCTTCCCGGGTCGTAACCGACTCCCGGACCCAGATCTTTGGTTCGCAGGACCTTGTCCTTTCCTTCTTCCTTGGGTTTGTGCAGCATTACCTTTCCCATTCATTCGGGATAAAAATTCCTGGCTGGCGACTCTACCTTTTTCGTGCCACTTTCGCGTTTGTACTTGGATGAAAATCCCGGGAGCGACAGCAGCCAAAAGTAATTCTAGTAGCGAAGGGAAAGTGAACACCTTCGTGAGTAATAATAACGACACTAACTCCACGTCCATTGATATTGACTGCCCCATCAAACATCAACTTCCATTTGGATTCAGGGTCAGGCCCCTCCTCCGGAAGTGGTTCCTCGCAATCTTTTTCTTTGAGGTACATGATGTCCTCATCAGGGAAATCAAATCTCATTGGCTGATAATCATCTTCAAGGGGTTGCTATGCAAGATAGTCTGAAAGTATACTTCCCTTGATGTCTTTCTGAGAAGTGTATTGGATTTCGTATTTTGTAAGCACCATATGCCACCTAGCAACCCTTCCGGTTAACGTTGGTTTCTCAAATATGTATTTAACAGGATCCATCTTTGAAATTAACAAGGTTGTGTGAGTCAACATATACTGTCTCAGTCGACGAGCAGCCCATGCCAAAGCACAATAAGTTTTCTCGAGCAGTGAATAACGGGATTCACAGTCGGTAAACCTTTTTCTAAGGTAGTATATTGTATGCTCTTTTCGACCAGACTCGTCATGTTGGCCTAGAACACACCCCATTGATCCTTCTAGCACAGTTAAATACATGATTAATGGCCTTCCTGGAACTGGAGGCATTAGAATTGGAGGTTCCTGCAAGTATTCTTTTATCTTTTCGAATGCTCTTTGACAATCCTCATTCCACCTGACCGCATGTTCTTTTCTCAATAGTTTGAATATTGGCTCACATATGGCTATTAGGTGAGATATGAACCGAGCGATGTAGTTCAATCTCCCCAAGAAAACACGCACTTATTTTCCAGTTCACGATGCAAGCATATCTTCTATTGCTTTAACCTTTGCAGGATCTACCTCAATTCCTCTTTAACTAACAATCAACAGCTTACCAGAACGCACTCCAAAGGTGCACTTGTTTGGATTCAACCTCAAACGGTACTTTCTCAATCTTTCAAACAATTTCTTGAGGTTAACCAAATGCTCTTCTTCATCACGGGACTTGGCGATCATGTCATCCACATAACATTCTATTTCTTTATGGATCATGTCATGAAACATAGTCACCATTGCCCGTTGGTACGTTGCCCCAGCGTTCTTCAAACCAAAGGGCACGACCTTATAGCAGAATGTCCCCCAAGGGGTAATGAACATTGTCTTCTCCATGTCTTTTGGCGCCATTTTGATCTGATTATAACCGGAAAAGCCATCCATGAAGGAGAATACCGAGAACTGAGCCATATTATCCACCAATACATCGATGTGAGGTAAATGGAAATCGTCTTTTGGGCTTGCTCTATTCAAATCCCAGTAATCAACGCACATTCGGACCTTGCCGTCCTTCTTTGGTACAGGTATAATATTAGCTACCCAAGGTGGGTAACTAGTCACAGCAAGAAAACCGACATCCCATTGCTTCTGAACCTCTTCTTTGATCTTTAACGCCATGTCAGGACGTGTTCTTCTGAGCTTTTGCTTGACAGGAGGGCAGTCTTCCCTCAATGGCAGCTTATGCATAACGATGTCAGTATATAAACCTGGTATATCTTGATAGGACCAAGCAAAGATATCTACATACTCTCGAAGCATGCCAATCAATTCTTCCTTTACCTTGGCCTACAGACTGGCCCCAACCCTAATTTCCCTATTTACGTCTTTAGACCCAATGTTGATGACTTCAAGCTCTTCCTGATGAGGTTGAATAACCCTTTCCTCTTGTCTCAACAACCTGGCTAATTCCTCGAGGAGTTCACAGTCTTCATCAACCCCTTCATCAGCATGGTAGATTGGATTATCAAAGTCATACTTGGTCATAGCAGGAGAGTTATCAAAGAAATCTGAATGATTGACTCTGCACAAGAATGTGCTTATTTCAGATTCTACTTTTTGAACAAAATAAAAACAAAAACATTGTCATTTTTTATATTTTTTTTTGTGAAAAATTTAAAAAAGAAAGAAAAGGAACTCAATTTGTATAAAAATGTCCTTTATTCATGGTAAAATTAACTGCATAAAATGCAATGGTGGCCCTATAATGGGTCCATACACCTTGGGCAGAGTATAGGACTTGACATACAAATGAATAAAAGGAAAACAAGAAAAATTACTCTGTTGGACCGGTGACTTGAATGATCTCTTCAGCAAACCAGTTCTGTAATTCTTCCCCGGGAGCACATGGGCGCACCCAGTTGTCCAAATCAAATTCTCCGCCAGCATCCTCGTCCATGGCACATACATGATTGGGATCAATCATCCCAACACTCTTGAAGTTCACTGCCTTGCTATCCTGGGATCATCCAGCCTGCCCCGGTTGATATCCAATGCCAAACTTATCATTCTTATTCTCAACCTCAAGCAACCTGACCCAGCCTTGGGCCTGGCCTGACTGTACCACTTCCTTAGCCTGCTTATACGAAGAGATAGAAGTCCCCTATGTCTCACTGCTCTGAAACATAGAACTGGGAGACACTAAACTAACATTTACCGCTTCAAATGCATGGCACAGAGTTTCATGGATTTCGCCGTCAATCTCAACATACTTAAACGTAGACAAGTGACTGAAAAAAATATCCTCCTCGCCACAAACAGTCACCACCTGTTCGTCCACCACATACTTTAACTCCTGGTGAAGAGTAAATGTTACAGCTCCAACAGCATGAATCCAGGGACGTCCCAACAAACAGCTATAAGCCGGCTAAATGTCCATCACATAAAAGATACACTTAAACACCTGGGATCCAATCTTCACTGGTAACTCTACCTCCCCGAAAACATACCTCCTAGAGCCATCAAAAGCTTTTACAACCAAATCGCTAGGTCGGAGGATAAGACCATCAACCTCCAGTTTCATCAGAGCCTTCTTTGGAAGCACGTTTAAGGAAGAACCTGTGTCAACCAAGACATGTGACAGCACATCGCCTTTGCACTCCATTGTGATATGCAAAGCCTTGTTGTGGTTCCTTCCTTCTATTGTAAGGTCTCTGTCAGTAAACCCTATCTCGTGGATAGCATTTACGTTGGCCACTACAGCTTCCAACTAGTTAACAGTAATCTCCTGAGGCAATCTATATGTGCTTGTGAGCACATCAGCAATGATAATATGGAAATCTTGGACAACGTTTGGTTCATTTTCTCCACTATCTTATAGTCACTCTTCTTTATTATTCTCATAAACTCTTCGACTTCTTTTTCAAAGACATTCTGATCAGCATTTGGGGTTACCACCTCCTCATTAGCCATTTGCTTGCCCTTAGCTCTTGCAGCAGCTTCAACTTCATCGTTGTTTCAGAGAGTTTGTGGAGCGAACAATCGTCCACTTCTAGTGAAGCCACCCAAGCCTCCAACACTAGCAACCTCAGGATTTATAGTCATAGGCTTATCCTACAGCTTTCATCCTTATACATAAGCATCTGACCCGTAATGCCATGACACGACTTTGTCATCATCATACGGTACGGGACCAGGTACAGTGATTGTAACAGGACTGACTTCCTATGGCACAAATATTGTAACAGGCTCTCTCCGGACCAGGGTTGGCACATCAGCTGGATCATAGAAGATAGTCACAATAGAAACATGGTCGCTTTGTTTGCTAACTTTGTCAAACTGCAATGTCCCTTCATTTATCAAATTTTGCAGCCCAGCTTTCAACTTTTCACAGCCATTAATAGACATATCACATTCCTCACAATCAAAATCACATCCAGGGAATTCATATCCTCTTAACAACCTTTCTTTCACAAACAAGAGAGGAGTTTGCACCTCCTTTATGTCCATAATCAAATTCAAGTGTTCTCCACCTTCAACAGCATTAATACTAGCCCCACCATGATTAGGGATAAGATTAGAGGTGACATTCGGTGGTGGCGCAAAGTTGATGGCCTTCGAATCTATCAAGTCCTGAACTTTGTTATGCAACGCCCTGCATTTCTCTGTAGAGTGTCCCGGAGCTCCTGAATGAAAAGCACATCTTACATTAACGTCATACCCTGGTGGAAGATCCCCCGGTGGTGGTGGAGCCAACGTCCTCAATTGTATCATGTTTAAGTCTATCAAACTTTGTAGCAATGTCCTATAGGTCATGGGAATGGCCTCAATGACACGATTAGCAGGACGAGGCTGACGTTATTGGTAAGGCCTCTGTTGATAATTGTTGCGTTGTGGTTGTGATTGAGGAGTAGGATTGGTAAGAATAGTGACAGCTGCCACTTGATCACATGAGTTCCTGTAGCCACGACCCCTTCCTCTTCCATAGACAACATTAGTCTCCCCTTCTCTTCTTCTTTGAGGACCTACAAAAGGTTTTCTTGATCCTGAAGAACTTCCAGCTCCGTTGTCTTGGATTTTACCCATCTTCAACAATGTTTCGACCCTCTCCCCTACTATGACAATATCATTGAATTTAGTCGTTGAGAACGATGCTAAACGTTCAATGAACACTCCATGCAAAGTATCCATGAACATATCAGCCATCTCATTTTCTAGCAGTGGAGTTTGTACTCTGGCCGCAAGCTGGCGCCACCTTTGAGCATACTCTTTAAAGCTCTCCTTTGCATTATGGGACATGCTTTGCAACTGCGTGCGATTGGGAGCCATATCCAGATTATATTGGTATTGCTTAATAAATGCCTCCGCCAAATCTTTCCAACTTCTGACAGTAACTCTGCTTAGCTTCATATACCATTCCAAAGATGCCCCAACAAGACTATCTTGGAAGTAGTACATCCATAGCTTCTCGTCATCCGTGTGGGCAGCAATTCTCCCAACGAAAGATTGAAGATGGGTTTTTGGGCATGCAGTGTCGTTGTACTTATCAAACGTTGGAGCCTTAAACTTGTAAGGGATCCTCACCCCGGGTACCAGCCCCAAATCAGTAATATCAAATCCCAAGGAGTTCTGGGACTGGATAGAACGCATTTGTTCGGCCATCTCTTCAAAGCGACGATTCATATCAACCCCTTGTCCCTCAGCCTCATCTAACAGTGTGAACTGCTCATCCTGTCCATCTATCTGAATGTTATTCACTCCATCATTGATAATGGTAACCCCAAGTTGTACTACAGGGATTTCAACATGACGGGCGCCATCCCTATTGCGATTGCCTCCATCTACTGGACCATTGTTCCTAGCTTGATTATTCTCTACCGGCTCGCACAAGTGCTCCTGAGTTTGACCCATTCTAGCCATAAGGGTCATGAATTGATCCATTCTTGTACGTAAGTCTGCCAAGTCAGCCTGCATTTGGTCCATCACTCTTTCTCTGTTCTCTTTTGTTGGATATCTGTGGATCTTCTTGGGACCTTTCTTTGGAGCTATAGTGCCTGAAATCAGAATAGACGTTAGAAACCTAGTAATTGTACCTGCAAAACAAACACCAGGTTATATGCATACAATGCAACTATTCGTGTTTTCATTATCAGGACATTTTGCCCTGGTTCTGATATTTGTTAAAGAATCCAGATGGCCTTTTTGGTGAAATTCTTGGGAAATTAGGCTCTATAACGCTTCCACACCTTTCCAGAACCAATATTAAAGCACACAAAATAAAAAGGACCTGAAGTGACAGCTTCATAAACAGAAAGCCCTAAGGCAACAGTAACATCCTCGTAGGGTTACAGGTCTTACAAAAAGAAAACAAGTGCAAATAGATAAATAAGATTACCACAACAAACCTGTGGGTAATCTGAAATACAAGAAAAACAACCTAGAATTATAAACTTTAAGAAGACTCTGGCCCTTCATCTGTGAAATCCAGCTCCATCCTAGCTTTCTTCACATCTTCCTTCCTCTTGAGGCCCGCCATCTCTAAAAGTGCTTCATTCAGTCGTTGAGAAGTTTCTTGCTGTCTTCTATAGGCACTTTTCAGTTCCTCTCGCTGAGAAGTAATCTGCAACTTGTATGTGTAAACACCCCAAATTTTCCCTCACTTTTTTCTCACACCATGGCTTGTGATCTTTCATTTTTGCATTACATAAGCATACCATCCCACTTCATAGTTCATTTCATCTGCATCTAGGGTTTGTGATCTGAGCAATCCAAGAAGTGATCTGAGCCATCTCAAAGGACTTGAAGCATGCTAAGAGGGTCCATGAGTGGTTTATGATCTTATTACATCCCCAATAAGTCTTTGAAGTCACAAAATCACAAAGGATTACACAGAGGTCCAGGCAGGCTAGGGTTTCCTACACAGATGACCTAAAATTAGGGTTTTGGTTTCAGAGGCCTTACACCCAAATTGTTTGGTCATTCTTGATTCTAATGGTCTTAATATGTTATAAGGAGCATGTGTACCAAATTTGATGAATAAATTCATTGTGGAAGTCATCTGATCAATTGGTAACTTGTTGTGCAAGAAAAGTCAGAATCAGGGCATCTGAGGCCCCCAGCAATGGAACAAAAGGATCATTTTCATCAAATTGAGGTTCTATGATCTTTATTTGATCTTATAAGTGGTTAGAAGTTCACAAGGTTTAAGAATTTCAAGCCATTTGCAAAATTTCCATTTTTGGACATGACTTGTAATGGAAACTTTCCATTTTGGGAAAGATTTTCAACCTCCTCTTTCTTGATCAAAAATGCTTCAAATGAAAAATCCTTAAACATGAAAGTTGTAGATTGGATCTTCCCATTTTCAAAAAGTACAAGAACTCCTCTTGATTCATCCTAGAACTCAAGATATGATCTTTCAAAGTTGGGAAAAATCCTATAATTTTCAAGTTCATGCCAAAGAGGGATTTTTGCAAAATCAAGTTTTAAGCACTCTTGTGACCTCTAATTGACCTCTAAGCTTCATTACATGATAATGCAACACATTTAGATCTGATTTGAGCCTTGCATCACAAGTTTTCATGGCCAATTTCTCAAGAATGTACAAAGTTGTAAATATGCAAAACCATTGCAATCTCACCACTCATTCACTTCTGATCACTCTAAACCATCCCATGGCCATCCTTGATGCAAGCTGATGCAGGAAAAACCCCCAAGCCAGCTCTGACCCATGGCCATACCTCATAGTACACAATCTTGACTTTTTGCAAAAACCTCCCATACCAATCAGCCTGTGCCACAACAACTTTCTGATCAATCCCATTGGCCTATACTAACATCATGGACTTCATTACACAACACACAAAAGCCTGAATGCAACCCTAAGCTCAGTTTCACAAAAATCCTAAAAACCTTCATTCCTTCGAAACTCCCTCCACAACCACTAAAACTCAAATATTTCTTCACCATTCAACTCACCATCATCCATAGAACACAAAGCATCCATTATTTTGTCCTAAAATCTCCTTAATCAAAGACACGATTTCTGCCTTAGTAAAACTGAATCTTCAAAACCAAGCTATACAAACTTGTTTCAAGCCTTCCATAAGCCGCAGGGGATCAAGTTGAGGGGATTAGCATCAAGGAGAGGTCCAGAAATCTCAGAACTGCAAAGCTTCATCTCAGGTAGTCACCAAGAACGTTTTTTCCAGAACTCCTATTTTAAGTTCCAATGTGAAAGAGCATGCTTCACTGATCATTTTGTGCTTTGTATTTTTGAAAATGGTGGAGAAATGGCCATGAATGCTTGCTCTGAAAGTTTAACCCTAAAAATTTGTTTGTTTTGATTCAGCCTATTGATGAAGAATAAATGTGTTTTGCTTGTTGATTATTGTTCTATGATGTTTGGGGTGTGATTCTAGGCAGGATTTGTGGGCTTTAGTGGCTTATAAGAGAAGTTGAGTTTTTGATTCGCCGGAGAAGACGACCGGAGCTTGTCTCCGGTCGCTTGAGTTTCATTAGGGCTAATCTCATTAATTAGCCAGGTTTTAATGTAGGCCCTTGGATCTTTGCTTCCCGCGCGTGTTGGACGGCCCAGATGCATCATTAACCCTAATCTTTTAATTAATTAGTTTTAATTAGGTGTAATTAATTTAAAATCTCAGAATCAATATTGGCCTTTCATTTGCGCGCCAGTCAACCTAGGTTCAAATCCCAGCCACCAGATCATTTGACTTCTCATTTATTTGATTTTTATTTGATTTTTATTTCATTTCTTTCCATATTTATTTTAAAATAGCAAAAGACTTTCAAAAAATCTCAAACTTTGCATTTTCATTTCAAATATTTTTCTTAACTCAAAAACACTTTTTATTTTAATTTTTCTATTAAAAAAGTATTTTTAAAACATTTAAATGTTTTATTTAATTAATTAATTGATTTTAATTAATTAAAAATACATTTAGGTTTCTAAAAATCACAAAAAAAATCATGAGACATTTTTATACATTTAGAAACATTTTTTCAAACTCACCATACAAATTTATTTTTAGGTTTAATCACATTTTCACAATTATCTTTGAATTAGGGTTCTTGAAAATCACATTTTTTAACCCTAACTTGGAAAAATCACTTCTGGTCAACCATGATGAGTTTGAACTTTATTCTTTTTGAATTGTTTCAAATATTGCATCTAGTTTCTAGGTTATTTATCTCATATTTTTGCATTGCATTTTCAATTTGATTTGCATTTTCCCCTTAGAATCACCCAAAAACCCTAGTTAACTTAGAAATCTCATAACTTTGCCTAGGATTAGATTCTGACCTTCTCCTTTGGGTAGTGATCTTGTGTATGTTTAGGGTTTATTTGAGTTCAATTTCAATTTTTTATCATTATGTATGCTTCTGTTTTGGTCATATGCATCTCATGTTGCCTAAAAACCCTAATTTCTCATGTTCATTTGCATTCATCTTTGCATATCATCATCATATGAACTTGCCATGGCATTTCACTCATTTGTATGACATCTTAGGCATATTAAGACATACTTGAACATTGTTTGATCATTTCTCCAATCATTTTCTATGTTTTGCATTCCTTACATTTCATGAACATCCATGTGTTTTCTTGCTTCTTTCATGCTTCCTTTGCATCTCATCCTTTGTATGATCATTCATATGCATCATGTATGTCTTTGCATCATCTCATAACACATTTGCACCATGTTTACACTTCTGGTTTTGGTCTTTGCATCTTTATTCATCTCATTTCCTTTTACTTTGCATCTTATGCATTCATACTAACATTTCAGGGGCTTATGGTAAGTTGTTTGGGATGTGAATTTGCCTTCACATCCCACCTCTTCTCATCTCTTCATATGCATTCTTATTTTTCTTTGAAGTGAACTTGCTTCACTTGTGCTCTCTCCTTCTTACTTTCTTTCTTTTAGGTTACTTATCTTCTTCAGGAAGTAAGTAACTTATTCTTCTTTCTTCTCCTCTTCTCATCTGCTTCTTCCATGGTGGCCTTCCTAAAGATTCTTTTCTTTAAGCCTCACAAACCATATGATATCCAAGCATTATAATCTTTAGGGTTGTATATAGTCCTCCATAGCTTTTTACCTTTGAGTCTCCTTGAGTCTCTTTTCTCATCTCATAATCAGAGGCTAAACACTTAAAGCTTTAAGACTTTGAATTAGGGTTATGCATGCATCCTTATCTTAGGATGGAGTGTATAACTTTAATCCTTAGTGTTAAACCTTTAATTTGTTTACACCTCTTAATCAAAACACTTAACAATGTTCAAGACTTAAGCTTGTAACTTGGGCCTTACATTAGGGTTTCATCTCTTCCTTATGGTTAAGAGGGACTAACCCTAGTGTTTAATGGACAGGTCCCCCACAAGTTGTCTTACAAACATAAAATCCACTTCTTAATCTCACCTTTTAATTAAAATCCACTTAATAAAGGCTTGTTATATAATGAATTTAATCCCTAACCATTGATTAAGTTGAGGTATCTTCCTCAGCTTAAGTGTTCTCATCTATCATCCTTCTCTTAGAATGGTGTAATGAGTTCACTAATCTATGATTAGACATTAAACTCATTACTTAACACAAAACAAAAACCAAAAACATCTTAATAATCACAAGTAGGTTAATGATCTTAATCCTACATCATCATGGTAATTAAGTTGAGATGGTTATCTCATACTTAAGTAGGCTCATTATCCCTAATCAGGGAGGATATAATGAGTTTACAACCCTTGATTTAGGCTTAAGCTCATTATCCTATGAAAAACACCAAAAACAATAAAAAAAATTGAAAAACACAAAAACAAACAATAATCGTCTCCTTAGGGATTCTTTTCACATCACACTCATTCTATAAACGAGAACTTGCTTCTTCCGTCTAATGCAAGACAGTTAGCACTCGAGCCAGACGAGTCATGCACTTGAGCATAGACAGGCAAGCAGTTCACAGTCAAATCATCCAGTCTCTTTGAGTCGAACTACGGTGTTGTGACTTCCTCATTACACGAGAGGATACATAGGTATAACTTAACGGTTATCGAACAAAAGTCTCTTTGTCATCCCCCTCTTTCACCATTCTTTTCTAAGCCTCAGTTTTGAGCATCTCACCCTTTTCTTTTGCACTGACACTCTGTACATTCATTCCCAACTTTTCATACACAGTCAGCACATACACTACCCCTTTTAAACACAATCAAGTTAGCGTGGATCCTGTCGAGTACGATGGACGATCTGGGTACTAATACCTTCACAGATCGTAACCAACCCCCTTTCTCAGTTTCTTTGGTTTGCAACCGTCTTATCCACTTCTTTCTACGTTTATGCAGCATTTCCTTTCCTTTGGGATAAAAATGCCTAGCTGGCGACTCTATTCAACCTCAACCACCAACATTGCCGATGGTCCGCGTCTGCACTGGGACGTAAAAGTCCGGGGAGCGACAGCTTGGCGACTCTGCTGGGGAGTTCTTTGCAACCAGGGCTTCTGGTTCTCTTGTGGGTTTCTCCTAACACTTGTTTGATTTTGTGTTTATGGGGGTGTTATGTGCTATGTATTTACTTATTTATTGCTTTCTGTATAGCTTTATTTATCGCATTTACTTTATCGCTTTCATTTACTGCTTTATGCATTTCATATTATTACCATATCATGTGCTGGTTTGTTGGTTTGCCTTGGTGGGAGGGGTATTTCAGTGAGAAAGGTCCAACACCGGGGGCCTGAGTGACAGACATAGGATTAGAGTGGATTCATATTCTTTCCCAATCCATTTCGGTCTGGTGCGGGAATATGAAAACACGGTTCAGACGTGGGTTTCTTCTTGAGAACTCTGTGCTACGGATTTCCTGTAGTTCTAGGGCTATCTGGGAAGCCTGCTAAGTCTGGATGACCTTTTTAGATGACCTTCAGCATCTGAGGTGAGTTAGAGGAGGATTCTTTATGATTAGGGTAAACATTGTACCTCCGGGTTAGAAGTGTTTACTCTTCTCATAATAAATTTGAATCTGAGGATCCTTGTTCTAGAACAATACCTGTGAGTGGGTTGGGTTGTTTAAAGGTTTGCAGGAACCCTTGGCCTCAACATACCCTGTTACTGATATTGTTTTAAGGTTACACTACTTTGGACTGATCTTATGAAACCCTGGACTCGTGACTCTTTATTTGAGTCCCCCACCCGGTTACTGGTTCTCTAGCCTTCATCCGAATTTCTAAACACTCATGGACCCTATCAAAGCAACTGACAATCCAACACTTGATCACAAACCCTTGCATATCATTCAACATACATCATTTTGCATCATTTAACATTTGTCTATTTGTTTTACAGGGTATCCACATCTTCTTTGGTTTGGTTTTGATCGTTCTGCTGCTTCAGCCATCTTCATCGGATATCTTCTCCAGTTGTCTTCTTCAACTATCTGCATCAGTTATCTGAATCAGTTGTCTTATCCAGTTATATTCGTCAGCACCCATTGTCAGTATGGACTCATCCAGGAAGAGCAACATCACATATCATTTCTTTGAGCCCTCTCTAGCAGGCATCAGGCAGATTCAGTCCCTCATCACTCCTGATCATGTCCCCTTATTCAGAGAACATTATGGTGGTATTATGGACATGAGCATGGACTTGAATGCATCACAGAGGAGCATGATTCACACTTGCCTTCAGTTTTATGATCCTCCTCTTAGATGTTTCACTTTCCCAGACTTTCAGATAGGTCCTTTATTGGAAGAGTTTTCCATGTTGTTGGGTATCCTTATCAGGAGAGGAATTCCTTTCAACCCTGAGATGGCTACTCCTAAGAATGAAGACATAGCCAAAGCTTTACATTTGGAAGCCACCATCATTGATCAGCATATGACCACCAAGGCTGGAATCCCAGGCCTCCATCTGGACTTCTTGATCACTCAGGCTACCAGTCATGCTGCAACAGGGAAGTGGGAAACTGTTTGTACTCTCCTGGATCTTAGTATATATGGCATTATTTTGTTTGCGGACGAGCCTAAGTTTGTAAGCAAGAATTATATCCACATCTTCCTGCTGAAGAATCCAGTGCCTACCTTGCTAGGGGATTTCTACTACTCAGTGCATCAGAGAAATGAGAAGCAGAGAGGAAGACTGGTCAGATGTTGTGCACCTCTCTTTTACATTTGGTTGATGAGACATATGTCGAAGACGGAAGCTTTCCTGAATCCACATCAGTCAAGAAACTGGGCAAAGAGAATGATTGCCCTTACTTCAGAAGACATCAGGTGGTGTACTCAGAACACCAAAGGCAGGGACATAATTACAAGTTGTGGACAATATCCTAATGTGCCTCTTATTGGAGTAAAGGGTTGCATGAATTACAATCTTTAGATTTTCAGAAGACAATTAGGGTATGCCTTGGTACATCCACCTAGGGAGCAAGACTTAGTAGAGTCTCTTTACTGTGATAATCCGAACAATCATGCCATTGTCCGAGAAGCGGCCTGGGCATAGGACAATATACGGACAAAAGGGACTGCTATTCTGGGTAAGTGTAACAACATAGCTTCAGCTTAGTACATTGAATGGTCTTGCATCAGAGGACATATCACTCGCATGCCATTCACCCTGGAAGATGTGCCAGGGCCATCAGCAGTAGAGCCCATAGCTACAGTCAGTCTAGAGGATTTTGAGAAATTGAAAGAGAGGAATGCCCAGCTTTCTGAAGCTCTGAAGAAGACCCTTTGGGAAAGGAATGATAGTCGTCTAGACAATGAGAGGTTGGAGAAGCTCTGTATCGAGCATGTGACCAAGATCGAGAAGACTGAAAATTACATCAAAAAAGCCCGAGCAGGAGAACTGGAATTGAAGAATGCTTGCAAAGAAGCCAAGATTCAAAAAGCCAGAGCTGAGCACTATTTGGAAGAAAGTCAGGCTAGGTGGATCAGGATCACTGAAGTTCGTCTGCAGGAAGATCAGAAGACGCATGCTAGGATAGAGCAGCTGGAAGCCAATGAGAAGAAGAATCGGGAAGATTTGTTAGCAACACAAAAGGAAATCTCCGAGTTAAAACTCCAGGCGGGGTTGAAGAGATCAAAAGACCAAGACAAGTACCATAAGATGACAAGTGCCATTGCAACCAGGAACCTTCTTATAAGGACCATCACAGAGCATCCAGTTGGACCAGTGACTGATTCTCTTCTGAAGGAAGTCAAGGAGGATGACTTTGGGCTGGATGTTTGATTTCTCTTTTACTTGTATTTTTATTTTGGTTGTACTTTAATTCACCATGGTGATTTTGATCATTGTATTTCTTGACTTGGTTGTATTCTGACCCATCATGGGAACTTGTTGTAATCATAAACTATGTATCTTTTGCATTTGTAATGTATGGTTTATAGGTTTCTCTTGGAATTCATTTCTCTTCAACATCATCATTCTCAGAGGTCCGGAAGGTCAAAACCAATGAACCAAACCGGATACCCTTGGAAGACAAATAGACATACTGCATTGCATACTAACCTTATTCTCTTTGTTTTGCAGGTGTTTTTGTTGTTGTTTTCTCACTTTGTTGTGTATTTCAGGAAACATTGCTCGTAGGAGGGTTTTCCCCATAAATAGAGTCCACATGTATCCTACAAGAGACAACTTTCCGAGAGTTCAGATGGACCAAGTTCAACAAGATTTGACTAACGTTAGAACTCAGATGGCTAATGAGAGAACTGAGATGAGGGCTCAAATGAACCAGTTCATGGCAGTGATGACTGGGTTGGCTCAAAGCCAAGAAAGATTGATAGATTTAGTCTAGCGGCAAACTCCATAAGAGAATCATCCAGGCACTGGAGGTACTAGTAACAACGATCACGGGCAGCCGTGAACAAATCCTCAAGAGTTTGGACCCCACCTCAACCCTGAAGTCAATGTTATCGGAAATACCCAGAGAAACACTGGAGGTCGTGTCTTGCAAGAGGACCGTCAAGAGGAACAATTTACAGTGGTAGGAGCCGATGAAGTTTATGATTGTCGTCTGGACGAAATATCTGTGAAGCTAAGATCCCTAGAATCCGAAAACTCTTTGGGATTTGATGTGATGGACATGGGATTAGTTGAAGGAGTCAGGATCCCCCACAAAATCAAGCCTCCATGCTTTGAGAAGTATAACGGTACCTCTTGTCCACATACCCACCTTCAATCTTTTCTGGGGAGGTTGAAAGCTTACACCATGGACGAAAAACTGTGGATGTTCTACTTCGAAGACAGTTTGACAGGGGCATCCCGAGAGTGGTATTCTCACTTATCCAGAGCAACAGTCAGGAACTGGAAGGATTTAGCCGAAGCTTTCATACGCCAGTTTCAATATAACTTAGATATGGCTCCCAACAGGACCCTCCTAATGGGTATGTCTTAATCTTCAAGGGAGAGTTTCAGGAAATATACCCAAAGGTGGAGACAACTTACTGCTGCTGTCCAGCCACCTATGTCTGAAAAGGAAATGGCTGACATGTTTATGAACACCTTGCAGGGTACCTACATTGACCGACTTGCTGCTTTCTCTTCCACCAGTTTTTTTGATGTGGTTATAGCTGGTGAGAGAATTGAGAGCCTATTGAAGATGTGTAAGATCTTTGACAATGGTGCTAGCTCTAGTAATGCTAGGAAACCTTTCTCAGGACCTCGTAGGACAGGTGAAACTAATTCAATTCATATGGGTAGAGGAAGGTGTCGCTCCCGATAGATGGGACTGGCCTAAATAAAGGTACAGACGCGAACGGTCGGCGAAAGGGACAATGAGAACACACAGCAGTGAACTCACTGGAGATGAATAGAGTCGCCAGCTGGGCATTTTTATCCCGGAGGAAAGGTAATGCTGCATAGACCTAGAAAGATATGGATAAGACGGTTGCGAACCAGAGAGACTGAGAAAGGGGGTTGGTTACAACCTGGGAAGGTATTAGCACCCAGATTGTCCGTCGTACTCGACGGGATCCACACTTGAAAGATTTGTGTTTTAAAGGGGTAGTGTCAGTGCAATTTGTGTATAAAAGAGCTGGAAAAGGATGTACAGGTGTCAGTGTAAGAGAAATGAAGTATAATATGTATAGTGTCAGTGTGAGAAAAAAGAATATAATGCTCAAGATCATGAGGCTAAAAGAATGAAGCTGGGAGGAGGGGGACTATACAGAGACTTTTGTTCGATAACTGTTAAGTTATGCCTACGTATCCTCTCGTGCAATGAGGAAGTCAGAACACCATAGTTCGACCCAAAGAGACTGAAAGATAAACTGACTGGTGAACTGCTTGCTTGCCTATGCTCAAGTGTATGACCTGTCTGGCTCAGGTGCAAACTGTCTTGCATTAGACGGAAGAAGCAAGTTCTCGTTTATGAGTGAATGAGATGAGAAAAGAATCTCGGAGGAGACGATTATTGTTTGTTTTTGAGTTTTCAGTCTTTTATTGCTTTTGAAAGTTTGTCATAAGTTAATGAGCTTAAGCCTAAACCGACGGGTTAGTAAACTCATCACATCATCCCTCTGATTAGGGGTAATGAGAATACTTCAAGTGTGAAGTCAGATTCTCGCACTTAATCACCATGGAGTAGGATTAAGATCGTTAACCTACTTGTTGATTATTTAGATGTTTTTGTTGTTTTTGTTTAGTGTTAAGGAATGAGGTTAAGCCATAATCAGGGATTAAACAGACTCATTACACCATCCTAATAGAAGGATAATAGATGAGAATGTTCAAGCTGAGGAAAGCTCCTCAACTTAATCCATGATTAGGGATTAAACTCATGACAAAACAAAGCCTTTTTTAAGTGGATTTTATTTAATGATATGATGAAGAAGTGAGTTTTATGGTTTGTAAGACAACTTGAGGGGGACTTGTCCATTAACACTAGGGTTAGTCCTTCTTAACCAATTAAGGAAGAATTAGAACCCTAATGCAAGGCCCAAGTTACAAGCTTGATGTCTTGATAATTATTAAGTGAATTGATTAAGGGAGTTAAACACATTAAGGGTTCAACACTTAGGATTAAAGTTATACACTCCATCCTAAGAGAAGGATGCAGGCATAAGCTTAATCACAAAGCCTTAAAGCCTTTAGGGTTTAGTCCCTGATTATGAGATGAGAAAAGAAGACTCAAAAGAGATCCAAAGGTGAAACTAAGAGGGGAGACTAATCAAAACCCTAATCATTGTCATGCTTGGTTGCTCCTAAGGTTTGTGAGGTTTTCAGGAGAAGTCTTCAATGGAACCACCAGGAAGCAGATGAAAGGATCAAGAGAAACAAAGCAACTTGCTTCATTCAAGAAGTCAAGTCACTTGAAGAAAGAAAAATGGGAAGAAAAAGAATGAGCAAGCTCCAATTCAAACACATATAAAAATGCAGCATGGATGCAAGAGAGAGATGAGAAGAAAGTTATGAGAAGTGAAGGCAAATTCACTTCTCAAAGTCACTTACCACCTGAAAGGTTAGAAAAGAAATGCAATGCAATGCAAAATGGGATGAGATGACATGATGAGAAACAAAACCAGAAGCAATTGCATGGTACTAACGATGCTATAAGATGCTACAAACATGAGGCAACACATGGAAATGATCATACAAGCTCATGAATGCAAATGGGGCAAGTTAAGAACCATGAACATACATGAAAAGTTATGAAGTGCATATGTCATACAGCATGGCAAATGCAAGATTCCATGACCAAACATGCTTTCAATATATCTTATGATGTTAAATGAATCAAATGGAGGCATGGAATGTCATGGCAAGTCATGCTATGCAAGAGAATGCAAGATGGATGCATATGGAAGCCCAAATTAGGGTTTATGAACAATACATCAAACAAAAACCAAAATCAGAAGCAAATAACATTATAAAAAATTGAAAATTCACTCAAAGGACCCCTAATCCTATACTAACTCACTGCCCAAAGGAGAGGTCTCAACTCCTAACCTAACTCAAGTTATGATTTTTCTAAGTTTCTAGGGTTTTAGGGTTCCCAAATAAGAAAAATTACCAAACAAATTGAAAATGAAAGATCTAATCATGACCATTTAATCTCACAAACTTCATGCTAAACACAATGCAATGCAAAAAGAATCAATGTCCAACTCTTCATGGATAGGCAGAAATGATATTTGGAACTTTGGATCAAAATAATGCATCAAAATGATTTTAAATCAATGAAAAATCCTCAAAATGCATCAAGATCAAAAAATAAATTTGGTTTGAAGGTTAGACAATGTTTCTAAATGTCTTAAAACATTTCATGAATTTTTTGGTGATTTTTAAATACCTAAAAGTATTTTTAATAAATTAATTTTCATTAATCAATTAAAAATAAACTCTTAAATATTTAAAAATACCTTTTTTTAATGTAAAAATGAAAATAAAAATATTTTTGTGTTTTAAAAATTAATGAAACTCTTGACAAAAAGTTTCATAATTTTTAAAGCAATTTTGCTATTTTAAATAAATTGTACAAGACAAATGAATTAAATATAAAAATAAAAATGAAATAAACTGAAGTCAACTGAATGGAGGGCTAGGATTTGCTCTGGGTTTGAAACTGTTGACTGCGCGCCAGATCTAGTGGCCTATATTCAAACTTGGTTAATCTGAATTAATTAATTAAATTAAACCTAATTAAAACTAATGACAAGATCTGAGCCATTGGATGCACGCGGAAAAAGACTTAGTAAACTCATCCAACGCCTGAAATTTAAACCTGAAGCCCTAACCCTAATCACACATTAATGACTTTCAGGTGGCCGGAGAAGACT
The DNA here is from genome assembly GCA_963966055.1 of Lathyrus aphaca. Lineage (NCBI taxonomy): Eukaryota > Viridiplantae > Streptophyta > Magnoliopsida > Fabales > Fabaceae > Lathyrus > Lathyrus aphaca. The sequence goes on from OZ014521.1 coordinate 542,517,162, forward strand.
TCCGGTCATCTTCTCCGGCCAGCATCCTCCCTGAAAATTGCTAACTTTCACTCTAGCTCACTAAAACCTAATCTCTCTGCCCAGAATCCATCCCCAAACATCATAGAGTAAGAATCAACAGCCAAAACACATTTATTTTACACAATAAGGCTGAATCGAAGCAAAAGGGTTTTAGGTCAAAAAATTTCAGGAACAACATACATGCTCAAAACTCAATTATTTTCGAAACAAAATACATCATCATGATCAGTGGAACATAGAGAATCATTTAAGAACTTAAAAACAAGCTCCTGGAAAAAATGTTCATGAAGCTCACCTGAACTGGAGCTTTCACTCTTGCAACTTTCTGTCCCCTTCCTTTGATGCAAACCACTCCTTGTGACCCCTTGATGATGTTTGGATGCTTAAACGAAGTTTATGTTGGCTGGTTAAGGAGTTTGAACAGCTTCTGCTCAAGCTCAGGTGAAAATGGTGTTTGTGATTCAGGCTGTTTCAGGCAAAGGTGAAGGGTTCTTTATGACCAGGATGATGAATGGAGAAGGTTTGTGAAGTTTGTTCAGGTGTTTGTGAGCTGTGGAATGAGATTCGAAATTTCTGGCTTTGAGGGTGAAAAATGGGGAAGCTCAGTTCTTGCTTGGTTCAGGCCTAAGTCTTGCTGGTTTTGGCTCAGTGAAGCAAGGTGAGTTGATCAGTGGAGTTGGTTTTTGTGTTTGTGAGTTGTGTAGAGAGATTCGAAGGGTTTTGCTTGAGAGAGTGAGTTTGTGAATGTGTTGTTCTTGTGTGTTTCAGCCTTGCTTGATGTATGAAAATGGCTAGCATTTTCTTTGCATAAATTAATCTCATTGGTCAGATGATGTGACTTGGCCTTTATTGATTGGTAAGGTGTCTTTTGCAAAATGTCAACTTTGGTGTAAGGAAAGCATGGGTTGTGTTCTAGACTAGTACAAGTGTGTGGGCTGGCGCAGCATGGTGAGGGGAGAGGGCTAGGGTGGTTCAGCAGCCAAGGCAACAAGTGGGTGAGGTGTGATGATGGTTTTTGCAAGTTGTTCACCTTTGGTTCATATGAAAATCTCTTGCTCCCAAGACCATGAAACATGAGGAACCCTTGGTTCAATCTGAACTTTAGGACTTACATGATGCTTGTGTAATGGTTTGATGTCAATTAGAAGTCACAATTTGCCTTGGTACAAGATTTTGCAAGTTTTCCATTTGGTGCATATTTTGAAAATTAGTGATTTTTGCCAACTTTGATGAACCATAACTTTTGATCCAAAATGAATTAGGTCATGTTCTTGTACTTTTTGAAAAGGGAAAGATCTATTCTACAACTTTCATGACCAAAGTTTTTTCATTTGGAGCATTTTTGGATCAAAAAGTAAGGTTTGAAAAGTGGCATAAAATGACATATTCTTCAAAAGTCAAACTTGCCCTAAAAAGTCAACTTTGCAAAAACTTGTAATTCTTGAATTTTGTGAACTTCAACCTTCTTCCATGATCAAATAAAGATCATATACACACAAAATGATGAAGATCACCCCTTGGTTGGGTCATTGGGGGCCTCAGAGGCCCTGATTTTGCACTGACTTGTCCAGAAAGTCAACCTTTGATCAGATGACTTCCCTATGGAATTTCTTCATGAAAATTGATATGCATACTCCCTATACCATATAGAGACCAATGGGAACAAGAATGACCAAAAATTTTGGAGTTATGGCCTCTGAAACCAAAACCCTAATTTTAGGTCATCTGTGCAGTCTAGCCTGGCTCTGCTTCCATACAAACCCTAGTTCTTGTGATTCTTTGGCATTCTTGACTTTGGGAGGATGTAATGTGATATAAGAACACACATGAACCCCTTTGAAGTGATTGTTGACTTTTGGAGTGGCTCAAGAAGCTCTTGGATTGCTCAGATTACAAACCCTAGGTGCAGATGACTTTGAATCTATGCAGTGAATCAAAAATGTAATATGAGATGGTATGCTTGTGTTTATGCATATGAAATGATCACAAGCCATGGTGAATGGGTGAGGGCAAATTTGGGGTGTTTACAGCTGCCCCTATTCAAACATGAGTTAGCTGTGCAGGTTGTAAGCGACGGCTTAACAGGCAAACAAGATAACTTGTGGTTGAATACCAAAGACAGTCCAAAATTTGCACTCACAGAATGAAGAAGAAAAGGGATATAGATTGTAAAGGGAAATACAGTATATTGTAAAGTATGGGCGACGGAGGACGACCGTCGAGCAGAGGACGACTGCTGGGTAAAGAGCAATGACGGGGACGGCCGACATGCTGGGGAAGGTGTATGAAATAAAGCGATGACGGGGACGGCCGACATGCTGACAAAGTGCGGAAAATAAAACGATGACGGGGACGGCCGACATGATGGGGATGAAAGGGATTATGATGGGGACGGCCACCATATAAAGCTGTAAGATTCTCCGGGGATTATTGAAACATGACGGGGACGGCCATCAAGTTCATAAAGCAAAGTAACCAATGATGGGGACGGCCATCGGGCTAAAAAGAAAAGGGACCACGACGGGGATGGCCATCGGGTTAAAGAATAAATGAAATAAACAGATGATGAGGTACGGTCATCAAAGGTGAAGGACGATCACCTAGCAGGGGACGGCTACTCTGTCGGGTTAAGATGAGGGACGGTCATCTAAGGTGGAGGACGACCACCTGGCAGGGTACGGCTGCCAGAAATATCGCGACATAGGACGAATGCCGGATAAAAGGTTAACGACGGGGACGGCCATCGGATGAGCATGATGGAGGACGACCATCAAGAGGTGGAGGACGACCACCTAGCAGGGTACAGCTGCTCTCAAAGTTTATCATGACGCAGGACGAGTGTCAGATAAAAAGAATTAACAATGGGGACGGCCATTGGATAAAGTGATGAAGGACGATCATCTAAAGGTGGAGGACGACCACCTAGCAGGGGACGGCTGCTAAATATCAACGATGGGACGGCCATCGGATGAGCATGATGGAGGACGACCATCAAGAGGTGGAGGACGACCACCTAGCAGGGTACGGCTGCTCTCAGGGTTTATCACGACATAGGACGAATGTCAGATAAAAGGAAAATTTGCTTCGTTGTCTATCTACTGGGGAATAGTAAACACGGACGAGTGTTTACATCCAAGAAAACAAAAGGTATAAGTGTTTAGATGTGCATAGATTAAAGATGTGGACGAGCATCCTTAAGACTATGATACGGACGAGTATCAGGTAGAAACAAGCACTGACACATGTTCAGAAATGATGATACGGACGAGTATCAACGGGTTAACAACGAACACGAACGAGTATTGAATCTGAAAGAATTCTTCTGGGAATAGTAGACACAGACGAGTATCTATATTCAAAAAGACACAATGTATGAATTAAAGATGCGGACGAGCATCCTCAAGACTATGATACGGACGAGTATCATGTAGAAACAAACACTTGACGCATATTCTGAGATGATGGTACGGACGAGTACCAACTGGTTAACAAAGAACATGGACCAATGCTGAATCTGTGGGGATATAAGTGGTATATACAAGATACGGACGAGTATCTGTATAAGTATGAGTGTGAATAGTGTATAGCTGAGTATTTTAACTGCTGGGGAGAGTGACACGGACGAGTGTCAAAAAGGAGAAAAGTATGATATCAACAAGTATATGGAATGTAAAAGTATAGGCGACTGCGCTGGGGATATGACACGGACGGGTGTCAAGACAATGTATACAAGTATAGGTGAGTGCAGAGATGATGTCTTTGGCTTTCTGCTGGTGGTTTGACACGGAAGAATGTCAGGAAGTATCTGTAATACGGGTGGTCTTGTTTGTAAAGGGTATTCAGGCAACTTTACTGGGGAATGATGACACGGACGGGTGTCAAGAGGAGTATATACTGGTGTTTGTGAATAGAAGGCAACTGTTTTTGCTGGGGACTCTGGTGGGGATTTTTCTGTATTGTTGATGAACGGTTATTATCCACAAGTGTTTGATTCACAACATGACTTATGGTTATGCTATGTGTTCGATTTTTGCCGTAATGCTCCGTATTAGACGGAATGCTACGCTTTGTGGGTGAATATGATGCGAATGCCATGTTTATGCGAGGGAAACGATCCGGGATTTGGATCCCACTGCTGCGAAGATCTCTGGCTGATCTGCTTGAAATGAGGATCCCAGCTGGGGATAAGATCATTGGTGGATCTGACGAGAAGTATCTGCTTGGGGATATAGGTCACTGATTGACATATCCTTGTAATATAAGACCCAGCTGGGGTTCGTAGAAGCCTTTGGTACTCTGTTGTGACTCCTTCATGCGCTGCTCTCCCGAATAGAGGCTGAAACTCCGTGGGGAGATGGTTCCCTGGATCTTGTATTCTGCTGAGGATGATACTTGACAACTCAGCTGGGGATAAGTGATAAGTGGCAACTCAGCTGGGGAGAAAACACCTGGGTGCCCAGACTGAGTGAGCATGGTTTTTTCAATTTGCTGGGATGACGCTTTCATGCCTCCATGTTGCGCTTCGGATACCTGCAATCCTGAAAAGACAGAGAAACGCACAAGTATCCCTGAGGTATCCCTTACCGGATTCCGTCATAGGAGTGAGACACTCTCAAGAGCAAGTATGTTTCCTGCAAGCATGTGTTTTATTTTCGAAGAAAAGCATCTGTACTTATGCAATTAGCCTTTTTGGAGACATCAGACATTTTTGCAAATAAAATGTACAAGACGAAACATGACTGAAAAATCTGATTTTATTAATTCAAGTGCCCTGAATTGGCGAGATACAGTCAAAGAAACAAATCTCCTAAAATGAGGAGACTGTTACAAATTGAGAAACAAAGTGCTGGCGATGTTGATGACGCTTTCAAAAGGGCTTCCTCTTTCGCTATGACTCGTATGACCTTTGACGTTCTTCTCGTCTCGCTTTCTGAAGAAGGTTGATTCCGATTGAAACTTGATCCTTTTGAAGCTTTCCAAGTTGTAAGTGATACAGATGAATTTAGCATGCAGTTGTTCGCTTATTCCCTTATTCTGCATGGACCGCCCTTTCGGGTTTTCAATCCATCGGGATACCCATTTTTGCCTGAGTTGTCCGATGTGGCTTTTCAACTCAGCGGGTGTACATTTTTTGTTTATTTTCCCTTATTTTTGCCCGAGTCTTTTATTCTGTTTCTGACTCGCCGGGATGCCCTGTTTTTGCCTGGACTTACATTCTGTTTTTATGTCCAGCGGGTCATTTCTTATGCGAAGTATTTTTTAACTGCATCCGAATTCACAGAGAAAACTTTCTTTACCACGAATGGTCCTTCGTAGTTTGGGGTCCACTTGCCCCTGTGGTCTGTATGAGGAGGGAGGATCCTTTTCAGCACAAGATCTCCCACTTGGTACTCTCGGTGCCTGACTTTCTGATCGAAGGCTCTCTTCATCCTTTTCTGATATAGCTGCCCATGACAGATCGCAGCCAATCTTTTCTCTTCAATCAGACTCAGTTGTTCGAATCGGGACCGAACCCATTCTGCTTCGTTCAGCTTAACATCCATCAGTACTCGCAAGGAGGGTAATTCAACTTCAACAGGTAGGACTGCTTCCATACCATACACAAGCTGATACGGTGTTGCCCCAGTGGATGTCCTGATTGACGTGCGATACCCATGCAAGGCAAACGGTAGCATCTCATGCCAATCTTTGTAAGTGACTACCATCTTTTGCACAATCTTCTTGATATTCTTGTTAGCTGCCTCAACAGCGCCGTTCATCTTTGGCCTGTAAGGAGAAGAATTGTGGTGTTGGATCTTGAAGTTCCGGCACAATTCAGCCATCATTTTGTTGTTTAGATTGGAACCATTGTCGGTAATGATTCGCTCAGGCACTCCATATCGACAGATGATATCTCTCTTCAGAAATCTGGCTACCACTTGCCTTGTAACATTTGCATATGAGGCTACTTCAACCCACTTGGTGAAATAGTCAATGGCGACCAGGATGAATCTATGGCCATTTGAAGCAGTCGGTTCAATCTTGCCAATCATATCAATGCCCCACATGGCAAAGGGCCATGGTGAAGACATTATGTTCAAAGGATTGGGAGGTACATGTACTTTATCTGCATAGATCTGACATTTATGGCATTTTCTGGCATAGGCACAACAGTCTGCGTCCATTGTAATCCAGTAATAGCCCGATCTTAGCAACTTCTTGGCCATGGCATGCCCCCCTGCATGGGTACCAAAAGATCCTTCGTGCACTTCATGCATCAACAAATCTGCTTCCGTCTTGTCAACACATCTGAGGAGTACCATATCAAAGTTCCTTTTGTATAAAGACCCATCAGTGTTCAAGAAGAAACTACCAGCAAGCCTTCTCAAAGTCTTCTTATCATTGGAAGATGCCCCAGATGGGTATGTTTGATCCTCCAAGAAGCTCTTAATGTCATGGAACCAAGGCTTATCATCTTTGACAACATCGGCTGCGAACACATATGCTGGTCTGTCAAGTCTGGACACTGAAATCTGAGGTACAAAGTTGGCAGCTTGAACTTTGATCATGGATGAAATGGTAGCCAGGGCATCTGCAAACTGATTCTCGTCCCTAGGGATATACTCAAGCTTGACCGTTGTGAAGAAAGCCAATAACCTTCTTGTATAATCCCTGTAAGGTATCAGATGATCCTGGTGGGTGTACCATTTGCCGTTGGTTTGATTAACTACCAGAGCTGAATCTCCGAATACAGTTAAAGTCTTGATCCTGAGGTCAATGGCTTCCTCAAGACCCATAATGCAAGCTTCGTATTCAGCTTCGTTGTTAGTGCAGTTGAAAGTGAGTTTTGCCGAGAAGGGCATGTGAACCCCTTTAGGTGTAATGAGTACTGCACCAACACCACGACCATTCATATTAACAGCCCCATCAAACATCATAGTCCATTCTTTCTCTGGGTCAGGCCCTTCAGTGTGAATAGGCTCTTCATGATCTTTTGCTTTTATGAACATGATGTCTTCATCAGGGAAGTCAAATCTCATAGGCTGGTAGTCCTCAATAGGTTGCTCAGCAAGATATTCAGATAGTACACTGCCCTTGATGGCTTTCTGATAGGTGTACTGGATGTCATACTCCGTGAGAATCATCTGCCATCTTGCAACCCGTCCGGTAAGAGCTGGCTTCTCGAAAATGTACTTAACTGGGTCCATCTTTGAGATTAATAAGGTAGTGTGGGTCAACATATACTGTCTCAGTCGGCGAGCAGCCCACGCTAAAGCACAACAAGTTTTCTCGAGCAGTGAATAACGTTGTTCACAGTCGGTAAACTTTTTGCTCAGGTAGTATATTGCATACTCTTTTCGACCAGACTCGTCATGCTGGCCCAGCACACACCCCATTGACTCTTCTAATACTGTCAAGTACATTATCAGAGGTCTTCCTTCAACTGGAGGCATAAGGATTGGTGGTTCTTGTAAGTACTCTTTGATCTTGTCAAAAGCCCTTTGGCAGTCTTCGTTCCACCTGACCGTCTGTTCTTTTCTTAACAGCTTGAACAAGGGTTCGCAGGTTGCTGTAAGGTGAGATATGAACCGCGAAATGTAGTTCAATCGACCTAAGAACCCTCAAACCTCTTTCTCAGTCTTTGGTGCAGGCATCTCTTGAATAGCTTTGACTTTATCAGGGTCAACTTCAATCCCTTTCTCGCTCACAATAAATCCCAGCAGCTTACCGGATCGCACCCCGAATGTGCACTTGTTGGGGTTCAACTTCAATTGGTACTTCCTCAGACGCTTGAATAGCTTCAGCAGATTTACCAGGTGATCTTCTTCAGTGAGGGACTTGGCGATCATGTCATCCACATAACATTTTATTTCTTTATGGATCATATCGTGGAATAATGTCACCATAGCCCGTTGATATGTTGCACCAGCATTCTTCAGTCCGAATGGCATTACTTTGTAGCAGAACGTGCCCCAGGGTGTGATGAATGTTGTCTTCTCCATGTCTTCAGGTGACATCTTGATCTGATTATATCCTGAAAATCCGTCCATGAAGGAGAATACCGAGAACTGAGCCGTGTTATCGACCAATACATCAATGTGAGGTAATGGGAAATCATCTTTCGGGCTGGCTCTATTCAGATCCCGGTAGTCAACACACATCCTTACTTTGCCGTCTTTCTTAGGCACAGGTACTATATTAGCAACCCACGATGGATAGCTAGTTACAGCAAGGAACCCGGCGTCCCACTGCTTTTGTACCTCTTCCTTGATCTTCATTGCCATGTCTGGGCGAGTACGGCGCAGTTTCTGTTTAACTGGTGGGCATTCCTCTCTTAAAGGCAGCTTGTGCGTAACAATGTCGGTGTCCAACCCTGGCATATCCTGGTAAGACCAAGCAAACACATCCACGTACTCTTGAAGCAGGTCAATCAGTTGTCTCTTCACTGAGTCTTGTAGGCAGGCCCCGATCTTAACCTCCTTCACATCTTCAAATGTACCAAGATTAATTGTTTCCACCTCCTCCTGATGAGGAGTAATAACTTTCTCCTCTTGTCTCAACAACCTGGCTAGCTCTTCAGGAAGCTCATATTCTTCTTCAACCCCTTCATCAGCTTGATTGATCGGATTGTCAAAGTCATACAAAGTCATAGCCGTGCTGTTGTCGGTGCTGTCTGGAAGGCACTCTCTGCAAGGGTTCAGTTTGTTCATTTTAGTGATTGATTTTAATCTTGTTTAGAAAAGTGAAATAAAGTTGTCATTTTGAAAACATCGCCATTTATTTTTTGTACAAAAAGAAAAATGGAAAACAGTGAGCGAAAAAAGAAAAAGACTCATTTGCAAAAAGATGTCTGATATTTCATTGATTAATCTTGTTGCACAAAAAGTACAGATGGCCCGATTACAAAATGAGCCTTGTCATCTTGGGCAAGATGCAAGACTTTGATGCATGCTATAAAATACAGGAAATAATAATTACTCTGCATGAGTAACTCTTATAATTTCCTGGGAAGACCAGTTTGAGATACTGCTCCCCGGGGTCTTTGGACGAATCCAGCTTTCCAGGTTGCGTTCTTCTTCCAGCTCGTCTTCCAAATTGTTGATAGCATCAGGGGTGAGCATCCCCCCACTGACAAAGCCGGGCTTCTCAGCAGCCTCTGCTTGACTTTGTTGAGTTGGTCTGTAACCCAACCCAAATTTGTCTTTCTTCTCCTCCACAGATAAAACCTTGCCCCAGCCCTGGGCAGTTCCTTCCTCAACAACCTTCCGGGCTTGTTGATAAGATGACATGGAGATTCCAGATACAGCAGATGCTTCATTAACATTCAGGGCCTCAAACCCTTGGCTCATTGTTTCATGGATCTCCCCATCCATCTCAATATACTTATAAGTAGCCAGATGGCTAACAAATATATCCTCCTCCCCACAGATAGTAACGACTTGGCCTTCCCACTCAAATTTTAACTTCTGGTGAAGGGTAGACGTTACTGCGCCAGCGGCATGAATCCATGGTCTACCCAACAAACAGCTGTAGGCAGGCTGAATGTCCATCACATAGAAGATCGTTTTAAAAGTTTGTGGGCCAATCGTTACAGGCAGCTCAATTTCTCCCAGAACCGATCTCTTAGAACCATCAAAGGCTCTTACTACCAGGTTACTGGGACGCAATGCCAATCCTTCATACTCTAGCTTCACCAGGGCCTTTTTCGGTAAGACATTAAGGGATGATCCTGTGTCTACCAGCACATGGGAAAGGACTGCACCTTTACATTCCATGGTGATGTGCAAGGCTTTGTTATGGTTGCGGCCTTCCGTTGTCAAGTCAGTATTGGTGAACCCTAGCCCATTGCTAGCAGTAACATTTCCAATCACAGTTTCCAACTGATTGACAGTGATCTCTTCAGGCACGTAAGCTGCGTGCAAGACTTTGAGTAGTGCATTCCGATGGGCTTCGGAGCACATAAGCAATGATAGGATAGAGATCTTGGATGGCGTCTGATGAAGCTGATCCACTATTTTGTAATCACTCTTTTTGATGATTCTCATGAACTCATCAACTTCTTGATCAAAGGGTGTTTTCAAAGCTTCCTTAACAGCCGGATCTTCCAGCACCAGGCTCTTTCCTTTTGCCTTGGCAGCAGCTTCTGCTTCGGCAGTGGGTCTTTGAATTTGTGGAGCAAAGAGACGTCCGCTTCGAGTGAAGCCTCCGCCTCCTCCCACATTGTATATTTGTGGTGCAGGTGTTGATGGCTCAAGGGTGATTTTCTTTCCTTCGCAGTATACGTCAGAGCCGTAGTGCCAAGGGATGGCCCTACTGCTTTCATAAGGTACTGGTCCAGGCACCGTGACAGTGACTGGACTGACGGCAGCTGCAGAAGGAACTGTGATAGTTTGTGGATCATAATAAATTGTGACTGGTGCTCTGATGGGAGCAGCACCTTCTGAGTTGTAGGCAGAGTTGTTTTCAGGATCATAAAATATTGTGACAGTTGAGACATCTTCAGAGTCTGTTGCTGGTGTTGTAGGAGACATTGTTGGAAGAACGGATGTTGTTGTTGTAGGAGATTCAAAATGGAGTGGTGCTGAAGTTGTAGGAGGAAAATTTATTGATATCTGATCAGTTGAAATGACAGATGAAGTACTTGTTGATGAAGCCGAAGAGTTGTCGGGAACAATGGTTGTTGCAGTTGTAGGAGATACAGGAATTGCTGCTGATGAGACTGCTGGATTTGTTGGAAATGATGTGGTGATTTGAAGTTGGCCACTTTGAATGAGACCATCTATGCCATCCCTCAGGTTATCACACCCATTTACTGAGATATTGCAGTAAGCACACCCTAACTCACACCCCAGGAACATTTGACATTCGAGGAGTTGGGCCTTAATCTCCACCAACGGTGTCCGAATCTGACCCACATTGGTTATTAAATAAGACGGCTTGTCTTCTTCAATGGCGTTGATTCTGGGACCACCGTGGTTTGGCATGGGGTTCTTATTGACATTGGGTGGTGGTGCGAAATTCAGGGCCTTAGAGTCTACCAGGTCTTGTACCTTCATGTGCAAGGCTCTGCACTTTTCTGTACTGTGGCCAGGTGCATTTGAATGAAAAGCACATCTGGCGTTGGAGTCATAATTCCTGGGTAGACTGTTGGGATCTGGAGGTGCCAATGTCCTTAGCTCAACTAGGTTGAGTTTCAGGAGTTGTGGCAGCAATGTAGCATATGGCATAGGGATCGGATCGATCACCCTGTTGGCTTGAGTGGGCCTCTTTTGGAATGGCCTTTGCTGATTGTTGTTGTTGGTATTGTTGTAGTTTCTTGGAGGATACTGAGCTTGTTGATGGTATTGAGGTTGTTGCTGATAGTTTTGCTGCGGAGGTTGATAAGCTGGTTGTGGATGAGCTGGAGCGGGAATGGTGACTGCTGCCACAGATCTATGAACATATTGGGGCCTGCCCCTGTTGGTGTGGATGGCATTGGTCTCACCAGTCCTTCTTGGGCCCGCAAAAGGCTTTCTTGCATTACTGGATGAGCTTGCACCGTTGTCTGAGATCTTACCCATCTTCAATAGGCTCTCAATTCTCTCCCCGGCTATGACTACATCTGCAAAGCTGGTAGATGAGAAGGCAGCTAGCCTATCAATGTAAGTCCCCTGAAGGGTGTTCATGAACATATCAGCCATCTCCCTTTCTGACATAGGTGGCTGGACAGCAGCAGCGAGCTGTCTCCATCTTTGAGCATACTCTCGGAAGCTCTCTCTAGATGACTGCGACATTCCCATTAGGAGGGTCCTGTTGGGTGCCATATCCAGATTATACTGATACTGTCTGATGAAGGCCTCTGCCAGGTCCTTCCAGCATCTAATAGTTGCTCTTGTCAGATGGGAATACCATTCCCTTGAAGCTCCAGTCAAGCTATCCTCAAAATAGAACATCCACAGCTTCTCGTCCATGGTATAGGCCTTTAGCCTCCCGAGAAAAGATTGTAGATGGGTCCGGGGACAGGAAGTCCCATTATACTTCTCAAAGCATGGTGGCTTAAACTTGTGGGGAATCCTGACCCCGTCTACCAAGCCCATATCCATAACATCAAAACCCAAAGAGTTTTGAGACTCTAAGGATCTTAATTTCTCAGCTATCTCATCCACCCTTCTATCATAGGCCTCCTCCCCGGCTCCCATCACTGTGAACTGGTCTTCCTGGGGGTCTTCTTGCAGTACCCTCCCTGCTGTGGCAGTCCCTTGTATATTGACAGGGATGTTGGCCTCTGGATGGAGGTGGGGTCCAAAGACTGGGGGATTGACATGAGGTTGGACTCTTTCATTGTTGCTAGTCCCAGCAGTCCCTGGCTGATGGTCTTCCTGGTTTCTCCCTTCTACCAGTGCTCTGAGCCTCTCCTGGCTTTGAGCCATGTTGTTTATTACCTCCATAAACTGTGTCATTTGAGTTCTCATTTCCAACCTCTCGTTGGTCATTTGATTTTTGACCTCTGTAAGGTCCTGCTGCATCTGATCCATCTGTATGCCCGGAAGGTTACTGCGGGTGGGGTACCTGTGTGGTCGGTTGAGTGGAAACCCTCGTCGTCGAGCAATAATTCCTGAGTTTCACAACAGAGTTAGTAACAAATAAACAAAAACCTACAAAACAAGGTAAAAGGTTAGTATGCAATGCAGTGTGTCTATTTGTTCCCAAGGTATCCGGCTTGGCACTTGGTTTTGACCCTTCCAGACCTTTGAAGATGCTTGTGATATTGCTTGAAGAAAACTCAGATGAAACAAACCAACACAAAATATATATTACAGAAAGTAAAATAATACAACTTGTTCTTTTTACAACACAAGCCCTCTAAGGGGTCAAAATATATTATAAGAAAATAAAAGTACATAGAATGAAAGCAACAACAAACAGAAGTCAAACACCAAGACCAAACTCATCCTCCCGAACTTCCTTGAGAAGTGCTTCGGTCACAGGATCAGCCGGACGCTCCGTAAGGTTCCTGATGAGGAGATTCCTTGTAGTAACAGCTGCAGTTAGCTTCTTGTGCTGACTTTGGTCCTTTGACCTCTTTACACCAGCTCTAATCTTCAACTCTGAGATCTCTCTCTGGGCTGCTGCCAGGGCTTCCTGTTGCTCTTTTGCACTAGCTTCCATCTGCTCCATCTTATCCTGAGTCCTTTTGTCCTCTTGAGTACGAGCTTCGGTGATTCTGACCCACCTAGCCTGACTCTCCTTCAGATACAAATCAGTCCTGGCTTTCTGGAACTGAGCTTCCTTGCAGGCATTCTTCAAGATTTGTTCTCCAGCCCTAGACTTCTTAATGTAATCTTCAGACTTCTCAATTCTAGCCAAATGCTCTACTTTCAACTTTTCCAACCTCTCAATATCCAGTCTGCCATCACTCCTCTCCCAGAGGGTCTTCTGTAGGGCCTGAGTCAACTTCTCATTTCTCTCTTTCAATTCCTCAAACTCCTTTAAGCTGACAGTTGCTGGAGGTGGAGTTGTAGAAGGTCCAGGCATATCTTCAATGGTGAAGGGCATTCCAGAAATTTGAGCCCTGGCATGAGACCACTCATAGTATTGGGCAGAGGCTACATTATTGCATCTTCCGAGAATAGTTACCCCCTTAGTCTGCACATTGTCCCAGGCCCAGGCTGCCTGCCTGACAACAGCCAGATTAGGCTTGATTTCAACATAAAGGGTCTCAGTCAGATCTTGTGCCCTAGGAGGATGGACTAATGCATAGCCCAGTTGCCTTTTGAATAACAGAGGGTTGTAATTGATGCAACCCTTCACTCCAATCAGAGGCACATTGGGAAATTGTCCACAACTTGTAATGATGTCTCTGCCCTTGGTGCTCTGAGTACACCATCTGATATCATCTGAGGTTAGAGCAACAAGCCTCCTAGCCCAGTTCTTCTGCTGGTGAGGGTTCAGGAATGCATCAGTCTTTGGCAAATGTCTGAGTAGCCAAGTATAGAACAAAGGAGCACAGCATCTTACTAATCTTCCCCTTTGCTTTTCATTCCTTTGATGGACTGAGTAGTAAAGATCTCCCAGCAAGGTAGGCACTGGGTTTCTCAGGATGAAAAGATGGACTGCATTCTTGCTAACAAACCTAGGCTCATCTGCAAAAAGTATGACCCCATATATGCTAAGGGCCAACAGGGCACAAACTGCCTTCCACTCCCCTAGGGAGGCCTTCAGACTAGCCTGAGAAGTCAAGAAATCCAGATAAAAACCAGAGATTCCAGCTTTAGATGTCAAATTCTGCCCAATCAAAACTGGTTCCAGATGTAATGCTTTGGCTATCTCCTCATTACTTGGGAAAGCCATCTCAGGGTTGAAGGGGATTCCACCCCTGATGGGTACACCAACCAAAGATGAATACTCCTCCAGCAAAGGTCCCAACTGGAAATTCTGAAATGTGAAGCACCTCAGAGGGGGATCATAGAACTGCAGGCAAGTATGTATCAGGCTCCTCTGTGAAGGGTCCAAATCCATAACCATGTCCAGGATCCCTCCAAAATGTTCTCTGAAATATGGTATATGGTCTGGAGTGATCAAGGTCTGAATCCTCCTGATGCTAGCTAGCTCAGGCTCAAAGAAGTGATAGGAGATATTACTTTTCTTAGGTGCCATGTTGCTGAAGACTGGGTGCTGATGATGATGATTGAAGACAACACTGAAGATGGGCCACTGATAGGCTGGGACTGAGGATGCAAGTGACTGAAGCAGATGACTGATAGCTGGTGTAAGTGCTGATGCAGATGGGTCTAAGCTGATGATGGGGTCAAAACCAAGCCAAAATGATGGGATGGATACCCTGAAAAACAAATAAACACATGTTAGAATGATGCAATGAGGATGTATGCAAATGATATGCAAGGGTTTGTGACTGAGCTGGATCTGATCAAGTGCTTTGATATAAGTCCAAGTGTGTTCAAGAAATCCAGATGGAGGTCTATAAGTCCAGTAACCAAGGTAGGGGACTCAAATAAAGAGCCATATGTCCAGGGTTTTAGAATCACAAGAACTGTTCCAAAATGGAGTACTCTTATTCAAACAAAGTAACAGGGTATGATGAGGCCAAGGGTACCTGCAAACCTGTAAACAGCCCAACCCCCTCACAGGTGAGGTTCTAAAACAAGGATCCTCAGGTTCGGATCAGTTATGAGAAGTGTAAACACTTCTTACCCGGAGGTACAGTGTTTACAATAACCATAAAAGTTCCTCCTCTAATTCTCCTCAGTTTCTGAAGGTCAATACTAAAGGTCATCCAGACTTAGCAGGCTTCCCAGATAGCCCTAGCACTGCAGGAAATCTGCAACACTGAGTTCTCAAGAAGAAACCCATATCTGAACCGTGTTTCATATTCCCGCACCAGACCGAGATGGAATGGGAAAGAATATGAACCACTCTAGCCTAGGTGTCACTCAGGTCCCAGGTGTAGGACCTCAACTCTCAATGAATCACCCACCCACCAAAACAAAAACCAGATCCAGCCAGCAGTATGACAGTATGATATATACAAAAGCAATAAAGAAAGCAGTAAAGCAACTGTACATAAAGCAGTAAAAATAAAACAAGTATACATACACAAGTAGCACATAACACCCCAGTAAACACAAATCAAACAAGCGCTAGGAGGAACCCACAAAAAGAACCAGAAGCCCTGGTTACAGTATAAGTTCCCCAGCAGAGTCGCCAAGCTGTCGCTCCCGATAGATGGGACTGGCCCAAATAAAGGTACAGACGCGAACGGTCGGCGAAAGGGACAATGAGAACACACAGCAGTGAACTCACTGGAGATGAATAGAGTCGCCAGCTGGGCATTTTTATCCCGGAGGAAAGGTAATGCTGCATAGACCTAGAAAGATATGGATAAGACGGTTGCGAACCAGAGAGACTGAGAAAGGGGGTTGGTTACAACCTGGGAAGGTATTAGCACCCAGATTGTTCGTCGTACTCGACGGGATCCACGCTTGAAAGATTTGTGTTTTAAAGGGGTAGTGTCAGTGCAATTTGTGTATAAAAGAGCTGGAAAAGGATGTACAGGTGTTAGTGTAAGAGAAATGAAGTATAATATGTATAGTGTCAGTGTGAGAAAAAAGAATATAATGCTCAAGATCATGAGGCTAAAAGAATGAAGCTGGGAGGAGGGGGAATATACAGAGACTTTTGTTCGATAACTGTTAAGTTATGCCTACGTATCCTCTCGTGCAATGAGGAAGTCAGAACACCGTAGTTCGACCCAAAGAGACTGAAAGATAAACTGACTGGTGAACTGCTTGCTTGCCTATGCTCAAGTGTATGACCTGTCTGGCTCGGGTGCAAACTGTCTTGCATTAGACGGAAGAAGCAAGTTCTCGTTTATGAGTGAATGAGATGAGAAAAGAATCCCGGAGGAGACGATTATTGTTTGTTTTTGAGTTTTCAGTCTTTTATTGCTTTTGAAAGTTTGTCATAAGTTAATGAGCTTAAGCCTAAACCGACGGGTTAGTAAACTCATCACATCATCCCTCTGATTAGGGGTAATGAGAATACTTCAAGTGTGAAGTCAGATTCTCGCACTTAATCACCATGGAGTAGGATTAAGATCATTAACCTACTTGTTGATTATTTAGATGTTTTTGTTGTTTTTGTTTAGTGTTAAGGAATGAGGTTAATCCATAATCAGGGATTAAACAGACTCATTACACCATCCTAATAGAAGGATAATAGATGAGAATGTTCAAGCTGAGGAAAGCTCCTCAACTTAATCCATGATTAGGGATTAAACTCATGACAAAACAAAGCCTTTTTTAAGTGGATTTTATTTAATGATATGATGAAGAAGTGAGTTTTATGGTTTGTAAGACAACTTGAGGGGGACTTGTCCATTAACACTAGGGTTAGTCCTTCTTAACCAATTAAGGAAGAATTAGAACCCTAATGCAAGGCCCAAGTTACAAGCTTGATGTCTTGATAATTATTAAGTGAATTGATTAAGGGAGTTAAACACATTAAGGGTTCAACACTTAGGATTAAAGTTATACACTCCATCCTAAGAGAAGGATGCAGGCATAAGCTTAATCACAAAGCCTTAAAGCCTTTAGGGTTTAGTCCCTGATTATGAGATGAGAAAAGAAGACTCAAAAGAGATCCAAAGGTGAAACTAAGAGGGGAGACTAATCAAAACCCTAATCATTGTCATGATTGGTTGCTCCTAAGGTTTGTGAGGTTTTCAGGAGAAGTCTTCAATGGAACCACCAGGAAGCAGATGAAAGGATCAAGAGAAACAAAGCAACTTGCTTCATTCAAGAAGTCAAGTCACTTGAAGAAAGAAAAATGGGAAGAAAAAGAATGAGCAAGCTCCAATTCAAACACATATAAAAATGCAGCATGGATGCAATAGAGAGATGAGAAGAAAGTTATGAGAAGTGAAGGCAAATTCACTTCTCAAAGTCACTTACCACCTGAAAGGTTAGAAAAGAAATGCAATGCAATGCAAAATGGGATGAGATGACATGATGAGAAACAAAACCAGAAGCAATTGCATGGTACTAATGATGCTATGAGATGCTACAAACATGAGGCAACACATGGAAATGATCATACAAGCTCATGAATGCAAATGGGGCAAGTTAAGAACCATGAACATACATGAAAAGTTATGAAGTGCATATGTCATACAGCATGGCAAATGCAAGATGCCATGACCAAACATGCTTTCAATATATCTTATGATGTTAAATGAATCAAATGGAGGCATGGAATTTCATGGCAAGTCATGCTATGCAAGAGAATGCAAGATGGATGCATATGGAAGCCCAAATTAGGGTTTATGAACAATACATCAAACAAAAACCAAAATCAGAAGCAAATAACATTATAAAAAATTGAAAATGCACTCAAAGGACCCCTAATCCTATACTAACTCACTTCCCAAAGGAGAGGTCTCAACTCCTAACCTAACTCAAGTTATGATTTTTCTAAGTTTCTAGGGTTTTAGGGTTCCCAAATAAGAAAAATTACCAAACAAATTGAAAATGAAAGATCTAATCATGACCATTTAATCTCACAAACTTCATGCTAAACACAATGCAATGCAAAAAGAATCAATGTCCAACTCTTCATGGATAGGCAGAAATGATATTTGGAACTTTGGATCAAAATAATGCATCAAAATGATTTTAAATCAATGAAAAATCCTCAAAATGCATCAAGATCAAAAAATAAATTTGGTTTGAAGGTTAGACAATGTTTCTAAATGTCTTAAAACATTTCATGAATTTTTTGGTGATTTTTAAATACCTAAAAGTATTTTTAATAAATTAATTTTCATTAATCAATTAAAAATAAACTCTTAAATATTTAAAAATACCTTTTTTTAATGTAAAAATGAAAATAAAAATATTTTTGTGTTTTAAAAATTAATGAAACTCTTGACAAAAAGTTTCATAATTTTTAAAGCAATTTTGCTATTTTAAATAAATTGTACAAGACAAATGAATTAAATATAAAAATAAAAATGAAATAAACTGAAGTCAACTGAATGGAGGGCTAGGATTTGCTCTGGGTTTGAAACTGTTGACTGCGCGCCAGATCTAGTGGCCTATATTCAAACTTGGTTAATCTGAATTAATTAATTAAATTAAACCTAATTAAAACTAATGACAAGATCTGAGCCATTGGATGCACGCGGGAAAAGACTTAGTAAACTCATCCAACGCCTGAAATTTAAACCTGAAGCCCTAACCCTAATCACACATTAATGACTTTCAGGTGGCCGGAGAAGACTTCCGGTCATCTTCTCCGGACAGCATCCTCCCTGAAAATTGCTAACTTTCACTCTAGCTCACTAAAACCTAATCTCTCTGCCCATAATCCATCCCCAAACATCATAGAGTAAGAATCAACAGCCAAAACACATTTATTTTACACAATAAGGCTGAATCGAAGCAAAAGGGGTTTAGGTCAAAAAATTTCAGGAACAACATACATGCTCAAAACTCAATTATTTTCGAAACAAAATACATCATCATGATCAGTGGAACATAGAGAATCATTTAAGAACTTAAAAACAAGCTCCTGGAAAAAATGTTCATGAAGCTCACCTGAACTGGAGCTTTCACTCTTGCAACTTTCTGTCCCCTTCCTTTGATGCAAACCACTCCTTGTGACCCCTTGATGATGTTTGGATGCTTAAACGAAGTTTATGTTGGCTGGTTAAGGAGTTTGAACAGCTTCTGCTCAAGCTCAGGTGAAAATGGTGTTTGTGATTCAGGCTGTTTCAGGCAAAGGTGAAGGGTTCTTTATGACCAGGATGATGAATGGAGAAGGTTTGTGAAGTTTGTTCAGGTGTTTGTGAGCTGTGGAATGAGATTCGAAAGTTCTGGCTTTGAGGGTGAAAAATGGGGAAGCTCAGTTCTTGCTTGGTTCAGGCCTAAGTCTTGCTGGTTTTGGCTCAGTGAAGCAAGGTGAGTTGATCAGTGGAGTTGGTTTTTGTGTTTGTGAGTTGTGTAGAGAGATTCGAAGGGTTTTGCTTGAGAGAGTGAGTTTGTGAATGTGTTGTTCTTGTGTGTTTCAGCCTTGCTTGATGTATGAAAATGGCTAGCATTTTCTTTGCATAAATTAATCTCATTGGTCAGATGATGTGATTTGGCCTTTATTGATTGGTAAGGTGCCTTTTGCAAAATGTCAACTTTGGTGTAAGGAAAGCATGGGTTGTGCTCTAGACTAGTACAAGTGTGTGGGCTGGCGCAGCATGGTGAGGGGAGAGGGCTAGGGTGGTTCAGCAGCCAAGGCAACAAGTGGGTGAGGTGTGATGATGGTTTTTGCAAGTTGTTCACCTTTGGTTCATATGAAAATCTCTTGCTCCCAAGACCATGAAACATGAGGAACCCTTGGTTCAATATGAACTTTAGGACTTACATGATGCTTGTGTAATGGTTTGATGTCAATTAGAAGTCACAATTTGCCTTGGTACAAGATTTTGCAAGTTTTCCATTTGGTGCATATTTTGAAAATTAGTGATTTTTGCCAACTTTGATGAACCATAACTTTTGATCCAAAATGAATTAGGTCATGTTCTTGTACTTTTTGAAAAGGGAAAGATCTATTCTACAACTTTCATGACCAAAGTTTTTTCATTTGGAGCATTTTTGGATCAAAAAGTAAGGTTTGAAAAGTGGCATAAAATGACATATTCTTCAAAAGTCAAACTTGCCCTAAAAAGTCAACTTTGCAAAAACTTGTAATTCTTGAATTTTGTGAACTTAAACCTTCTTCCATGATCAAATAAAGATCATATACACACAAAATGATGAAGATCACCCCTTGGTTGGGTCATTGGGGGCCTCAGATGCCCTGATTTTGCACTGACTTGTCCAGAAAGTCAACCTTTGATCAGATGACTTCCCTATGGAATTTCTTCATGAAAATTGATATGCATACTCCCTATACCATATAGAGACCAATGGGAACAAGAATGACCAAAAATTTTGGAGTTATGGCCTCTGAAACCAAAACCCTAATTTTAGGTCATCTGTGCAGTCTAGCCTGGCTCTGCTTCCATACAAACCCTAGTTCTTGTGATTCTTTGGCATTCTTGACTTTGGGAGGATGTAATGTGATATAAGAACACACATGAACCCCTTTGAAGTGATTGTTGACTTTTGGAGTGGCTCAAGAAGCTCTTGGATTGCTCAGATTACAAACCCTAGGTGCAGATGACTTTGAATCTATGCAGTGAATCAAAAATGTAATATGAGATGGTATGCTTGTGTTTATGCATATGAAATGATCACAAGCCATGGTGAATGGGTGAGGGCAAATTTGGGGTGTTTACAGAAGGCCTCAGTACATGCCAAGATAAGTAGCCGCTGTCACCATTCCTACTCCAGCACCTCAGCAACAGTATCCTCAGCAACAGTACCCTCAGCAACAACAGTTCCCACAACAACAGTACCCATCCCGATGCCCTATGCAGCTCTACTGCCACAGTTATTGAATCTCAACCTGGTTGAATTGAGGACTCTGGCTCCACCAGCTCCTCAAAACCTTCCGAGAAACTACGATGTCAACGCCAGATGTGCCTTCCACTCCAATGAACCTGGCCATACAACAGAGAAATGAAAAGCCTTGCACATGAAAGTTCAGGACTTAGTTGATTCAAAAGCTTTGAATTTTGCACCTCTTCCTAATGTCACAAAGAACGTGATACCAAATCATGGTGGGCCGAGGATTAATGCCATTGAAGAAAACCAACTAGCTGTCCTAATTGATGACATTGCAAAAATTCAAACACCACTGGCCGAAGTTAAAGCTCAGTTATTGAAGTGCCAGGTGTTCCCGGGTTGTGAGGCCCAGTGTGAAGCTTGCAAGATTTCTTTCAATGGTTGTGTAGATTTGAAGAATGGTATCAACAGTCTTATCAGAAAAGGCATTCTGCAAATCACTTCAACGGTTCCGACTTCTACAACTTCAGCAAACATCACTTCATCAGATATAACAGATATCACTCCTACAACTTCAACAACAATCATTCCAACAGATTCTTCTACAACATCAACAACCATCCCTTCTTCAACTTCAACAGACATCGGTTCAACAACATCTTCTACAACAACAACAATCATCAATGAGGATATTTCCACAATCACCATTTACTATGATCCGGCAACCATTCATGTTCCATATTCTTTCAACAACAACCTTCATCAACATCAACAACTTCCTGCACCTGTATCATCTCCCATCAGACCACCTGTCACAATCTATTATGATCCACAGACTGTTATAAATCCATCTTCTGCAGCAATCAGTTCTGTTACCATCACGGTACCTGGACCAGTTCCATATCATAGAAGTAGTGTCGTGCCTTCGCATTACGGCTCAGATCTGTATTGCAACGGAAAGAAAGTCACTCTTGACTCTTCAACACCATAGATTGATAATGTCAGGGGAGGAGGAGGCTTCACTCGAAGCGGACGTCTCTTCGCGTCACAGTTCCCAAGAGTTAATGCTGAAGCAAAAGCTACTGCCAAAGCAAAAGGCAAGAGTGTGGTGCCTGAAGAACCAATTGCCAAGGAAACTCAGAGGACATCCTTTGATCAGGATGTAGACGAGTTCATGAGAATTATCAAGAAGAGTGACTACAAAGTTGTGGACCAGCTCCATCAGACACCCTCCAAAATCTCTATACTATCATTGCTCATGTGTTCCGAGGCTCACAGGAATGCACTTCTCAAAGTCTTGCACGCAGCTTATGTACCTGAGGAGATTACAGTTAATCAGCTAGAGACAGTGGTTTCAAATGTCAATACCAGTCACGGACTAGGTTTCACTGATGCTGATCTGACTACGGAGGGTCGTAATCACAATAAGGCTTTGCATATTACCTTAGAGTGCAAAGGTGTTGTTCTTTCTCATGTCTTGGTTGACACTGGATCTTCTCTCAATGTCTTACCAAAGAAAGCCTTGGTCAAGATGGAGTATGATGGCCTTGCACTTCGCCCGAGTAACCTAGTTGTGAGAGCCTTTGATGGTTCTAAAAGATCAGTTCTTGGAGAAATTGAGTTGCCTGTGGTAATTGGCCCACAAATTTTCAAAACTATCTTCTATGTGATGGACATTCAGCCTGCCTACAGTTGTTTATTGGGTCGACCCTGGATTCATGCCGCTAGCGCCATAACATCGACCATTCACCAGAAGTTAAAATGCGAGTAGGAGGGCTAAGTTATCACCATTTGTTGAGAGGAGGACATCTTCGTCAGTCATCTAGCTACCTACAAGTACATTGAGATGGATGGGGAGATCCATGAAACAATGAGTTAGGGTTTTGAAGCTCTCAATGTCAATGAGGCAACAACTAAATTGTCTGGTACTTCAATTGCTTCTTACAAACAGGCTCGGAAGGTTGTTGAAGACGAGAATGCCCAAGGCTGGGGCAAGCTGCTGCAAGTTCAGATCAAGGAAGACAAATTCAGTTTGGGTTACAGACCATCCCAACAAGCTCAAGAGGAGGTTGCTGAAGCTCCCAAGTTCATAAGTGGGGGAATGTTGACCCCAGATGCAATCAACAATGTGGAAGACGAGGCTGAAAGCGACTACAACCTGGAAAGCTGGATTCGTCCAAGAGTTCCAGGCCAACAAGTCCTCAACTGGTCTTCCCAGGAAATTATAAGGGTTACTGATGCAGAGTAATTATTATTTCTTGTTTAAGCATGCATCAAGTCCTGCATCTTGCCCAAGGTGTCAGGACTCATTTTGTAATAGGTCCATATATGTATTTTGTGCAAATGGAATATTAATGAACAATGGACATCTTTTGCAAACGATCTTTTTTCGCTCACTGTCTTTCATTTTTGTTATTTTCGCACAAAACAATAAATGGCAATGTTTTTCTTAATAAACTTCATTCACTTTTTCTAAACAAGATAAAATCAATCACTAAAATGAACAAATCTCAACCCTTGCAGAGATAATCCTCCAGATTGCACCGACAACGACACTACTATGACCTCGTATGACTTCGACAATCTGATTAATCAAGCAGATGAAAGGGTTGAATAAGACTATGATTTGCCGGAAGAGTTAGCCAGGTTGTTGAGACAAGAGGAAAAAGTGATTGCTCCTCATCAGGAGGGGGTCGAGACTATCAATCTTGGTACCAAGGAAGATGTGAAAGAGGTGAAGATCGGGGCCAGTCTGCAAGCTCCAGTGAAAGAACAACTCATCAGTATGCTTCGAGAGTATGTCGACGTGTTCACTTGGTCCTATCAAGATATGCCGGGACTGGATACATACATTGTCATGCATAGACTTCCATTGAAAGAAGATTGTCCTCCAGTTAAATAGAAATTGCGCCGTACTCGCCTAGACATGGCCATGAAAATCAAAGAGGAAGTACAAAAGCAGTGGGACGCCGGTTTTCTTGCTGTAACTAGTTACCCGTCGTGGGTTTCTAACATTGTACCCGTACCTAAGAAGGATGGAAAGGTGCATATGTGTGTGGATTACCGGGATCTGAACAGAGCTAGCCCAAAAGATGACTTCCCATTACCTCACATTGATGTATTGGTGGATAACACAGCTCAATTCTCGGTATTTTCTTTTATGGATGGATTTTCTGGATACAATCAGATTAAGAAGTTACCTGAAGACATGGAGAAGACAACTTTCATCATGCCATGGGGCACGTTCAGCTACAAAGTAATGTTGTTTGGTCTGAAGAACGCTGGTGCAACATATCAACGGGCTATGGTAACATTATTCCACGATATGATCCATAAATAAATCGAGTGCTATGTGGATGATATGATTGCCAAGTCCCTTACAGAGGAAGATCATTTGGTGAATCTGCTGAAATTGTTCAGGCGTCTGAGAAAGTATTAATTTAAGTTGAACCCCAACAAATGCACATTCGGGGTACGTTCTGGTAAGATGCTGGGTTTTATTGTGAGTGAAAAGGGAATTGAGGTTAATCCCGATAAAGTCAAAGCTATTCAGGAAATGCCTACATCTAAGATTGAGAAAGAAGTACGAGGGTTCTTAGGTAGATTGAACTACATCTCAAGGTTCATATCTCATCTCACTGCAACCTGCGAACCCTTGTTCAAGCTGTTAAGAAAAGAGCAAACAGTCAGGTGGAACGATGACTGTCAGAGAGCTTTTGACAAGATCAAAGAATATCTGCAAGAACCTCAAATTCTCATGCCTCCAGACGAAGTAAGACCTCTAATCATGTACCTGACAGTATTAGAAGAGTCGATGGGGTGTGTGTTGGGCCAGCATGACGAGTCTGGTCGAAAAGAGTATGCAATATACTACCTAAGCAAAACGTTTACCGACTATGAACAACGTTATTCACTGCTCGAGAAAACTTGTTGTGCTTTAGCGTGGGCTGCTCGCCGACTAAGACAGTATATGTTGACTCATACTACCTTATTGATCTCAAAAATGGATCCAGTCAAGTACATATTCGAGAAGCCAACACTTACCGAAAGGGTTGCAAGATGGGAAATGATTCTAACAGAATATGACATTCAGTACACCTCTCAAAAAGCCATCAAGGGCAGTGTATTGTCTGAATATCTGGCTAAGCAACCCATTGATGATTACCAGCCTATGAGATTTGACTTCCCTGATGAAGACATCATGTTCTTAAAAGCAAAAGATTGTGAAGAGCCTATTCATACTGAAAGGCCTGACCCAGAAGAAGCATGGACTATGATGTTCGACGGGGCAGTTAATTGCAACGGTCGTGGAGTTGGTGCAATGCTTATTACACCTAAAAGGGTTCATATGCCTTTCTCAGCAAGGCTCACCTTTGCTTGCACTAACAAAGAAGCAAAATACGAAGCTTGTATCATGGGTCTTGAGGAAGCCATTGACCTCAGGATCAAAACCTTGAATGTATTCGGAGATTCAGCTTTGGTAATCAACCAGACCAATGGCAAGTGGTACACTCATCAGGAGCATCTGATTCCCTACCGTGACTATACGAGGAGATTGTTGACCTTCTTCACAACAGTTAAGCTTGAATACATCCCTCGAGATGAGAATCAGTTTGTGGACGTTTTGTCTACCATTTCATCCATGATCAAAGTACAGGTTGCCAACTATGTACCTCGGATTTTAGTATCCAGACTAGACCGACCGGCGTATGTATTCTTTGTGGACACTGTCGTTGACAACAAGCCCTTGTTCCATGACATCAAATGCTTCTTGGAAGCTCATACATACCCACCTAGGGCATCATTAAATGATAAGAAGACATTAAGAAGGCTAGCTGGCAGTTTCTTCCTCAACGCTGATGGTTCTTTATACAAGCAAACCTTCGACATGGTTTTGCTCAGATGTATTGACAAGAAGGAAGCAGACCTACTGATGCACGAAGTACATGAAGGTTCTTTCGGTACCCATGTCGGAGGACATGCAATGGCAAAGAAGTTGTTAAGATCAGGTTACTACTGGATCACAATGGATGCAAACTGTTGTGCCTATGCTAGAAAATGCCATAAATGCCAGATCTACGCAGATAAAGTACATGTGCCTCCCAATCCTTTGAATATAATGTCTTCACCTTGGCCCTTCGCCATGTGGGGCATTGATATGATTGGAAAGATTGAACCAACTGCTTCAAATGGTCACAGATTCATCCTGGTAGCCATTGATTACTTCACCAAATGGGTTGAAGCGGCTTGTTATGCAAATGTCACCAGGCAAGTGGTAGCTCGATTTCTGAAAAGGGATATCATCTGTCGATATGGAGTTCCCGAGCGAATAATTACTGATAATGGTTCCAATTTGAACAACAAGATGATGGCATAACTATGTCGGGACTTCAAGATTCAACATCATAACTCTTCTCCTTATAGGCCAAAGATGAATGGCGTTGTTGAGGCCGCTAACAAGAACATCAAGAAGATTATGCAAAAGATGGTAGTCACCTACAAAGATTGGCACGAAATGCTACCATTTGACTTGCATGGGTACCGAACCTCTATCAGAACATCTACTGGGGCAACACCTTATTAGCTTGTGTATGGTATGGAAGTTGTTCTACCTGTTGAAGTGGAACTACCCTCCTTACGGGTAATGATGGATGTGAAACTGGATGAAGAAAAATGGGTCCGATCTCGATATAATCAACTGAGTCTGATTAATGAGAAGAGATTAGCAGCCATTTGTCATGGGCAGTTATATCAGAAGCGAATGAAGAAAGCCTTCGATCAGAAGGTCAGACCTCGGGAATACCATGTGGGAGAGCTTGTTCTGAAAAGACTCCTTCCTCCTTATACAGACCACAGGGGCAAATGGATGCCAAACTACGAAGGCTCATTCAAAGTAAAGAAAGTCTTCTCTGGTGGAGCACTGATGCTCACTACTATGGATGGCGAGGATTTCTTATCTCCTGTGAATTCAGATGCAGTTAAAAAATACTTCGCATAAATGACCCGCTGGACATAAAAAATAGAATGTAAGTCCAGGCAAAAATAGGGAATCCCGGCAAGTCAAAAACAGAATAAAAGACTCGGGCAAAAATAAGGGGGAAATTAAAAAAAATGTGTACACCCGCTGAGTTGAAAAGCCACACCGGAAAGCTCAGGCAAAAATAGGTATCCAGGTGGATTGAAAACTCGAAAGGGTGATCCATGCAAAATCAGGGAAAAAGCGAACAACGGCATTCTGAATTCGTCTGTATCACTCACAACATGGAAAGCTTCGAAAGGATAAAGTGTCGGTCAAAATCAACCTTCTTCATAAAGCAAGATAAGAAGAACCTCAAGGTCATACAAGTCATAGTAAAGGAAGCTCACTGAAGCGTCAACTTTAACATTGCCAATACTTTTATTTTCTCAATTTTACAACAATCTCCTCCTTTCAGGGATTCGCTTCTGTACTTGCCTATGTAGGGCTCACAAATCAATAAAATCAGAATTTTCAGTCACACTTTGTTTTGTACATTTTTGTTTCGTTTGCAAAATGTCCAAAGTTCATAATACAACACTTGCATGAAAACATATAAGCCATTTTCAATATATGCTTGCAGGAAATATGCACCCTTGAGCAAATCTAACTCCTATGACAGAATCCGGTTGAGGATACCTCGGGACACTTGTGAGTTCCCTTGGTTTAATAGGTTGCAGGTACTTAAGTCATACAATCTCTCACAGCATGAGTTATATCAAGCATTATATCCCTAGTCAAGTTAGAAATCACCTCATCAACATGTTACTTGACAGAAGTATTCCCCCACGAAACTATCATCCCCTCGGAGGATCCTTCAGGAAACTCATTAAAACCCCAACGTGTCGCTTTGATGAAAGAGTTACAACAGATTACTTCCCAGAAGTTCTCTTCTCCCCAAGCAGAATCTCCCGAGCAATGCTTAAACTGCTGTTCCCCATCAAAGTTTCCAGAATTTTCTCATCCTTGGCAGAGTCGGCAGAATCGCTTCCCCGCAGAGTTGTCAGCTTCTCCCCAGTAGAGCAAGGCCTGAAATACTTGATAACACTAAAATTCACCGTATTTCTAACTCCGATTTCGCATGCATTCTTAGCTTTTATTGTTATTTTGTTATGTTATTACTTTTTTTTATTTGTTTTCAGGTTTTCTATGTAATCGGGGCCTAAATCGAGAAAAGGAGCAAAAAAGGAGTGGAAACGGACGAAAACCAAGAAATTCAGCTTTTTACACTTACGGCATCCACCATGGCGGGCGTCATGGGGTCTGCCATGACGTGGTCACGTCTCGAGACCACTCCACAACTGCCAAGACCCACGATCCCCACTCTCTCATTCCCTATTAGTCTCATGGCGGGCGTCACAAGGCAAAAAGGCTTCCCTCCACTTTTTAGTGGAGGGGGGCATCCTGGTCATTTCCCATTTAAACTTTTCCTATAAATAGGACTTTAGAATTTCGTTTTCTTCATCCAAACTTAGAATATCTTAGGCATATATCAGTTTTAAAGCAGTTATCATTCCACATCGGGGTGTTACTGCAATCGAGTGATCGAGTCTGTATACGTCTGTGTGATCGAGTCTTGGAGCACTCTGGGAGGAAGTTAATCCTGCTGCCATTTTAATTCCAGTTCGTATTTTATTTTTCCGCATTGCTTTACTTTTATTTATTTTTCGCATTGCTTTACTTTCGTTCATTTTCCCACACTCGCTTTACTTTATTTATTTCTCGCACTCGCACTACTTTCGTTTATTTTCCGCACTCGCTTTAAATACCTTTATTTCCCGCACTCGCACTACTTTTATTTACTTTCCGCACTCGCGCTAAATTACTTTTATGAAAAATTATAAAAAGAACTTTTACTTTACTATGTCTAACTAAATCCATAAAGGTTAGAATGTAAGGATCGTAATTGAACCAGTAATCCGTACAATTGTTCGTGGAAACACTTAAGGGCTATTTTATCTTTCAATTTAAGTAATTGTTTTTAAATATTTCAAAAACAGCCAAAAGCGCTTTGTCTAGTTCATTAGGAGTTTTTAGACTAAAAAGAAAAGAGATTTTAAAATGATTTTTGGACGCGTTATGAGGTTTAGAGTCTGGTTCGTGAGAACCTCTTTTTGCTAAGAAATCCAGGTTAAAGTACTTTTCAACTTAGTTAAGATACTATATTTCTTAAAAATAGGTTTACTACTCTAACGCAGTACGTACCTTTTTATCCGTGACAATAGGAGGGATTGATTAGAGAGTACAACTCGGTTCTGAATACGCGAAAGCAACAGTTCCTGTTAAATTAGTTCTTTTCAAAGTAGAAAACATTGCCCATAAGTAGTTCTACTAACAAGTATCGAATTATCAATTGATTATGTGAATTACATTCGAGCCTGTCTTTTATTAATTGTTTAGAATTATTATTTTATTTACCATTGCGCACTCCTTAAAACCCTTATATTCAGTTGCCTTAGATACACACCATAACAACAGGTACGATAGATTGACACTTGGTCTATGTGGATTCGACAATCTTTTATATTACTCTGAAGTGTTCGTACACTTGCGAAAAACACGCATCAAGTTTTTGGCGCCGTTTCCGGGGACCAATTTCGTCAAATTTCATACCCTATAGTTATACCGTTTAGACTAAGTTTGTTACCCACCGGTCAATGCGAAAAACTCGCAGTGCCGGAAGTTTAGTAGACCATCTACCTGAACCTGAACGTTACGCTCGCAAACGTTTGTTTTTCCATAGGAATAGGAGAGCTATGTCCGAAGATCAAAACCGAAGACCTCTTAAGGACTTCGCCCAACCATCAAACGAGGAACCTAGTTCTAGTATAGTAAACCCCGTTATCCCAGCCAATAATTTTGAACTTAAACCATCCCTGCTGCAATTAGTGCAACAGAGACAATTCGCAGGTCTTGCTACTGAGAATCCAAACCAACATTTAAAAACTTTCTTCAGTTAGCAGACACCTTCAAAACCAATGGAGCTCCTCCTGAGGCGATACGCTTAAGATTATTTCCCTTTTCCCTCAGAGATAAAGCTATATCATGGTTAGATTCCCTTCCACCCAATTCTATAACAACTTGGGAAGACCTTAGAAAAGTTTTCCTTGCTAGATATTTTCCCCCAAGTAAGACCGCTCTTCTTCGAAACCTAATAACCAGATTTACCCAACACCAAGGAGAGTCGTTGTTCGAAGCCTGGGAGAGATATAAAGAGCTATTAAGAGCATTCCCACATCATGACTTAGAGAATTGGCTAATCATTCAAACCTTCTATAATGGACTTCATTATAACATTAAGATGACCATCGATGCTGCCGCTGGTGGCACACTGATGAACAAACCTTACCCTGAAGCTAGTGCCCTTATCGAGGATATGGCCCAAAACCATCAATCATGGGGAGTAGAACGAGCGACAATGGAAAAGAAGGAAGCCCAAGGATGAATACATGAGCTAAGCTTTATGGACATGATGCAAGCTAAAATGGACACGTTGGCCCTTAGAGTCGAACATATGTGTACAACTCCGAATACTGTAGCCGCAGTTTCGCCGAGTTGTGAGATATGTGGGACGCAGGGACACCAATCCGCCGAATGAAATCTGTTAAATGAAACCATCCCTGAGCAAGTGAACTACACCCAAGGGAACCCATTTTCAAACACATATAACCCTGGATGGAGGAATCACCCAAACTTCTCCTACAAAAATAATAACCCTATCCAAAATACCGCACCTCCGAGGCAACAAGGTTACCAAGCCCCAAGAACAAATCAACCTATGCAACCCGTACCACCAAGTCCGAGCCTTGAGAAAATTGTAGAAAAATTTATCACCGCTCAAACACAACAAAACAAAGAGTTCATGAACCAAAACGTCCATGTTAACGAACTAATTACCCAGTTAGGAACCAAGGTTGATCAAATTATTACTCATAACAAGATGCTTGAAACCCATATTTCTCAGGTAGCTTTAAACCAAGCCCCTCAGACTACACCTGGAGGACAGTTCCCTGGACAACCTCAACAAAACCCGAAAGGGCAAGCAAATGCCATTACTCTACGAAGTGGAACCGCTTATAAGGAACCTTCTAACCCTAGATTAAGTGAGCCCGAAACTTATGAGAGAAATGAGGAGAAGGAACCAGAGGAATCTAAAAACCCGGAAAGTCAAGAAAAAGGAGAAGAACCTAAAAATAAAACCTATGTACCACCACCGCCATACAAACCACCAATACCATACCCTCAAAGATTAAAGAAAACCCAAATCGATAATCAGTATCAAAAATTCGTTAAGGTTATAGAAAAACTTCACGTAGAAATCCCCTTTACAGAAGCCATCACCCAAATACCTTCTTACACTAAGTTTCTCAAAGATATACTTACAAATAAACGTAGACTTGAAGATCTGAAACCCGTGGAATGTAATTCTATTCCCGAAAATAGGTTAGCAAAGAAAGATAAAGATCCCGGAAATTTTTCCATTCCTTGTGTTTTGGGGAATCATGTCATCGAAAAAGATTTTCTAGACTTAGGAACTAGTGTGAGCTTAATGCCTTTAGCAGTTTGTGAGAGATTAAACTTAGGAGAATTACAACCTACTAAGATGTCACTTCAATTAGCCGATAGATCCGTTAAATACCCTATAGGCATACTTGAAGACGTCCCTGTTAGGATAGGTCAGCTGTTTATACCTACTGATTTTGTTGTCATGGACATTAAAGAAGATGAAGACATACCAATCCTCCTAGGTAGACCGTTCTTATCGACTGTTGGAGCTGTAATAGATGTTAAAAAAGGGAAACTAACCTTTGAGGTAGGTGACAAGAAGATAGAATTTATACTTTCGAAATTCCTTATGGCACCTGTAATAGGATATGCTTGTTATGCCTTAGATATCATTGATGAATGCATTAGGGAATTAGAACAAGAAGAAGAAACTGAATCTATAAAATTGCCATCAACCTTTATTTTGGAAGATGACAATTATAAAAAACCCTACATTGATGATAACCTTCACGAATGTTTATCTCTTACCCCAGATCCTATGCCTTGCCCTATGAAACCAACCGTAAAACTTAAGGAACTGCCTAAAATCCTGAGATATGAATTTCTTGATGAAGAAATGAACCGTCCAGTTATAGTCAGTGCTACCTTAAGCCAAGAGGAAACAGACCAATTATTAGATGTTTTACGAAGGTACCCCTCAGCCTTAGGATATAAGATCTCAGATCTAAAAGGAATAAGCCCATCTGTATGCATGCATCAGATTTTGCTTGAAGAAGATTCAAAACCCTCCAGAGAACACCAACGAAGAATAAATCCTATGATGAGTAATGTAGTTAAGACTGAAGTTCTTAAGTTACTAGAGGCATGTATAATATATCAGATCTCGGACAGTAAATGGGTGAGTCCTATGCATGTAGTACCTAAAAAGGGAGGCATCACAGTCGTGCAAAACGAGAAGGGCGAACCTGTAGCAAAAAGAACCGATGGAGGTTGGCGTATGTGCATAGACTATAGAAAATTAAATAAAGCAACTAGGAAGGACCATTTCCCATTACCATTCATAGACCAAATGTTGGAGCGCCTAGCCAGACACTCTTACTTTTGTTACCTAGATGGATATTCAAGATTCTTCCAAATACCTATTCACCCCGAAGATCAAGAAAAAACTACCTTTACATGCCCTGTTGGAACTTTTGCCTATAGAAGAATGCCTTTTGGACTCTGTAATGCTCCTGCCACTTTCCAACGCTGCATGATGTCTATCTTTGCGGACTATTTAGATGGAATCATGGAAGTATTTATGGACGATTTCTCAGTTTGTGGATCTGATTTCAAAAATTGTCTTAT
This sequence comes from Lathyrus aphaca, assembly GCA_963966055.1. Lineage (NCBI taxonomy): Eukaryota > Viridiplantae > Streptophyta > Magnoliopsida > Fabales > Fabaceae > Lathyrus > Lathyrus aphaca. The sequence continues at coordinate 542,549,967 of OZ014521.1, forward strand.
CAACCTAGAGAAAATCCTGGAAAGATGTGTGGAGGTAAACCTTGTGCTAAATTGGGAAAAATGTCATTTCATGGTCACCGAAGGGATTGTTTTAGGACATATAGTTTCCGAAAAAAGGTATAGAGGTAGATAAAGCTAAAATAGAAGTCATAGAGAATCTAAAACCGCCAAAGACTATCAGGGAGATAAGAAGTTTTCTTGGACATGTCGGATTTTACCGACGTTTTATCAAGGATTTCTCCAAAATAAAAAAGCCCTTAACTGGTCTTTTAATGAAAGATGCTGAATTCATCTTCGATGAAAAATGTACTGAAGCAGTTAATCTTCTGAAGCAAGCTCTGATTTCAGCACCTATAATGAAACCCCCTGATTGGTCAGAACCGTTTGAGATAATGTGTGACGCTAGTGACTATGCTGTTGGAGCCGTTCTAGGTCAGAGAAAAGATAAAAAGTTGCACGTAATTTATTATGCCAGCAGAGCCCTAGACGTTGCACAGCTCAACTACGCAACAACCGAAAAAGAGCTCCTAGCTGTAGTTTTCACCATAGACAAATTTAGATCTTATCTAGTAGGAGCCAAAATTATAGTTTACACCGACCATGCTGCCATTCGTTACTTACTAAGTAAAAAGGATGCCAAACCTAGGTTACTTCGATGGATTCTGTTACTACAAGAGTTTGATTTAGATATCCGTGATAAGAAAGGCACAAATAATGTAGTAGCTGATCACCTTTCTAGGCTAGAATACCTGAAACCTGACTCAGTACCCATAAATGACGATTTTGCCTATGATAGACTGATAGCCCAACTATAAACTATTGAAGATGATAACCCAGACCCACATGAGCATTCTCATAAATCCTTAGCTATAAGTAATGCACCTTGGTATGCAGACTTTGTTAATTACCTAGCCGCTGACATCATACCCCCTGATCTAAACTACCACCGGAAGAAGAAGTTCTACAGTGATGTGAGAAACTTCTATTGGGACGGACCATTTCTTTTCAAGAGAGGTAAAGATGGCATTTTTCGCCGTTGTGTTCCAGAAGAAGAGGTACATAATATAATTGAGCATTGTCACTCTGAACCCTATGGTGGACATGCAAGCACATCTAAGACCTACGCCAAGATTCTTCAAACTGGCCTATTCTGGCCTACTATGTGGCGTGATGTCCATGCTTTCATTGTCAAGTGTGACAGATGCCAACGCACAAGAAATATTTCAAGACGTAATGAAATGCCTCTAAGAAATATCCAAGAAGTAGAACTCTTCGACGTATGGGGTATAGACTTTATGGGACCGTTCCCACCATCTTTCAGAAATCAGTACATCTTAGTAGCTGTTGACTACGTGTCTAAATGGATTGAAGCTATCGCCGCACCCACGAACGACACCAGAGTAGTCATCAAATTATTCAAAAACTATATATTTCCCAGGTTTGGAACCCCCCGTTTAGTCATAAGTGATGGAGGATCACACTTCATATCGAGAATATTTGATAAACTTTTAAGCAAGTATGGAGTTAAGCATAGAGTAGCAACACCATACCACCCACAGACCAATGGACAAGTGGAAGTATCTAATAGGGAGATCAAACAAATTCTTAAGAAGACTGTCTCTATATCTAGAAAAGATTGGTCGCAGAAACTTCAAGAAGCATTATGGGCCTATAGAACCGCTTTCAAAACCCCTATAGGAACAACCCCTTATCAACTGGTCTATGGAAAATAATGTCACTTACCTTTTGAGTTAGAGCATAAGGCCTATTGGGCCATTAAAACTTTGAATTTAGATTACTTGACTGCTGGTGAGAAACGTATCCTTGATATCCACAAATTAGAAGAGCTCAGACAATCTGCCTACGAAAATGCCATCATATACAAAGAAAGAACAAAAGCTTGGCATGACAAAAGAATCATAAGAAAAGACTTCAAAATAGGCGATCATGTTCTCCTGTTCGATTCTAGGTTACGACTTTTTCCAGGGAAACTTCGTTCGAGATGGACTGGCCCTTTCGAAGTATCTAAGATTCTAAGATCTGGTGTTATCGAAATCAAGAACCAAACATGTAAACCGTTCATCGTAAATGGACAGAGGTTGAAGCCCTACGAAGGAGGCGACATCCCAACAACATACACCTGCCATACTCTGAGTGATCCACCATATCCTTCAAATGATGTATAAAAACCAGTCGTCGAGCTAATGACGTTAAACAAGCGCTGCATGGGAGGCAACCCATGGTTTTCTTATTTACGTACTTTTTATTTATTTTTACTTTATTTTAATTTGTTTACTTTATTATTATGTCGGGACTAACGATTGAATGTTTTATGTGATTTCAGGACTTGTTTGATAACCTTGTGCAGAATGCAGAACCTCGATGACATGTACGTGGCCTTTAGAGACGACGCACATAGAGAGCGTTACTATGTCCACATGAGACACCCTATGGCTCCTACCAGGTACCCTGACCAAGACTGCATGGATGCCTTGGGGATAGAGCCAAGCGTCAGATTCTTATGTCACCAACTACAGTGGGACCAGTTTGACGATATGAACAACACTTACAGGAACTTGACTCTAGAGTTCCTCAGCTCGTTTCATTATGATCCTTGGGCTGGACCCGATGGATATGATGTTTTCAGGTTGTTCGGGATTGACTATTCCTTCTCTCACAAAGAGTTTGGTGATTTAATAGGTTTTCAGACTACTCCTGATGCTATTCCAAAGATACCGATGGGGTATTTTATGAGCAGAGAAGTGGAAAAGTTTTGGTCTAACATTTCAGGTGGAGGGAGCCAAGATCCTTCCACTCAATTTTCTCAGGTAATCCACAACCCTGCGTTAAGGTACTTCCAGATGATTCTAGCACATTCTTTCCTCGGTTTGCCAGATACAGAGACTCTGCTAAGTGAAGAGGAGATTTTCCTACTGTTTTGTGCGACTCAGTCACGCCCAGTTGCTTGTGGCAACTTCCTGTTGAAGGGCCTTGCCAGTGTCGCCAGATCATCTGTAGACATTATACATGTCGGTGGGATTGTTACACAGATTGCTACTTGTTGCACCCCAAAATTTGCCCTCACCTAGACAAGACATTGTATACCAAGGTGTCCAAAGAGGTTCACAAGGTTCACAAGGTTCACAAGATTCACAAGGTATCTCAAGAGGTTCACAAGGTTCACAATTAGTCAGAAAGTTTGACAATTCCCTCAGACAATGCATCCTCCTAAGCAATGCATCCTAAACTAGGGTTTTGGATTTCATCAGGCTAAATGGACTTCCAAGGCTTCAAGTGAGCTTCATAGCATCCTATATGTCTTTAAGAATCCCTATGTCAAGTTTCAAGGCTTTCCCAAAAAGTTTGCTCAGTCAGATGATCAGATGTGCAAAAATCAGTCAAAGCAATTAAAAAGTCAAACTGAGGTCAACTGTGGTCAAACCAAAGTCAAACTTCATGATTTTTTGCCAACATCAAGTATATGAAGTAAAATTCATCATTTGATCAAGGGTTGATCATGATTCATCAAGGAGATTTCAGATCATCAAGAATCAGGAGTTTCTAAATTAGGGTTTGTAACACCCCGAAATTTGCCCTCTTGTTTATTTCCCCTAACTAGCTTATGCTCCATTCATAGGAATCTCATGTTAGGACGTAAAATTATGATCAGGCATTCCATTGGTGTAAGAGGCTTATTTGGTTATTACACCCAAGTTTGGGACAAGGGTTGAACTCGTATCATTTCGAATGTATGCTCATTCTGAATTCCTTGAAGTATTAGGGTTTTATGAAGAGTATAATGGAGTGCGTTGTGAATTGTGGTCTTGGTGATTCCCAGGATACTAAACCGTGCTTGCCATCCCAAGTGGTTTGTTTCGATATCAAGTTGGTTTGAATTGGTAGATTGAGGTCCATACCTAAGCATATTCCATTATCCACATTTATTTTTTGTTCAAAAGCCCATCTTAAATTCATATGTGTCTTTTGTATGTCGGCTTTTCATTTTTTCTCTTATTCGAACCAACATAACCAAGTTGATTGACTTGTTGCGCACATTGATGAGTTAATACTACATCTCCTAATATCTATTAAAACTCGTCAAATTTTTTAGTTAAATCACCCGTCTTAAACCAATTCTTTTGTTCCAAGTTCAATTCATGTCCTTAAGTTTGATAGCCCAAGTTCCATGTTTCGATTCATTTTCTTTCGACATAAAAGTCCATTACCGCAATAATACAACAATACAAGTTGTCATTTGTTTATAGTTAATAAAATGCTTGCATTATTCATTAATGTTATGAAAAGTAAAGATAGGTCTATTATTAGACAAACAAGGATAGAAATGGAATAACTTAGTGACCACGAATATATTCAACATCACACTCACTTCTCCCATTGAGTAATCTCATTCACTCGCTACTTCATCATCACCACTTCACAAAAATGCTTGTCGCATAAGGTGTGAATGAGATATAACTTCAATTCATTTTCATTGGATTTTCTTTATAAAAAAAAAAGAGTTTGTCCTCATATATTTCAACCATATCTTCAAATCATATCATATCATTACTATTTCTTTTTTTTCTTTCTTATAACCATTCATAATCAATCATGTTCAAACCATACAGCTAGGTATTTCAGTTTTTTTGATGCAATAATTAGGCCAAGTTGGAATATGAAATATTTGCCAAAAAAAAAGTACACTCTGTATATAGGTGACAGGACCTTGAAACGGGCAGAATAAAAGAAGCTAAATGTGACATCTAGACAAGACACCCACCCCACCAGACCAGAAGAATCAGCCCAAGGACACACCGTTCTAGTGTCTTATCAGAGCCGATATTCGTTTCATTGGTCGTGCAGCTAAAAGACATTGATTGTGGAACCGAAACTTCACCATGATAATCGGCACCGCCAGCTTAGCTAAGCTCAGTCAATACACCTCTTGCAGGTCACCTAGTATGTTGCCTTGGTCCTGTGAAGCTTTGGATACGGCTGTATGGGTTCGGCGTCGGGTCTTGCTTCCCATTTGTTGTCCCATGCTTGATTCAAGGAATAAGATAGGAGAAGGTAATCTGAAAGAGTGCATTAGCAAGGAAATGTTAGCATAACTGGAATTAACAAGAAAGTATTCATGAGCATTCAAACAAAAATTCATAACAAAGGTCGGGAATTCATAACCATATGCTCTAACTGTTCTCTAGAAGCTAACAGAATTCTAACCAGCTCCTAACCGTTTTCTAACAAACTCTAACAGAAAAAAACGAAATCACTAACTGACTCTAACAGAATCATAACTGAGTTTCTAACTGACTTTACCAATAATTATCAAAAACACTCACCATTCATCATCTATAAAAAGACATTCATCACCTTGCATCAGGCTGGAGGATTGATTCCACAAACTTCACTTCCTTCAATCCCAATTCAGCTTTCACAGTTCTTCTCTCCAATCTTCACTTGTCTGCGATCTCCAACATCCTAATGGCTGGCTTTCATCGAGATCTCTCAGCTCTATTATCTGCAACTGGGGAAGCGTACAAGTCATGGCCTCAGCATTGACCTTCCTTAGTCCTCAATATCAATACTCTTCAATCACGGATTGCTTGGCCAACAACAAGAGGCGGTATCACCGTCTTCATTATCATCAAATCCTGAAACAGAGATAACTGCTTCAGTAACCTTCATCATTTCTTTATCACACTGCAAAAAAAGAAGATTTTCATCAAGATTCCTCTTTGACCTCTATCCATTATTATCAAACATCAACAAAGATTGATGCTCGGAAGGAACAAAAGAAATTCGAGAGAAGAAAGGGAAGTTTCATAAAGGAGGAGACCAAATCGAAATCACCCGAGAGGATTTCCGCGCCGTCATCGAGAAACTTCGATCCACCATAGCAAATTTCGTCATTCGGTTTCATCAACACCGAACACAGCCAACAGATTCATGAGCCAGAAGGCGAAGCAGGTGATGGTACGGCATAAATCGTGATCGATTATACCCGGGTTGTCTCCATCCTCCATCATTCTCCGAAGCAATCCTTTAGTATCAACCTGCAAGAAAGCAAATCGTCCAATAACGCAAATCGTCAACAACGAGAACACGGAATCGAAATAGAAGCGGAAGAAGTTTGGGAAGCAATATCAACATACGCACCTAACGGGATTTTGTACCACTCATCGTCGAAGCAACATCAGTGCCTTCGTCAAAGTGCCCTTTTCAACGAACGAGAATCGTCAATTCACGTCTTCGTCTTCGACAAAATCCCCAGGTAAGAATCTCTTCCGCGCCGTTCATGCGTAGTAATTGGTGATCAATGTTCCGGTATAGCATAGGATTTGTTGTGATTGGTAGGATTTTCGGTATGAGAATTTGAGAAGAGGATGGTTAGGTTACGATTTTAGGAAGAAGGGATGTCCACCGCCCGCTTTCGATCCCTTTGGATCCGGTTCATGGCGGCGACGCCATATTCACAAAGAGGAAGGTGATGACGGCGCAGCTAGGGTTTTAGAGAAATGTTGTTTAAGAAGAAGAAGATGAAAATGGCGGCGGCGATGGGTAGGCTTGCGGGATGAAGAAGGTGGAGAGTCTGCGGCGTGAGAAGAAGAGGTATTAGGTTTTTGGTTCCTCTTTTGTTTAAGCTTGTTGTTTTGTTTATAAGATTAGAAACATTAATTATCATAAAAAATAATAAAAACAAATTAATTGAATTAATGAGTAGTTAAAGCATTAAGCAAAGATTAAGGAGTTTTGACTATTTAATTTTCAAAATGAAACAGGCCATTTTTCTCCTGCGCGTTGGGCCTAGGTGACTCGCTACTAACACCCCCATCCTCAAGCCCAATTCATCTTAACCTAAATACATTTCTATTCTCACCTCCTCTATATTCTTCTATTCTTTTTTTTAATTGCTATTTTATACTAGTTCAACTTAATTCCAAAAAAAATATTAAAATGCATAATAAAAAATTCCCAAAAATTATATTATAATATTAAGCCAATTTAAAACTTTTCCCAATTTTCATTTTCTGAATTTAATCAATTTTCGATTTAATTTCGATTTTTTTTAATTTAATTGACTTATATTGAATTTTCACTTGGACACATAAATTTGTACATTTTATTTCTGCCACCTCCTATAACATTTTTTGCCCTTTCTTTTTGCTATGATTAGAGGACAAATAGAAGTACCTAGAATATTTTTTGTGTATATTTTAGGGCATTTCTTCTACTATTGTGGTAGTGCGATTCGTACAAAATTGTGATTAAACCTTAGTTAGATTTAGGTAATCATTTACCATGGTTAGAATTAGAATTTTTAAGAGATTTTTTAAAATAGTGTTATAATCAGGTTTAAGACCTTAGGAAATTAATTTCATATTTTTTCCATGACTTTTGATATTTTTCATTCCATCATATTATGCATATTCATGATTCATGTCATTCACTAACTATTCTCTTTTTTGTGCAAGGTATGTTTTCAAGGATTGGCTTATGGACTTGGATATTTTTGTGCCTCAATTACTTTGTGTACTTTGTGATGTAATAGCGTAATACTTGTATGCTTGTTTATTTTTTATAACTAGGTTAGAAAAGATAAAACAAATCGTTAGAAAATAAAATCTCAAAAATGAAAGAAATAAGACTCGATCCAACATCGAGTAAATTTTCAAATAAATAAATAAAGTTGCATGTGACATTAGGGTTCCTCGATCACCATCGTTCCACTCCATTCAACCAAAAGCAAGCCTTGTATGTTTCACACCATAAGTCGTGCGTCTTAGCACCACTCAATCGACCCACCCGATCCATTGTTTCATCCCATTTCATACCGTGTTTACCCACCATGACTTAGGAGGACCATATTGTTCACTATTAACTTCTTTTACTTGCATGTCTAGTCTTATATCTCTTATTTAGATTAATTCTTTCAAACCTCACTAACCATAGGTTATCCTTGAATTCAACTAATTTAGGGTAAGTCTAGTTTCCCTTAGAATTTTTCCTTTTACAACTTGAGTCTCACTTCTCATCTTAAAATAAAAATAAAAAACACTTAATAAAGGAAAAGGTGTACAATGCGCCACGAGCCTTAAGCTATATGGGAAATGACTAGTGGAGGTCTCCTTCACTCTTCTAGGATGCTTTACAAACGTTCCATTGGGGGCGATCTTGGAAAGTATTCGCTCCTGTGTCATAGTCTTTAGTGTTGTACATACCATAAATACAAACTCAAAACACTTTCTTCTAAAAAACAACAAACCAAGAAGTCACGTCTTCTCATCTCATCTCATACTCTTTGCGGACGAACATGACTTGTCTCGACAGTTCAAACAGCGATACGGTAAACACCCTCGAGTTAGAGCCGGTAACACCTGAGCTAGAGATATGGAAACGTCATCCTAAAAATCACAAACGAGTATAAGCCTTAGTTAGACGAACTACGGCGTCTCTGATCCTCATTTATCCCGATGAGGTACATAGGCAGTGGGGTAGGGCCCATTCGAGCACAATCTTTCTTTTTCCCTACATTTTCCCCCTTCATTCCCATTTGTTAACTCCATTTCTTTTCTCATTTCCATTTCATTCTAGAAAGCCATTCTTTTATTCAAACAACATATTATTTCTCACCCTTTGAAAACAGACTTATAAGCGTGGATCCCGTCGAGTACGGCGGACGGATTGGGGTGCTAATACCTTCTCAATTCGTAACCGACTTCCGTATCCAGATCTTTGGTTCGCAAGGCCTCGTCCTTTTCCTTCTTCCTCAGGTTTGTGCAACATTACCTTTCCCATTCCTTTGGGATAAAAATGTCTGGCTGGCGACTCTAACTTTTCCGCGCCACTTTCGCGTTTGTACTAGGATGAAAATCCCGGGAGGGCCAGGGTTTTCACAGGAAAAATCAACTGAACTTTGACCAGCCATAACTTTTACATGCTTCATCAAAAATTTCCCATCCAAAGCTCATTTTGAAGGAAATTTAATTCTCTACAACTTTGTGTCTCACAAGCCAAGCCCAAAAATGCTTCATTTGGAAGGTATGAGCTAAGACATTATAGATCATTTTAAAAGTCAACAAAAAGTCAACATCTTCCAAAGGGTATAACTTGATAATGGTAAAGGATATTGACATGAAACCAAAGAGGTTGGTTAGAGGACTCTCTAAGCTTTCCAAAATGTCCAAGAACACCTTCATATCCTTAAAATTGAGGGATTTGTGCCTTTTCAAAGTTGGGAAATGTTTGAGAGGTTTATGAAGCAAATGGGACCTTAGAACCAAATTTCTCCAAATGGGCTTGCATTTTTATGACCCAATCACTACCATGACATCATGCACGAATTAAAAATCCTTTATTCAAATTTTTATTAATTTTATTTTATTTATTATGATTTTATACATTAAAAATCATTTTAAATCAAAATAAAATATAAAAGTTTCAATATTTGATATGATTTTCATTCTAGAAATTCTTAAAGGTCAATTAAAGATGATTGAGATCATGAAAAATCAGATCAACCAAAATAGTAAGAAGATATCAAATTTTTTCAATATTTTGAAGCATATCTTTCTTCAATCTCAAGTTATCCAAAAGCCCAAAGTGGGATGTGATTTTTTGACCTAATTACACTCACTACATATACATGAAGACATCACAATGCTGAGGGACGATGTGGCTGCCTCCAAGAACAAAATCACAAGTCAAAAATTTCACTCCAAATTTGAAATTCGGTTTCATACTTTCAATCAATTTCAATAACTTTTGAAGGTTGCTTTAGCTTCCTTGAGGTTCACTGATCATATTTCAATCCTCATATACATCAAAAGCATGATCATAAGCCATAACCGAATCAGAATTGTTCTTGAACTTTTGATTTTTGATTTTCATTATTTATGCATCATTCACTGATTTTGGTTGTTGATTTGTGTATAGAATGAAGTTTGCAAGCTTTCTGGATAATTAAATTGAAGCTTCATGACCTAAATCGTATATGGCCATTGCTAGGGTTTCGGCCAAGCTCTTAGGGTTTCATGAAATAGACCATATAAATGATGTTTGAGACCATAATTGAATCCAATGAACTGTATAGATCATGTTGGCATGATCAATTTGTGAAAATTGTACGTTTTTGTGAAAGTATGTGTAACACCCCAAATTCGATTATGAGTATTTGTGGCTTAATTAAGGATATATGAATGAATTGACAATTGGTGATTATGTGACTGATGCCGGTGGTGAAATTATTTTAGTAATATTAATAATAAGAATAATCATGTAGTATTATTCGGATTATTGGTTATTATTTAAAATAATATGAGTGGAAGTATGAATGTTATGTTGGTTATTTTGGAATATAAGAGTATTTTTATATAATAAGGATAAATAGTGTTTTATTATACTATTTTATTATTATTATTGAAAATATATTAAAGAAAAGGGTAAGGTGGTCCTTTGGTGAAAATTATGAGGGTAAAGTGGGAAAAGACTTGACTGGGATAATTTTACCCAAATAGAAGAACACGATCAAAGTTCTCACTTATCGTATTCTTTTTGGTGAAGAGGAGCTTTGAGGAGAAGAAAAGAGGAAGGAGAAGCTTAGAGTCAGAAAGTTGCGAGGAACCTTGGATGAAGATATCAATCGGCGAAATTCTCTAAGGTATGGGGAGTTTTCATAATCTATTACAATTATATAAGAATTGGATCATGATTAGATTAGATTTGTATGAGTTTTGTGAGTTTAGGGGTTTTTGATTTAGGTTGAGTTTATGAGTAAAATCTTGATGAATTAGAGTGATAAAAATGTGTTGAATCATATAATTGATTGTATAACTTGTTGTCTCGATGTTATTGTGTTTTGATTGATGTATTGGAATGGTTTTGGGGTGGATTAATATGAAACCCGTAGTGAAATTTGGGAGTTTTGATGGTTGGAGTGCAGTCTGCATTGAGTATCAGAGAACTGCTGTAAAGCGTGTGTTAACCGGTTAAAGCTATGGGTTAACCGGTTAACCATTACAATTTTGGTGTTTTAATGAAGTTTCGCAGGCGTTAACCGGTTAATGCTATGGGTTAACCGGTTAACACTGTTTGAGAGGCAAATTTCAATTCTTTAAAAATACATAACTTTCAAACCGTAAGTCTGATTCGCATTCCGTTTGAAGTGTCGGAAAGAGCCTGAATTAAACTTTATTTTGATAGATGAAAATGAGAGAAGTGAGATAATTTTCGGAACTGAGTTTTTATAAAGACGGATAGAATTACCTTATAATTTTACCGGGTTTGGGTCGAGTCTTGATGAGTTGAAATGGTTAATGAACCGGAGTTTTGGTGTATTATCTTGGGTTGTTTATGAACGAGGGTTATAGGCGTACTATCATGATGATAAATATTAGAAACATGATTTTATTATAAATCGATGGTTAGTTATTATGGATTAAAAGGAATGGTTTCTTGTGTTGTTAAGAAAATTGATGTTTATGATTATAAGCACAATATTATTGTGAATTGGTGTTTTGTTGTTAATGTGCTGTCATGACGAAAGATATTATTTTACGATGATTATTTGATGAACATGAAATGAATGGTGATGTCTTGATGTTTTGAGATAGCTAATGAGATGAGGTTTCGGTGTATTTTCACGATGAAATTATATGATTATTTGATGTTTGAACTGTTAGATATGAAATGAATGATGCGCATTTGACTTCTCGATGAATATTTACGGTGTAACGCATCATTGCATTTCATGACATTCACGGTGGGGCTTCGGCCTATTTAATTGCTTCAATCCCATTGTGCAGATTGGAGTATCTCGATGATTATGGTGTGCTCCTTTGTGGAGGGTTGATGGTCATGTATCCATCTTATGGTGAAAATGGTACCACATGCATATTGCATATCAGGATGTTAGAATTGCATATTCGGGATGAATCTCTTGATTGTATTGGTGTTGATTGATTTCATGATTGTGTTGTTGTTGCTGAGTTTAATTGTTAATGATGTTATGATATGTTAATCTAATTATTTATATTTCATATTCTTATATGTTTATGATATATTATGATTACTCACCCTGCCTGCTTGGAAATGTTGCCTCTTTCGTGGGTAACTTGCAGATGTCGAAGAATAGTCCTGCAGTGCAATAGGAGTAATTCATGAGTCTCGGAGCATGCTTTAGTGTTCCTTAGGAGTGGTTCTGGTTTATGTGTCATGCTCTGTGTCATGTAACACTGGGATGGGTTTCTTTTGTTAACTGTTTTCAGTATGTTATTATCTAGATAATGTTTTCCATTTTATGATGTTAAATTCAGGATGGTGAAAATGACGTTTTTAAAGTTTTGAATTATGAAGTTAAATTCCGCTGTGAAATGATTTATATTTATTTTGATGTTGAATAACCTGTGTTACGGGACAGGACACTGTTGTGTTGATTTTGATGATATGTAATACCCTTTTTGATGATTACTCTGATATTATTTTAATTATTATGTTTTGGGGTAGAAGGGTGTTACATTAGTGGTATCAGAGCAGGTCGGTCCGTCCGGCCAATGTTGTCTAGTGTTGTTAATTCCTTAGTACGCGGTATGTGTGTGAAACACTGTCGGTACTTGTTGTTAGTTTCTAGTCGTTGTTACATGTGTTAGTTGGAATTAAGTGGGGGAGAAGCTTGACTCCCGAACTGTTGTTGGGACGTCGAAGTTGGTTCAAGGTTGATGTTGATTACAAGAGTGCAAGGTTGTTTAAGAGATGTTGTTGTGGACCAGCGAGAACATGGATTCGTGAATTTGTATCGGTCGGGTTGAGAAGTGTGTGGATTTATGGATGGTGATTGTTTATGAAAGAAGGATTTATTCAAAATAAAAAGACAAGTTGATGAATTAAGTTGAAGGATCAAGGCTGTAGATTGTTATGCCTTGAGTGTAGTTGGGTTCAAGTCGAGCAATTTTCAAAGTTGGATGTAGAGCAATATTTTTTGGTAGAACTTGGAAGTAAGATGGAGAGAGGTGGAAATTACATTCATCAATCTAAAAAATTCTGGTTTTTCCAATCTTGGATTAGCTATAAAGACAAGTGGCATAACTTTTTAACCGTGATTCAGATTGAAGCGGTTCTGGACTTTTTGGAAAGCTTACGAAATTCCTTACAGTTTGCATATAAGATTTTTGTTCAGGAGGTTTATGATGAGGGAGATAAGCGCATTTTAATAGTTGGGGCTGCTGCTGATTTTTAGAAAATTCTGCATACGGGAATTATTGACCAGTCCCATGGTAAGGAGGATAACATTTTACTCGTAAGTCGGATTCGAGCGATTCTTGAAGTTCTGGAATCTGCATAAATTTCTCTTCATGTTAGAATATAATTTTGTGATTTGGAGGTCTGTATTGGAGAAGATAATTGTGTTCAAAGTGGGGCGTATGTTGCTGGAAATTTTAGAAAGATGAAAATGACGGAAAAATAATAAGATGTTGGTATTAGAGGGGAGGCATAAGTATTCGGAGAGTGAATAAACATGTAATGAGAATGATTAAAGTGCTAATGTCATATGGTAGTAATGTCAAGAGGAAGACGGGTGTTTGAATTGTGCTGTTAAGGATTATAATTTTGATGAAGTCTTGATTGGATGAGATAATTGTGTTCGAAGTTGAACGTCTATTGCTGAAAAGTTATAAAGATGAAATTGTTATTAAATAATAAAATGTGAGTATCGGAGAGTGCATGGAAATTCGAATTATGTCGAATGAGGACGATTAAAGTGTTGATGTTAGATGATGGTAATATTGAGAAGAAGATGGATGTTTGATCAATGTTGTTAAGAATTTTAACTTGGTTGAACGTTGTATATGGAGCAAACCGACTTGGATGGTACTTGTTGTAGTGAATAAATTGTTAAGAGGGATATCGAGAGTCGTGTGGTACTATGAATGTACATAAGGGAATCGGTACTGGATTTTTGGAGGTTTTATGTCGTTAATGAAGTTGGAATTAAGGAGACTAAGGAGATGTTGGTAAGCCGTGGAGAGTTGGCGGAGCATTATGCTTACGGACTCTGGGCACAAATTGAAGTACGCTATTATATTGAGTAATGATGATTTATGCCACCGTTATGGTTGTCGGACGTCTATTGACAAATTGAGGAACTTATCACCCTTAATCTATTGTTGATAGCAGACGTAATCATAATTGATGGATAGATGTGCCATGCCAACTAGTATAGTATGTACGTCGAAGTGGTTAAAGTCAAGTTGAGTGCTTGAGTATTGTTTGTTTTGTTGATGTAAGTTATTATATGAGAGTATTAGTTGGAATTTAAGAGGGAAGTATGAAATTGCACTTGGATTGAATTGTAATAAGAAAATTCATAGTTGAACTTTGAAGGATTTGAATGTTGTTTTGGTGATGAGTTAAGTGGCATAAGACGTGAAGCTTCCTTGAGATGATTAGAAGGGAAAGTAGGTGGAAATGTGAAATGGTGATTTGATAAGAATGTCATATATAAGGTAGTTGCAAGTATTAGGAGTGATATTATAAGTTGGTTTATTAAATAACGGTTTTGGTTGGAATAAGAGGAGTTGTTTGGTTGTGTCTATTCGGATAAGAATCTATAAAAGGTTGTGTCGGTGTGAGTAAGAATCGAGTATTCGGTAAGTTGAATTAGTTGGAAGTAAAGGGTATGAGTTATCTAATGGAGATTCGTTGGACCCCTGTATCTTATATTGTCATAATGATGTAGTGTGTTTAAGGTAATTTTTATTTGAAGGATGTATTACTTAAGATGGTAAAGTTGTAGTTGTGTTGAGGATAATTGGAAATTCACGAAGTATGTAAATATCTGTACAAATTTTGGGGAAGCTGTCACAGTTGTATTTATGATTGAACGTTCGGAGGTGTCGCCTTATAAATTTAAGTTGGATATATTCGGTAACTACGAGAGTAGAATACCTATTGAAACAAAATTCAGAAGAGTTAAGTCGAAAGTGTTATTGATGTGTTGGTTTGGTGATTGAAGAAGTTGGAAATAAACTTGGTAGTCCTGGAACTTTGCAGAGTAATCAGAGTGCGCAGCGAACGTGTGATGCGGTGTAGTCTTTTGTCTGCGAATGATGACGATGTTGATAGTCGATTGTTTTGATGTTGGAATTATGTGTTCCTATGTTGTGATATTCTAACGTGTCAATCATCGAATTCTTGAGTTGGGTACTATCTTGTGTTGCGATGCTAATTGTCAAGTGTATCACTTGTGTAATGTTCGTATTGTTATTGTCGTTGATACTATGAGTTATGGTTTGTATGATATGTGGGGCTGCCTTCTGAGTTGAGAATTGATTAGTTGGATGGATTAAGTAGTTGAAATAGTTGAATCGGATATATTTTCGAGGGCGAAAATTCTTTAAGTGGGGGAGAGTTGTAACACCCCAAATTCGATTATGAGTATTTGTGGCTTAATTAAGGATATATGAATGAATTGACAATTGGTGATTATGTGACTGATGCCGGTGGTGAAATTATTTTAGTAATATTAATAATAAGAATAATCATGTAGTATTATTCGGATTATTGGTTATTATTTAAAATAATATGAGTGGAAGTATGAATGTTATGTTGGTTATTTTGGAATATAAGAGTATTTTTATATAATAAGGATAAATAGTGTTTTATTATACTATTTTATTATTATTATTGAAAATATATTAAAGAAAAGGGTAAGTTGGTCCTTTGGTGAAAATTATGAGGGTAAAGTGGGAAAAGACTTGATTGGGATAATTTTACCCAAATAGGAGAACACGATCAAAGTTCTCACTTATCGTATTCTTTTTGGTGAAGAGGAGCTTTGAGGAGAAGAAAAGAGGAAGGAGAAGCTCAGAGTCAGAAAGTTGCGAGGAACCTTGGATGAAGATATCAATCGGCGAAATTCTCTAAGGTATGGGGAGTTTTCATAATCTATTATAATTATATAAGAATTGGATTATGATTAGATTAGATTTGTATGAGTTTTGTGAGTTTAGGGGTTTTTGATTTAGGTTGAGTTTATGAGTAAAATCTTGATGAATTAGAGTGATAAAAATGTGTTGAATCATATAATTGATTGTATAACTCGTTGTCTCGATGTTATTGTGTTTTGATTGATGTATTGGAATGGTTTTGGGGTGGATTAATATGAAACCCATAGTGAAATTTGGGAGTTTTGATGGTTGGAGTGCAGTCTGCATTGAGTATCAGAGAACTGCTGTAAAGCGTGTGTTAACCGGTTAACGCTATGGGTTAACCGGTTAACCATTACAATTTTGGTGTTTTAATGAAGTTTCGCAGGCGTTAACCGGTTAACGCTATGGGTTAACCGGTTAACACTGTTTGAGAGGCAAATTTCAATTCTTTAAAAATACATAACTTTCAAACCGTAAGTCCGATTCGCATTCCGTTTGAAGCGTCGGAAAGAGCCTGAATTAAACTTTACTTTGATGGATGAAAATGAAAGAAGTGAGATAATTTTCTGAACTGAGTTTTCATAAAGACGGATAGAATTACCTTATAATTTTACCGGGTTTGGGTCGAGTCTTGATGAGTTGAAATGGTTAATGAACCGGAGTTTTGGTGTATTATCTTGGGTTGTTTATGAACGAGGGTTATAGGCGTACTATCATGATGATAAATATTAGAAACATGATTTTATTATAAATCGATGGTTAGTTATTATGGATTAAAAGGAATGGTTTCTCGTGTTGTTAAGAAAATTGATGTTTATGATTATAAGCACAATATTATTGTGAATTGGTGTTTTGTTGTTAATGTGCTGTCATGACGAAAGATATTATTTTACGATGATTATTTGATGAACATGAAATGAATGGTGATGTCTTGATGTTTTGAGATAGCTAATGAGATGAGGTTTCAGTGTATTTGCACGATGAAATTATATGATTATTTGATGTTTGAACTGTTAGATATGAAATGAATGATGCGCATTTGACTTCCCGATGAATATTTACGGTGTAACGCATCATTGAATTTCATGACATTCACGGTGGGGCTTCGGACTATTTAATTGCTTCAATCCCATTGTGCGGATTGGAGTATCTCGATGATTATGGTGTGCTCCCTTGTGGAGGGTTGATGGTCATGTATCCATCTTATGGTGAAAATGGTACCACATGCATATTGCATATCAGGATGTTAGAATTGCATATTCTGGATGAATCTCTTGATTGTATTGGTGTTGATTGATTTCATGATTGTGTTGTTGTTGCTGAGTTTAATTGTTAATGATGTTATGATATGTTAATCTAATTATTTATATTTCATATTCTTATATGTTTATGATATATTATGATTACTCACCCTGCCTGCTTGGAAATGTTGCCTCTTTCGTGGGTAACTTGCAGATGTCGAAGAATAGTCCTGCAGTGCAATAGGAGTAATTCATGAGTCTCGGAGCATGCTTCAGTGTTCCTTAGAAGTGGTTCTGGTTTATGTGTCCTGCTCTGTGTCATGTAACACTGGGATGGGTTTCTTTTGTTAACTGTTTTCAGTATGTTATTATCTAGATAATGTTTTCCATTTTATGATGTTAAATTCAGGATGGTGAAAATGATGTTTTTAAATTTTGAATTATGAAGTTAAATTCCGCTGTGAAATGATTTATGTTTATTTTGATGTTGAATAACCCGTGTTACGGGACAGGACACTGTTGTGTTGATTTTGATGATATGTAATACCCTTTTTGATGATTACTCTGATATTATTTTAATTATTATGTTTTGGGGTAGAAGGGTGTTACAGTATGCATTTTGTAGGTATCGGTTGCAGGAAAATTCGCAAGAGATTGCATAGCAAAATTCGCAGGTAAACCTACGAATTTCAGAGGAAGAAGATGAAGTTTTGGCGCCAGTTTGGAATTCAAATATTGATAAAATATTTTATTAAATGGTTTATACTTTATTTCAATAAGTGCACGTTGGCTCAGTTGGTTAGTGTGCATGTATGTAATGTTGATGGTCCTGGGTTCAAATCCTCCCCAGGCCATTTTGTTTTGTTTTATTTTTCATGATTTTTGCAGGTTAACAATAAAACAAATTAAACTCCTATGATAGCACCAGCGTGCGCCTGGCCTGGTGGTGATGTTGTTGGTCTTGTGTTTGCAAAGCGTAGGGCCTGGGTTCGAATCCCAGCCCCAGGTATGTTTTTTTTCATTTATTTTCACTATTTTTTGTTTTGTTTATTTAATTCAAATAATTCTTTAAATAATAATTCATAAAATAAATGTATATATTATTTTCTTTTATAAAAACTTATTTTTTTTTATATTCCAATTATTTTCGTAAAAAAAAAAACTAATTATTATATTTATTTTATTATATGTTCATATTATTAAATATATATATTTTGTAAATAAATTAGTTTATTTTATAAATTAATAAGTAAAACCCTAATTCTCATAATTATAACCCTAACCCTAATTTTTTTTAATCCTAACCCTAATATTTTTTTAACTTTAGAGTTTAAATTAATATCTTTGTAAATTATAATTAATTATTTATTATTTATTAAATATGTATATAATTTAGTTATTATTATTAAAATACTATTTTTCTTATTAAAATATTTAAAATACCTCCTAATGTTAATTTATTTTGCTAATTTTTTATTTCCTCTTATTTTTATTTTCTAACCATTTATATTCACTATTATTATTATTAATTATTACTTATTTATTATTATTTATCATTATTTATATTTCTCGATTATATTGTAACTATCCCAAAGCTTTGTAATAGTTTAGGTTTATATTTTTGCTTGATTTTTATTGTGAATATATTAATTGTGTGGTTAGTAACTATAGGGTGTGTATAACATGTTTGTAATTAAAAATTAATTTAGAATAACTAATTTAAAAGATAAATATTTGAACATGAACACTCACACACGTAAGTCGATCTTTGATCGCCATCCTACACTTTCTAGGGTTACCTCTCATGTTGCCTATTTCTAAGGTCAAGTAAGATGTCTTAAGCAAAGTCTCTTCATAAATATCATCAAGTCCCTTCAGTTTATAAGATCAAGTCCCTTCAGTTTATAAGATCAAGTCCCTTCGAGGTTGCCTACGATAAATGATCTTGTCCCTTCGAATAAAAGATGATAAGTCCCTACGTATTGCTAAAGACACCTTGCAGTTGCCTATATTCAGATGTCCCTACACATGTCCCTTGTCACATCCAAGGCAATGACTACCTATTCCTTAATAATAGGGATAGTCTTACCCTTGAAAGAACATATAAGAATAGTAAAGACTTAATATAGGGTAGGTTCCTCTTAATTACTTACTCACACATTTCAAAATACATTTTACACTTCACATTTCAATCAAATTTTCAAAAACAAAGTCTTTATATACATCCATACGAGGATCATTATAAAGTACTTAGAAAATTTTTAATCACACGCTACACTTCTTTTCAAAACAATTTAAAGTGAGCTAAGTAACTAAGAGCCCATGGATAACCATGGATATAAAGGGTGCTAACACCTTCCCTTTGTATAACCTACCCCCCGAACTCAAAATCTTTTTAAGGTCTTTCCTGTTCTTTTATGTCCTTTCCTTTTGGATAAAATAAAAGTCGGTGGCGACTCTTGCTATCCGCAACATTTAATTAAAGTCAGTTCTCCCACCGTGTTACAGAACTGGTGACTCTGCTGGGGAAATAATAAAAGAGGGGTACCCTTAGGAATTAGATCACCTTAAATTTGTTTGCTTTGTTTGCTTTACTTTACTTGTTGGGTGCTTTTATGTGTGAAAGATCCTAACCCGGATCTAGTGTACCTTAGGTAAATGGCAATAGACCAAGGAAACTGTACGGTGTATACCGATATGGTTGATCTGGTGGTCATAGTTAGTGTGAATTCTTGGTTGGTGCTTATGTTCCTCAAGAAAGTTGAGGATAATATGAGGCTGCCATATGTTGTCAATACACTAACTAACTTTTAGAACCCTAGTCATCCCATCTTGGCCTTTAGAAAAGTAGTGAGATAACCGGATTTGGTGAAGACTGAAGTTGGTTGATACTCGATGCTACACTCATTGAGATTCTAAACTTGGAGGGTTTTGGTTGGCAAGTAAGTTACCTACTGAACAACCACCCTTGTGAAGGATCAATGATATTGAGATCCCTTAGAACCTGGTTACTTTTGTAGGACAGGATGAACCAACTAAATTTCAGGGGAGGGTACTTACCTTTAAACCTCATGCAGGCCTTCAAACCTAGGGCTATTGTGTGATTTGTTTGTGTGTGCCACATGTTTGTGATTGAGCATAACATCATAGCATCATCATGCATCATAAGCATAGCATTTTCACTAACCATTTCAAGGACCAAAGGATTTATCTTTTTTCTTTGTTGCAGGTCATGGCTTCTGCTCGTAGGAATACTATCAGGATCAACTTTGTAGGAATACCTCCTAAGCTTAAAGAATTGGTCTCTCAAGTTTCTAAAAATTCCCAGTTCATCAAGAGGCATGGTCACCTACTGGATCTAGTCACTACAGGGTTCAATGAAGACATGATGAGTGTTCTGTTTCAGTTCTTTGATCCTAAACATCATTGTTTCACATTCCCCAATTATCAGCTGGTTCCTACAATGGAAGAGTTCTCCAAACTTCTGGGTATACCTATCCTTGATCAGAGACCCTTCACAAGCTTAGAGAAGAAGCTTAAACCTGAAGTCATTGCTGCAGCCTTACATTTGAAGAAATCAGACATTGTCCTAGAAACAAGAAGCAGAGTTAAGGGCATTCTTGCTAAGGTTTTGATGGAGAAAGCTCAAGTGTTCTTGAAGGCTATGAGCTTTGATGCTTTTGAGGAGATCTTAGCCTTGCTGATTTATGGCTTGGTATTATTCCCTAATCCAGACCAGTTCATAGACGTACACGCCATCAACATATTTCTGACTCGCAATCCAGTGCCTACTTTACTTGGAGACATCTTACATTCTCTCCATACCCGTACTACGAAGGCACGAGGAACTCTGATGTGTTGTATACCTCTATTGTCTAGGTGGTTTATTTCTCACCTTCCTCGATCAGTGATGAAGAATGAACAAGGGTTAAGGTGGTCTAAGAGAATTATTTCACTTTCACATTCAGATATTCATTGGTGTTCTAGATCTATGGAGAATGTTACTATCATTGACCATTGTGGGGAGTTCCCTAATGTGCCACTCCTTGGCATAAGAGGGGGCATTACCTACAATCCTTCCTTAGCTCTATGTCAGTTTGGTTATGCTCGGAGTAATGGTCCTCATGACATGCTTATTCAGGGTATTGTGTTCGACTACGACAACGATCTACAAGGTTACCGTCAAAGGTTCATACGAGCATGGGGTAAAGTGAACAAGGTTGACAGCAAGACTCTGGAACCCAAGTACACTATTCCTATGGAACCTTATCTCAGATGGGTACGATCTCGTGCTTAGACTCTTATGATGCCATATCCTGCCATCCTTCCAATTACCATGGAGCCTGTTGCTGAAGGAGATACTCCTTATATTATTCTTCATCCAGACATGCCCACTGACATGGAAGAATTGCAAAGGTCCTGGATCCAGTTGAAGGAGCAAAGGGATAGTTTTGAGACTCATTACAAAGCAAGTCAAGAAAGAATCCTGGAGCTAACAAAAAAACTTCACGAGGAGCGAAATCTCAACTCATACCTCAACACAAAGAGGAAACGTCCATGGGAGACTTAAAACCCCATTTTTGTATTCATTTCATTTTTGTTGTAAGCCCAAGAGGCAAACAAGTTTATTGTTTACTAATAAAAGTTTATTTTCTGATTGTTTAAACAAATTTAAATCCTGCGGTCCTTGAAAACATTGCATACGCATTTACATACCATATCATTGCATCACAGGTTTATTATGAACAGGTATCTTATCTTCTCGCTGTTTATTTCAGCAGAAATGGCTCTTGAACAGACTATCAAAGATCTCCAGGCACAGAATGCACAATTCCAAGAGTTGATTCTAAATTTGTCCAGGGGACAAGATGAGTTGAAGACACTACTGGCTAAGAAGAAGAAGAAGACTAGAAGATCAGGAGGCCTTATCAATCTGGGAAGAAGATTCAGAGGTCCTATCAAGACAAAGGAACAGATTGAGGATTCTGAGTCTGAAAATTCTGAGAAAGAGGGAGGTAGTCTCCATGATACTGTGGGAGATTCTGATTCTGAAGCAAATTATTATCATGATCCTGCTGGTGAGGAGAAGTACAAGATGCTGGTAGACAGAATGAACGCTATAGAGCTACAAAAATCTTCTGGGCTTGATTTTGAAGATCTGAGTTTAGTTTCTGGAGTGGTTATACCTATTGGTTTCAAGGTTCCTGTGTTTGTAGTATATGACGGTGTCTCATGTCCCAAGCTGCATTTAAGATCCTATGTCCGGAGGATTCAACCACATACTGCTGACAAGAAACTGTGGATTCATTTCTTCCAAGAGAGTCTATCTGGAGCTCAATTGGAATGGTATTATCAACTTGAAAGTGTTAATATTCGTGATTGGAATGATCTTGATGAGGCCTTCTACAGGCAATACCAATATAATGCTGATTTAGCACCTACTCGCATGCAGCTCCAAAGCATGTCAATGGGTGCTAAGTAGAGTTTCAAGGAGTATGCCAAAAAATGGAGAGACCTGGCTAACAGAGTTCAACCTCCTCTGACTGAAAGGGAGCTAGTAGATATGTTTATGAGTACGCTGAATGGTCCTTTCTATAGTCACCTCATTGGAAGTTCATCATCTGGTTTCACCGAACTGATAATGACTGGAGAACATGTGGAGAGTGGTATAAGAAGTGGTAAGATACAGGTGGGTTCCTCTTCATCAAGCACTGCTAAGAAGCCCCCTAGTGGAAAGAAGGAGTCTAATGCTGTGTATGGTCAACATAGTCGTAACAGGAGTCACCAATCTGTGGGAGCTGTTCACATTTCCAATCCTACTCCTGCAGCACCAGAGCTACCACAAAACAATCAACAGAAGCCTAGAAGACAATTCACCAAGATCAACATGTCACTGGCCCAAGCCTTGCAACACATGTTGAAAAGGGGAACTTATTACTTTGAAGGACCCTCCTCAGAATCCTAATACTTCCTCTCCTCGATACAATCCTAATGCACGATGTGCCTATCATTCTAATAGTCCGGGACATGACACCAACAAATGCTGGGTGTTGAAAAACAAGATTCAAGACATGATTGAAGCTGGGGAGATTGAATTTGACCCTCCTGGGACTCCAAATGTGATCACTGCTCCCATGCCCAATCATGAGAAGACTGTTAATGTTGTTGATGAAGTTTCATATGTTTCCTCAGTAGCAGATGTGACTACTCCCTTATCCATTATCAAGAAGAAGCTGGTGCAGGCTGGTTTCTTTCCAGGTTGTAATGAAAACTGTTTTTATTGTGCCTACAAACCCGATAGCTGCTGGAAGTTGAAAGATGGTATTCAACACCTCATGGACAATTACACTATATTGTTTGAGAGGACACCTTCTGTGGAAAGTATGTGTGAACATCTGACTCGAAGCACGAAGCTTGAAGATGCAACTATGGTTGATAAAGTGCCAGTGAAGATTACCTCCAAAGGCCCTGTCAGGATCACCTCTAAGGGTCCTGTCAGGATTACTGCTGAAGGCCCTGTGAAGACTGTTGCTGAAGCTAGAGTGGCTCCCATGATTATTACCACTCCTGGCCCTGTTCCTTATACTTCTGATAAAGCTATACCCTGGAATTACGGTTCTGATGTTTACATCCATGGTGTCAAGCAAGAACCTCTGACTGATGCACCTGTTACTGATGATAACCTTGATGTTGATAATATTGCTGGATCTAGTAAGATCACCAGAAGTGGAATAATTTTCTCTCCTCAGGCTACCTCCAAAATTGCAGTTACCCCAACTACTACCTCCACTTCTGAACCCAGTACTGATGCTCGGGGAAAAGGTCTTGTGGTTGAACCTGTGCAAGTTGAGGCACCGACTGCTGAAAATCTCTCTAAACAGATGGAAGAAGTGCTGAAGATCATTCGCAAGAGTGATTATGATGTTGTTGACCAGTTGGGGCATACTCCCTCCAAAATCTCCATGTTATCTTTACTGCTGTGTTCTGAGGCTCATGCTAAAGCCTTAATCAAGTTCTTGAAGACTGCTCACGTACCAAATGAAATTTCTGTGGATCAATTTGAGAATTGTGTTGCACATCTAACTTATGATAATGGGTTAGGCTTTTCTGATGCTGACTTGACTCCCGCCAAGAGAAACTATAACAAAGCTTTGCATATCTCCATTGAATGTAGGGGCACTACCCTGTCTCATGTGCTGGTGGACAATGGTTCTTCATTAAATGTACTCCCAAAAGAGGTTCTAGACAAGCTCAGTCCTGAGGATGTTGTGTTAAGACCAAGTAATGTAGTAGTGAGGGCCTTTGATGGCTCAAGAAGAGTGGTACATGGAGAAGTAGATCTCCCGATCAAAGTAGGCTCTCAAGTCTTCGACTCTACTTTCTATGTAATGGATATTCGTCCTGCGTACTCCTGTTTGCTTGGGCTCCCCTGGATCCATGGGGCAGGTGCTGTGACTTCCACTTTACATCAGAAGTTGAAATATCCGGTGAAAGGAAAGATTGTCACTGTTTATGGTGAAGAAGAATACATGGTCAATCATGTGAATACTTTTAAATATGTTGAGGTGGAGGGTGAATATGTTGAGACTCCTTGCCAGACATTTGAGGTAGTTCCTTGGGTCGTTCCTGCTACTAAAGCTCCCCCTGTTGTTAAAAGAGTTCCTGTGGTTACCAAAGTATCTCCTACAATGGCCTCCCTCAAAGATGCTAGAGTTGTGGTTGAAGAAGGTGGTTGTACTATTTGGGGTCAGCTTCCTGACATCCCTTATAAGTCTGACAAATTTGGTTTGGGTTTCACTGCAGAATCCCAGAAGGTTGTTCGTCGTGCTCGTGCTGTTCGTATCACTAATCAAGGGGTCATAAAAGATCAAATCAATGTTGTGGGTGACTATAGTGAAGACTACAACCTGGATGATTGAATCTTTCCTACCATGGGTGATGGGCTCAACAATTGGAAGACCGAAGACATTATTCCTATCTCCTTTAGTCAGGAGTAAATACTATTACTGTGTTTTTATTCTAAGTTTGTAATTTTAAAACAATTAAACTTTTAAGCCTTGTGTCTTACCCAGGGCACAATGGTATGCTTGTTTCGGGATGTCATTTCATTTGCATACTTCATTCAATAAAAATCAATGGACGTTTCGTTTTCGTAAATATTGTGCTCCTTGTCTTTCTTTTATTTTTATTTTTGTTTATTAGCTATGTGTTCTTACACACACCCACATCACTAAAATGCAGATCCTCATCCACTCAAGATCCTGTTGATAACAGTTCTACTATTGCCAATTATAATTTCGAGAATCCGATCTATCAAGCTGAAGATGGAAAGGAGGAAGATTGTGAAGTACCTTTAGAGCTTGCTAGGTTATTACAACAAGAAGAGAAAGCTATACAGCCACATGAAGAGCCAATCGAAGTTGTGAATCTGGGAACTGAAGAAAACAGGAAAGAGGTCAAGATAGGGGCTGAACTAGAAGATGGTGTTAAGAGCAGACTAATTCAGATGTTACGTGATTATGTGGAAATCTTTGCTTGGTCTTATGAAGATATGCCAGGGTTGGATACAGACATTGTGGTTCACTGTTTACCGGTAAAAGAAGATTATCGTCCGAAGAAGCAGAAGGTTCGTCGCATGCGTCCTGAAATGTCAGAAAAGATTAAAGTAGAGGAGATGAAACAGTTTGATGCAGGGTTCTTAGCTGTGACTTCTTATCCTCAATGGATTGAAAATGTGGTAGCGGTACCTAAGAAAGATGGTAAGGTACGTATGTGTGTAGATTACAGAGATTTGAATAAGGCTAGCCCTAAAGATGACTTTCCACTTCCTCATATTGATGTTCTGGTAGACAACACTGCTCAGCATAAGGTATTCTCTTTCATGGATGGTTTCTCTGGATACAATCAAATCAAGATGGCACCTGAAGATATGGAGAAGACTACATTTGTTACACAGTGGGGCACCTTTTGTTATAAAGTGATGCCATTTGGTTTGAAGAACGTCGGGGCAACATATCAACGTGCTATGGTGGCTTTGTTTCACGATATGATTCATCATGAGATAGAGGTATATGTAGATGATATGATAGCCAGGTCCCAGAATGAAGAACAACACCTTGATCATCTGCATAAGCTGTTTGAAAGGTTGAAGAAATACAAGCTTAGATTGAACCCAAATAAGTGTACTTTTGGAGTTAGGTCTGGTAAACTCCTGGGTTTCATTGTCAGTGGAAAAGGTATTGAAGTGGACCTTGCAAAAGTGAACGCTATACAAGAGATACCAGCTCCCCGTACTGAGAAGGAAGTTAGAGGATTCTTGGGACGACTAAATTACATTACAAGATTTATTTCCCAGTTAACTGCTACCTGTGAGCCAATCTTCAAGTTACTGAAGAAAGATCAGGTGATGGAATGGAATGACGAGTGTCAGACAACCTTTGATGAAATCAAGAGATATCTTCTAGAACCTCCAATCTTGATGCCACCAATTGATGGAAGACCCTTGATTATGTACTTAACAGTATTAGACAACTCAATGGGGTGTGTGTTGGGGCAACATGATGAGTCTGGTCGAAAAGAGCAGGCAATCTACTACCTTAGCAAAAAGTTTACCGACTGTGAAACAAGATACTCACTGCTCGAGAAAACTTGTTGCGCTTTGGCATGGGCTGCTCGCCGACTAAGACAGTATATGTTGACTCATACTACCTTGTTGATTTCAAAGATGGATCCAATCAAGTACATATTCGAGAAACCTGCTCTCTCCGGATGAATAGCGAGATGGAAAATGATCTTAACAGAATATGATAGACAATACACTACGCAGAAGGCCATTAAAGGAAGTGTTGTAGCTGATCATTTGGCTCATCAAGCAGTGGAAGATTACCAGTCAATGAGTTTTGAGTTCCCTGATGAAGACATTATGATTATTACCAAAGAACCTGGACAATATGACGGACCTGAACAAGGATCCCGATGGACTATGATTTTTGATGGACCTTCTAAAGCACTTGGCAATGGTGTTGGTGTTGTGATTATTTCCCCTGAAGGTTGTCATACCCCAATTACTGCAAGACTTTCTTTCTATTGTACCAATAACATGGCTGAGTATGAGGCATGTATCATGGGTATCAAAGCTGCCATTGAGATGAAGATTCAGTTCCTGGACGTATATGGGGATTCAGCTCTGGTAGTTAGTCAGATTAAAGGAGATTGGGATACCAAGCATGAAAATCTTATTCCTTACAGAGAGCATGTGTTGTCTTTAATCCCATATTTTGAAGAGATTACCTTTGGACATATTCCACGAGGAGAGAATCAGTTGGCAAATGCATTAGCCACCATGGCATCTATGTTTGAGATTAGCTGGGATGATGAAGCTCCCAAGATTACTATTGATAGATTTGAGAAGTGTGCATACTGTAATGAGATTGATACTGAAGGAGGAGAGGAAAAGCCTTGGTTCTATGAAGTGAAAAGATCTCTTGAAACTCAGGAGTTCCCTGAAGGGGAATCTGTCAAAGATAAGAAGTTTCTGAGGAGGTTTTCTGCTAAGTTCCTTCTGAGTAATGGAGTTTTGTACAAGCGCAATCATGATTCAACTTTGCTTCGTTGTGTGGATAAGAAAGAAGCAGCAGAAATTATGGAAGACATGCATAATGGGATCTTTGGCACTCATTCTAGTGGTCATACCATGGAAAAGAAGATATTGAGAGCAGGTTACTATTGGTCTACCATGGAAGCTGACTGCTATCAACATTCCAGAACATGTCACAAGTGTCAAATATATGCTGATAAAGTGCATATACCTCCAGCTCCATTGAATGTGTTGACTGCTCCTTGGCCTTTTGCCATGTGGGGCATTGATATGATTGGTGAGATCAAGCCTACTGCTTCTAATGGGCATCGTTTCATCCTGGTTGCTATTGATTACTTTACAAAGTGGGTGGAGGCAGCTTCATTTGCATCTGTTACTAAGAATGTGGTGGCTCGATTCATTAAGAATAATCTCATATGTAGGTATGGCATCCCTGAAAGGATTATCACAGACCATGGCTTTAATCTGAACAACACCATGATTACTGATCTCTGCATGCAGTTCAAGATTAAACATCATAACTCTTCTCCGTATCGTCCGAAGATGAATGGGGCAGTAGAAGCTGCTAATAAGAACATCAAGAAGATTCTACAGAAGATGACTGTTACTTACAAAGATTGGCATGAGATGTTACCATTTGCTCTTCATGGTTATCGTACTACAATACGTACTTCAACAGGGGAAACCCCATTCTCCTTAGTCTATGGTATGGAAGCAGTACTGCCCATTGAAGTTCAGATCCCCTCCTTAAGAATCATGAAGGATGCAGGCTTGGATGAAGATGAGTGGATTCAGACTCGACTCGACCAGATAAATTTGATTGATGAGAAAAGGATGGCAGATGTCTATCACGGTCAGATGTACCAGAAACGGATGAGCAAGGTTTTTAATAAGAAGGTTAAGCAAAAGGTATATCAGGCTGGTGACTTGGTAATCAAGCGTATCATATTACCACAGGGTGATCCTAGGGGCAAATGGACTCCTACATATAAAGGACCATTTGTAGTCAAAAGAGTATTTTCAGGAGGCGCCATGATGCTTACTACTATGGATGGTGAAGACTTCCCACAACCCGTAAACGCAAACATAGTTAAAAAATACTACGCATAAAAGAGACCCGCTAGGTTGACTGGCCTAGGCAAAAATAAGGGCATCCCGGCGAACCAAAAGGGTTCGGGCAAAAAATTAGGGATATATATATATATATATAAATGTACACCCGGCAAGTCAAAAACCTGAAAGGGCGACTTGGGCAAAAAAGGGTATCCCGGTGGATTGAAAACCTGAAAAGGCAATCCAGGAAAAAGTTAAGGATTAAAGCGTATGACTATGTCTCGTTGGATCACCCATATAATTCCAACTGTCAGTACTACCTAACTCAAGTCCAAACAGATAAGGATCAATCCAATCATTTCCGTCTCAACAGAAGAGGATGAGATACTTGAAGATAATGGCAATAGTGGAACTGAAACTCAATAGGATTATTTCTCACATAGCTGTTTTCTTTGTTTTGTAAAATGTTTTACAACGAATTCCTCTTACTAGGATTTCTGTCTCCTTGTACAAACTTACCTATATACAGGCTACTTTCTAAAAATAAATAAAATTTTGTCTTTGAATCCGGATTTACTTTTACCCTGTTTACATAAACGAAAACGTCCATTGGTTGTATTTGAATGTATGTATGCTTTTGAATATGATTGATGTTTACCAGAAATGCATAAAATATGGTAATAGTATTTACTAAGGACGAACGACGGTAGGAATTCAACGAAACTTCGCCAGTTCATCCCCACAGAACAACTACAAATCCCCAGCAGAGCTAATTTATCTTTATAGATATTTCGAGTTACGTCTCCCCTTGAATTTATGTCCATCTCTTTTATCCTCAGTCAGGATACTCAGGAACTTATTCCTTCAATAGAGGTACGACGAACGAAGACGAGAGGTTATAAATATCATACTATCAAACAAGACGGGAACAATGTCCTCATATTCTTCAGCAACGAATCGGGATTTATTTTCCCTAGCCAGCAGTTGTTATACAAAGATATCTGGACGTTTCTAGTAGCATGATTCATACATACATCATTTACATCATACCATAGCATATCCATAATGCATAATACATTTACTTAGATACATCATGCCATACATGCATACATATTGCATAAACTAACCTTTTCTTTGCAAGATAGTTACATGCAGATAAAACACTATCAACAATTCACAACAGTTCAGAGACGATCTATACGAAGATCTAGTGCTGATACTTAATTCAGAGATAATCGCTACGAAGATTTATTTCTGATGATCAATACTCAAGTCGTCCTTGGAAGGGTAAACGGTCTATACGAAAATCTATTACCTAATCCAGGATATTTCCAGAAGAGATAATCGTTACGAAGATTTATTTCTACTGGTTTATTCAACAACTCAAAACAGTTCAGAGACGATCTATACGAAGGTCTAGTGCTGATACTTAATTCAGAAAAAGATCGCCACGAAGATTTGGTTCTGATACTTAAATTAAAGTATGTTCTTAGATATGGTTCAGAGATGATCTATACGAAGATCTAAGCCCTGACACTTAATGAAGGATATTCTTTTTCCCCAGAGATAATGCAGAGACGATCCATACGAAGATCTAGTGTTAGCATTCAACTCAAACCATGTTGCATAAACGATTCAGAGATGGCCTATACGAAGACCTAGTACTGATATCTAGTATCAACATAAAGATATTATCACCTCCTGATATTATGGATGGCATCTATAAGCCCATCTCCAGTTCTTCCAAGTGGCATCTTCAAGCCCACTTAAGCATATACAACTAATCATCAGTGTTACTTTACGCACCGGCGAGTGCAAATTTTTGGGCTTTTGTGTTCAATCCCCTTCAACCTTCCAGGTCACGAATGGCACATATGCCAATCTAACCCCTCAGGTTTCAGAAAATTGAACAGGGGCAGCTGTTGCACCCCAAAATTTGCCCTCACCTAGACAAGACATTGTATACCAAGGTGTCCAAAGAGGTTCACAAGGTTCACAAGATTCACAAGGTATCTCAAGAGGTTCACAAGGTTCATAATTAGTCAGAAAGTTTGACAATTCCCTCAGACAATGCATCCTCCTAAGCAATGCATACTCCTAAGCAATGCATCCTAAACTAGGGTTTTGGATTTCATCAGGCTAAATGGACTTCCAAGGCTTCAAGTGAGATTCATATCATCCTATATGTCTTTAATAATCCCTATGTCAAGTTTCAAGGCTTTCCCAAAAAGTTTGCTCAGTCAGATGATCAGATGTGCAAAAATCAGTCAAAGCAATTAAAAAGTCAAACTGAGGTCAACTGTGGTCAAACCAAAGTCAAACTTCATGATTTTTTGCCAACATCAAGTATATGAAGTAAAATTCATCATTTGATCAAGGGTTGATCATGATTCATCAAGGATATTTCAGATCATCAAGAATCAGGAGTTTATAAATTAGGGTTTTCACAGGAAAAGTCAACTGAACTTTGACCAGACATAACTTTCACATGCTTCATCAAAAATTTCCCATACAAAGCTCATTTTTAAGGAAATTGAATTCTCTACAACTTTGTGTCTCACAAGCCAAGCCCAAAAATGCTTCATTTGGAAGGTATGAGCTAAGACATTATAGGTCATTTTAAAAGTCAACAAAAAGTCAACATCTTCCAAAGGGCATAACTTGAGAATGGTAAAGGATATTGACATGAAACCAAAGAGGTTGGTTAGAGAACTCTCTAAGATTTCCAAAATTTCCAAGAACACCTTCATATCCTTAAAATTGAGGGATTTGTGCCTTTTCAAAGTTGGGAAATTTTTGAGAGGTTTATGAAGCAAATGGGACCTTAGAACCAAATTTCTCCAAATGGGCTTGCATTTTTATGACCCAATCACTACCATGACATCATGCACGAATTAAAAATCATTTATTCAAATTTTTATTTATTTTATTTTATTTATTATGATTTTATACATCAAAAATCATTTTAAATCAAAATAAAATATAAAAGTTTCAATATTTGATATGATTTTCATTCTAGAAATTCTTAAAGGTCAATTAAAGGATGATTGAGATCATGAAAAATCAGATCAACCAAAATAGTAAGAAGATATCAAAAAATTTCAATATTTTGAAGCATATCTTTCTTCAATCTCAAGTTATCCAAAAGCCCAAAGTGGGATGTGATATTTTGACCTAATTACACTCACTACATATACATGAAGACATCACAATGCTGAGGGACGATGTGGCTGCCTCCAAGAAAAAAATCACAAGTCAAAAATTTCACTCCAAATTTGAAATTCGGTTTCATACTTTCAAGCAATTTCAATAACCTTTGAAGGTTGCTTTAGCTTCCTTGAGGTTCACTGATCATATTTCAATCCTCATATACATCAAAAGCATGATCATAAACCATAACCGAATCAGAATTGTTCTTGAACTTTTGATTTTTGATTTTCATTATTTATGCATCATTCACTGATTTTGGTTGTTGATTTGTGTTTAGAATGAAGTTTGCAAGCTTTATGGATAATTAAATTGAAGCTTCATGACCTAAATCGTATATGACCATTGCTAGGGTTTCGGCCAAGCTTTTAGGGTTTCATGAAATAGACCATATAAATGATGTTTGAGACCATAATTGAATCCAATGAACTGTATAGATCATGTTTGCATAATCAATTTGTGAAAATTGTACGTTTTTGTGAAAGTATGCATTTTGTAGGTTTCGGTTGCAGGAAAATTCGCAAGAGATTGCATAGCAAAATTCGCAGGTAAACCTACGAATTTCAGAGGAAGAAGATGAAGTTCTGGCGCCAGTTTGGAATTCCAATATTGATAAAATATTTTATTAAATGGTTTATACTTTATTTCAACAAGTGTGCGTTGGCTCAGTTGGTTAGTGTGCGTGTATGTAATGTTGATGGTCCTGGGTTCAAATCCTTCCCAGACCATTTTGTTTTGTTTTATTTTTCATGATTTTTGCAGGTTAACAATAAAACAAATTAAACTCCTATGCTAGCACCAGCGTGCGCCTGGCCTGGTGGTGATGCTGTTGGTCTTGTGTTTGCAAAGCCTAGGGCCTGGGTTCGAATCCCAGCCCCAGGTATGTTTTTTTTCATTTATTTTCACTATTTTTTTTTTGTTTATTTAATTCTAATAATTCTTTAAATAATAATTCATAAAATAAATGTATATATTATTTTCTTTTATAAAAACTTATTTTTTTTTATATTCCAATTATTTTCTTAAAAAAAAAACCTAATTATTATATTTATTTTATTATATGTTCATATTATTAAATATATATATTTTGTAAATAAATTGGTTTATTTTATAAATTAATAAGTAAAACCCTAATTCTCATAATTATAACCCTAACCCTAATTTTTTCTAACCCTAACCCTAATGTTTTTTTAACTTTAGAGTTTAAATTAATATCTTTGTAAATTATAATTAATTATTTATTATTTATTAAATATGTATATAATTTAGTTATTATTATTAAAATACTAATTTTCTTATTAAAATATTTAAAATACCTCCTAATATTAATTTAATTTGCTAATTTTTTATTTCCTCTTATTTTTATTTTCTAACCATTTATATTCACTATTATTATTATTAATTATTACTTATTTATTATTATTTATCATTATTTATATTTCTCGATTATATTGTAACTATCCCAAAGCTTTGTAATAGTTTAGGTTTATATTTTTGCTTTATTTTTATTGTGAATATATTAACTGTGTGGTTAGTAACTATAGGGTGTGTATAATATGTTTGTAATTAAAAATTAATTTAGAATTACTAATTTAAAAAGATAAATATTTGAACATGAACACTCACACACGTAAGTCGATCTTTGATCGCCATCCTACACTTTCTAGGGTTACCTCTCATGTTGCCTATTTCTAAGGTCGAGTAAGGTGTCTTAAGCAAAGTCCCTTCTTAAATATCATCAAGTCCCTTCAGTTTATAAGATCAAGTCCCTTCGAGGTTGCCTACGATAAATGATCTTGTCCCTTCAAATAAAAGATGATAAGTCCCTACGTATTGCTAAAGACACCTTGCAGTTGCCTATATTCAGATGTCCCTACACATGTCCCTTGTCACATCCAAGGTAATGACTACCTATTCCTTAATAATAGGGATAGTCTTACCATTGAAAGAACATATAAGAATAGTAAAGACTTAATATAGGGTAGGTTCCTCTTAATTACTTACTCACACATTTCAAAATACATTTTACATTTCGCATTTCAAACAAATTTTCAAAAACAAAGTCTTTATATACATCCATACGAGGATCATTATAAAGTACTTAGAAAATTTTTAATCACACACTACACTTCTTTTCAAAACAATTTAAAGTGAGCTAAGTAACTAAGAGCCCATGGATAACCATGGATATAAAGGGTGCTAACACCTTCCCTTTGTATAACCTACCCCCCGAACTCAAAATCTTTTTAAGGTCTTTCCTGTTCTTTTATGTCCTTTCCTTTTGGATAAAATAAAAGTCGGTGGCGACTCTTGCTATCCGCAACATTTAATTAAAGTCAGTTCTCCCACCGTGTTACACTACTGCATTGGGTTTGTCTCGCAAATTATTGCACCTCAGGACCTTCTACTGCTACACCACCCTGGATGTTGACTTTTGTCTTGACAGAGGACTGATGAGGAGGGCTTCTTTTGAACCCAACACTTTTAGATTACTGATCGACGGTGAAGTGATACATTACTTTACATTACCAGACCCGCTGATGACCGGTGTCCATGATCCTGCTAATTGGAGTTATGCTTTAGAGGGTTATGGAGAGACTGTCGAAGATCCGAAATCACCTCCCGCCGCTGAGTATACTCCTACACCTCTTTCTCCCCGAATCACTGTTATGTCTAATAATATGTCTTTGCAGCCGCCTGATCTACAAACTCAGATTTATGAGCTCCGCAAGGAGACTACCCTGCTTAAGCAGGAAGTAGCGGATTTGTAATTAAAGATTCAGGTATCTTATCTTACTCATGCCTCAGAGGCCGATGCTCTATATCAGGAGATTGAAGAGCTTCGGAGGGAGATAGCTGAGATTCGTGGATCAAACCAGGAAGAGAAGCCTACCACATGATTCGTTTTACACTGACGCTATTACCCTAGTATTTGATTTCTTTTTCATGCTTTATTTTATTTCTCGCATCTCCAGACATATCTTACATTATTGCATCTATTACATTTTCTTTTTTCATGTACTTTGAGTTTATCTTATATATATATATATATATATATATATATATTATTTCGTGCACTAATGTCATTTTTTTCTCTTTTCTTTTTATTTTATTTTATTTTATTTTTGTTGAGTAAAGAAAAAAATATATAAAGACAAAAATATTTTCATTTTTGTCTTCATAAAAAAAATATATGCAAGCTTCATGCCTTAGAAGAGAGAAGAAAACGCTATCCGGACCCCCCCGAAGATCGAAGGTGCAAGAGGGCCCAAAAGAGTAATTGAAAATCCAAGGCCCAACAGGATTTTGCCTTATGGAGGGCGCCAGGGACCCTGTGGCGGGCGCCACACCGTCTTTCTTCAAAAACGGGGCTGATTCCCCATTTCCTCCATTTTTACACCTTCCAACTTCAAAAAAAACCCATTTTTAGAACTTCCAAAAACCCCATTGAACCCCATTAAATCTCCCCCATTTCCAAAATATTCATCATCTATAAAACCTATCCAAAATCCATTTTCATTTTCATCCACCACAAACCATAAAAATCAAACCTTTATCATTTCCCTCATAAACCATTTTTCACCACTTTTCACTTCTCAAGGAGCAACAACAATGGAGTTCAATGGATATCTTCTTCGCGATGGAAGACCGGGTGATAGGCAAAAGAAAATTATTCAAAGACTTCAGAGTCGAGAAATTCTCTCGACTAGGTACGTCGATGATAATTGTCTGTATGCTTTGGGTCTGTATCATAGTGTTTTTCATTTATTAGATTTTTTAGGCTGGCATAATATTTTTGTTAACCAGGAACCTACCTATGAGAGGCTGACAGTTGAGTTTTTAAGTTCATTGATATACACTGTCAGTCCTAACACTGCTAGCACAGTCGGTACTTTTAATTTTAGACTGTTTGGAATTGAATACGAGTACAGTACCGACGAACTAACAGGCTTGTTAGGAATCCCTTATAGGGAAGGTGCGATATGTGAGGCACCTTTGGATGCGGAATGGTCGGCCGAGGTATTTTCCTTCTGGCAGAGGCTGTCAAGTACTTCAATAAATTCTTTTGAAGGAATACTTGCGTCGACCATCCATAACCCGGCCATAAGAGTTTTCAGATATCTTTTGGCATGTACTATTTTTGGCCGGGAGAGTCCAAATAAGGTAAACGCTAGAGAACTCCTATTTTTGTAAGGATGCCTCACTGGTACCCATATCAATTCGGTCCCGTTTATGCTTGCACACATGGCTTTAACTACTAATAAAACATGACCGATTGGTTTTGGAGGACTTGTTACGTCTATTGCTCGGGCTCTTGACCTGAACAATGAGATAGCTACACTTGAACCACTACCTCCTCGCACAATTAATTTAAAATTTCTAAAAGTCATGAAATTGTGCCGAACAAGGAGAGAAGGTGGTTATGAGTTGA
Organism: Lathyrus aphaca; assembly: GCA_963966055.1. Lineage (NCBI taxonomy): Eukaryota > Viridiplantae > Streptophyta > Magnoliopsida > Fabales > Fabaceae > Lathyrus > Lathyrus aphaca. The sequence continues at coordinate 542,586,423 of OZ014521.1, forward strand.
TGGTTCATGGGGTAGCTATCCCATCTATTGCTTTACCTTGCAGTAGACGTACTGATGTACGTAATAAAAGGAACTGGACCTATGATCTGAATGCTCCACCTGTTTTGGGTCCACTTCCTCCTAATATTCATGATGGGGAGGCACATGACACTGATGAAGAATATGATCGGAGAGAGCATTCTCCCGTACCTCACATGTCCCCCAATCGTTCTTCACAGTCACACACCGCACCATCTTCCTCTAACCCTGTTGCAGGTGCTGCTCCTGGATTCTATGTCATTGAGGAGATGTGGCGTGATATGACGGCTAGAGAGGAAAAGCGAGACAACCTTCTCTCTACTATTTCACAACAACTGACGGACAATATGAGCTTCATGCAACAATCGCGATCGGTTTCGGATCGTGCTTACAACAACGTTTGTCGTACCTTGAACGATATCACATCAGAGCAGGCCCGTCAGCGAGAAGTCAACCGTCGGCACTACACGCTTATGGAGGCCACTGATGCGTGTTTTTCGCAAGTGTACGAACACGTCAGAGTAATATAAAAGATTGTCGAATCCACAGAGACCAAATGTCAATCTATCGTACCTGTTGTTATGGTGTGTATCTAAGGCAACTAAATATAAGGGTTTTAGTAAGGGTGCAATGGTAAATAAAATGATAATTTTAAATAATAAATAAAAGACAGGCTCGAATGTAATTCACGTAATCAATGATAATCCAGTACTTGTTAATGGAACTACTTATGGGCAATGTTTTCTCCTTTGAAAAGAACTAATTTAACAGGAACTGTCGCTTTCGCGTATTCAGAACCGAGTTGTACTCTCTAATCAACCCCTCCTATTGTCACGGATAAAAAGGTGCGTACTGCGTTAGAGTAGTAAACCTATTTTTAAGAAATGTAGTATCTTAATTAAGTTGAAAAGTATTTTAACCTGGACTTCTTAGCAAAAAGAGGTTCTTGTGAACCAGACTCTAAATCTCATAACGCGTCCGAAAATCGTTTTAAAATCTCTTTTATTTTTAATCTAAAAACTCCTAATAAACTAGACAAAGCGCTTTTGGCTGTTTTTGAAATAGTTAAAAACAATTACTTGAATTGAAAGATAAAATAGCCCTTAGGTGTTTCCACGAACAATTATACGGATTACTGGTTCAATTACGATCCTTACATTCTAACCTTTATGGAATTAGTTAGACATGATAAAGTAAAGATTATTTTTATAATTTTTCATAAAAGTAATTTAGTGCGAGTGCGGAAAGTAAATGAATTTAGTGCGAGTGCGAGAAATAAAGTAATTTAAAGCGAGTGCGGGTAATAAATGAAAGTAAAGCGAGTGCGGGAAATAAACGAAATAAAGTGCGAGTGCGGATAATAAAGAAAGTAAAGCAATGCGAGAAATAAATAAAATTAAAGCAATGCAGAAATAAATAAAGTAAAATACGAACTTGAATTAAAATGGCGGCAGGATTAACTTCCTCCAGAGTGCTCCAAAACTCGATCGCACAGACAGATTACAGACTCGATCACTCGATTGCAGAAACACCCCGATGTGGAATGGTAACTACTTTGAAACTGATATATGCCTAGAGAAATCTAATTCTGGATGAAGAAAAACGAAAATCTAAGGTCCTATTTATAGGAAAACTAAAAGCATGAAAAGACTGGGATGCCCCTCCAATAAAAAGTGGAGGTTACTGAAATTTGCCTTGTGGCGCCCGCCATGGTGCTGACAGGGGATTGGAGAGTGGGGATCGTGGGTCTTGGAAGTTGAGGAGTGGTCTTGAGACGTGGCCACGTCATGGCTAACCCCATGGCGCCCGCCACAGTGGGTGTCGTAAGTGCAAAACGTTGAATTTCTAGGTTTACGTCCGTTTTCACTCCTTTTTCGCTCCTTTTCTCGATTCAAGCCCCGATTATTATAAAAACCTGAAAACATAAGAAAACAAAGTAATAACATAACAAAACAACAATAAAAGCTAAGAATGCATGCGAAATCGGAGTCAGAAACACGGTGAAATTTAGTGTGATCAAATTCTCCCACACTTAAACCTTTGCTTGTCCTCAAGCAAACATTAAAGCTCAAGAAAATATGGTGTCAATACGTGTCTTTGGGCTAAAGGGCTTCTAAGTTCAAGTCAGGATGCAGTGACAGGTACTAACTAAGTGAACCAAGGGTACCATAGTAACACGAACACAAACTTCAATCCTATATTAACCACTCCATATCATCCCACAATACCTAGGCCTATCTTCTCATCTTTTTGTGTCCTTTTCATTCAGGCGCAATCACATTAAGCCCGTTATCCGTACATGCTTCATAGTAGAGTGACCGGTTAGTGATTCTGATCCATAACATAAGGTTTTTGGCACATAAGCATGTGTAAACCTGTTTTTATTTCGCCTAAATGTAGCTGCGGGGGATCGGATCGTAATCCGCTCTACCAAGTTCAGTGCCAGATACCTCTGAACCAACTAACAATAGGTGATTTGCAATTTTTTTTCTTTTTGTGGCAAAATTTTTTTTCTTCTCTTTTTTTCGGTTTAAATGACTTTGTGAGGGTCACCTATACCAGAGTTTGCCTTTTTTTCTTTTTATTAGCACTGGATCATTCACTTATGTTCATCGGCCCCCTACGTAGAGCATGCTTAGGCCGGAGCTGACTGCTAAAATAAACTACTTAGGACAATTTTTTAAATGATAATAAAGGCCATGGTGGTGGGGTTTAGGAGTGATTCCTATATTCAAGAGGTCTATGGTGCTAAAATGGTTCTGATGTTTCAAAAAGTTGACCTAAGTCACCACATTCTAATCTAAACCTGTCTCAAAGCCCAAAAAACATGTGAAACAACATTGTTTTCTTTTTAAAATTTTTCTGGTAAGGCTAAGGAAATGGGAAAAAATGAAGATGAACTAACAATACACTATACTGGTGACTCGTCAGACTCATGCATTATCTAAGAAAAATAAATTACTGAAAAGGGAAATAACTGAAAGGAAATAATTAACTAAAAAGGGAAATGACAGAAAGCAATAAAATCCCCTCCCACACTTAAATCGAACATTGTCCCCAATGTTTCGAAATAAGATAAGGGGGGTAACCTGAAAAAGACTACTGAGGAGGAGCACTGGTGCCCTCGCCGTCCTGCTGTGATGGTCTGGAACGACGGGATCTACTACGATGCTGGTCCCTCCGGTCGAGTCGTGCTGATAAAGCAGCCTGAGCACTCCGGACCTCTCGAAGGTTACCTAAGATGGAACCTTGAGTGGCCTCTACAAGCTGGTAGTGTCGGCTGTTGAACTCTCTCTGACGGTTCTGCTCTAATGAGATATCGTTCAAGGTACGGCAAACGTTGCTATAAGCACGATCCGAAACCAATCGTGATTGTTGCATGAAGCTCATGTTGTCCGTCAGCTGTTGTGAAATAGTAGAGAGAAGGCCATCACGCCTTTCTTCTCTAGCTGTCATATCACGCCACATCTCCTCGGTGACAAAGAATCCAGGAGCAGTACCTGCAACAGGGTTAGAGGAAGATGGTGCAGTGTGTGACTGTGAAGGACGATGGGGGGACATGTGAGGGATGGGAGACTGCTCTCTCCGATCATACTCTTCATCAGTGTCATGTGCCTCCCCATCGGGAATATTAGGAGGAAGTGGACCCAAAACACGTGGAGCATTAAGATCATAGGTCCAGTTCCTTTCATCACGTACATCAGTACGTCTACTGCATGGTAAAGCAACAGATGGGATAGCTACCCCATGAACCATCAACTCATAACCACCTTCTCTCCTCGTTCGGCACAATTTCATGTCTTTCAGAAATTTTAAATTAATTGTGCGAGGAGGTAGTGGTTCAAGTGTAGCTATCTCATTGTTCAGGCCAAGAGCCCGAGCAATAGACGTAACAAGCCCTCCAAAAACAATCGGTCCTGTTTTATTAGTAAATAAAGTCATGTGGGCAAGCATAAACGGGACCGGATTGATGTGGGTTCTAGTGAGGCATCCTTGCAAAAATAGGAGTTCTCGAGCATTTACCTTGTTTGGACTTTCCCGGCCAAAAATAGTACATGCCAAAAGAAGTCTAAAAACTCTTATGGCCGGGTTGTGAATGGTCGACGCAAGTATCCCTTCAAAAGAATTAATTGAAGTACTTGAAAGCCTTTTCCAGAAGGTAAATACCTCGGCCGACCATTCCGCATCCAAAGGTGCCTCACAAATTGCACCTTCCCTATGAGGGATTCCTAACAAACCTGCTAGCTCGTTGGTACTGAATTCATATTCAATTCCAAACAGTCTAAAAATAACAGTACCGACAGTGCTAGCAGTGTTAGGACTGACAGTGTATATCAAAGAACTCACAAACTCATTTGTCAGTTTCTCATAGGTAGGTTCCTGATTAATGAAAATATTATGCAAGCCTAGAAATTCTAATAAATTAAAAACACTATGATAAATACCCAAAGCATACAGACAGTTATCGTCGACGTACCTAGTCGAGAGAATTTCTCGACTTTGAAGCCTCTGAATAATTTTTCGTTGCCTATCGCCCGGTCTTCCATCACGAAGAAGAAATCCGTTGAACTCCATTGTTGATAGCTCCTTAGGAAGTGAAAATGGTAGAAAAGTGGTTTATGAGGGGAATGATAAAGTTTTGATTTTTTTGGTTTTTGGTGGATGAAAATGGAAATGGATGTTGGATATGTTTTATGGATGAAGGGTATTTTGGAAATGGGGGAGCTTTAATGGGGTTCAAGGAGGTTTTGGAAGGTTGCAAAAATGGGTTTTTGGTGAAGAAAGGGATGAAAATGGTGGAAATGGGGGATCAGCCCCGTATTTGGTTGTGGGACGGTGTGGCGCCCGCCACAGGGCCTATGGCGCCCGCCATAAGGTCATTTCCTGGGCCTTGGGTTTTTGAATCCTCATTTTGGGCCTTCCTTGCACCTTTGGTCTTCGGGGGGGTCTGGATAGCGTTTTCTTCTTCTTTTCAAAGCATGAGGCTTGCATATTTTTTTGTGAAGACAAAAAAAAATGAAAATATTTTTGTCTTATATTTTTTCTTTGCACGACAAAAATAAAATAATTAAAAATCAAAAAAGAAAAAGAAAAATTAACATTAGTGCATAATACGTATATATATATATGAGGAATTCAAAGTACATGAAAATATAATAGATGCAAAAAAGTAATATATGTCTGGAAATGCGATAAATAAAATAAAGCATAAAAAAGGAAATTAAATACTAGGGTAGCGCTGTCAGTGTAGAATGAGTCATGTGGTAGGCTTCTTTTCCTGGCTTGATCCACGAATCTCAGCTATCTCCCTCCGAAGCTCTTCAATCGCCTGATATAGAGCATCGGCCTCTGAGGCATGAGTGAGATCAGAAACCTGCATCTGTAACTCTAAGTCTGCCACTTCCTGCTTGAGCAGGGCGGTCTCCTTACGGAGCTCATAAATCTGTGTTTGTAGGTCAGGTGGCTGCAGAGACATATTGTTAGACATAACAGTGATTCGGGGAGTAAGAGGTGTAGGAGTGTACTCAGCGGCGGGAGGCGATTTCGGCTCTTCGACAGTCTCTCCATAACCCTCTAGAGCATAACTCCAATTTTCAGGATCATGGACACTGGTCATCAGCGGATCTGGTAATGTAAAATAGTGTATCGCTTCGCCGTCGATCAACAATCTAAACATGTTGGGCTCAAAAGAAGCCCTCCTCATCAGTCCTCTATCAAGACAAAAATCAATATCCAGGGTGGTGTAGCAGCAGAAGGTCCTGAGGTGTAATAGCTTGCGAGACAAACCCAATGCAGTAGCTATCTGTGTAACAATCCCACCGACATGGATGATGCCTACTGATGATCTGGCAACACTAGCAAGGCCCTTCAACAGAAAGTTGCCACAAGCAACTGAGCGAGACTGAGTCGCACAAAACAGTAGGAAAATCTCCTCTTCACTTAGCAAGGTCTCTGTATCTGGCAAACCTAAGAAAGAATGTGCTAGAATCATCTGGAAGTACCTCAATGCAGGGTTGTGGATTACCTGAGAAAACTGGGTAGAAGGATCTTGGCTCCCTCCACCTGATATTTTAGTCCAAAACTTTTCCACTTCTTTGCTCATAAAATACCCCATCGGTGTCTCTGGAATAGCATCAGGAGTAGTCTGGAAACCTAGCAAATCACCGAACTCTTTGTGAGAGAATGAGTAGTCAATCCCGAACAACCTGAAAACAGCGAGTCCATCGGGTCCAGCCCAAGGGTCATGATGAAACGAGCTGAGGAACTCAAGAGTCAAGTTCCTATAAGTGTTGTTCCTGTAGTCAAACTGGCCCCAATGGAGTTGATGGCATAAAAATCTGACGCTTGGCTCTATCCCCAAGGCATCCATGCAGTCATGGTCAGGGTACCTGGTAGGAGCCATAGGGCGTCTCATGTGGACATGGTAACGCTCTCTCTGTGCGTCGTCTCTAAAGGCCACGTGCATGTCATCAGGGTTCTGCATTCTGTACAAGGTTAGCAAACAAGTCCTGAAAGCACATAAAACATTCAATCGTTAGTCCTGACATAATAATAATAATATAAACAAAATAAAGTAAAAATAAAAAAGTACATAAATAAGAAAACCATGGGTTGCCTCCCATGCAGCGCTTGTTTAACGTCATTAGCTCGACGACCGATATTTAAACATCATTGGAAGGATATGGTGGATCACTCAGAGTATGGCCGGTGTATGTTGTTGGGATGTCACCTCCTTCGTAGGGCTTCAACCTCTGTCCATTGACGATGAACGGTTTACATGTTTGGTTCTTGATTTCAATAGCACCGGATCTTAGGATCTTAGATACTTCGAAAGGGCCAGTCCATCTCGAACGAAGTTTTCCTGGAAAAAGTCGTAACCTAGAATCGAACAGGAGAACAGGATCGCCTATTTTGAAGTCTCTTCTTATGATTCTTTTGTCATGCCAAGCTTTTGTTCTTTCTTTGTATATGATGATATTTTCGTAGGCAGATTGTCTGAGCTCTTCTAATTTGTGGATATCAAGGATACGTTTCTCACCAGCAGTCAAGTAATCCAAGTTCAAAGTTTTGATGGCCCAATAGGCCTTATGCTCCAATTCAAAAGGTAAGTGACATGATTTTCCATAGACCAGTTGATAAGGGGTGGTTCCTATAGGAGTTTTGAAAGCGGTTCTATAGGCCCATAATGCTTCTTGAAGTTTCTGTGACCAATCCTTTCTAGATATAGAGACAGTCTTCTCGAGGATTTGTTTGATCTCCCTATTAGATACTTCCACTTGTCCATTGGTCTGTGGGTGGTATGGTGTTGCTACTCTATGCTTAACTCCATACTTGCTTAAAAGTTTATCAAATATTCTCGATATGAAGTGTGATCCTCCATCACTTATGACTAAACGGGGGGTTCCAAACCTGGGAAATATATAATTTTTGAATAATTTGATGACTACTCTGGTGTCGTTCGTGGGTGCGGCGACAGCTTCAATCCATTTAGACACGTAGTCAACAGCTACTAAGATGTACTGATTTCCAAAAGATGGTGGGAACGGTCCCATAAAGTCTATACCCCATACGTCGAAGAGTTCTACTTCTTGGATATTTCTTAACGGCATTTCATTACGTCTTGAAATATTTCCTGTGCGTTGGCATCTATCACACTTGACAATGAAAGCATGGACATCACGCCACATAGTAGGCCAGAATAGGCCAGCTTGAAGAATCTTGGCGTAGGTCTTAGATGTGCTTGCATGTCCACCATAGGGTGCAGAGTGACAATGCTCAATTATATTATTTACCTCTTCTTCTGGAACACAACGGCGGAAAATGCCATCTTTGCCTCTCTTGAAAAGAAACGGTTCATCCCAATAGAAGTTTCTCACATCACTATAGAACTTCTTCTTCCGGTGGTAGTTTAGATCAGGGGGTATGATGTCAGCGGCTAGGTAATTAACAAAGTCTGCATACCAAGGTACATTGCTTATAGCTAAGGATTTATGAAAATGCTCATGAGGGTCTGGGTTATCATCTTCAATAGTTTCTAGTTGGGCTATCAGTCTATCATAGGCAAAATCGTCATTTATGGGTACTGAATTAGGTTTCAGGTATTCTAGCCTAGATAGGTGATCAGCTACCACATTATCAGTGCCTTTCTTATCACGGATATCCAAATCAAACTCTTGCAGTAATAGAATCCATCGAAGTAACCTAGGCTTGGCATCCTTTTTGCTTAGTAAGTAACGAATGGCAGCATGGTCGGTGTAAACTATAATCTTGGCTCCTACTAGATAAGATCTAAATTTGTCTATTGCAAAAACTACAGCTAGGAGCTCTTTTTCGGTTGTTGCGTAGTTGAGCTGTGCAGCGTCTAGGGTTCTACTGGCATAATAAATGACGTGTAACTTCTTATCTTTTCTCTGACCTAGAACGGCTCCAACAACATAATCACTGGCGTCACACATTATCTCAAACGGTTCTGACCAATCAGGGGGTTTCATTATAGGTGCTGAAATCAAAGCTTGCTTCAGAAGATTAAATGCTTCAGTACATTTTTCATCGAAGATGAATTCAGCATCTTTCATTAAAAGACCAGTTAAGGGCTTTGTTATTTTGGAGAAATCCTTGATAAAACGTCGGTAAAATCCGGCATGTCCAAGAAAACTTCTTATCTCCCTGATAGTCTTCGGCGGTTTTAGATTCTCTATGACTTCTATTTTTGCTTTATCTACCTCTATACCTTTTTCGGAAACTATATGTCCTAAAACAATCCCTTCGGTGACCATGAAATGACATTTTTCCCAATTTAGCACAAGGTTTACCTCCACACATCTCTCCAGGATTTTCTCAAGGTTGACAAGACAATTTTTGAAATCTGACCCACAAACTGAGAAATCGTCCATAAATACTTCCATGATCCCATCTAAATAATCAGCAAAGATAGACATCATGCAGCGTTGGAAAGTGGCAGGAGCATTACAAAGTCCAAAAGGCATTCTTCTATAGGCAAAGGTTCCAACTGGGCATGTAAAGGTAGTTTTTTCTTGATCTTCGGGGTGAATAGGTATTTGGAAGAATCCTGAATATCCATCTAGGTAACAAAAGTAAGAGTGTCTGGCTAGGCGCTCCAACATTTGGTCTATGAATGGTAATGGGAAATGGTCCTTCCTGGTTGCTTTATTTAATTTTCTATAATCTATGCACATACGCCAACCTCCATCGGTTCTTTTTGCTACAGGTTCGCCCTTCTCGTTTTGCACGACTATGATGCCTCCCTTTTTAGGTACTACATGCACATGACTCACCCATTTACTGTCCGAGATCTGATATATTATACCTGCCTCTAGTAACTTAAGAACTTCAGTCTTAACTACAGTACTCATTATAGGATTTATTCTTCGTTGGTGTTCTCTGGAAGGTTTTGAATCCTCTTCAAGCAAAATCCGATGCATGCATACGGATGGGCTTATTCCTTTTAGATCAGAGATCTTATATCCTAAGGCTGAGGGGTACCTACGTAAAACATCTAATAATTGATCGGTTTCTTCTTGGTTTAAGGTAGCACTGACTATAACTGGACGATTCATATCTTCATCAAGAAATTCATATCTCAGGTTTTTAGGCAGTTCCTTAAGTTTTACGGTCGGTTTCATAGGGCAAGGCATAGGATCTGGGGTAAGAGATAAACATCCGTGAAGGTTATCATCAATGTAGGGTTTTTTATAATTGTCATCTTCCAAAATAAGGGTTGATGGCAACTTTATAGATTCAGTTTCTTCTTCTTGTTCTAATTCCCTAATGCATTCTTCGATGATATCTAAGGCATAACAAGCATCTCCTATCACAGGTGCCATAAGAAATTTTGACAATATAAATTCTATCTTCTCGTCACCTACTTCAAAAGTTAGTTTTCCTTTTTTAACATCTATTACGGCTCCAGCAGTCGATAAGAACGGTCTACCTAGGAGGATTGGTATGTCGTCATCTTCTTTAATGTCCATGACAACAAAATCAGTAGGTATAAACAGCTGACCTATCCTAACAGGGACGTCTTCAAGTATGCCTATAGGGTATTTAACGGATCTATCGGCTAATTTAAGTGACATCTTAGTAGGTTGTAATTCTCCTAAGTTTAATCTCTCACAAACTGCTAAAGGCATTAAGCTTACACTAGCTCCTAAGTCTAGAAAAGCTTTTTCGATGACATGATTCCCCAAAATACAAGGAATGGAAAAATTTTCGGGATCTTTATCTTTCTTTGCTAACCTATTTTTGGAAATAGAATTACATTCCACGGGTTTCGGATTTTCAAGTCTACGTTTATTTGTAAGTATGTCTTTGAGAAACTTAGCGTAAGAAGGTATTTGGGTGATGGCTTCTGTAAAGGGGATTTCTACGTGAAGTTTTTCTATAACCTTAACGAATTTTTGATATTGATTATCGATTTGGATTTTCTTTAATCTTTGAGGGTATGGTATTGGTGGTTTGTATGGCGGTGGTGGTACATAGGTTTTATTTTTAGGTTCTTCTCCTTTTTCTTGACTTTCCGGGGTTTCAGACTCCTCTGGTTCCTTCTCCTCATTCCTCTCAGAAGTTTCGGGCTCACTCAATCTAGGGTTTAAAGGTTCCTTATAAGCGGTTCCACTTCGTAGAGTAATGGAATTTGCTTGCCCTTTCGGGTTTTGTTGAGGTTGTCCAAGGAACTGTCCTCCAGGTGTAGTCTGTGGGGCTTGGTTTAACGCTACCTGAGAGATCTGGGTTTCAAGCATCTTATTATGAGTAATAATTTGATCAACCTTGGTTCCTAACTGGGTAATTAGTTCGTTAACATGGACGTTTTGGTTCATGAACTCTTTGTTTTGTTGTGTTTGAGCAGTGATAAAAATTTTTACAACTTCATCAAAGCTCGGACTTGGTGGTACAGGTTGCATAGGTTGATTTGTTCTTGGGGCTTGGTAACCTTGTTGTCTCGGAGGTGCGGTATTTTGAATAGGGTTATTATTTTTGTAGGAGAAGTTTGGGTGATTCCTCCATCCAGGGTTATATGTGTTTGAAAATGGGTTCCCTTGGGTATAGTTTACTTGCTCAGTGTTGGTCTCATTCAACAGATTGCATTCGGCGGATTGGTGTCCTTGCGTTCCACATATCTCACAATTCGGCGAAACTGCGGCTACAGTATTCGGAGTTGTACACATATGTTCGACTCTAAGGGCCAACGCGTCCATTTTAGCCTGCATCATGTCTATAGAGCTTAGCTCATGTATTCCTCCTTGGGCTTCTTTCTTTTCCACTGTCGCTCGTTCTACTCCCCATGATTGATGGTTTTGGGCCATATCCTCGATAAGGGCACTAGCTTCAGGGTAAGGTTTGTTCATCAGTGCGCCACCAGCGGCAGCGTCGATGGTCATTTTAGTGTTATAATGAAGTCCATTATAGAAGGTTTGGATGATTAACCAATTCTCTAAGCCATGATGTGGGCATGCTCTTAATAGTTCTTTATATCTCTCCCAGGCTTCGAACAACGACTCTCCTTGGTGTTGGGTAAATCTAGTTATTAGGTTTCGAAGAAGAGCAGTCTTACTTGGGGGAAAATATCTAGCAAGGAAAACTTTTCTAAGGTCATCCCAAGTTGTTATTGAGTTGGGTGGAAGGGAATCTAACCATGATAGAGCTTTATCTCTGAGGGAAAAGGGAAATAATCTTAAGCGTATCACCTCAGGAAAAGCTCCATTGGTTTTAAAGGTGTCTGCTAACTGAAGAAAGTTTTTAAATGTTGGTTCGGGTTATCAGTAGTGAGACCTGCGAATTGTCTCTGTTGCACTAATTGCAGCAGGGATGGTTTAAGTTCAAAATTATTGGCTGGGATAGCGGGGTTTACTATACTGGAACTAGGTTCCTCGTTTGATGGTTGGGCGAAGTCCTTAAGAGGTCTTCGGTTTTGATCTTCGGCCATAGCTCTCCTATTCCTATGGAAAAACAAACGTGCGCGAGCGTAACGTTCAGGTTCAGCTAGAGGGTCTACTAAACTTCCGGCACTGCGAGTCTTTCGCATTGACCGGTGGGTAACAACCTTAGTCTAAACGGTATAACTACAGGGTAATGAAATTTGACGAAATTGGTCCCCGGCAACGGCGCCAAAAACTTGATGCGTGTTTTTCGCAAGTGTACGAACACGTCAGAGTAATATAAAAGATTGTCGAATCCACAGAGACCAAATGTCAATCTATCGTACCTGTTGTTATGGTGTGTATCTAAGGCAACTAAATATAAGGGTTTTAGTAAGGGTGCAATGGTAAATAAAATGATAATTTTAAATAATAAATAAAAGACAGGCTCGAATGTAATTCACGTAATCAATGATAATCCAGTACTTGTTAATGGAACTACTTATGGGCAATGTTTTCTCCTTTGAAAAGAACTAATTTAACAGGAACTGTCGCTTTCGCGTATTCAGAACCGAGTTGTACTCTCTAATCAACCCCTCATATTGTCACGGATAAAAAGGTGCGTACTGCGTTAGAGTAGTAAACCTATTTTTAAGAAATGTAGTATCTTAACTAAGTTGAAAAGTATTTTAACCTGGACTTCTTAGCAAAAAGAGGTTCTTGTGAACCAGACTCTAAATCTCATAACGCGTCCGAAAATCGTTTTAAAATCTCTTTTCTTTTTAATCTAAAAACTCCTAATAAACTAGACAAAGCGCTTTTGGCTGTTTTTGAAATAGTTAAAAACAATTACTTGAATTGAAAGATAAAATAGCCCTTAGGTGTTTCCACGAACAATTATACGGATTACTGGTTCAATTACGATCCTTACATTCTAACCTTTATGGAATTAGTTAGACATGATAAAGTAAAGATTCTTTTTATAATTTTTCATAAAAGTAATTTAGTGCGAGTGCGGAAAGTAAATGAATTTAGTGCGAGTGCGAGAAATAAAGTAATTTAAAGCGAGTGCGGGTAATAAATGAAAGTAAAGCGAGTGCGGGAAATAAACGAAATAAAGTGCGAGTGCGGATAATAAAGAAAGTAAAGCAATGCGAGAAATAAATAAAAGTAAAGCAATGCAGAAATAAATAAAGTAAAATACGAACTTGAATTAAAATGGCGGCAGGATTAACTTCCTCCAGAGTGCTCCAAAACTCGATCGCACAGACAGATTACAGACTCGATCACTCGATTGCAGAAACACCCCGATGTGGAATGGTAACTGCTTTGAAACTGATATATTCCTAGAGAAATCTAATTCTGGATGAAGAAAATCGAAAATCTAAGGTCCTATTTATAGGAAAACTGAAAGCATGAAAAGACTGGGATGCCCCTCCACTAAAAAGTGGAGGTTACTGAAATTTGCCTTGTGGCGCCCGCCACAAGGTCATGGCGCCCGCCATGGTGCTGACAGGGGATTGGAGAGTGGGGATCATGGGTCTTGGAAGTTGAGGAGTGGTCTTGAGACGTGGCCACGTCATGGCTAACCCCATGGCGCCCGCCACAGTGGGTGCCGTAAGTGCAAAACGCTGAATTTCTAGGTTTACGCCCGTTTTCACTCCTTTTTCGCTCCTTTTCTCGATTCAAGCCCCGATTATTATAAAAACCTGAAAACATAAGAAAACAAAGTAATAACATAACAAAACAACAATAAAAGCTAAGAATGCATGCGAAATCGGAGTCAGAAACACGGTGAAATTTAGTGTGATCAGCCACTCAGGGTTCCATCCTAGGTAACCTTCGAGAAGTCCGGGGTGCCCAGGCTGCCTTATCGGCACGACTTGACTGGAGGGACCAGAAGCGCAGTAGATCCCGTCGTTCCAGACCATCACAGCAGGACGGCGAGGGCACCAGTGCTCCTCCGCAGTAGTTTTTCAGGTTACCCTCCTTATCTTATTTCGAAACATTAGGGACAATGTTCGATATAAGTGTGGGAGGGGATTTTATTGCTTTCTGTCATTTCCCTTTTTAGTTATTTATTTTCTTTCCGTTATTTCCCTTTTCCAGTAAGTTATTTAGTTTAATTTTCTTAGATAATGCATGAGTCTGACGAGTCACCAGTATAGTGTATTTTTAGTACATCCTCATTTTTCCCATTTCCTTAGCCTTACCAAAAAAAATTTAAAAAAGAAAACAATGTTGTTTCACATGTTTTTTGGGCTTTGAGACAGGTTTGGATTAGGATGTGGTGACTTAGGTCAACTTTTTGAAACATCAGTACCATTTTATCACCATAGACCTCTTGAATATAGGAATCACTCCTAAACCCCACACCATGGCCTTTATTATCATCCAAAAAATTGTCATTTATTATCTCCTGTGAATTCAGATGCAGTTAAAAAATACTTCGCATAAATGACCCGCTGGACATAAAAAATAGAATGTAAGTCCAGGCAAAAATAGGGCATCCCGGCAAGTCAAAAACAGAATAAAAGACTCGGGCAAAAATAAGGGAAAAATTAAAAATGTGTACACCCGCTGAGTTGAAAAGCCACACCGGAAAGCTCAGGCAAAAATGGGTATCCCGGTGGATTGAAAACTCAAAAGGGCGATCCATGCAAAATCAGGGAAAAAGCGAACAACTGCATTCTGAATTCGTCTGTATCACTCACAACATGGCAAGCTTCGAAAGGATAAAGCGTCGGTCAAAATCAACTTTCTTCATAAAGCAAGATAAGAAGAACCTAAAGGTCATACAAGTCATAGTAAAGGAAGCTCACTGAAGCGTCAACTTCAACATTGCCAATACTTTTATTTTCTCAATTTTACAGCAATCTCCTCCTTTCAGGGATTCGCTTCTGTACTTGCCTATGCAGGGCTCACAAATCAATAAAATCAGAATTTTCAGTCACACTTTGTTTTGTACATTTTTGTTTCGTTTGCAAAATGTCCAAAGTTCATAATACAACACTTGTATGAAAACATATAAGTCATTTTCAATATATGCTTGCAGGAAATATGCACCCTTGAGCAAATCTAACTCCTATGACAGAATCCGGTTGAGGATACCTTGGGACACTTGTGAGTTCCCTTGGTTTAATGGGTTGCAGGTACTCAAGTCAGACAATCTCTCACAGCATGAGTTATATCAAGCATTATATCCCTAGTCAAGTCATAAATCACCTCATCAACATGTTACTTGACAGAAGTATTCCCCCACGAAACTATCATCCCCTCGGAGGATCCTTCAGGAAACTCATTAAAACCCCAACGTGTCGCTTTGATGAAAGAGTTACAACAGATTACTTCCCAGAAGTTCTCTTATCCCCAAGCAAAATCTCCCAAGCAATGCTTAAATTGTTGTTCCCCATCAGAGTTTCCAGGATTTTCTCATCCTCGGCAGAGTCGGTAGAATCGCTTCCCCGCAGAGTTGTCAGCTTCTCCCCAGTAGAGCAAGGCCTGAAATACTTGATAACACTAAAATTCACCGTATTTCTGACTCCGATTTCGCATGCATTCTTAGCTTTTATTGTTATTTTGTTATGTTATTACTTTGTTTTTCTTTGTTTTCAGGTTTTCTATGTAATCGGGGCCTAAATCGAGAAAAGGAGCGAAAAAGGAGTGGAAATGGACGAAAACCAAGAAATTCAGCTTTTTACACTTACGGCATCCACCATGGCGGGCGCCATGGGGTCTGCCATGACGTGGCCACGTTTTAAGACCACTCCACAACTGCCAAGACCCATGATCCCCACTATCTCATTCCCTATTAGTCTCATGGCGGGCGCCACAAGGCAAAAAGGCTTCCCTCCACTTTTAAGTGGAGGGGGGCATCCTGGTCATTTCCCATTTAAACTTTGCCTATAAATAGGACTTTAGAATTTAGTTTTCTTCATCCAAACTTAGAATCTCTTAGGCATATATCAGTTTTAAAGCAGTTATCATTCCACATCAGGGTGTTACTGCAATCGAGTGATCGAGTCTGTATACGTCAGTGTGATCGAGTTTTGGAGCACTCTGGGAGGAAGTTAATCCTGCCGCCATTTTAATTCCAGTTCGTATTTTATTTTTCCGCATTGCTTTACTTTTATTTATTTTCCGCATTGCTTTACTTTCGTTCATTTTCACGCACTCGCTTTACTTTATTTATTTCTCGCACTCGCACTACTTTCGTTTATTTTCCGCACTCGCTTTAAATACCTTTATTTCCCGCACTCGCACTACTTTTATTTACTTTCCGCACTCACACTACTTTTATTTACTTTCCGCACTCGCACTAAATTACTTTTATGAAAAATTATAAAAAGAACTTTTACTTTACTATGTCTAACTAAATCCATAAAGGTTAGAATGTAAGGATCGTAATTGAACCAGTAATCCGTACAATTGTTCGTGGAAACACTTAAGGTCTATTTTATCTTTCAATTTAAGTAATTGTTTTTAACTATTTCAAAAACAGCCAAAAGCGCTTTGTCTAGTTCATTAGGAGTTTTTAGACTAAAAAGAAAAGAGATTTTAAGACGATTTTCGGACGCGTTATGAGGTTTATAGTCTGGTTCGTGAGAACCTCTTTTTGCTAAGAAATCCAGGTTAAAGTACTTTTCAACTTAGTTAAGATACTATATTTCTTAAAAATAGGTTTACTACTCTAACACAGTACGCACCTTTTTATCCGTGACAATAGGAGGGGTTGATTAGAGAGTACAACTCAGTTTTGAATACTCGAAAGCGACAGTTCCTGTTAAATTAGTTCTTTTCAAAGTAGAAAACATTGCCCATAAGTAGTTCTATTAACAAGTACCGGATTATCAATTGATAATGTGAATTACATTCAAGCCTGTCTTTTATTAATTGTTTAGAATTATTATTTTATTTACCATTGTGCACTCCTTAAAACCCTTATATTCAGTTGCCTTAGATACACACCATAACAACAGGTACGATAGATTGACATTTGGTCTCTGTGGACTCGACAATCTTTTATATTACTCTGACGTGTTCGTACACTTGCGAAAAACACGCATCAATACTCTTCCCCGATGGAGTTGTTGAAGCCTCCTTATCCCCAGCATGAGTCTCTTCAACAGAAGTTTCCCCAGCCAGGATCCCCACATATTTCTTCCCCCATAGCGCCACAGAGCTCCCTAGGAAAATCGTCCAGTGATCCTCTATCCCCACAGATCGACCAATGATCTCTTTTCCCAGCGGAGTTCTCCCTCCAGACAGATCGCCCATAGATTTTTCTCCCCGCAGGATCCGGATCTCGGATCGGTTCTCTCATTTTCATAATCTTAGCATTCGCATCATATTCACCAAACTAAGCGTAGCATTCTGTCTAATACGGAGCGTTACGGCAAAAATCAAACATTTGCATGATCATAAGCCAGGTTCGAGCCAATCACCTGCAAACATCAAAATCACTTCACCAACAATATACAAAGCTTATCCCCTGCAGACAAAGCCAGAATACTTTTTGCACTCTCAATACAGATACTTGTTCATACTGATGCATATTCTTTTTGACACTCGCCCATGTCATACTTCCCCAGCAAGTCAAACACTCGTCTGTGTCCCTTGCTCAATCTTTTTGACACTCGTCCATATCTTGCACATATTTCCCCAACAGGTCAAACACTGGTACATACTTATACACAATCCTCTGATACTCGTATGTATCTTGTATATATCACTTCCCCGGCAGATCGACACTCGTCTGTGTTCCTTGCTTAATTGATTGATACTCATCCGTATCCTCATCCTTAAACACGCGCCAATGTTTGTTTCTATCAATACTCGTCTGTATCGGGGTCCTAAGGATGCTCGTCCGCATCTTTAGTCTATACACACTGTCAAACACTTATACCTTTTATTTTGAAGTGTAAGCACTCGTCCGTGTTTACCATTCCCTAGTAAGTCACCAACAGAACAACTTTTCTATCCGACAATTGTCCTATGTCGCGATACTTTTTGGCAGCCGTCCCCTGCCAGGTGATCGTCCTTCATCATTTTATCCGATGTCTGTCCCCATCGTCGATCTTTTATCAGGAATTCATCCTATGTCATGATGCTTTCGGCAGTCGTCCCCTGCCAGGTGATCGTCCTTCACCTTTAGATGACCGTCCCTCATCCTTTCCCCAGTGGAATCTCCTTTGTTAGAACTTTTTATCCGGCATTCGTCTTATGTCGTGATATCTTTTTAACATCCGCCCCCTTCTAAGTGATCATCCATCACCTTTTGATGACCGTCCCTCATCATTTATCTGATGGCCGTCCCCATCGTTGATCGTTTTATTCGGCCTTTGTCCTATGTCGCGATAATCCCTAAGAGCAACCGTACCCTGCTAGGTGATCGTCCTTCACCTCTTGATGATCGTCCTTCATCATGCTTCTATAATGGCCATCCCCATCGTTGACCTTTTCTATCCGGAATTCGTACTATGTCGCAATATTTTCAGCAGTCGTCCCCTGCTAGGTGATCGTCCTTCACCTTTTGATGACCGTCCCTCATCATTATTTCATTTATTCTTTTACCCGATGGTCGTCCCCGTCGCGATTTATTTACCCTTTTACCTGATGGTTGTCCCCATCAGTACTTGCCTCCTTTCTTTAATCCCCAGAAATTTTTACTTCTTTACCCGATGGCCGTCCCCGTCGCGGTCTCTTTATTTCCCAGCAGGATGGTCGTCCATGTCATTTCTTTACTTACCGTTTTTATCCCCAGCAGTTGTCCTCTGCTCGATGGTCGTCCTCCATCGCTTTCATTTAATAATCATATTATACTTCCTGTTACAATTTATATCCCTTTTCTTCTTCTCCCCAGTGAGTGCAAATTTTAGACTATCTTTGGTATTCAATCACAAGTTATCTTGTTTGTCTGTTAAGCCAGGCGCTTGCACCCTGCACAACTAACTCATGCTTGAATAGGGGCAGCTATAAACACCCCAAATTTGCCTTCACTTTTTTCTCACACCATGGCTTGTGATCTTTCATTTTTGCATTACATAAGCATACCATCCCACTTCATAGTTCATTTCATCTGCATCTAGGGTTTGTGATCTGAGCAATCCAAGAATTGATTTGAGCCATCTCAAAGGACTTGAAGTATGCTAAGAGGGTCCATGAGTGTTTTATGATCTTATTACATCCCCAAGAAGTCTTTGAAGTCACAAAATATCAAAGGATTGCACAGAGGTCCAGGCAGGCTAGGGTTTCCTGCACAGATGACCTAAAATTAGGGTTTTGGTTTCAGAGGCCTTACACCCAAATTTTTTGGTCATTCTTGATTCTAATGGTCTTAATATGTTATAAGGAGCATGTGTACCAAATTTGATGAATAAATTCATTATGGAAGTCATCTGATCAACTGGTAACTTGTTGTGCAAGAAAAGTCTGAATCAGGGCATCTGAGGCCCCCAACAATGGAACCAAAGGATCGTTTTCATCAAATTGAGGTTCTATGATCTTTATTTGATCTTAGAAGTGGTTAGAAGTTCACAAGATTTAATAATTTCAAGCATTTACAAAATTTCCATTTTTGGACATGACTTGTAATGGAACATTTCCATTTTGGGAAAGATTTTCAACCTCCTCTTTCTTGATCAAAAATGCTTCAAATGAAAAATCCTTAAACATGAAAGTTGTAGATTGGAACTTCCCATTTTCAAAAAATACAAGAACTCCTCTTGATTCATCCTAGAACTCAAGATATGATCTTCCAAAGTTGGGAAAAATCCTATAATTTTCAAGTTCATGCCAAAGAGGGATTTTTGCAAAATCAAGTTTTAAGCACTCTTGTAACCTCTAATTGACCTCTAAGCTTCATTACATGATAATGCAACACATTTAGATTAAATTTGAGCCTTTCATCACAAGTTTTCATGGCCAATTTCTCAAGAATGTACAAAGTTGTAAATATGCAAAACCATTGCAATCTCACCACTCATTCACTTCTGATCACTCTAAACCATCCCATGGCCATCCTTGATGCAAGCTGAGTCAGGACAAGCCCCCAAGACAGCTCTGACCCGTGCCCATACCTCATAGTACACAATCTTGACTTTTTTCAAAAACCTCCCATGCCAATCAGCCTGTGCCACAACAACTTTCTGATCAATCCCATTGGCCTATACTAACATCATGGACTTCATTACACAACACACAAAAGCCTGAATGCAACCCTAAGCTCAGTTTCACAAAAATCCTAAAAACCTTCATTCCATCGAAACTCCCTCCACAGCCACTAAAACTCAAATATTTCTTCACCACTCAACTCACTATCATCCATAGAACACAAAACATCCATTATTTTGTCCTAAAAGCTCCTTAATCAAAGACACGATTTCTGCCTTAGCAGAACTGAATCTTCAAAACCAAGTTATACAAACTTGTTTCCAGCCTTCCATAAGCCTTAGGGGATCAAGTGGAGTGGATTAGTATCAAAGAGAGGTCCAGAAAGCTCAGAACTGCAAAGCTTCATCTCAGGTAGTCACCAAGAACTTTTTTTCCAGAACTACTATTTTAAGTTCCAATGTGAAAGAGCATGCTTCACTGATCATTTTGTGCTTTGTATTTTTGAAAATGGTGGAGAAATGGCCATGAATGCTTGCTCTGAAAGTTTAACCCTAAAAATTTGTTTGTTTTGATTCAGCCTATTGATGAAGAATAAATGTGTTTTGCTTGTTGATTATTGTTCTATGATGTTTGGAGTGTGATTCTGGGCAGGATTTGTGGGCTTTAGTGGCTTATAGGAGAAGTTGAGTTTTTGATTCGCCGGAGAAGACGACCGGAGCTTGTCTCCTGTCGCCTGAGTGTCATTAGGGCTAATCTCATTAATTAGCCAGGTTTGAATGTAGGCCCTTGGATCTTTGCTTCCCGTGCGTGTTGGACGGCCCAGATGCATCATTAACCCTAATCTTTTAATTAATTAGTTTTAATTAGGTTTAATTAATTTAAAATCTCAGAATCAATCCTGGCCTTTCATTTGCGCACCAGTCAACCCAGGTTCAAATCCCAGCCACCAGATCATTTGACTTCTCATTTATTTGATTTTTATTTGAAATTTATTTCATTTCTTTCCATATTTATTTTAAAATAGCAAAAGACTTTCAAAAAATCTCAAACTATGCATTTTCATTTCAAATATTTTTCTTAACTCAAAAACAATTTTTTTATATTAATTTTTGCATTAAAAAAGTATTTTTAAAACATTTAAATGTTTTATTTAATTAATTAATTGATTTTAATTAATTAAAAATACATTTAGGTTTCTAAAAATCACAAAAAAAATCCTGAGGCATTCTTATACATTTAGAAACATTTTCAAACTCACCATACAAATTTCTTTTTAGGTTTGATCACATTTTCACAATTATCTTTGAATTAGGGTTCTTGAAAATCAGATTTTTAACCCTAACTTGGAAAAATCACTTCTGGTCAACCATGATGAGTTTGAACTTGATTCTTTTTTCATTGTTTCACATATTGCATTTAGTTTCTAGGTTATTTATCTCATATTTTTGCATTGCATTTTCAATTTGATTTGCATTTTCCCCTTAGAATCACCCAAAAACCCTAGTTAACTTAGAAATCTCATAACTTTGCCTAGGATTAGCTTCTGACCTTCTCCTTTGGGTAGTGATCTTGTGTATGTTTAGGGTTTGTTTGAGTTCAATTTCAATTTTTTATCATGATGTATGCTTCTGTTTTGGTCATATGCATCTAATGTTGCCTAAAAACCCTAATTTCTCATGTTCATTTGCATTCATCTTTGCATATCATCATCATATGAACTTGCCATGACATTTCACTCATTTGTATGACATCTTAGGCATCTTAAGACATACTTGAACATTTTTTGATCATTTCTCCATTCATTTGCTATGTTTTGCATTCCTTACATTTCATGAACATCCATGTGTTTTCTTGCTTCTTTCATGCTTCCTTTGCATCTCATCCTTTGTATGATCATTCATATTCATCATGTATGTCTTTGCATCATATCATAACACATTTGCATCATGTTTACACTTCTGGTTTTGGTCTTTGCATCTTTATTCATCTCATTTCCTTTTACTTTGCATCTTATACATTCATACTAACATTTCATGGGCTTATGGTAAGTTGTTTGGGATGTGGATTTGCCTTCACATCCCACCTCTTCTCATCTCTTCATATGCATTCTTATTTGTATTTAAAGTGAACTTGCTTCACTTGTGCTCTCTCCTTCTTATTTTCTTTCTTTTAGGTTACTTATCTTCTTCAGGAAGTAAGTAACTTATTCTTCTTTCTCCTCCTCTTCTCATCTGCTTCTTCCATGGTGGCCTTCCTGAAGATTATTCTCTTTAAGCCTCACAAACCATAGGATATCCAAGCATGATAATATTTAGGGTTGTATATAGTCCCCCATAGCTTTTTACCTTTGAGACTCCTTGAGTCTCTTTTCTCATCTCATAATCAGAGGCTAAACACTTAAAGCTTTAAGACTTTGAATTAAGGTTATGCATGCATCCTTATCTTAGGATGGAGTGTATAAATTTAATCCTTAGTGTTAAACCTTTAATTTGTTTACACCTCTTAATCAAAACACTTAACAATGATCAAGACTTAAGCTTGTAACTTGGACCTTACATTAGGGTTCCATCTCTTCCTTATGGTTAAGAGGGACTAACCCTAGTGTTTAATGGACAAGTCCCCCTCAAGTTGTCTTACAAACATAAAATCCACTTCTTAATCTCACCCTTTAATTAAAATCCACTTAATAAAGGCTTGTTATATAATGAATTTAATCCCTAACCATGGATTAAGTTGAGGTATCTTCCTCAACTTAAGTGTTCTCATATATCATCCTTCTCTTAGGATGGTGTAATGAGTTCACTAATCTGTGATTAGAGATTAAACTTATTACTTAACACTAAACAAAAACCAAAAACATCTTAATAATCACAAGTTGGTTAATGATCTTAATCCTACATCATCATGGTAATTAAGTTGAGATGCTTATCTCATACTTAATTAGGCTCATTATCCCTAATCAGGGAGGATATAATGAGTTTACAACCCTTGATTTAGGCTTAAGCTCATTATCCTATGCAAAACACCAAAAATAATAAAAAAAACTGAAAACACAAAAACAAAGAATAGTCGTCTCCTTCTGTATTCTTTTCTCATCACACTCATTCTATAAACGAGAACTTGCTTCTTCCGTCTAATGCAAGACAGATAGCACTCGAGCCAGACGAGTCATACACTTGAGCATAGACAAGCAAGCAGTTCACAGTCAAATTATCCAGTCTCTTTGAGTGGAACTACGGTGTTTTGACTTCCTCCTTACACGAGAGGATACGTAGGCATAACTTAACGGTTATCGAACAAAAGTCTCTTTGTCATCCCCCTCTTTCAGCATTCTTTTCTAAGCCTCAGTTTTGAGTATCTGACCCTTTTCTTTTGCACTGACACTTTGTACATTCATTCCCAGCTTTTCATACACAGTCAGCACATACATTACCCCTTTTAAAAACAATCAAGTAAGCATGGATCCCATCGAGTACGATGGGCGATCTGGGTGCTAATACCATCCCAGGTCGTAACCAACCCCCTTTCTCAGTTTCTTTGGTTCGCAACCGTCTTATCCACTTCTTTATAGGTTTATGCAGCATTACCTTTCCTTCGGGATAAAAATGCCTAGCTGGTGACTCTATTCAACCTCAACCACCAACATCGCCGACGGTCCGCGTCTGCACCTTCGGGGAGCGATAGTATGCCTCTTCTCTCTTTTGGTATTCCTCTTGGTCTTGGCATCTTTGTGCTTGCATCCAGGTTATGGATTGCTTGGCCTCTCTAAGGGTCTTCTTAACTTTCCTGAATTCTTCTTCCCTTCTAATATCCATCAATCCTCTCCTCTGAAAGTAGGCTTCTCTTCGGCGAACTCTTTTTCCTTAGCTTCCTGAGCCATATGTACTTTATGTAACTTTTCCTCCACAATTGTCTTGGCATGAGCTGTCTGATGATACAAACCGGTCATCTCTACATATTCCACTTTCATCTCTCGCAATTGAGCTTTCAGCTTCTGGTAATCTCCCAAGGGAATAGTAGCCTGTGTAGCAGGAACCTGAGACGGCACATCTCGTGGATACAGAGGAGGATCCACTGAGAAGGGGAGAAGTGTGATTTCCACACGATTCTTCAACCATGCTGCAAAAGGTTCATACATTTTGGGGTCCACTCTTCCAAATTCCTTCTTCCCTTTTTGTGTCTTCATAGACCAGGCTTGATACATTTTGAGGACCATCTCCATATTTCCCTCAACAGGGAGATACAATGATTCATCGATTTCTTCTTCAGATGGAGAATCTTTCAGGGGATATCCAAGATGTCTCCTAACCAGTATGGGATTATAATTGATCAAACTTTTCCTTCCTAGCAAAATTACATTAGGAAAACCATCACATTTGATAACCATTTCCTTTCCCAATATATCTCTGTCACAACCCCAAGCTATGTCTTCTGCAGTCAACCCTATTAATCTCCGAGACCACTTCCACTCACCCTTCAATTCCTTGAAAAGACCCGACTTTGGTAATTGCTTAGCGAACCAATCAGCGAAAAGAGGAGCACAATAGTTGATAGATCCTCCCTTCCTCTTGCTCCTGTAATGGACCCCATAATAGAAGTCTCCTAGTAAGGTGGGAATATGATTTCTTCTGAAAAAGATGGACATGGCTTCCACACTTATAATCCCCTTGTAACTCGGAAACAAGCTAGTACCATAAATCAACAAAGCTAGCAACACACTGAATTTTGGCCATTGTCCTTCCTGAGCATAGATTAAAGCCTCTTGAATGAGTATGTCACAAGGAAACCCTTTCCCTTTGCTACTTCTTAACCATGCCTGACCCTTGATAAAGGCAGATGATACCTTCTGACAATCTCTTCCTCCTTGAGAACCCTTCCTGAATCAAAATAAGGTTGCATCCCTCTAAACAGAATCTGAAGCATACTGGAAATTTCTTCTAGAGTGGGTGCCAAGATGTAATCAGGAAACAGAAAACAGCGTAATGGTGCATCATAGAACTGAAGTAATGTATGGAGGTTGTCCCTCTGATCCTCTGTAGGCCTATCCATATATCTGAGAATTTGCCCAAACTTTGTCTTGAAATCACCCAGAACCTTGTCATTCATCAGCTCTTTCAACTTGTGTAGGTTCTTTGCCTCTGGTTGTGGAAAAGTGTAATACACATTATTCTTCTGGGGTACTGCAGTAACTCCTACCATCTATATGTGAGCAAACAAAATATACCGAAACTGGGTATGAATAAAAATGCAACCTGAGACATGAAAACACAAAAATGTTAATGATACTATGGTATGATGCAAATGCAATGCAAGATACATATGATCAATCTGGAACTGCCTGGAACCGGATATCAGAGCCAAACAACAAGAAGCCCAAATCCTCTGAATAACAACCCATAAGAACTCAAGTAATCTCAGGTGAAACCAAATCAGGTGCCAGATAAACCCAAGAATTCCAGGATAAAAGAAACTGCATCTGAACATAAGACTGTACTGAAAGTGAAGGTATATTGAGGTCAAAGGGTTCCTGCAAACCTGTAAACCCCTCCCAACCTCAGGGGTGTGCTCCGGGTCAAACATCACGGACTCTCAAAGCCGAATAGCAATAATACGTTCACCATCTCCGAAAAATGGCTCATGACCAAATCAGGGAATCGGTTTAGCATTATGTACTACTCAGGGAGGTCTCAACGTGAGTCCGGGAAAAACAAGCATCCATTATAAGTCCCCAACTTCAAGCGCTGAAATCGAGAAACAATAGTACATTCAGCCTGTAGGATACATTACCATTTTCATACAACCAGATGATATGACTGAGATCCTATAAGAGAACCAGACCATCCTATGCGAGTTCCAAGTGGGCGCACGGGTGCAAATGGGTTTGCTACATAATGTGGTCTGCCACTGTCACCACTAGAGAGGGATGTTTCCACAAGGTTCTAAATGATCGGTCCCTAGCCGCACATAACTGTCAAGGTCGTGTAATGAAGTAGGGAAGACCCCTATATCAAGACATTTCCAAGAAGTCGCGAATCTGGGTGTGAACGCACCAATACCCCCATGACAAGTTACCATGGGGCCACAGTGATTGCTCACGCTAAAGCCTAGGGTGCTCTCAGGCCGGGTGCTTGGCCAATCTCATCTCACCAATCACAAGTAACCCCCAAGTCCCGCCAAACAGAAATCATTCCAGACAGTCGAGTACATATATGATGCATGAAAATAAATACTGAAAACTGTAAATAAAGTTGTAAATAAACAATAAATAAACAACAGTAAAATAAACACGCAATAGCAAACAATCAACATACAAAGAAACAAAAACACGCAAGCACTAGGAGAGACTCTCAAGGGAACCAGAGATTCTGAACTCGCTTCCCCAGCAGAGTCGCCAGCTGTCGCTCCCTGGATTTCCATCCTGGTACAAACGCGAAAGTGGCGCGAAAAAGGGTAGAGTCGCCAGCCAGACATTTTTATCCCGAAGATATGGGAATGGTAATGCTGCACAAACCAAAGAAAAGAAAAGGAAGGACAAGGTCCTACGAACCAAAGAAACTGGGTTCGGGAGTCGGTTATGACTTAGGAAGGTATTAACACCCCAGATCGTCTTCCGTACCCAACAGGATCCACGCTTGCAAAGAAACTGTTTCAAAGGGTGAAGAATGAAGCTACTGCAAAATAAAATGAACTGAATAATAAAAGAAAGAAAGGGAGAAAATGTAGGGAAAATAAAAGAGTGCTCGAATGGGCCCTACCCCGCTGCCTACGTACCTCAACTGGACATGAGGATCAGAGATGTCGTAGTTCCCCTAACTAGGGGTGGAAATATTGATTGTGTCTTAAGCTTGAACTGCTTATGTCAATGCTCAGGTGTTGCAGGCTCAGACGACGAGTGCGTAACTGTCTTGCAAAGTGACAAGTAGGAGTAGTTCTTACGTAAGGAGTGAAGGTGATGAGAAAAGAAGTCCCGAGGGAGAGACATTTATTCTTTGTCCAGTGTTTTTTAGAAGTTTTTTTTAGGAGTGTGGCACAAGAAAGTGAAATCAAATCCTTTTCTAAGGATGTATTCCCATTACCACATCCCTAGATAGGATGAGTAACAAGTCCACCAAGAATGAAGAAGATCCTCAAACTTGTTTCCCAAGAATAGAATTTGAATTCACAAGCTTGTTTGAAATTATTAAGTGTTTTGTGAATTAAATAAAGAAGTTTTTTTATGATTTTCTTTGTGAAAGAAGTCTCATGATTGAACTTGTGCATCACAGATAAACTTATGCCACCACCAAGATGGGATGAAGAAGAGTATCCATGGAATAAGGCCATAACACAAAAGACCACTTCAAACTTTATTAAAGTGCTTTTTAGGGTTTGTATGAAGATGAGAAGAGAAGAACCAAAAGGATCTAAAGGAAAAAGAACTAAGGAGAAAGACTAATCTTATTGTTGTCATGCAAAGATGGATCTAGGTTAGTGTGGTTTGAGTTCTATCCTAATGAAGAAGAAGAAAGAAGAAAGAAGAAGAAGAAGGATACAGATATAGAAGACAACTTACTTCTCTAAAGAAGCTAAGTTGTTTCTAAAGCGGGAGTGATGAAATTATACAAAGGATGGCATAAGGCACATCACAAAGAAAAGTAAGAAAGCAATAAAGAAAAGATATGAAGATTTGAAATGTGGATAACATTCACACTTCTTACTTACCATATGCACCTACCTGAAAAGGTTAGAAATACAAACAAGAACAAAATAAAACATAAAAAAGTAAAAGATCCTATCAATCTAACACAATCAGAAATGAATCACACCTATTATATACTAAGATCAAGTCAAAGAAACAATAGGAGTTGGCACAAGTGCCCTCCTAAACCAATAAACAATCATACATCCAGAAAATATTCAAAACAAAGCAAGCAAACATAAAATTCAAATAAAATGGAGAAAGGTCCCTAAAATTATACAATTAATCATGAGAACACTTTAATCACATACAAACCACATACCAAAATCACAATCCAAAAGTCAGAAGCAAAGTAAGTCAAATAAATGTCTAAAGTCCAACTAGGGTTTAGTAAACTTCAACATAAAACAACATGACAAAAAGCAAGCAAATAAAATCTAAAAATCATGAATTAAATCCTAAATGACCTTCAACATGTTAGGGGTCAGTAACAAAAAGAATCACGTTCATTACTATTTTAAAACTCAAGTTATAAAATCAACAAGATAAGGTGTGCATAAAAGAATTTAAAAGAAAATAAATAAAAATCAAGACTTAATTCAGTGCAAAAATAATAAAATAAATGTGAAATAAAATTATGGAAAATTCAAGAATATCAAAAGGAACCTTCATGATTTTTTTGATGATTTTTAGATGAGTTTAACTATTTTTAATAAGATAAAACGAAACAAATAACAAAAAAAAGAAAATAAAACAAAAAACCAGAAGCAGGGTTCAAATAGCAATCCAATAAGGTCAAATTAGCGAATGGGCCAGAATCAGGGGTGCAAATAGAAAAAACGCTAGGCCCATTTCCTATAAGCTCAGTCAACAAGGACAATAGTATGTAAATCCAAAGGCTGTCATCAAGAGCCAACAAGTCTTACAGATCTAACGACCTCGGTGCATAGTCAACCGAACCTTAGTACGCTCATCAAACGCTTCACATTCAAACCTGAGATTCCCTCCAGATCCTACGTCTCACACACGATCTGTACACACTATGAACAAATAAATCTCCACACACGAGCCAACTGAAGAATCACGTGACAGTCATGCCTTCATTAATGTATTGTCCGCTTCTTATCCACGCGATGAGAATCCATCGAACGACTATGAATTAAACTGGATCAACGAACAAAGCAAATAGACCTCACTAGCCAGAGAAGCTCTGGTTGTCTTCTCCGGCCAGTTTCCGGCAAGACCGAACACAACTTTTCCAGAAATACTCAAACCGCCTATCAAAATGAAACTAAAGCCACGCAGATCAAGAATATGCTAACCAAAATCGCAAACCGTTAATAAATGAAACAAATCAAACAAAACAAGTTTGAACAACAAAAATGAAACTCAAGATTTAACATCTCACAAGGTCTCTAAACATTATATACATCTCAAATCATGTATAAACACACTAAAACAAAAAAAATGAAGCAAACTGAAGCATAAAAGTTGAGACTATCAAACCTGATCGGAGCCTTTCTTCAAGCCTTGAGAAAACCAGAGATCCTCCAACTCTTCCTTGAGGTGGTGTTTGGCCAAATAAAGGCCTTCTTTCTTGAATATGAAGCCCAGGGTGAAGTCCGAAAGTATTATGGAGCTTTCTCTTCACTCTGATGGCAGCCTTAAACAATGATGGTGTTGTGACAATCCAAGCAACGCAAAAATAAAATGCAGAGCTTTGTCCTGAGAATTAAGCCTTTCTCAGATCTGAATTTGAGAGTAAGAGCACTGAGGTTATGGAAATGGATGGTGTAGGTGCAAGAATCACTCTCTCTCTCTCTCTTTGCCAAAAACATGAGTAGGCCTCTTATAGTCAGGGTGTTTTTTCGTGTGAGTGTGAGCATAAGAAATAAGTTTGTTACCCAAAAAAAAAATCAGAGCAACACACGTTCCTTCTCCTTCAGTTTTCGAATAATTTTTTCCTTTTGAATTTCATTTCCTACATGAAGGTGCATACTAGTTAGGGTGTGACTGGGGTGATGGTTGATAACGAGAAAACGTATCGATTATATTGCTAGGTTTCATTAACGTTTTATCGCATAATCACCGTTTTAACACTCGATTTCTCGAGTTTTTCTTACCATTTTGCAGGTACATCATTATATGGAGCTAAATCATGAATTAAGAGAAAAAGGAACAAAATCAACCATAAAAAGATGAAGAAATGAAGAAGCCTGCAAAACTGCATATTTTGTTGCAGCCACGATCGTCACCAGGGTGTCACGACCGTGACACCCCAAAAGCATCCATCACGACCGTAAGAGAGTTGTCACGACCGTGACACTTAAAAGCCACATGACACGAGCGTGAAGACCTTGTCACGACCGTGACAAGGATAAAATTAGGTTTTTGACTCAGACTACGTCAAAGCACTACGTGAAGAACGTTTCCACCTATTTTGTTGCCACGTACCTACATTCTCTCCACCAATTCAGCAAGGCCCATGAAACAAAGGTCCAAATTTCAGCCCATTAAGGATTCTATAAATAGTACAAGTTTTATGAACAATGTACGGAGCATTTTTTATTCGATTTTCTGCGGAAGCTCTGCCGAACTATTTTACGACCCTGTTTCTATTTCTGCATTTATTTTTAGTTTTCTTCTCGTTCTTATTGTATCCAAACCCGCCATATAACAATTTCCAACATCAGGAAATTGTTATACATTTATTTTTTTCTAAACCTTCAGCCTTTGTTATTTTCGATTTCCGCCAACTCCAAGCTTTCCGGTCTGTGGAAGAAGGAGTCTGCTCTAATATTTGTTAACCAGGTTTTTTATTATATTGCAATTTAAATATTTATAATGTTTATTTATTTTTCTGCCATGAGTATTTTATTATTTAATTTTCTGTCTTTGTCTGGTTCAACATCGATGAGTAGCTAAATACCTTAGGGCGGTATGTAGTTAGAACAAACTTAATCGGTAAAATTTAACCATAGGCTAAAAATAATTAATCACTTAACATTCTGGCTGATACTTTTTAATTAAAATCGACCTTTTCGTTACGAGAGTAAGAAAAGAGTATTAGGTTAGGTCAAGACCACGAGAGTGTGAGATTTTAACCAGATAGCTAAAGTTAGGCATTTAAATTAAACACAGCGAGAGCGCTTTAAAATAAATTAGAATTACTAAGTTTCCAAAAATTATCTCTAAACACTTATGGGCTAGCGAGAGCAGGCATAGGGCTTTAGGGATAAGATCTGATATAAGACCACGAGAGTGTGAGTTGAGGGTATTTGAACTGGTAACCTCTACCGAATAGATTAAGTAAACACCTTTATAAGCCTAGGTTAGATTGACCCACCAAAGTTAGTATAATTACATACCGACCGCCTTAGTATTACTTTATTAAAACTTAAATTTAATTTCGCCTTTAATAGTC